>CM049374.1:9276830-10476830 GCA_026937815.1 Etheostoma perlongum
AGAGTTTTACCTGAGTAGGTCAGATTGTCTTCCTTGATATGCTCTGTGTTCTAAATATTTTATTCCTTATAAAGGTTTCACTTACTGACTAATTAAGTAGAACCAATATTAGGATTTAATCATTATATTTTAGTACTGTATGTGTGGGGAGACATCGGCATCACTGAATCAACCATGCACACTCTAGTGATAAAGATTATTAGGCTATTAATGAGACTGATTCCATTTAAGTACAGATTTTTTTTGGATTAACTTTTTATAGAATGATTCTGTACACAAAAGTCAGGTTTGCTCACAATCATTTCACGATGTTCTCGATGGTATTCAAAGGAAAAAATTGGCCAGGGAAGTATTTCAGAAGAAGATTCAAAGCTATGATGTCATGAGTACACAGCATGCACTTAATCCCTCTGAGCAACCAGGTCCCTTCCTTCCTCCACTCTCTGATAATAGTTGAATTTGAGGGTAGGAATCCTGATGAGTTATCCCACTGAGGAGGATCTGAGGGATGAGCCTGCCACAGACACCACCTGCTTACATGGCACTGATGCCTAGCTTCCCTTCTTTTTATCCTACATGTTCCCACCTCTCTCTGTTCTTCTTTCTTTAAAGTCCTATCATAGATTTGCAGAAACCTCACCACTTTTCCTGTATTCCTCTCTTTTTAGGTCCTGCTTATCTTTTTTGTTCAATATCTATGTCTGACTGTCTCTTTTCTGTCCATATGCCCATCCTTGATGTCTCTCTCTCTCGGCATCCTCTTCTCTCTCCTCTTTCCCCTTGTTTACCCAGATCCTGCAGATCATCCTACCAGACATCTGAGCCAACAATCAATGCCATTTCATTCCGGTAAGAAACAAATGGAATTCCAGCTGAGCGAGGCAGCAGGCAGCCAACAAAGGCTTTGCTGTGATACCTTCCCCCCCTCGCTCGGCAACAGAAACCCCAGCCTGCACCAGGTCCCCCCCTCCTCACACAGCCCGCTGTACATGGGCGCTTACACCGTGACCCTTTGCCATTTACAGATTGTGGAGCTGAACATGCTAGTTATTGTGACTGGAGAATAATTAATGTGGTAGATGGCGATTGTAACCATTGTGTTGTCCATAATTACCTTTTTTTCTCTGTAACTGTTAAATATTTTCATCACTTTTTTTCTTTCAGTTGTTACTTTGTCAATGTAACTGTTGATGGTAAGGAAATAAACTCCATTTACTGTAAGGGACATTTGTCTGCAAGATCAACTAATAATACATACAACTGTGATTCACTTTATTATAAAACATGTTGATGTTTGTAATACCCATTACATCAGCCACAATCATCCTGAGGCTGCTTCCCAATAAAAGCCACAGTAACCTTCCTTATTTTTTTGAAGCAACGGCAGTAGCAAAATGTTGGGGTTGCAGTTGCTAATGCATCTGTGGCTCAGTGTAAAAGGAGTGAACAGTGAGGGCCTTTCAAAAGAAATTAAGTTTTGCAGGATTACATGAAGGTACCATTTGCTGTAAATCCCTCATTCTACTGTAGGCAATCTGAATCTGGTGCGGGAATGGTGGACTTTTGCCACTACCAATAAGACCTTGAGAGTGAAAACGGACATTTTCATTCAAATTAGTCTATATTCACAACGTTCCACTTCCGGGATTGGTCGTTGCCGTCGGATATTCCGCCGGATGCACTCTTTCGCCGCGACTAAACATCTTTAGAGCATACACCTTCCACCAAAATAAGTTCCTTCCCAAAGGCTATTTTTGAATAGAATAGAATAAAATGCCTTTATTGTCATTATACACAAGTGCAGTACCTGTGCAACGAGATTGAAGCAACCCCCTTACAGTGTTGACACAAAATATAAAAATATAAAATATAAAAATATAAAGTATAGGTAGTGCAGAAACATTTTGCAGCAACAAAGCGCCAAGATGATTGTGATTGGTTTACAAAATTGCCAAAAACCAGAGTGTTTTCCCTCTATCCCAGAATGCTCTGTGGAGTAGCCAGACCCTCTTCCGCAGCATCATTGAGGAAGGTCTGGTAAAGTAAGACTACATTGAAATCAACATAGCAAGATGGTCAGAACGGTGGCGTTTTTTTATGTGTACTGTTGCCAATGCAAAGTACTGTAATATACAGTACATATGACCAAGGCAAACAGTTCAATGTCCATTCTACTCTCATTCTATTTCTATGAATAAGGCATAATCTATAGAGAGCTAAATAAGGTTTAATTTCATGAAAATGATAACTTTAGGGCTTCTTTTCAGCAATCCCACTTGGCAAACTCCATCTGCTGACTGAAAAGCTCCAGAAGTTGCTATTAGATGGACCATGTTATGGGATTGTTTTCTCAACTGCTGTTTCTGAGGTCCAGACTAAACTTTGAACCTCTACTTTGCGTTGTTGTTTTAACTTACAGAACTTTTAAACAATGTGAAAAATGTGATGCTACTGGCATTCTCGCAGAGCCATATGGTCCCAACAAGCCTTCAGAGGTCTGTGGGAAATAAAAAATAGAGATAATTAGACCATTGATGTCCAGTAGCAATCGATTGGCTGTTAGCTTGAATAGCCCTCCTTAAGCGATTGCAACAGCACCAAATCTTGTTTTTTTTTATTAGCTCTGTGACTTTAATGTCCTGTGTCTATGTAGAGCAACATCAATTGCCTCGTGTGTAAAATGTGTGAATAAACCTGCCTCACCTTTGCCGTGGTTAACTAACCTTATTTACTAACTTTATTTGAAGAATAGATTTTTTGACATTTTTTAAATTCTAGAACTCTATTCTTGATGAGAAGGAAAACTGAGAAGAAATGATAGCACCGGACACACTGAGAGGAACAGTGCGGAAACCCAACAGTAATGAGCAGTTACCTGTAAAGATAAAAAAAAAGAACTGGGAAAGCCGGAAAGATTAACAGGAAGTTGCAACTTTTACAAAATTCCAATGTAGCTTTTAGTACAGATTCTTATTCACCAGAATCATACCCCTGCTTATCACTGAAGTTGTAACTACTATAATTCCTAGGACAAAATATGTAATCACTTGAACTATTTATAGATAAAGGAACATTACAAACATTTAATTTATGCAGTGCAAGTATTTGGTATCGACTACCCTTGCTGTTCATATCCACCTCTGTTGTCAGTATTGGTTCTGCAAGATGGTGCGATTGACTGTTTCCCCTGCCTGACAATGGAGGATCAGAACGGATAAAATAATATACCAATAGCTGAATCCCTGACTCACAGCTCAAAGATGTGTTTCATTAAAACCAAACCGACATGTGCCTACCAGAAATAGCACCAAAATCGAAACATGAGAAAAGAGAACATGCCTGACGGAAACAGCATTGTTACAGCTCACAAGAAATTGTATGAGAAAATGGAGTCAATATTCAGGCTTAGATTTACTGTCAAATAATATTTATTTTCAAACCTTCCCAGTGGGTTATTTATTCTATTTATATAGAACAAACAACTTTACTACAATATATTATACCCAAAATACATAAATACAAATAGAAAAAAAATTGAAAACGTGTGTTTTCCTCATTTGGCTTTCCTATAAGCAAAACAGCATTGTTTGTCAGTGACAAAAATTATTAAATATTACAATTACTGGAATTTTCTTTGCGCCATGCTAATTTCTTTTTGCTTAGAGTTCAACCTTGACATAAAATGATGTATCAATCCCAATCCCAAAGTCATCATAGTGGCAACACTGGGTAATGCAACTTCCATGTTTATCTCTTTGGGGCACATTGGCCTAAAAAGCATTGCTTTTTGTACACAATCATTTAAAAGGGAGCTGTGTTTCACGATCCACTTTTACCACTTTTACCTAACCTCCTCTGTCCAAGTATAAACTGCTCCACAAAAGAGGAATGTTCGACAGTAAAACAGGTCAGTGACAAAATATCTTTAAATCAACAGTGTACTGTGTACGCTAAGAGCTTGCTAACTATGAACTCTTCAATAACTCTTTATTGAATTAAGTGACGCATACAATCCCTCAAACAAAATGCCAGGGGGGGTGTAAACGGCATAGAGCAGTGACAAGAGAAAGGTTTTTGGGAGCTAGTGTGACTGAGTAGATATAGCGTGTTCCTTAGCTAGCCAGCCACCGTAGTGCACCAACTCATCTGTAGTAGTCACTAAGTTACCAAGCTTCTAGCACCACCTATTTCCCAAAAGACACACAGGCGAATTTCCTCTGTTCCATTTCTGGTGTGACCAGGTCTTTAGTCATATTTTAAAACCATCAAGAACAGATGTATTCACATGGTAGAAAAAAAGCATTGTTGTTCCGTCAAATCAACAGTACTCCATAAACCCATGCACAATCCACACCCCCCGCCTCACCCCAGCTTCAACTACTGCACCTGACTATCTGCCAGCTGCATGGGGCTCCCTCAGGCCTAGCCCTGCCTGGATGTCTGGCCAGATGTGGCCAGCCCATAAGCAGAAGAGAAAAAGTGGTGGAGAGATTGGGGGTGGGGACTGACCAGCTGTGAGAAGCTATTTCCCTCTTGTAACACTGCACAATCCATCAAGAGTAAACCCATAAAATAAGGCAAATGCAGTAAGAGGTTAGACGCACCTGAACACACACTTAAACATACACAACAGAGGGGAGTGCCATGTGATACAACAATTGAACAATTCAAGATGCCCATACGACTGAATAAGCACAGTGAGCACAGCGCTACTCTGTGGAATTATTAATGAATGCAGTGACATTTCTTTTAATCGCCATATCCTGTTAGATGCTGTCCAGCACTGTGGGAGGTGAGAGTGTGTGTGTGAGAGAGAGAGAGAGAGAGAGATAGAGAGAGAGAAAGAGAAACGAGAGAAAAAAGTGGCAACAGATAATGAAAAACATAATGCATCAGCATACGGTAGATTGTGCAAAGGATGGCAGAAATAAGTCGTTATCCCCGAGGGGGAAATTCAGCCCCATACTAGATCAGCCCTGGAGGTCTGGCTAGCATTAACACACAATACGCTAGGCCAGACTTACAGCAGGACACCCATCACATGCTGTTAACATTTCTGCTCCTTCTACTCTGTTAATTTGAATTCATAATCAGCTAGACTGTGTGGTTTAGAACTAACTCTATGTTCAGTAAACATAAAGCTGGTTATTTTCTTTTTATGCATGCTAGCATGCTCATCCATATGTGTAGAGAAAGAAAACCTTTCTTCACACATGTTTACTAGCAAACCAGAGTTTGATTCTGTATGTACTGCTGAGTACCGAATTTAATACTTTTTGGGCACCAACCGAGATGCCTCTAGAGTATCAAAAGGCCTCATCATTCAATACCAAATTTCAATACCTAAGGAGTAAATCTCATCAGTGTCAGAGAGCCAATAAGCGCCCAGCATGCTTCTACCAAGATCTATTAATGCTGGTGATTGGATGTCTAACGTTACTTGTCACAGAGACATGCAGGAAAAACTCTACGTTACACACAGACATGGGCTCATGTAGTAGGAATGTGTAATGTTGTAATTTCTATTTGTTTCATAAAATTGGTGTTGAAAAAAAGTATTGTTTCGGTTGTGTTATTGAAGTGATGGTATTGGGTTTATCAAAACTTTGAATGATACCCAGCCCTAACTGTATGTATGTGCAACTAATGCATGTGAATACATTTAATCTCACATAAAAGAGATGTAAATTGCCACAGGCAGTGTTTCTGCAGGTTAGGCACATTTCCATCTCCTCACTCTTCTTCTACCTTCATATGACAGTGGCATCCTGCAGATCTCATTAATTAAAGCTTTTAATAGCATATGCTTCAGATTTTGCATTACATATTACAATGGCTGTGGAATAATTTGGTCCTTGATTTAAATTAGTCACATTCAGAGATTCAATTAAATCACCATCACTTTGCAAGTTGCATTAAGTGCAATCAACAGGATGAATGTAAAAATTACATTTCCTTTAATAAAATTTGCATATTACGTTGGCACTGATAATGTATACAGCTCCTTGGCAAAAATTATTTGCTTAGTCACTTCCAACTGCTAGAGACAGCTCAGACAACTGTACCTTGCTCTTTTGTGTTTTTTGTGTGAGTACATTATCCAAACACTATCCACTATCCACACTACTACTGTACATTTTTTTTACAAACAAAACAAAACGTCACACAAGCGTTCACCCTTCGTATTAGAAATGTCAATCCATATTAAAGCTATGGTGTGTAGCTTCTGTCTTCTTCCCATGAGGAATTCTAAGTAATGACAACAACACTATTGGCTCATCCATGATACTGCCTTCCATGATCACGCATGTGCCCCCACACCTACTCACGCAGTTGCTAGTATGCAAGAGT
This sequence comes from Etheostoma perlongum, assembly GCA_026937815.1. Classification (NCBI taxonomy): domain Eukaryota; kingdom Metazoa; phylum Chordata; class Actinopteri; order Perciformes; family Percidae; genus Etheostoma; species Etheostoma perlongum. Next base: position 9,283,182 of record CM049374.1, read on the forward strand.
ATTAAAAACATGATGGACTCTTCAAAAGAAGTAATTATGCTCACTTTCGAGCTTCTGCGCGGAAAGTCGGACGACACAATCTTCTGAATAGTCATACTGAGAAATACAGAGAGAGTTGTGCGGAGCGGATAGTCTTAATTAGCTTTGTAGTAACTCATTTGGCACTGGCTTGAATGTAACTGACTTTTATTAATATCAAAAAAAATTACACACTAAAACTTTAACACGTCTGACGCATCACACGATCACATTTATTTGCTTCGACTGTCCAAGGACGAGGTGGAACTGTTACTGAAAGGTATGTAAGCCTATACCTAACCGATCCGGGCTGACTGGCGTACTGTACATCTCGTTTTAAGGGGCTTGAAAGAGTGGAGAGTGGAGGTGAGGCGAAAATGTAACAAAGAGATCTGTGTTTTTAAACAAAAATGTATTAGTGTGGATGTAGCCTAAGTTAAGCCCGTTAACCACATTTAGGCGTGCATGTGTTAGTGGACCCTAAGAATTACATCAGGTGTATGTGATAGGGGAATGTGTCATGCCTTCAAAGAGCTCTGGCGCGTTTTCCACAAGCTTTTTTAATACGCAGTAATGGTGACAGACAAGCAAAAAGGTTGTCATGTCTCTCTGTCACAACCAATTAAAATCCTAATTCCTTGAGTGCGCTGAATTTAGGCCATGCATCCCCAAATCACCACCGCCACACCTGTGCTTCTGATTGGCCTTTAAGCCACATATCCATCACCATACAAAAACTTTCTTCACACCCCCCCCCCCTCCCCTCTCCCTGACAGCTGGGGTCCAATCTTCACTAACGTCACCATCCACAAAGCCTGCCACTCACTATACTCCATAGACAGCCCAGCTGACAGTAAAGCAGATAGATTTTTCTCAATCCGCTTAAGACATCAGACGCTGAGTGACTTTGTTCCATTTTTTAAAAAGCATTTTAATATTGCTGCTTTCATGTCTGAGTGCCTCCCCACTGTTATAGATATTGAGTCTGTAGACTGCTACATAGCAGTCAGTCAGACATTGTCAGATATAAGAGCAATGAAGTGCTTCAAAACTCCGCCTAGCTACTTTAGCTTGATAGTCCTGGTGTTAAAATGTTATCTGGTGATGGGTTTTCATACAGTTGGGCGGTTGTATTTATAACATACAGTATGTGTAGAAAAAAATCAATCTAATGAGGTATTGAGTAGTTGGGTGATTTCCCCACTAAACTTCACGGATGATTTCATAAACTTGTTCAAGGCTCAGAGAGGATCAGATTGTCCAAAAAAAGAGAAAGAAAAGTCCCAAAAGATTAAAACAAATGTGTGAAGCAGAACTTGATTTTTTTTCTTCTTTCCTACTCCATTAATTATCTCACAACCCCTTAGATTTATTTTATGACCTGACCCCAATATTTGAATGGGGTTTGTATTCACCGAGGGAACCATTCTGTATGTAAACTATGCTGGAAAGTTAATGGAAAAAAATCTTCTCAAGCAGTTTGTGGTGGTGTTCAAATTCACAAAAGGCTCCTCTTTACCCTTCATACCTTATCTGTCCAAACAAAGGGACGTTCTCTTCTCTACCAGAACTTAAATTTCTTCCAACCTCATTCCAACACAGAGGATAGCAAATTCAAACTTGTTACTTTCTGACTGATTTTCAAAGGAAGTAGGGAGAGGAGGAGAGGAGATATGGGAGGCCAGGGACGAGTCTGTCAGGGAATCAGAATGTGTTTTCGGTGTTATCACTCTGAGTGGCTGAGTTCCTATGTTGGCGTGATAACACACTGCCTCACTCCTGCTTTTCTCACTGCCAGAATAGCTAAGTCATCTTGTGTCAACACAGCTCAGCTCGGAGTGAACAAAAGTCAGGCGCTACCCACGATGCATGGTTAGAGGTCAAGGCTTCTTCCCTCTAATGTGCCATCTTCTCAACAGTTGTCCTGTGATGACTTATGTCAGGAACACCTCAAGGTTATGACCACTGTGGAAAGCCAGTGTGACACAAGCATACTGTTTCTATGTGAAAACTCAGCAATGTTTGAAGAGAAGGTGCTTTTTGAATTTTGGTAGTGTAGTTGCTAGCTACAATTATGGAAATTATACCCACCAGAGGGAAGGAGCAGAGCATGTTTCTTAGCCAGGTGCCCCCACCTAAGAAACAAATCTGATTTGTCAACTCCTGTCAAATCACGTATTTATGTTTGCTCATTAATCCATATTCTCATATTTGCGACATTTCCACACCACACAAAAAGAGCCAGAACACCGAATTACAGAACCTTTTGTTCTTGACTTGGCATTAAATTCCTTTTACAACAGGATGTGTTCCATCCATTTTCTCGGGCCGGCGCCACAAGGGGACAGCAGTGATTATTGTGTGTGCAGGTGATTGGAATGATCCTTTTTAAACACATTGTCCCACCACTGCAAATCATTAAATCGTCCAATTGTCGACTATTCGGGGTCACCTGTATTTAATACAAGGACAGCTCCATCACGTTTAGATTTACAGTAGCATGTGCTTAAATTGCACAGAGAGTTATGTATAACTCTGGCTTGTAACATTCATTGCTCTGTGGGACAGCTGCAAATCACATGCATGGTTTAACCAAATCTGACCTTTCAGGAAAACAAAATTTCTCAATATATCATTAAATATAAGATGTCAAATAAAAAAACACAAGGACACAAGAAATGGTTAAATGTGTCTTTAGAATTGTAGCTCCTCCTTGTAGTGAGAGTAAAAGATCAAATGCAGGGAATAATGCAGGAATTAGTCTCATAATCAATCAAATAGATTAGAACCAGTGACAACAGTGCAGGCAGCCGTACCACGCAGGGTCCGCAGTCAGTTCACAGGAAGTGTTGAGTGTTCTGGCTGTGATTGGTTACAGAAGGGGGGTCTGCATGAGAGCAGCAGCACTGCAGTCAGTCCTACATCGTAAATCACGCTCCCTGCTCCTTTAGATTGGTTTAAATCGAGCTTCTCTTTTGGGCCTTGACTGGGTCCCTGGGCTTATTAGAGCCTCACGCTGGGAGAATCGCCAAGCTTGCTATTCATCAGATAAGCCTTAAAAAGGAAGCCGGGCCAAACACATTCATTTGGATCATCCATGTAGGTGTATCCTTTACACATTACAAGATCATCTTAAAAACCATACACATTTGCTGCACATTTGGCTGGAAAATCACAATTTCACAATTTCATTGAAGGAAAATCAAACATGTTTGGATTTGCTTTAGATTTGCTGGGAAACATCATCCCAACTCTCATATTGTTACATGAGAAGTCAAAGGTGTCATCGTAGTTACACATTCAGTTCTGTATTTCACACACTGTAAAGTAGATGTAGCCTTACACAGTCTCAGCTTTAATTCAGCTTGTGTATTTCTGCTTTCTATAATATAAAAAAAAAGTAATCAATGAAGACACCAACAGAAACTGAAATGTTTGTCAAACAATCAATTGTCAACATAATAACAGCAGACAGACTAAGGATAGAAAAAAAGGTAGCAACAATTACTGCATTCACCAAACCTACAGATTTGTCGTCAAGTGTGAGTAGCAACAAAAGGTTGAGGCAGAACACAGAAGCTTAGAGGAAAACAACTGCAACTACCTGCACTGTGAATAGCATGGACATTAAACCTTAACCAATAAGCTCCAGCTTAAAAAGATGGTATTCAAACCAATCATATCTGAATAGTTGGAGATCATCAAATCTGGGCATTTCTTGAAAATGTCACTGGAGATGCACCTTACCCTGTCCTGGCCATGATAGCTCCACCACTCTCCTCAATGTTTCACAACCAGCTCACACCACTGGGAGCATATCTATCATGTCACACAGCTGTTTTACCTCCAATTACCCTACCACTCTGCTACTTTTTTATGTAATTTATTATAATTTAGACTGTGTGGTGATGGGATATTGGTCGAAGTGTTAAGCCATAAAAGCTTGACAGGGGTTTCACGGTAACGTGGAAAATTGCCGGCTTTTTATCAGCAGTGAAATCAATAGCCTTAGATATCTGCTTATCATGTAGATGCAGCAACTTGGCTTATCTCAGTGAGAAATGGCCTTGTGGGCCATACATAAACACTGGCAGCCTAACACCTCTGATGGTGGCTTTAGCCTGATTCTGCCCAGTCAGCAAAGCCCAGAGGACTACATCATGGTCTTAGCAACACTTAGCAAGGAGGAGAGAAAAAAGACCCAGAGAACAGAAGAAATTAAGTTGGCCAGTAGTGTCCTTGCACTTATTTGCAAGTGCTGACTCAGTATATTATTAAGACTCATTCCAACCAGGTGTAACATGTCAATAATCAATGTAACTACTTCAGTCAGCAGTGTAACCACTGTCTGTCTCATCCCCATCCGTAAAAATAATATCAGTTATATTAACTTGTTTCCACCTTGATGAACTCTCTTGTAAATTGTATTGTATTTGTTGTCCAATTCGGCACAAATACCCAGGAAACTTATCACCACACAGCATATCCCATTATTTAGAGCTGCCCACATTAAACCCTCCTGATCAAATCCACTGATGACTAATCTTGACATGATTTTAACAACTACACAATCTGGTGAGATATTGTGCTGAATAGACCCGTTTCTTAAAACGTGAGGGCCCTTTGATGCAGCTCACATTGATTTCCCCTGTCTATTTTTCCCTCATGCAGAGTCTCCTCCTGCCTAACCTGCTGATAAACAGAGGGTGTCAATGCAGAGTGAGGTGTCGGGATTAGCCGGAGACATCCTTCAGAAAGGTCTCTGTCTCGTTTACAGTGGAAGGGTCAACGGGAGCACCGGGGGCGGCCGAGTTCATCCTGAATGCGAGCTGAGGTGACAGGTGAGGAGTGGCAGGCGATAAGCCCACCTGGGGGAATGGCGCCTATGCCGCTGTGTTGTCAGAGATAATGAGTTCAAAGCTAAGCCAAAGGTCAAACAAGAGACACGCGTGTGCGTGGATACAGTGCTGATCACAGTCATTCACACAAACATATCACAGTACACATACTGCAGAACAGCAAAATGTACAGAACTGTATACATTAGCAACAGAAATGTCTCTTAAACAATGCATGTAATCACACAAAGTACATGGCCATGCACACTTAACCTAATAACATTTTACAGCAGGTGTATTATGTAAGCAACTTAAAATGTGTTTTGCCAATCAGCAACACAGCTTTCGTCTGGTAAGCAACTGTCATTGGGTGAATAGGAACACATAATCCGGTTTTCTTGATACAACCCTGGCAAATCCGTCATGGACATCCATCCCATTAAACTGTTGCTGCTATTCATCCTGCTCCAGCCTCTTCTTTACATTTGTCCACACAGCTCCACGACAGCACTCATCTCTCTAGTAACACCCATGTGTGCTTTTGCCTCGAGTTTGCAACAGTGATTGTACTTGCATCTAGTTTCTGTTTTTCATCTTCGGTACCCAGACCTAGCTTGGGCTGGGTACTGAATTGAATACTTTTAGGCACTGACCAAAGTGCCTCCTTAGTATTGACTACTGAAAAATGCCTTGTCATTCAATACCAAATTTCAATACCTAAGGAGAAGATCTCATCCTCATCAGTGAGCTGATAAATACGCAGCCTGCTTCTACCAACATCTAATAATGCTTGTGATTGGCTGTCTAACATTACACGTAGAGACATGCAGGAAAAACTCTATGTTATGCACAGACACGGGGCTCGCATAGTAGGAGCTGAAAAAAAAAGATTTGTGCCATGAATGTGTAAAATTGTGATTTCTTTTTGTTAAAATGTTTTTTTATAAAATTGGTATTGAAAAAAGTAGCATACAGAAACTTCTATCAAAGTCACAGTACTGGTAACAACATTTTTTGAACAATACCCAGCCTTAGTCCTAGCTGTGACTAAATTCCATTTACCACCCAACTCTGTTACTGTGTCCTGAGGCACTACCTAAAGAGAGGTAAGCAGAGTATATTGTATTTTAAAAATAGCTTTACAGACATCAATGCTGGGGTTTGATGCAGCATGCCAATCTGCTGGTGTTTTCAATTATGAAGTGCGTGGGCGTGGTATAGGGAGTGGGACTGCCCGGTTGACAGGCCAGTAATTATAGATGCTCCATTTGAGCTATCACTCTCAGGTAATGGCAGACCTGTCACACTCGCAGCTCTGATGATACATACATTCATCATCCCATCTGTCCGGACACTCCAACTGCACAGCGTACACACAACTTTGCATCCATCACAATGCAGCTAAAGTACAATGTGCAGATGGGAAAAGTCAGTCTAAAAAATCCATTTGAAGCTGTCTGAGACCCTGAATGTGACAAATCCAATTTGTTTGTGCCAATTATCATCACACATCTGGACAGAAGCTGGTTTCTCTGTGATAACTTCCTCTAAACTTGTTTTCTACAGATGTGTTACACTTTATCTACAATGAAAATTGTAGATAAAGTGTAACACAATGAAATAAAATTAACCATGAAGACTGTTTACATCCAACATACAAAGTGTCAGCAAAAGATGGAACCCAGATTTTTCCACATCTATGTGTGCAGCAAGATAAACAGGTTGTATGAATTATGGTAACCAACTTACCATAGTGTGCTGCGCGCTGGGTGCTGAGACATTTGCTTAAAATAACATCCAGTGTTTCACCTCTAATCAAAAATTCCTAATTTTACAGCACAAATATAATAATGAGTTACAACAGGAACTTAACTCTTTGAGAGTGAATGTCTGCTGGAGCACGAAAACATGAAGGATGAAAAAGCAGGTTACACAGTGGTCATAGCTTTTATTGGGTTATTTAGACCATAGTTTACATGTTGGACTGGGTAACGATGCCTTTGTCAAATAACTGGTACAGAACATAATATTCCATCCTCAACTACAGTGCAATAGCTCAAGCTGTGAGATGTGAATGGCACAAATATGTGGTTTGATGGCAAACAGGGAAAAACAGTACTTTGGAAAGAACGCACAGAGATAGAAAATGTTTTTCTTTTCCTCAGCAAAATGACATTCAGTGTAAGATGGATGTCACCTCAGAACAAAGACTCCTCTGCACTGATCCACTCAGCTTTGTTTTTCTTGAGCTGCATGGCCAATATTCTAGCACCACACTGCTCTCTAACCCTAAAAATCAACAAGAAGGGGGAGAGGGTTTACGTAGGGGGAAGTTTAGAAAAATGAAAATTCTGCGAGAGTGGGAGATTCTTGTCCCAGTGGGATCAGAGACACTTTAAAGCATCAAACAGAAGAGGTGATTCTCCCAGCCGGGCAATTGGAGAACAATCAGTGTGAATGGTCGAGGTGCTCCTTCTAGCAAAACGAAGGCAATGGTACTATTGTTCATGTCAGCAGCACTAAACATGGTACTATAGAGCTCTCCTAGAAGGGAAAGGGAGGAGAGGAAGTAAATGCATTGAGGCCTGATATGAATAAAGACTGATGGAGAACGGTGTTTGTCTCCATATTAAGCTTCTCACATTCAAATTGACCACAGAGCTTTGGGTCGATTGCCTCAATGATCTGCTCTGTTGCTCGTGTTCTCCGCTCCTCTCAACATTTCAGTGTCCACAGGCCGCCCCACAAGTTATCCATCACGATCAATCAAGCCACAAATAGCTATCTGACGTCACACCAAAGCCAATTTAAGCTGTTCGACGCATTTAGCCACTGTACTGTGTGTATAAAATACAGAGGCTCTACATTTAGCAGGAGAGTTTTTAAGACTTATGGATTCCTCGTCACCAGATTTCTGTAATACCAAATGCGCAGTTTTATTGCAAAGAGCTAATTTTCTACATCAAGTAGACACTGAACTTTTGCATAACTGGGAAAAGAGGCCAATGCCATGGGGAGTAGAAAGAGAGGAAGCTTTCACTATCTCTCAATACCTCATTTAGTACACTGACCAGGGCATTAGAAGCTGTCAGACTAAGTTGAACTTGGGCAGTTATCCATTCACGCAGCACAGGATACTTAATTTTATCCATGAGTGAATTGGCACCAGCAAACAAAACCCAACAAACTGTGAGAGGAGAGAGTTTCTGAGCTGGGGGGATTGGCACTCCATGCAAGTGTGTCTGTACAGTATGTGTGCTGTGTCTACATATGAGTGGGTAGGTGTGCTAAGACGGTTTTGTCAATCAAAAGAGAGCCTTCAGGTTAAGGTTGGAGGTTAGCGACTGGTCTTTGATTGAGCTGTGGACCAGCGAGCTACAGCAAACAACCAAGTAAAGCCTCAGGCAGGCCTGCAGACATGATTGGGTGAATGTATACCATATGAATACAATCACAGTGTAACTCCCGAGCCTGTTCTCATGAACCATACATTCAAAAAGCTACAAAAAGTTAAGCACTATATGTATGATTTACATGCTGTTGTTTTTTTTGCTGTGTGCACCACATTGAAGGGAGCTGTATAAGAACGCGTCTGGCCGCGTAGGGAGGTGGTCGGGAGGATGAGTGGACTTTCAAGCCAGGGAGCGGAGTTCGCAACCTGGGGGACAAAAAAAAAGACTTTCACCCAGGATGTGCGTGTTCTGTACTCACGGTGTTCTGTACCCAGCACACAGTCACCTATTCGGTGAAACTGAACCACCAACTACCGCTGACATGACGGAGCGGCATGCGGCGCGCCATGCGGAGCACCATGCGAGCCCCAAGCGCCGCCTTGCGGAGCACCATACGGAGCGCCATGCAGAGCACCATGAGGAGCACTGTAGCCGGCAGCACAAAGCTCTGTTGCATCTTAAACAGCTCTGCAGCATGAAGCGCTGTAGCCAATGTCACGTGACAAGTCAGAGGTCTCCTAGTTTTCGTATAATATCATACATCTTAGTGTGCAACGTTTCCTGACAATGCGTTGGACACCTCTGATGATCTCTCAGAATCCTTCTTCTGAACATTCTCAAGTGTGCAAAAGCTTTGGTAAGAAGGATTATATAAGAAGCAACCACTTGAAGAAAATTTAAACTCCATTAAATACATATAAAATCATCCTTGTGTAAGTGCCTCAATTATAAATTCCAAACAACTACTTCAAGGTAAACGACAGCATAAAAGGACATTATTGTAGCAACGGCATCACTTCTCACTAAATGTCTTAATTTCCATAATACCTAAAGCCTCATCTATACCTGCAGTATGGAATTTCTTGTTGAAACATACCATAAATAGACTGAGCTGAACACAGATACTGTTTAAATTCTGCATGCTTGGTCATAGTAAGGTAATATGTTAAGATATTATTTTAAGCTTAAAGTTAAAGTGCTCATATTATGCTCATTTTCAGGTTCATAATTGTATTCAGAGGTTGTACCAGAAGGTTTACATGGTTTAATTTAAAAAAAAAACAATATATATTTGTTACACTGCACATTGCTGCAGCTCCTCTTTTCACCCTGTGTGTTGAGCTCTCTGTTTTACCTACCGAGTGAGGCATCTTACTTCTGTTCCATCTTTGTTGGGAGTCGCACATGCACAGTACCAAGGTCAGCACAGTTAGCTAGTCAGTTGCAGAGTATGAGGGCGTGCCACACTAGCAGCTATACGAGGATTATAACATGCGTTACAAAGTCAAAAAAGCCAAAAAGCATTATATGTGCACTTTAAGTGTTAAGTCAGAGGAACCAATGTGAATAAATGTTTCTCTAAAATGTATAATGTTCATCTTCATTTATTAGAAAATTAAACGGAAACTTACAGATATTAAGTTGGCTATGATATTAACTGCAATTAAATGTGTTAACATTTCCTCAGGTCACTTCACAGGTTTACCATGGCAGTGCCTTGAATAACATTACTAAAATAGCAACCACTTATTATAAATGTGATATATCTATATTATTCACCTCTGCTTATGTCAAATTGTCCCAGAGCCAAATTTTGCTTTCTTCTTGAGACCATATACAGTTACACACACACAGTCAGCCATAATAGTTTGCAAAACGTGGTTGTCACTCCATACACAGAAGACTAGCTACACCTTAGTACACCTTAAATCATATCTGCTATAACAATGATGAAAGTGCATGCACACATAAGCCGAACCAATGCAGGGCGAGATTTCTCACAGCTACTCCCACTTTCTCATTTACAGTTTCACATTACACATATATTGTGGCCAGGGAAGAACAGACACATAAACTGTTTGGCCGTCAGTTCCCTCGGTGCTGCAAAAGCCATGGCAACATTCTGCCTTTTTGGATCTACTGATCACTGGGCTTCAAAATTGACTGTGTGTAAGTCTGTGCTAAGCTCTGGAAAATTGTGAGGTCTCCTTTTAGAGTATGAATCTGATACCTGCAGAAATCTGCAGGTCCAAATGTGAACAGCTACTTTTCAGAATGCTGTGCTCGTTGTGGGATCCAGGACAGTCTAAAGGTAAATGTGAAATGTCATTGTTTACTCTGTAGCATGTGGTAGCGGGGGAATTTGCCTTATTCTCTTGTCGACCAGAGCACTACTACATTGCTAAAAATACATGCCATGTTTTTTGTGCAATAGTTTTGTGATTTGTATAGGAATGTGGGGTTCAAAATTGGCACCATCCACTAACCAAACGCTGGTAAAATATGCAAGTGGCTGGTAGATTTGCTTCACTCACCAGCCAAAAAAAAAAACTATGGCAATCTATTAAGTGGCTGATAAAGTTTGAACATTTACTAGCCATTTGGCTGGTGGACCAAAAAAGTTAATTTTGAACCCTCAGTATTTGGCAGATATTGTAAACTGACCTGCTTCTTTTTCCTTTAGTCTTTTTGTTGAGTTGCCGACCTACTACTACTACTATGTAGTGCAAGCCTTTATGTGGACCCACATCTGTTGTAGGGCAGCATTTATTAGCCCAAATTAATTTGTTCTATGCATCAAAACCCCTTCAGATGCACATGAAATTGCGTTATATCACATATGCCATGTTTCATGACTGATGCTTCCTTTGATATGTTAATCCTTCAGTCTTTGTGTGGTCGTGGTGCTCTTCATAAAGGTTGAAGCAACTCAACTATCTTTTATGATGCTGATCAAAATGTTGGCTTGAGGGCTCTCTTACATGACTAGGCCGGTCATGCCAGAGCTTCCCAGATGCATTTAGATCAGGATTTTGACTCGGTTAATCCAAAACACAATGTCTTCTTCCTTTTAAGATTTACTTGAATACTAAGGATCATTGTCTTGTCCCTACTTTATTTCTCAGAGCAATGGGCAGTCATGCTTTTCAAGAGTTCTAATGTATGTCTTTAACTGTATACATGTCCACAGAGAGTACAAGAAAAACTCACAGTGTCTCTCATACAACTAGGCTTAAGTGTTGGTATAAAGACGATCTGTAATTGGGCAGTGTGGGATTTTTTGGCAAATGTGTCATTTTTGACTATTACCACAAATCTTCATGTTTGTTCAGGTGCTCTGAGGCAGAGATTTTGGCCAAATGTGTTCTCCTACTTGGATATTTTTGTAAATTTTTCTCATATTTCTTTTTCATTTTGTGATAATTTTTGCTGCGTTTGGTAGAAACTTTCTTTTGGTCAACATTTTTAAATCCAGTGTTTTTTACTCTTACATGTTTTTTTTTTACTTGATTGATTCATTTTTACCCTCTGGACACCTTTGTGGCAATAATATACATGTCCAAAAAACTGATATTAAATCATCATATATGAAAAAACACAAATTATTTATTTTCCATATAATAAATAATATGGAGATGGGGCTTTGGTGGTGATTATAGTCTTGAATATGTCAAAGATAAGCAACCAAATTAATTTAATTGCATAATTATATTTTACGTAGTGCCAGATACTCCCTCTGGACACCTTTGTGGCAAAAATGTCCAAAAGCTGATATTAAATCAACATATATCAAGATTTATTTCTGCTTTTTTCATAAATCACTTAAACAACTTCTAACTTGCTTGAAACATTCAATCATTTTCAGGATTTTAACCCTTTAAATGCCAGTTTAATTTTTTGAAGTAATTTTTATTTATGAAAAACCCGACAGATTATTAATTATTTTCCATAAAATAAATCGTAAAAGGGAATGGGGCTTTGGTGGTGATTAGAGTCTTTGATATGTCTTTGATTTAATAGCAATGTACATTTTTGCCATGAAGGTGCCCAATGTTTGTGAATTTGAGGAGGGCAGAATGTTTGAGACATCTTAAATTATTTTTCTCTTTAAACTGCATACAAAAAAAATACTTCTCATCTCCAATCATAGGACTGTCACACAAACTGCTCCCCAAAAACACCATTACATAATATGACAACTTCTCAGCCTTGTTATCCTTACAAAATACATTTCTTTTCATTCTAAATTCATCAGCTTATTATTTTGCACATACTTTCATTGCAATTATCATTTACACAATATTGGCTGACACTTGTGCAATGCATACAATGTTGGTGTCATGGGGTCTCACATGTAGCTAAATAAATTCACAAGTGAGAATGAAACGATTTGCAAGCCATTTCTTATCTCATACAATTTCATACATAGCAACATTAAGAAAATGAGGAAACATTCTAAGCTGAAACTAAAAAGATGAAGAAAAAAAATACAGAATATAAGTACAAGGAACTCACCAAACTGGTGGAAAGTTTTACTTCTTTAAAAAAACTTCATGATTGACTGTTGATACTATGATATCTTCTTTTTTTTAACAATATAATCGTATATCGGCTCATTTTAAATGTCAAAAGGTCTCCATGTTTATCATTGATGATGTAAATTTACCAAAAACTGAAAGAAAAGGGAAAAGGGTCCTCCCCCAACTCCTCCTGCTCCACAATGGACATCATTGTAACAGCCACTTAAAGTCCATGTTGCAGGTTTAATTTTGCAACGAATTTGTGCAATTTGCTTGTTGGTAGTAAATATTTGAACTGTTATCCATTGTATTTGATGGTGTTGGATATCGCAAAATTGAATATAATACCAAAATTAGGCACAATTTTACAGTGTTTCATTTTCCCCCCACAATGCATTGCATGACGTCACGCTGGGGAGATAACAGAGCAGCCTGCGTTGTATTTACCATTGGTCTGGCCTAATGTGGCTTCTAGTCTTTTAATATTAACAGTCTATGGTCTCGATCGAGTCCATGTGACTTTATTATATTTATAATAATATTGGAGGGAAAGTGAAACACAGCTTAGACGGGGATGTTGTTTGGCTTTTCACAAGTTTAGACCGCTAGCTAACGCTGCGCCGCCGGACGTTAGCACAACAGCGTTAGCCTAGCCTGCTAGGTAAATACTACGACTGCCTGTGGTGTTGCCTATATATGCGTCCATGTTGTCAACATCATACATGTGGCATTAGTGCACCTTTTGTACCATAATTGTATTGAATGAAATAGTAAGCTTCGCTCCTACGAGATGGGGGGGTTTGTTACGTTACACACAAAGCTAACTGGCTATAGTTAGCCTGTACGGATGCTAGCGGATATAGCTAACGTCGCGTAGCCAGCCAGCAACTTCGGCAGTAGAGTTTCGGTAAGCTAACACGACCGCGATGTCGCCCACAATCAACCTGCAGTGATGTTTGAAATATAAACAATTACAATACTGGTGCGTGCTGGTTGGGGAGGACCATGATCCTGTCTGAAATGTCACAAACGGATTTAGGCATCTTCAGATCAGCTGATCGCGGGGCTCGCTTCCCGACCGGAGGGGCTCGCTTCCCGACCGGAGGGGCTCGCTTCCCGACCGGAGGCTCGCTCGCCTACAGCACCCGCACTCCACCGCAGCTTCGCCGCCACACACACAAGCACCGGCCAAACAGCGACACGTTTTCACCGGAGGAAGAGGTAAACACTTAGAAATAACACTCGGGGATGCCTTCTATTACTATATCTAGATAAGTGTACCAGTACTTATCTGAACTAACGACATGATCACTGTCACTAGATCGAAAGAAAACGTTGACGTTCACTCGGTGCTATTCACTGACAGTAAAAAGTAAAGTCATTGTATGCACTGCTGCGTTGCTAAAATAAAGGAGATAAATGAAGGAGACTTCTCCACAATCTTGACAATTGCTCATTTGCCCTCTCACGTCTGGCAGGTTGGTAATTATTCGTCTGCTGGCCTTTCCTCCTCTTCCACATCCCAGTCAGTCACCGTAGTTCTAGTGCTAGGCTCAGACTTAACTCCCCTACGTGACGTCATCGCCGAATTGACTTCATAAACCCGCGAACACCAAAAATGACCAAAAACTAACTTTTAACACTATTTGGAGACATTTTAAAAATGATATACATATCTTGAGTGTTTTTTGTACCCAATAATCAACAGTGGTGGTTAACTTGCAACATGGGCTTTAAACTATAACCTATTCTGCCTCTGCCAGGGAAGCTACAGGCAGGTCACACCCAGGTGATAAGTCTTTGTGGTCCACCTGATTCTCTTTTAATTTTTCTGCTTCTGTGCACTTCACATTTATTGACCTTCCCAGTCCATCCCTTCCAGCCTCAGAGTCTGCTCTGCAGAGGCAGTGACCGTGTCTGACTAAGGTCAGCAAATGCAACACAAAACCTCCCAATAGTTTTTTATGCTATCCTAATCGCTGATTCGGTGCAACAGATTATGTTCATAAGGACAAGGACCAGGCAGGATTAACATATCAAAGGAAGCATCAATCATGATACATGACATATGTGACAATTTTAACATTCTACACCATGCATAAACTACACTGCAGTAACGTCTCTGTTTTTCCCCACTTGTTGTTCGGATTTCATTTATTGATTTTTTAGTTGTTTTTTTAGCGGCTCTAGGGCTTTCAATGTCAATCGGTTGGTCGCCCGGTCGGTTCACCACTGTAGTCCACTACCTGAAACATTTGTTTCTAGCATCTAGCTTCACCATCAGGTCAAAATGTCAATCTCTCCGGTACTTTGGTATTATCACCAAATATCTGCTAAACTAAAGACAGCTGTGCATTTTGTCTAGCACTAATGTCAAAATGAAATGTAAAATGTCAGCTGTCTACTATGCAGAACTAAAACTATGACGGGCTTATCAGTAGCATGGTTAGCATTTAGCAAAAAGCAACACTTTTTACAACCTCACAGAGCCACTAGCTATAGACTCTTGTCTTAGCATACACACTCTACTGGATTCAGGAATCAGTGTTCTCCTACCTTTTAAAATTTAGATGAGCTACTAAAGAACATGTATGATGGTTCACTTTTTTTGAATTATGAAAAATTCCCAGTAGTTGGTAGCCTCTATCCTACACAAGAGAACAAAATAATGACAAAGACACAAAGGGAAGAATGACTGTATAGTACGTGGGTGATGGGAGCGGAGCAGAACAAACTGATGAACTGAGGGAAACACAGCCAGGTCAGACATGTGAGCACAAGTCACTTCTCAGCAGCCAGCCAGCCAACGGCAGGCTAACGTGATCTGCATCTCAACCGGAAGTAACACAGCACTTGTCCTCTGGCACACTGACAGCTCACAACCTCCTTCAGACCGAGCTGCCAGGAGAAAGAATGGGCCTCCGAAGCGCCAAGGTCAGATATAAGGTCTAGATGTGGAATAATAAACATGTTTAAATTGGCAGCCTTGTGCCTGGCCTGGACAACCGTTCAATTAAAGACAGTGTGCTAACTCAATGCTAGATTGGAGTGGCTGATTGAGTTTGAATTGTTGCTGCTTGTGGGATTATGAAACATGACAGGCTTTTTATAAGGTGTAATTAACGCTCTGAATTTAATGGGGACATGACAGATATTAAATTGGTTTCAGATCTCAGTGTCAAGACTGTTAGGGATACTGTTTGGTGTGTATGTGTGTGCTATAAATTGTAAGGTTGCATTTGTGAGCGTTTTGTTATGACACACAGGCTTTAGAAACCCATCAACTGTCATTATTTTCTGCTTATTTATAAAACAGCTAAAACATTTGACAAATGATACCCTGAACTTAAGCTTACAATAATAAACAAGAATCCTTATGCTCACTTAACCCAATTTTCCCATGATTGTTGTGCTACACATACAAATACAGGTAGTTGTTTTGTGGGGTGACCACTGCAGAAAAATCAACAAATCATCAAAGAACGTTCTCTTCAAAGCTGTCCAAACTTAAAAAAACACCCCTCCTCAGCCATAATGATGTCTCGAGGTACCTAACTTTTGTATTCATGTTCAGCTGAACAGCTTGCAGCAGGGCCTGAGCATATGGCTCAAATGCAAACGCAGCTTCAACCAAAATTTCCAAGGAAAAGACAAAAAATTGGGTCTGTTTTTTTCTGGCAGCAAAAGCAAATTCTAATGAGCACTGACTGGTAAAGGGTAAAGGTACTTTATTGTCACATACACATACATGTAGCAAAATTCATTCTCTGCATTTAACCCATCCCTCAAGGGAGCAGACTGTAAAATGTAATACTGTGCACATCAACATTAAAATCCAACAATAGCTCATATGACTTTTAGCTGAACACTACATTTATTACTGCTGCATTTATGTGTATGTTGCATGTACACAAAAGTACAATATTTGTTTCTGAGATGTAGTAGAATAAAGTATTTGAGTGAATGTGCTACATTTCACAAATGACTATGGCAGTGTGTATGCTGGAAATGTCATAATGGACTGCTGCATCATCAGATTTGTCATCATGTCTTTCTTTCTTCCAAAATGTATACCTGCTGTTCATCGCTATTGTATATTATAAAGCAACACCTTATGTGCAATATACTTATGTGCAATCTTCGGAGAGACATACCTTTTATGTCCCATCTCTGTGAGATCAGCTGTAGCTATCTCTCTGTCTTTCTGTGCTATAAATACCGGCAAATAGAGTGTACAATAGCCTGTAAAAACCAACAATTAGTAAACCTATCTCTTTGAAGGATGGGCAGTCAGAGGTATTCATGCCCATTGAACAAATCTTTCTCAGCACTTTAGTTTTGCAGATAGATGCAAGTGGGATGCAGAATATGTATGAGTGTGTATGTATGTGGCTGCCAAATGTATCACATACAGTAAGGCCTTATGATATACAAAGACCCTGTCGAGCCTCTGGAAGCAGACCATGCGATCATGGAAATAATTTCTCTGACTGCATTTGTCTTGTCTTTTTGTGCTCTCTATCTTCTAACATGACATGAGGTGACACAATTCCTTGGCCATATGACAGATGTCTCTGTTAATTTTGGGGGCACAGAGGTGTGGAGATACTTTTCACTTTTCTTTAGTTTCTACCTGTCCACCAGTGCAGCAAAACATGAGCCATCAGATTATATAGAGTGAACTGGAGTTACGAGACACTTCTGAGGGCGAATAACTCCAGCAGTCACAGAACTTTGGCTAAAAACAGCCCAGAGTAGAACATGTTTCTTAAAATACTTTGTTTCAGCAGTTTAGAGTGGTTTATTTATATTTGTGATCATAGTAACATAGTACCATTGCATGTTGATAAACAGGAAGAAAAATTGCCATGCGGTAATCAGCTCCAGGAATGTGTGAGCTCTACCAGTCGTCTGTTTCTGAGTGGATCGCTTTTCCTTCTCCCTTTTTGCTAAGGCAAAATTTCTCATTGTGTAACATTAGGTTATTGCTCATTGTTAGTTTGTAACCATATTGAGGCAGCTAAGAAGCTAATTTGTTTGTGCTAGGCTAAGTTAGCTTATGTTTCTTGCCGCTGGTTGTTTTTACTAGCTTGATTGTGTTTATCATATAGGCTACAGTGCCATGTAAGCTAAACAGTGCTATTTACACTGATATTGTGCATTTGGGTTTGATTTATTATATAGACTTCTCATTGTATTGTATTGCAGTTTCACAAAATTCCCAGTAAACTTCATGGAAATGAAGCAGCTGTGTCCTGGAGTTTCTTGGAGTGTTTAAGCTGAATGGAAATAGCCCATGACAATGCTTTTTTTTTTTCCCTTTCCTTTATTGTGTTATATATATTTTTGTTCATGTTATAAGTTTACAAAGTGAAAAAGCCAAAGTCCACCCAAAAGGGACTACCATCTCCAGCAGAAAACACTGTTCACAAACTGCTCCAAACATCTCTATTGTGGTCCTGCCTTTACTTCTGTGACAAACGTGCGTCCGCTTCTGACTGGCTTGTAGGCCTTACCTAGCTCTGAACAAATATGGAACAGAAGTGAGATGCCTCACTCTGTAGCTAAAACATAGAGCTCAACACACAGGGTGAAATTAAGAGCTGGAGCAATGTGCACTACAACATTTTTTTTAAATATTTAAACCATGTAAACCTATTGGTACAACGTCTAAATGCAATTATGAACCTGAAAATGAGCATAATATGTGCATAAAGTTTAAATGCTTCACAAATAAAATTTGAAAAATGTATAACCTCTTAAAGATGAATTAGATATTCATGACAGTCACCTGTTGTGTGGTGTAATAGTAATAGTAATTCTCTCAGATGGAGATGTATTCAGGAACAGTCCTGACAATGTATTTGCTCCACTGCATCTGTCTAATGCATATCAGGGAAATTATCTGTAAGTTCTCTATTTTGCTCCTCATGAAGTGTTAAGTCAGACATCTCCCAAATGACTGTTGTAGTTGTAAGTTAAAACCTGAGAGTGTCTTTTCAAAAATAAGACACTATAGCCAGTCCCACAATGAGCTTTCCTTATGTGCCATTTCTGCTTCTGTAGCTTTTTTGGAGGAGAGGGGGGGGCAAGGTGGAGGCTGGGGGTGTGGCCTTGACCAACTGCCACTTTGCTCGTTTGAAAGCCATGATGTCTCTCCCTCATGGGAGGGCAAAATTCTCTGGGTGGGCAAAGCCAAGAAAAGGGAGGTAACCTTGCTCCTTATGACCTCATAAGGGGCAAGATTCCAGATCGGCCCATCTGATCTTTCATTTTCTCAAAGGATACCCGGGGCTTGGTTTACACCTATCATCATTTCTAGCCACTGAAGGGGCCATAGGCAGGTTGGGGGAACTCATATTAATGTTAAAAAACCTCATAAAGTGAAATTTTCATGCCATGGGTCCTTTAAATGTCAGCTAATTCCCTGTCATATCATGACAACGTAACTGATCTGACGTCATATTAGATCACACACTCAGGGGGAAAACAAATTAATCTGCAACCTTTTGATAGACCCTCAGACGAAACAGATTAACCTTAATACCAGCCCACTGGAATGTAAGGAAGAGGCCATCTGACTGGGCACCTCACTCAGCCCTGACACTCCCTTACCAATGTTGCATCCATTTTCTCTCTCGAGGGTTCATGGCTGTGGGGCCGTGGCTTGTCAAAAACAATTACATCCCTTGGTGTCTGGGAGGGTTTCCTCTTAATTTGAACTGATAAGCATCTCCTTGCATATTAGCAGATAGGCCCAGCGGTCATCCTGCTCCCCAAAGATAATGGACTGGGCTGGCAAACAGCATTTGTCAGGGACAGACACTTACCTGGGTCGTGCAAGACATGCCGAGCAATGCTAATAATAGCCACTCAGCCAGACTAGCAGTTAGCAGGCCGTGAACCCCAACCCTGTGGCTGGCCAATCAATAGTCATTTACTCTCACTCTCCTTTCAACCCAACACAGAAAAAGATGTATTACTAAGCCACTATTTGTTGCTTTAAGGCTAGATGGTGAAAAAATACGTTTTACTCCCCTGTTTGATCAAGTTGCTCAACTGTTGCACCCTAGCAGCTTCTCTCAGGCATGAATGTTGATCTGAAATGTGCATGTTTGCTAATCATTCCATGGCATACAGTGGAAATAAAATATAGGTTTGCAGGAGCATGACAAGAGTGAAGTGCTTGAGGGAAATATTATAATAAAACATTGTATTTCTCTTGATCTGGTGGCAGTTCATTTGTATGCCATGGGCAGCCTAGTGCTTGTAATATCCTGGCAAAGTAACGTCCATCTATAATACAGCTGAAGTGTTTTCACCTCCCCGCCCAAATCCTTGACTATAAGGCACAACATTATCCCATGGAAACAGTAGATCATTTTGATCGATGGACAGATAAGTGAAGTCAAAGACAGGGTGCAAACAAGAATGGAAGAAATTATGAAGGAAAGACAGACTAATGGTGACAACTAATGGTGAGATGGAGATCCAGCCAGAGAGATGCTGAGTGCAGTGAATGTCAAGATAAGGAGGGTGTGTGTGACAGGCAGAAAAAAAGGGTGAAATTGAAGAAACAAACACAAAAGTCTGGAGGAAAAGACAGTGTGATTAATTCCTGTTCATCATCTCCACTCATGCAGCACACAAGCAATAATGGCGTTCATTCGACTGGCAAGTACGCCCGAGTGGGACGTTGTTTTCTTATGGCCGCGGGTTGGCATTAGCCCAGCACACTTATATCATTAAATCACTCATTAGTGGCGGGATAAACGACATAATTCGATTTACAGAGCCAATATCATTCCCCCAGCAAACAGGTGAGTTGCACAAATACAATTACATGGCAACAATGACTTCAGGGCGGCGGAAATTATCAAGTGAACCCAACGGCTCTCTTTGTGCATAAATGCACATTGACATTTACAGGAAGTTCCGGAGTCCATCTCTCTTTTCTGTATGACGTGGGATTTAATTGTAACAAGGATACAGCTGTCTACATTGATCTGTTTTATTCTCAACACACTAAAGACTGTTTCATTCACATCTACTCTTCTGATGGGCTGACCGAGGTTTAATATTCCTGATATGCATAACATGAATGACAAAGGCCTACAGCTTGTCAGCAAAGTTGTGTAAAAAAAAGCTGTGGACCGTACAAGCTCGTTGCATGTGTGACTCCCTAATAGTCCTGTTTTCGTACTAAATGTGTAAATTTATAATGCTGTGCCTCAGAAAAAGCCATTTGCCAGAGACAGTTAGATCAAAACAAACAGTGTGGATGTATAAGCAGTGCATAAGCAGTTAGAGCAGACAGTCCATGAACCACCACTTCCTTTAAAAAAGACAGGTGGGTGGGGAGTGAAGAATTGAAGAAAAGAAAGACAGAGGCTGGATACTGTGTGCACATTGCTAAGCATCTTAAATGGAATGTGTTTAGTCATTCTGTTTGTCCTCAGCTAAATGCATGCGGATCTATATGTGTCACGGAGACAATAATGAATAATGCGCACACACTGCTGCCTTTGTGCATTCCAATTGTGCGCCAGCAAAGTATAATACCAAAACATATTGAAACTAAGTGATTCAGGAATCCAATGTAATGCGAGGTGGGATTTGGATACATTCCACGCAGCATTTACTCATTTGCATCTGAATGGTCACTGCCATTAGTATGGTAAATATGCTGTAACACATGATAAGCACATTAAAGAGGGAACACGCACCAAATTAGAATCAAAGAATAGTTGCACAAAGAGTAACACAAATAAAGTTGCTCTCTCCCACACAAGCAATGTAGACACACAAACCAAGTAAAGCTTGCAGAAGCCTTTTGTACCTGTATTCCATCTTGGTCCTGAGGGCCACTTGCATCCCCTCTGTGTAAGCAAAACTGACATCCTTTATAAAAGATTTATGAGCCAAAGATGCAAACGATAGAGCGTGAACTCCCTTGGGTGCAGCCTCTTCCATCTGTGAAGGATCACCTGTTCTTAGGTGGGCTAAAGCGCTTGTTCCCTGCCAGTGAACTAACAGGCGTCCAGGCCGTAGGGAGCAGGCAGGGGGCTACAATAGGATGCCGTGCAAATGTACAGCCTCCTGGCAATGGCTGCGGCTGGGCTGAGTGATGCAGCTACAGCAAGCGGATATTATGGAGTTCTCCAGCAGCTGACAGAACTTTCAACCGTCCGCAGAGTTGCTTAAACGCATGGCCAGAGGCGACTGGAAGGTAAAAGGCATATAAAAATCTGCCTTTGATGTGAGCACAGTAGAAGAGAATATTTCAGCAGTCTTCACCTGGGTTTTTATCTACACATTGACCTGAGAATCAGTGGCGCTTTCAGCATTCTTTGTGAGAGATTTTCAAAGAAATGCTACAAATCAGCTAAATGAAATCTCTCAATGAAGGTGAGACCACAAAGCAGTACAATACATGGTATGTGAATGTACTTTTTTCCCTCATTTGCTCACTATTCTTATATATTGTTTTTGAAATAGTGATTAGATGTGCATTGTGGGTATTTTGTAGTGGACTATATAGTGAATGGAATTAACCGTTTAGAATTTAAACACCACTACAAAGAGGCAAACACACTATTTGGAGCACTATTTCCATGATAGGGAACAATTTCGAACAGACCTAATGTCTCTAGTATTAGCACAAGTAGGTGCATGTTGAAAGTCAAAACACAGACGCACCGTACCAAAGCCACATAGTGTAAAAAAGAAGCATGGACAACTAGAAGTAGGACAGCTCCTCTTGTGCTGCTGCCAGCTCTACGTAGGTAGTGACGAAGGCCAGGGAGATGCTAGCCAAGCCAAGAGTGAAACAACTTGTAACTTCAACAGGATCTACAGTGCAGAGGAAAGCTTTTACATCAAATCCCAGTCCCATAACTGGTCTGATTAAAATCAACACTAGCTGGGTTAGACTGATTGTCCTGCAGGGGTACATGTTCAGTACAGTGTATAGTGTCATCTGTTACATTTTCCTTGTCAGAGTATTAATCTGAGTCATGTACAGACGCTGTTTCCCCAACCACACTCATACCACTTGTTATTCAGATAAATGAATAGCTAAGCACTGTTGCCTTGACCGAGTTGTGCTCCTGGAGGGGCACATTCAGCCAAGTCTCCCACAGGAGAGGGGGGGGCCACTAAAATAATGGTGTGCTTTGTGTGGGGATTCTGCTTCATCCCCCTCCCTTTCTATTCGCCATCTCTCTCTCTTGTGGCCTCCTAGGGCACCTCGCAGAAACGCGCCCTGGTATAAAGTGGGGTCATGCTTGTTGCGTTTATCAAATTTTCTATTCATCCCCTGTGTAAACTTGATAGTCCTCACCCTGACCATCCCCACTACCCCCACCCCACCCCAGGGCTTCTGGGGAGCTTAAACAATGGAAGCGGCTGTCTAATTGCTAATATGGAGGGAGTGCATTTAATTGCCGACCTTGCTCGCACGCCACGCACCTTGTGCTGTTTTGTCCCTGGTTTATCTCGTTTTTCTCTCAGCGAAGCAAACACAAAATACAAAATACAGTTACAATTCAGTGGTGTTTAGGCCGCGTCCACAGTATAACAGGTAAACACTGTTAACATGTGAGAACTGATAGCATTTGTATTACCTGTTTATTGTGGCAAGCAACAAAAGCTGTGCATTACAGCCATGGCCTGATAAGACGTAAGGCAAGCCCAGTTACTCTTCTGAGTCTCAGCAGGTTAAACCTCCATCCTGTCACCTCCTGCTCGCCATGGTCTTATATTGTGTTTCAGTGTGGCCAACACAACCTGTATTGTGTGATTCTGGCATCCACAATGAGTCATCACATAAAGTGTTGGACGTGTCAGCACCCAACCGTAGCTGTGAAGGCTTACGTCATCAGGTGGGATAAGCCTTTTCTTTCTCTATCCATAATAACATGACATTTTTCAGATGTATCCATTCTGTTAAAGTGGTGCTTTGGGGTGTGAAAAACACTATCATCATGTGGATGAGAGAGGAAAAGATATGTTTTAAAATGTAGTCAGCTTTGTGGAGACATTTTAACTTTAAGACATTGTGTCTCAGACAAAAAGGAAGCTTAGGCCAGATAAAAGAGAGAAAATTGGCCAAATGGTCATTATCATGCTAGACAGCTGAAAGAAATCCCCACTGTGGTCTGAATGAAACTAGTGTCATTACCGGGCTTTGCTTTGCAAAGCCATCAGGTCGGGAGGAAGGTGGCAGGTGGGAGTCATTATCCATTTGTTAATTGTGCCAGCTAATCATTGCACATCTACCTTTAACCTTAGAGGTTTCTAGAATAATTTACCGTCAGTCAGTGACAGGGCAGAATTGGTTTGAACTGAAAAGTAATGCAGTCAGTACAGCATTCAAATCAATTGTGTGTCCAAGATCCTCCCATTTATTTCCTTTCTTTCTAATCACCACCTTTATTCTCATCCTTCCATCTACTTTACTGCCCTCTCTTTACCACTGACCCTGTCAATTCTTAAATGGGCCCTTCACCGGTTTTACACATCAGGTTCAGTCTATTCATCATTAGGAGTGGCTTAGGAATGCTCACTGCGAAGTCTGAAAAAATATATTTTGAAGAACACAAATCTAGAAATGAAAGCCATAGTTAAAAACTAGAGATGTGGAATTTCAAACACGTAGGTGTTTGGTAGGCAGAGAGGGGCTAATGAAAGATTATATCAAGCTGCATTATGGGAAATGTGAGCTCTGGTGTATTTTAAATCTTAACCCATAAATGGAACTCAAAGTCAGGATATCACTTCCTCTGCTACATAGATTTTGACCATTATTTGTTAAATCAGTGTCTTTTTAGTCTTCTAACTTTAGAAAATTGCAACACTAACTCATTTGAATACCCCTTTAAAGACTGTGCTGATTCATTGGACTCACCTTCATCCACTTCTTCTGCCTTAAAATCTCCATTTTCTCTCTTTCCATAACCTCCCTCTCCCTCAGACTACAGCAACTGGCTGTATCTGACTAGAACAGGGAAAGGCACAAGGTTTATAGCTAAGAGAAATAGCAACCCTGGTGAGTAAAGCCTAAGCTAATGAAACATCCTATCACAGCTCATCCCTATTCCCTTAACTCTACTAGTCTCGCTTTTTTTTCTTCTCATTTCCTGGGGAGGCTTCAGATGCGACTTACCAGTCCAGTAAAGTCCCAGGCTGAATCTTTAGGGGACGTCCTCTCTTGTTGGTACTGCACTTCTTCAAAAATACTAAGGCGTCACTACGCATCAGAGGGGCCCTTGAGTGAAAAGCTGTCTCACACCCTGACACATATTTGTATGAACACACACACCCACACATGCACACTGCTGTTGCAAACCTCATCAGAGATGCAGAGCCCTTTAAAGGGCAGATGATGGTCCTGTTATAGCTTTTACTCAAAGAATTAAAGTGTATGTCATATTTGCATGCTTGTGTGTGCAGCTATAATAACACATGTATGCATGTGAAATGATTTATCACACTGCTGGTTAAACGATGTCTCCATTAAGCCGCCGGCTTTATCGCACAATAACAGTATAAATATTAGATTAGCCACATTTAAATATTTGTGTCCTTTTGCTATTTGCATTGCTTTTGGGTTGCCCCAATATTCCCATTTATTCTTGTTCTGATCCCATTTAATGACTCTTCTGATTTAATGAGTCAAATCTCAACTTTATGAATCTCATCTAACTTGAAAGAACAAATTGGGCCCCTGAGGCCTTCACATCACCTATGAGAGAATGTGACAGTGAGTGTTGTGTTGTGGGCAGAGGAGACATGCAGTGGGGGAACAGGTGCTACAGGGTAATTACAAACACAGCAAGCTTTTAATTATGCTCTATAGTAAGAACTGTTAATGAATGTGAACCTCATGCAAACAGCGATGTCTTCCCACACATGTGCAATCAGTTGCATGCTCACACACACACACACACACACACACAAAGACACACAAACACAACAAGTGTTAAGGAGAGGGACTGGCAACAAATAGCTCCAGTGCTGTGCATCCTCTTGGCTTGGAGCAAAGATGACACTCCTCTCAATCCCCACTCTTGTTCCACAAATAACACAAAGAGTGTTATTTTACAGCTGTAAACTTGCTGGGTTCAGCCTGGGCTGTTTAACCTGGTGTTATCAAAGGAGGCACATTACAGGATGTAAACAGGATTTAAGGTGTCACGGTTTATTGCAACAGCTTCTACAAAATAAGCCTGCATGTTGTTTATGGTCCACGACTTTCTTTCCTCAATGCCTGACCTAGTCTAAAAACTCTCCCTTTGACGGCTTGGTCATCCTCCTTCTTCTGTGGCCATCTTGTTCCTCTTGCTCCTCTCTGTAATCCCTTCAACCTCCCACCTTTCAGGCTCACCTCATAGCCTGATCCTACCTGACACGGATAGAAGCTCTGTTAAGTGATTCACTGTTAAATCCCCTCATATGGTTTGTGTGTAATCTTTTTCTCTTTCTCCGTTTTTCTGCATTTGTCTGTTTGCTGTGTGCTATTGACTGTTGACATGTGTTCCATTTTTCATTTAAGTGGTGGATACATTATTGCTTAATGTATTCAGCTTTGGCTCAGACTGGGAGAAAAACAGCAACAGTGGAGAGACAACGTAGACAACTGGATGCTGTGGCTGTGTGTCTTCCTCTCTGCATATTGGTTGGTCTCTCTCGCTCGGTGAAGCTGCGTTACATTCTATCCCTCCATGTCTTCATCCCTGTTCTTCTATCACTCTGCTCCACTTTCTCTTCCTGTCCTCATGTCATCTCTGTCTCTCAGATCTGTGACGTAAAAAAAAGACTAGCCAAGCCAAGCGGCAGAGTTTAAGGATGTTATAAGGCATACAAATAGGCTGCAAATCGGATTATGGCGGAGGGGAGGGAACCCTTTTCTATTGAAAATCCATTTTTTGATAGGGTGGACATTGTATGCACAATGACAGGCAGGACAAACATGTCTCAAACAGTGTGAGGGTGACAAGCAAAAAGAATCCTACCAATCTGCATAAAAGAGAAAGCTTTCATATTGAATGCCACAGTGGATGAAGCTGCATTTGATTTTGTTCAGTTTGCACTGAGGAATCTCCCAAATTATTTGTGGTCTACTGTTGTTATCCAAAGGAAACAGCCAGAGAGAGGGAAATGAATGTGCTACAGAGAGTAAGTGCATTTCCCTCCACCTGTTTTTATTGGCATTTTCAATTAAAGCATGGGGGAAAAAACTGGAAAAAAGGAAATTTCCACAACAACATTTTGTTGTATTGTTTTTACGCTTGGCTAAGTTTGGTGTATCGATAAAAACAATAAGCAGCAAAGTGAGAGAGAGAGTGAGAGATAGAGAGAGGAAAAGGGGAATGAAACAAGCAGAAATGGTATATTTGCATCAAGCTTTCTACATTGTTTCTCACCATTTGGCATTTGACTGGTGCCCGTTTATTTACGTCATCTTGTTGCGCCCTCTTCTTCTGCAGTGGTATAATGGTTTTCTGACTGGAGAATAAGCGTCACTTACTGCTTATCTCGATGAACCAACTACCAATAATAACATCCAGTATTGGATGGAAACAAGCATTCATTCGCATTTTGCAGTGTGTGCAATTGACTGATAATAAATCATAGTGCGCATAGTTATGGTAATCTGGGAACATGTCATTCAATACAACGCCGCGGATTATTAATATGTTTTTAAACATTTTTAGCATCAGGAGAAGTGTTACAGTTAAAGTGGAGTATTACTACATTGACCATACTTGTTAGTAGGACCAATGATTGTTGGTCTTTTAATTGCATCTGTTGATAATAAGAAAAATTAAGAATAACCTATCTGAAAAAGTATCTCATATGACATATTCAGTCATCAGGAGATGCACGTGTAACCACAGCATGCGGTGTGGTAGTGAGCACCTCTCTTGACTGCACACTGCATGTGACACAGTGGCCTGCTGAGATACACATTTTCCATAAAGACAGGCACAGGAGGGTATGAATGGACCCCTGTGGTCTTTATTTCTAGTGCCCTCTATTGTTTCTGTCTATCCTTTGGCCATTAATGTCTGTCCGTGCTAGCAGTGCAGGAAAAAGGCAAAATATCAGCCTTCAAAGCACACACTGTTACTTGATGCAGCGCAGCCCATTATCACCATGGTATTTCTGCTAACAGTGGAGAATACAGAAGCCGGCATTCAGAGTGTTACTGGACATCCAAGTCATTATGCCGGGTATTTCAGAATGTGTTGTACTCCATAAAATGTCAATGGATCATGTGTACAGAGAACAAGCACATTACAGAGAATCTAAGTGCAAAACAGGAAGCCTGCGACTTGTCAAAAGTTCCCAAATTCAGCTGATATTTTGGTCGCCGGCTAAATTGCTCCAGTGCTCCGTTGAAGCTAAACAGGCTCCAGTTGATAATCATCTGCTTTGTGGCGGGAAGCAAGGGGAGATGGAGCAGATGGCACTAGTTTTATTTTGCCGCGGATGCTTTCTCTGAATAAGGAACGCTCTACTGAATGCAGAGCTCTGTGGGAGAGGAGAAGCAAATTGAAGCAATCCTGCACCACGCTCCTCATTGGGGAAAGGGCTATTGTTATGCGTGTGTGCTCCAATTCCAGAGTGATATGTGAGTTCTGCTCATTCATTAATGTCCGGAGCTTGCGGGAATTTCATGACTTCACTCACTCATCCATTCTGCCCCACCAAACTCAGTCTCTCACTGACACGCCAACGTTGATGAGAAGTGATTCTGTTGTTCCAGCAAATAACCAGGAAAACAGTACAACTCCAATTCAATTAAGGAGTAACTTAAACTTAATGTTTCAGCTACCGATGGCTTTCACCTTAAAAGAAATGGGCATTCCACTCCCAGTATAGCCTTGATTCAACGCTTCCTGAAGACATAGTGGCCCCTCATACTGTACATACAGTAATTACTATTACAGTTTAAGCATGTAAAATCCAATCCGTTTTTACAGAAATTAAACAGAGCTTCAGATGGTCAAAATGTCACATTTGGTGGCATTTCAGCAGGCAATGATAATAACAAACCAGAGGGAATTCATATCATACAGCAATAAGAACCCCCCCCCCATTGCACATTTTACTGTTATTATGAAATTATTTGGCAGAAGTATAATTTAAGTTCAACACAGTTGACCTAAAAGGGGGGCTGGCTGAGAGTTATCTGCATAAAGTAACTGTTAATACAATGTTCATGCAGGAACGAGGCCAGTAGGGCGAAGGTTTCACGGGCACCAGTGAACAACGGAAAATAGAGCAGAGTGAGGCAAGTATAACAGGAAAGGAAATGAAGAAGAGAGAGGGGTAGAGCCAAATCCAGAGAGGAGAGCGAGAGAGAAAGCAAGAGGAGAGTTCTGATGAACACTAACAATGTTTTCTCTTTGCTGTATCTTGGGACAGTTTCACCTCTCCATCTCAATGTCTTCTCTCTATATTCACAGAGCTCTATTTATTACCCTTTTTTATCTGTTTTTTGCTGTATTTATTCCTCCTCAATACAGTACTCACTCTAAATGCTTTGTAATTGCCACATAACACGTCAAAGTTATCTGTCAAAGGAGCCTACCATTTTACTCAGTAATCCTTCCGAGATCTCAAGGTTATCGTTTGTTATCATTGGAGCCCTCTGTGTAAATGGAAGCAAACTGCGGTGCAGTTTTGATCACATCTCACTCATGTAGCCATTTAACCGAGGTAGCTGAGGCAGTTTCATCTTTTGTAATGGCCCTGAAAGAGCTTAATGAATCAATATCGTCTAGTTTAGAGAGTTGTAAAAACTGTATCGACAATGTTAATGCTGTCCTACATCACACACTGTGTGTTTTATACAGCATTGCGCTGATTTATACAAATGTAGTGAGGCCATCTGAGTAGCAGCCTGCAGCCCCCTGCCCATGTGCCATCTTTCTGTGCTGGACATGGACACTGGCACTGGCCAGCATAAATGATTGAGTTGGATGTCAGAAGTAGAACTCCTGCCAAGGGGACACAGCATCCATGCTAATGGGCTGATGGTGCCTAATCTAAATATGTGTGAATAAAAGGGCTTTTACTCACATCTAAAGCAGAAAAACGTACTAGTAATTGCTTCATCTTAAACAAACAGTAGGCAAGACAGAAATTCAATTCATTTAACTTTCATTATTTAGCTTTTACATTGAGTCAAGTATTGAATGGAAAAGTGTGTGTGTGTGTGTGTGTGTGTGTGTGTGTGTGTGTGTGTGTGTGTGTGGCGTTTCGCACGCACCTTGTGTGAGCACTGTTTGTTTGTTTTGTAAGTCCTTAGTCTCCCAAAGCCCATTTGAGATCAATCACTAGGACGAGCATGATGGAGAGGCCTGTCAGAGCTCACTGTTGTGGCCTTGATTCAGTAACACAAATAAAATAGGCAGAGGCATCACAGAAAGGTTCAACACAAGTTAGACAAGAGACCACACCAACGAGCATTCAGAGAAAGGGGTGAATAATGAGGAGGGGGATAGATGTCAAAGCGCAGGGCGGGAAGAAAACTGATGATGTAGAAGGGATAGAGAAAGGCAAATGCATACAGAAGATAGTGGGACAGAGACGGCCGGACACACAGAAAGCATCAGGCGCAGTGCTGTTGTCTGCCTATGTTAGCCCAGCTCAGCTCCTCGCCCTGTTTCTTCCCGACAGCATGACATCAGTGCAGCTCTCCTCTGTTTAAAACCCTGCTGTGGATGGTGCAGTGGCTATGTGATGAAAGGGAGGGCGCCTGTAAAATATTTAATGCAACTTCCCTCACACATCCTTTCTGTTCTATTATGTCAGAGCGTATCAGCATAGTGCCGGTCTGAATCATCCCTTTTCTCTAACGTTTATGTCGGCCATGTAACCCGAACACTGCAGAACTCGGCTCAGCAGCATTTACAAGACTACATATGACAACGCAGCATAGCTCTTTCCCCCCGACATAACATAACCTGAGGAAGCCATTATACACCCCTGTCAGCACTTAACTTTCCCCACAGCACTTCAAAGAGACATTCAGGAGTGGGTAGTTCAGAGGTAAGGCCCCCCCTGGGAGCCCCCGCCAGAGCCCAGACCCTGCGCTCAGCACCGCCAGATTTAGCACCAAGCTCACACATCAAACTGCTTCCTGTGGTTCCACTCTATTTCCTACTGTACACATGGAGGTGATGAAGGTATGCATCCCATTGGCCAGACTAGTCAGAAAGAAGTAGAAGTCAGAGGTCTGTTGTGAAAGTCAAATGATTCAGAAACATAATGAAACATATTACAGAGGAAAGTTGCTACAGCGGTGTATTTATGCAATTATGAATTAAAATAATCAGCTTGGTTTGTCATAACGATGAGAAACCAAGGTTTTTTTTTACATCTTGTTGCAACAAAAAACTTTTCTTTTTATAAAATAATAAGTTAGTATGTCGTAATAACAAGAATCTTCTATCGTTCTAATTTTAGCAAGAACAAAATGGAGTCAGAGCCTAATGAAAGGACATTGTAGCCTACGGTCATCAGAGAAATTGAAAATGGCAATTTAAATAATTCAGATGAGATGTGCTTGGTATGTAGCACAGCAAGATTCTGCCATTATAGAGCAGAATGTTAATGTATATGTTACCCATAAAGCCCAGCGCAGCTCTGAAAGAATGTTAACAACATTCATTTTAAAAGCTGTCTACTGTTAAACGTGTTGTTAATGGACAAAGCCAGTATGTTCTCTCCTAAAAGGTTAACCACAGTGTCTTGGTAAACATGATGAAATAATTGGTTTCCAATCATTACAATATGGTAGTTATATAACATGTTAGGCAGTGACTGGACCCTGTGAATGTTTTTTTTAAACACATTCTATTAAATTATCTGTTTGGAATGACAATGATTTGTTTTGTAATGAAAGAAGTTTCTAAATATTATATCTGTAATATAATATCTGTTAGTCTGTCAAAATAATGAAAACAACATATTATAGTTATTGAAGTATATAATGACAAAAACAAATCTTAATAGAACCAGAAAACTAAAGAGTAGGAGCAGATTTAATTTGTCACGGTGGCTGCCGTACAGCTGCAGCTGTACACAAGTTTGCTTTTGTGTGGGAGGCCATCTTTGACTTTTTTCCTTTCTGATCGCTCTGAAAATGCTTTCTGGGTTTACATTCTCACAAAAGCAATTTGCCCTTGAGTTCTCATCTTAGCATTTTGCCTCATGACTTCCAATAACTGGAAATGTACAAATCAAGTGTTTAATATAAATGACTTCCGGTTCAAGATTTTGACAAGTAAAAGACTACTTGAAAATGTTTTGCTGTGAGCATATTTAGTGTGTTTGAATCTCCAGTATTGGGAATGGATACATATTCAAATCAAATGCTGTCCAGGTAACTACACAGACTGTCCCGGTTACAGTTTTGACGTCACACACACATAAACAACAATGGCAATGTAAAGTAAATCCACTCACTCATCTCAATCAAAACACTACACATACAATTGTGTAGGCTACTACTTCTGGTTATGTTCATTAAATGAAACACAAAATATGTCTCCGATTAGAAATCACTAGTGTCAGCTAGCGGCTAGCTGCTAGCTAACGCGAAAAAAACTGTGTCTGGAACGCAGTATTACAGTCAAACTGACAAAGAGTTCCTCAATAATTGTACATTTTGGTAGAAGACAAGGTGTTGGTGCCTTACTGGCAGTATTTACAGAGAAAGCTTGTATAACACACCAAACATGCATGTGCATTTATTAGCAGTGATGGAAATAACGGCGTTATAAATAACGGTGTTACTAATGGCATTGCTTTTATTCAATAAGGAGTAATCTAATTGATTTACTCTTACCATCTTAATAAAGCCGTTACCGTGACTGCCGAAAAATGCGGCGCATTACTATAATTGAAGCTGTTTTTTTTTTCATCAGACCAACTAGATCTCTGAGCCGAGAGACAAAGACTTTTTTTCTTCCTTGGTGGGCCGTGCACAAGAGAAGCGCATAAATGCTAACGATTGGCTGAGGTTGAGTAAAATTTCATGGTAAGCCAAGCAGAGGTAGAGTTGGGCGGGTGTTCGAAAGCACGCATAGTTCCATTAAAGAGGGCTGGAGGTCGGGTCACATTTGAGCATTTAAAAATGTACTTGAAAGTAACGCAATAGTTGCTTTCTGAAGTAACTAGTTACTTTTATAATTTGTAACTGAGTATCTAATTGAGTTACTTTTTGGAAAAAGTAACTGTAACTGCCCAACACTGTTTATTAGCCTTAAGGGGTCCATTCATTTACTGATTCAGCCCTGATACAAAGCATTCATATTTCTAGCTGACAGTAATATCAGGAGGATCCTGCTGTAATCTAACTGCCCTCCAGCTGCATCCTCCATCACTGCAGTGTTAGTCTTACTGATGTCTCTTACCACACACACACACACACACACACTCCTTATCACACTGGATGAATGAAGAGATAAAGAAACCTGTACAGGTCGGCTCAAAGAGCAGAAATGGAAGTGACATCTCATTTTACTTGATTTACATTGCATGTGTGTGCTATTTGCATAGATCACACCTCTGCGCTTCAGTTACATAGCGGGTGTTTGCTATTTATTACGTTGCCATGTTTGATGTGTGCTGTGCCGTTAATAATCCTGGCCAGGGTTTTATAAATACATAATGATGTTCACCATGATACTGGCAAGTTTTCTCATTTAAACTTCATAATAAAGGTTGTTGGCATAGGAAGTTTAGATTGATAATTAATCATGCTATGATAGTACAATATCTGTTAATAAAAACAGAATACAGAATTACAGTACACGTCAACATACAGCCGCACAGAAATTCTGACAGGCAGACGCTGGGAGCGTGTTGTTGTTGCGCCACCATGAAGCACTCCATGTGAATGGATGGAAGTTTGGCTCATCTGCAGTGCACCGGAGTCTCACGGGTTGGCAGGGTTCCAGTCCTCTGCTCGCTTATTCATCTCTCTTTCCCACCGCCAACAGAGTCTGACACACACACACATACATTTGGCAAAACCTTACGCACCAGAACAACACCACTTGATTCACACAATGCCATTAATCTAAAACAAACCAAAAATTCAGAGGCAGCCCTTGATGACAACAAAATAATTATGCTGACAATTTACATTTTAAAATCAATCTCTGTATGTAGATAAGCACAGTGCAATGTACAATCAAAGGCCATTTGAATTAAAGTACTACACATTTCAAAGTCCACTGGGCTGATTCTCTAAGGGTGTACAGGAGGTAGACTTAACTCGACATCCTAAAGAAAATATTCGGCCATGACAGTAAATTATGCATACAGATGTGCCACAGGTTCAAAGAAATGCTATTTAGATTTGCCAGTTAGTTGGTTCAAGGTGTGGAGGAAGTAAATAAATAATCTTGTTTAATAATTAATTGAAATTCATGTTGCTTTGCCTCCAGCCTTGAGAGTATTTAGAATGCAGCCCGCAAGAGCCCTGCTTCTGACCTGTGGTGGTGTTTGGTAAGATTATTGAAAATGGGGGAGGAGCTTAAGCATGCATGCGCACACATATTTCCACATGTACACACTCAGAATACATCTGTGTGTGTACACAGTTATCATATGTTCTATAAGATAGTGAAAAAGGATGTCCACTGTCAACATCTTATCCTGTTTGCTCCATTTATCCGTAGAACGACAGATACAATCTCCCGAGTGTGAAAAGAAGTTCACACAGAGCTTCAGGCTGCTGAATAAGTTGAGAAAGATGGCAATGCAGGCACAGAGAGACCACAAATTGGATCTAAAAGTCTTCAAAAAGGAAGAAAAGGAAAAAATAAAAAAGCAGGAGTGATCCATGTGTAATCTATTACTGATGATGTCTTTGCTTGATAGAGTTACACCAGCAAATAAAATAATATTGTTTCTCTTTGTCAGCGTGCGTGTGTGCACAGATTCAGTGTTGATGGTCACTCTGTCCAATTTGCCACCATCTTTACAATCTCTAAAGCAAGAACTGTCTGCATATATGTAACGATCTGATTTGTTTTTGGATGCAGATCATCTATTTATAAATTACAGGAAGGTCTCTCTGTCAGTGCACTGCAAACTATTTGCTTCTTACCAAGATAAAAAAAAAAACGTAGATTTAGAAGTGTTGGATAATTGATCTTGTTTTAAGAGTGAATTTCTTATTTTCAGTGTTCAACTTTACACTATAATCTTAAATCAAGCAAGCTTGTCAAGTGAAATTATCTTGCTGCATGGACAGATAATTTCACTTATTTTGAGTACTTTTTCCTTCAGATTTAGTGTTTTTATCTTGTTTTTAGACATCCCTTTTTTGCAGTGTGTGTGTGTGTGTGTGTGTGTGTGTGTGTGTGTGTGTGTGTGTTTGCATGCGTGCATAGGATACAAGGTGCGTCCTGCTCTTGTGTGAGTGCAGCTCTAAATATATAG
Organism: Etheostoma perlongum; assembly: GCA_026937815.1. Lineage (NCBI taxonomy): Eukaryota > Metazoa > Chordata > Actinopteri > Perciformes > Percidae > Etheostoma > Etheostoma perlongum. The sequence goes on from CM049374.1 coordinate 9,318,260, forward strand.
TCAGACAAGTAAGTCATGCTTTGTTGGCATCTAGGTTTTTTAAGGAACTGGATTCATAAGGAAGTCAGAGGTAGAATCATCATGTGCATATTTCTCGGACCGTTTGAGTGAGTTTGAGTTTGATGGATTTCAAACTTGACAGGTGTCTTGCTAAGGGCATGACAGTGTGCAGTGCCAAGTCTGATGTTGTTTGGATTAAAAATACAAAAGATATTGTTAAATATATATCGGTAAAATAAGCACACATTGGCTTTTGCTGCTCTAGCCGCTGGCCATTCCCCATGAGGACCAGAGACAGAGTACAGTGGAGCTTTGGCAGCTACAATGTGACATACTGTACATACTCCTCAGACCCACAAAAATGTGCAAAGTAGCACTACTACTGGACTGTCTTTGTCTTTGAATAAACAAACGACAATTCCCAAATTTCAGGACATTTCAGAATCCCACACATGTAAAGCGCAACCAGACAACAAGTGCAGACAGAGCATGATGCCACTTATAGGCAGGCTATTTATCTTATAAAGTGAGACGTATCTGTCTATGTGTATCTGTGTTTGGACGGGACGGTAACCTGCACATCAGCAGACGCCACATGCGGAACATTTTAGAACAGCGGGCGGACTCTTTTCCTGCTATTATATTAAATTGCTGTGAGCTGGCCGTAATCTCTGAGATTATTCCTTCAGAGCACTGTGCAATGCGAGAAAATCTCAGAGTTGAACCAGGCAGATACATCAGTTTTCATCAGACTCACTCTGGGTTGGGTTAATTAAATCGCCAAAATACCCCCGCGAATCAAATCCCCTACTTCACCGTTAACCGTCAAGCCACTAACCCTGTATGGAAATGAACGCCTCTGCTGAAATGTTAAATTCATTAATGATCCGGCACGAGACAACACCATCTCTCTCTCTCTCTCCGGTTCTGGTGGTTGATACAGTATGTGCTGATTAGCTCTCATAACAGGCCAGTGGGTAGCGCACTGCCATGAGTCCATGAGGCTAATGTCTGATTACTCCACATTATCATTGTGATAGTTTGTGATTACATTCTGAATCTGCAACCTTGTCTGTCAGTTAAATACAGTAGTAAAATGAATCAACTACTTCTGTTAGTCATTTTATGGTAGAATTTCATTTTGATGAATTCTACAAGCAGCAATACCACAGGCCAAATAAGCACTTGTTCCAAACAGGCACATTTTCAACGGGCATTGTACTAGTACAGTTAAAATGTGGATGAAGCTTTTGCATATTAAATATGTGAATAGCTGTGAAAAAAGCATATTCAAATACTTGCAGGGTACAGCTTACATTTTGGCATAAGCAGCCTCTATTAATACCTATCACCAAAATAATGTTGGCAATTCTTTTGCATTTTCCCCTCTGTTGGAAGCTGAGAAATGAATGCTAAGATTTGATTTAATTATAATGAAAAATACACGCTGTGAATTAGGATTGAAGAGAGGGTATTCAGATGTTTACTAGGATTAAGTAGGAGTAATAAGTAATTGTGGCATGTGTGCACCTGTGTGGCCTTTTCCAAACTGCATTAACATACACCACACCACAAGTGGTTTAAATATTGAGGCAAGGCCTTGAAATGCAGCTATTACAATCATTTAATTGGCTTAACCTTTCAGCCTTTCTAACCCTTGTAGCAGTTTATTTTATTTTACTTATTTCTTTTGTTAAGATGGCAGCTCACTCTTTACCTTTACCCGCACATATTCACTATTCAGGTTGTTGAACAAGTGGCTTCATCAGACATGCAAAACTAAATCCCTAAAACATCCTCACATATAACCAAACCACCAAAACACAAGTTTCACATCAGATAAGCACTACAAAAAGAAAAGCTGTAGGCTATCAGCAGTTAATTTTTTTTACCATACAATCTAATGAAAATTTAAAAATGACCACAAAAACAACGCTATTCACAATTTCTGAATAATTATCTCCCTTTATTTATGGTAAGAAATCCCAGTTTTCCTGGAGTAGGTTATGCTAGTGCTATCACTAACAGGCCTGCTATCAAGCCAAGATGTTTAAGCAGGAAACAAGCGAGTATCCCACAGCTATGATTTGTCCATTTAGCCCCACTGTGGATGATATATAGACCAGGTGTAATATTCAAATATCCAACAGATATTAAGACTTATAGGGATGCAGCCGTTTTCAGCCGATTTCACTATTAACCACGCTTTAAAATGCCACCTTTTAATAAATGAATTGTAAAGGCTCTGCTACACCGAGTGTTTACTCACTGCAAGTTATGTGTAGCAGTGTGTGCAGTTCTTATTAAATCAGACACCGGTCCTGTCACCGCGAGTACTGGCTGTTAGAAGTTAAGTTTCCATCCACTTGTCAATCAAATTATCTGAAGTTTGGTAAAAAAAAAAAACTATTCATGCGAATAAAGCTGGTGAAAGTGTGTTTCCATCCAATGGCTTTAAAGTGAATAAAACCCTGTGTGTAATGAGGTCACATGCTATTTTACGATAAAATTGGTATATCAAATTGGTTTTAAACCTTTTAAGGTGTTTCCATTCATTTTCGCAATGAATCACAAAACTCAAGCAAACTTTTGCAAATAAACAAAATGGATCACGTCATCTACCAACAAATTATCAATCTAGCAGAAGTTGTAGGCTAGTGCTTATGTGCCAGCTGATAGCGACATATCAAGCTATAATAAGAAAACAACGACATCGCTATGATGATGCAGATGCAACTTGGCTTTCATTTTCCCTCCGGCATCGCTGCAAGTCTTTTTTTGAGACATGTTTCACTGTTTGAGTGCTTTCCATTTACTCTGGAGGACGTCCCACGGCTTGTCCTAACCTTTGTTGGCCATTTCCTTCGCAAATTCCTGATATATTAAACTCAAAACGTCTCTCATCTCCACGTTCGTCCACTTCCATCTGCCTCCTTGACACCCACCATGTGTGCAAACAGAGCGGAAATATTGGGCGGAAATTAACTAAAACTTCTTCTTCGTTTTGTGGCGGGTTACAACCATAAAATGACCTAAAACTTAATCGCAATTCATTACTTATTCGGCAAATAAAGTTTCCATCAGCGTTTATCGCATAAACTGTATATTGATCAAGATAAAATCCAATCCGAGACGTATTTCCTTTGAGTCGATATTCATGAAATTCCCTCAAATTGTACTGTTTCCATAAGGCATTTTTCATTTGATATCACTTAATTCAGATAAAAATGTGTGGATGGAAACATAGCTAGTATGACAGTGACTCTCCACGGTGGAACAACTTACTGCTGCAATTCTTTAATTTTAAATAAAGTTAGCATTAATGCATAATAATCGTGATTATCGTTAAAACGCTGTTATTTTTCAAACTACAGTCGTACCAACAAAAATGTATAATCCTTGCATCCCTACTCACCAACCGCTGTTTGACCTGACTTTATCATCTTTACAAAGACTCAATATCACAGATAGTAGACTACTAGATTGCCATGGAAATTAACTCTGTACACACCAAACATCCCAAAGCCAAGTACTGTACATTTCCAATGCAAATGGAACTGCCCCACAGTTTAAGGTAATTCTTTACTCTTTAGCGTACACATTATGCAGCTTGCTAGAGTACGTTGATTACACACATGACTTCACTGATGCTCAGGCCTTCTTCCAACGCCTCCTTGTTCATCTAACATGTTGTAGCGCCTGAAGGTGGAAGAGGGTCTTGTATTGTTGCCAACATCCAACCTAGCTCTACAATAATGAGCTCTACGGGCCTTGAACCTGACACAAGAAGGAAAAGCTATCAGTTAAAAATAACAGGCAGAACCATCGCTGTGGTCAAAGCATCATGTGGTATTTCAGTGGTTTAATATAATCTTGGAAAAGCGTAACAGAAATGCAAATCAAGCTGTGAATCACACCACATGAAATCAGAAAACCCACCAGATATCTACGGATTGTGATTGTTTTATTCATGACAGGTGAGCTACACTGTAAGCCTATGGCCCTGCAGGGCAACACAGCTTATTCAACCAGGACATTTAACTCTCCACTTCATAATGATACATTTAGAGAGCTGTTCAAAGCTTTCCATGTCCTCTGGTTAGAATACAGACGGCTAGATTCAAAATGACTACAGCATGTTCAGTCAGTAACCTGTGGGCTGCAAATCAAAAGCCTACTTGCTTAGGTACAGACATTAGCTATGGTATGCAAATTCCATCAGCATAACAATCTCTCTGCTTTTAACAAACACAGGCACAGCAATAAATAAGCACCAAACTACAGAACTGGTGTCAAACATCTTTCATTTATCTGTGGCAGCTTTGGCGTGTCATCATTTGGGTTAGCCTTGATGCTAGATTGGTTTACAAAACCATAAATTTGACACTGCATTTAAAATAGGTGCCTGAATGTAACAGCCATCAATCACTTTGCCACAGCCCTATGGTGGTTGTAATCATTATGACAAGGCAATGGCTGCATCCAGCTTTTTTTCTTTTACCCATGTTAAATTGCTGTTTATGGGAATGAAAAGGCTTCTATTCCCAGAGGCCAAGTTAGTCAGACTGCCTTTTATTGTCTTACTGCTGGGTTGTGGCGCAGATCGCAAACACTGTCACCAACACCCCCACCACTACCTCCCCCTCTTTCTTCTCCTCTATGCCTCTGTTCTCTGTTGGTTCTCAGAGCTATTATTTTTATCTGAAAACCTATACGGGGCAACAACGAGAAAAGAGACATGATAAAGAGTGGAGGGGAGGGTAGGCACACAGAGAGACAGAGTGGAGCAGGGGAGGAAAACTGTGATTCTGCTGAAGCTGTGATCGATGCTACCAGTATGTGTCTGCACGTTGCCAGCAAAAATGAGGGCTCTATTGATTTGCTACCATATAGTTCTCAACCCCAGATTTTCCTCTGTACTTCTATGAATTACCATCCTCTTTCTAAATAAAGCCTGGAATGCCAAACATATTTTCTTTTTTAAACATCTTGTTAAGCAGATGGAACAAAAGACAGGTTTGTGAGAGCAACTGGGACATCTTTGGCATGGTAATGATGTTTCATGTGGATTTCTGAGTGTTGCTGGCCAATGGCTATTATCTTCTTGTGTATGTGCAGAGCGCCTCAATCCAATTCACACACAAACATGTCAAGAAGTGAGAAAGCAATACAAAAGGCACAACCAGGTTGTTTTTCATTAAACTTTTTTTGCCTGGCAGTTTTACTGTGTGCACGTTCCCCACCAGAGCTATAGAAATATACATGTGTACAGCTGGTTTAGCATCAGGAGGTCAAAGCTAATAACATAATGGCACATTTTACTTTTGTGCGTTTACCTACAGGGGACTCTGCTATATTGAATGACTTCTACGGTAAGTATTAAAGTGTGTATCTGTGTGTGTGTGTGTGTGTGTGTGTGTGTGTGTGTGTGTTTTGCATGCGTGCATAGGATACAAGGTGCGTCCTGCTCTTGTGTGAGTGCAGCTCTAAATATATAGTCAGACAAGTAAGTCATGCTTTGTTGGCATCTAGGTTTTTTAAGGAACTGGATTCATAAGGAAGTCAGAGGTAGAATGATGAGCTCCCACAGGTTTCAAGGGAGAGGAACAGACATATAGAAAGCTGAGATAATGTGTTCATGGTAAGAAAGCAAAGTAAGCAATAAAAACATAAAAAGATTAAATTATTTACTGACATTAGAGCTGTCTGTGAGGGGGAAACAGAATGGATTAAGCCATGCTAAAGTTCTGCGGCAAAATATCTTCTTTTTATTCTGGTCAGCAAAGCATGTTTTTAGATTTGTTGGCCTCCCACGGACAAATCTGCATCACAACAGGATGGAGCATGGCCCCTTATTGTGATGTTTAAATCAGTCATCTGAATCCAACCAAAATGAGCTCTTTCAAACAGACAGTCTGTAGAAAGTGTGACTGAGTCCCCTGTGCTATAGTAACAATGATATGTTTTCAACAAAGCAAGCCAATCATTGCTCAAGAGGTAACACACATTTAGCTGAAATACACCTTGAAACCTTGTCTAGAACGTTGCAACAAGATTAAAAGCAACAGCTTCCACTAAATCCTATTTGGAAAGTTTAATTTGAGGAAATAGATTCAAACTTAAACACCTAAATGGGCAAAAGTACAATCTGTGAATGGTGTAAAAACACAGAGAATAAAGAATTTTAAATGAAATATAGTATGTTGAGATGAGCTGCATAAGAAATAGTTCCCAGCAGTGAGCATCCACAAGTCACTGGTCAAATAAGCCTGCATACAGCCCGCTTTTTAGATCAAAATAGACAGCCAATTGATACAATCAAATCCAAAAAGCTTCACCACCATAGGAGATGCAATTTCCCCCTTTTTTTCCATGATAGAGTCAGGATTTGTGTTTCTATTTTCTTTTATGGTGCCATCGTTTCCCAAACTGTTTCTTTTATGTGCCTTAGAGCCTGGTGAAAAATGGCAGGGACACTGTATATCTTTCAACACCAAGGCTAATCTGCAACACACACAGTAGCTGTATACGCCATTGTAGTTGCTCTCATTCATTTGCTATTTAAATCTGTAAATATCAGCAAATGTGAAACAAGCCCCAAATAAACTCCAGTAGCATTTGTTATATGACTTTATAGTAGTAAGTAAAATCCTTAAAAAGGATTTTAATGTAAGGAGTCACATTCCATTGGATATCCTAATGCAGTTTAATATACTCAATCCAACCAGTTTAGCAGCCTGACAACACTTCTTTTTCTACCAGCCAGCTTGTGAGCATATCTGATTTTGAAATTTGAATAGAAATTGTGAAAAATATCCAAGCCTCCTGTTGCTTTTATTCAGTATATTAACACAAACAATTGCAATTTATAATAAAATGGTCCAACAGTCTGTGAAAAATTTAATTTTACAGTGAAATCACAGTGAAAGTATTTATTTAACTGAGAGATATTTCATCTCCGCCACTGTGGTGAAATCAGTACCTCTATTTTAGTGAGGAAAGTTGTTAATTAATATGGAAATACAAAAAAACCTTTCTTCCAATTTGATTGACAAGTTTACAGCTTTACCACTCCAAACAGGTATCTCTCTCTCTCTCGCTCTCGCTCTCTCTTTCTCTGTCAGTGTGCTGTACATCTCTCTCTCCTTCATCCCTTTCCTTTGCTTACTAATGAGTCGTGAGATTGACAGCTGGATTACTGGGCTGGTTTGTAATCCTTTAATTTCACCATTTAAGATAATCACTCTCTGGATGGAGCACTGCCTTCACACACATTCACACACATGAACATAAACACACACAATGCACAAAATATGCTCTGTTCACATATAAATAAATAACTGTGTGTTAACGCATTAAACAAAAGTGAACAAGAAAATATGGTAAAAACAAGAGCACGCAAACACCCTGATCAATTAGAGATTCCAGGCTGAATTAATCCAAAGGACAAAGTACAGCACAAGCTGCTCTATGGCAAGGGACCTTTTTGATATTAGAGTTTGTAGGACAAAGGAATGTTGACAGTGTAGTCTTTTAATTAAGGCGATAGAATAGCTAAAGCCTTGTGGCTTCAGAAATGGTGGTACAGTACAATACAGAGTGGCCCTCTGGAGATGCATTTAGCAGCTCAAAAGGATCTATGTGTTGAGTCGAGCTGAAAGTAAATCATTTAGATTGGGCCATGTTTTTCATCTCCTCCAGTGCTGCAGACTGAGGATATAAGTGTTGGAGAACATGAGAGGTCAAGTGGCAACACAAGGTCAATCTGCTTGGCCGTAATTCATCAATAAAATGAGAGGCAATATTTCACTTTGAGTCTCTGACTCAGGAATGAAGGTGGGTTGGGGGAGAAAAACAAAAAGGCCTAGCTGAGTATGAGGGTATTAGGTGGAGATTCTCTTAAATTCTCACAGCTCATCACTCATTTAATGCTTACTGTAAAAATCTGCACATGATGATCAGCGTGTTTGCTGTCTTACAGGAATTTGATGGAGGGTTCATATCAGTTTAGCCTTTGTGCGTTCAATTGAAAGACAAGGTATGTGTTAGCTTATCACGGGGGATGGTGGTGTTACTCCTATTTTCCACTGGACGTGTCTGCGCTGCATTCTGGATGCGTTGTGACCAATATCATGTATTTCTGCTCTACAACACCACAGACAACAGAATCAGAATCAGAATTACTTTATTGATCCCCGAAGAGAAACTCTGTGTTGCGGTCACACAAATAGTAAAATATAGTATAGTAAAAAAGAGTAGAAATATAAATAAATAAAAATAAGGAGTGTGGATATGTACGGTATTTACATAGTTAAAGGAATATTATGATAAAGTATTTACATAATTAACATAATTAAGGAGTTGCAATGGTGAAAAGTAATAATAATAATAATAATAATACTAATAGTAGCAGTTGAGTATTGCACACATTTCAGACCAGTGTTATTGCACAAAACAGATACGATTGTCCAGTTTCAACCTCTCTAAGTGTGTGTGTGTCAGACACTTAGAGGGAGGAGTTATAAAGTTTGATGGCCACAGGCAGGAAGGACTTCCTGTGGTGCTCTGTGGTGCATTTTGGGAGAATGAGTCTGTCACTGAAAGTGCTCCTGTGATTTAGAAGCAAGCCATGGAGTGGGTGCAAGACATTGTCCAAGATGGCATGTAGTTTGGACAGCGTCCTCCTCTGTGACACCACCCACAGAGTTCAGAAAAACATCCTTTTTAAAAGGACAACGCCAGGTAAGAGAAGCATGGAGTGCCTGGAATGGAATGTAGCTACTAGCTTATAAAACATGTAATTGTTCTGTGAAGTACAAAGTACAGACGTACAATGTTCGTTCCCAGGATCTTTTCCTTCTGTCTGTGCCAAAGGTTAGAACTGGGGAAAAAGGCGTTTAGGTTTGCTGCTCCCTCTACCTGGACCGAGTTACAGAAATCTATGATATTAAACGAGCTGGTCTCGTGAATAGTGCGTTCCATTTCTACTTGGAAGTCGGATTTTCCGAGGTCAAAGTCGGAAACACACCCGCTGACCTCGGATTTCCAAGCTCAGAACTCGAACAACCTCAGAGTACCTTAAGTTCAAAAAGTTCCAAAGTAAATAGAACGCAGTATAAACATTCAGGCCAGGTTTGAAGGAGGTCAGCTAGAGAAACTAGCTGCTCATGGTCACATAGATAGATGGAAGACTGCAAAAAATGTAATCTATACAATGTTTCAATTCTTGCTTTTTATTTGACTGTATTTTATTTCTGTCATAGCATTGAAAAAACACCGTTTTAAACTGATGATAATGGAAATGGAAAATTGGTTTAAACACAACTTTACTCAGTATTTTCTGACAAGCGAAGTTTGCACTGAGCTCTCAATCTCTCCCTCTTTTTTCTATTAATTACAATAATAATTTAATATCTAAATAAAACTGAATAAATAAAAAGTGTGTGCTGTCATGGCAATACAAAAGAAGGATAACATAACTGACTAATTTGAGCTAAAGAAACCACTTCAATACTAAAGACCTGATTTGTATTCAAAGGCATGTAAATCCCACAAGCGTAAAGTGTGTGTGTGTGTGTGTGTGGGGGGGGGGCTTTGAAATGAGCTGGTAGATTGTGGGTTACATTTACAGTTAAAAGGTGATTCAGAGGTCTCCTGGTGGGAAAATTATTCATTTCAGCATTACAACAAAAAAGCCAATAGTCTTCATCAAGGCCACCGATCGTTAACACAGGCACAGAGATGCAAAGCACTAATACACATTGATTGTGAGGAAGGGCAGCCAATTAGAAAAAAGTTTTCAATAACAAATGCAAATAGTATTCAAGGTTGTCAATGGTCATAAATGGAAGACGAGGTGTTCATTTCTTCAAAAGACTGCTTTTTTTTTACTTTCTTTGATAGTGTAAAGAGAAGAATTCATCAGGAGGGTTAAACTGTAATTTGCAGACAGTTTCTAACAATTACAAAAGAAACACCACTTTAAACTTTGTCCATGCATGTTTTTTTGATAGATTTGCCCTTGCCTCCACTCCAGAAATACAGTAGTAAGTCACAAGTTCCTCCTCCAACACAATCTCTTTTTTATCTGTTAATCCCCTGCCAAGGTCTCTCTTTTTTGGCTGACACCATCGGAAAGGCCTATTTTATTCTTTTCCCTTTATAATCACTTAGTGTTTAAACCCACAGCCGCAAGCCCTTGCAAATGCAATCCGAGTTTTGAAATTCAGAATTTAGGGCACAATTAACTCACCTCTGTTTTATCAGGAAATGTAGATCTATTGCATAATCTCACCCAGTGGAGTGTAAACAGAGACCACGAACAGCACTTTTAAAATGCTGCAGGAGCCTTAGTCGTCGGGTTCGTTTCTTGACAGCTTCCCATGACTACATACAAGGAGGTTGAGATGAATCATGCCTGTCTCTCACTGGGCACCAGAAGGCAAAGCAATGAAACTATCCGTTTTGTAATGAAACTCCATGAGAGCATATGCCATGACCCAGCGACCATCAGACTACAGCTAATATCAGTACACAGCGAGAGGAGCTCAGTGGAGATCAGTGCACTAGAACTAATAAAATTCACATGGAAGCGCTGACAAGAGGCTATAATATTTCTGCGGACAGTCGGTTTCCCATCTAGCAAAACCCCTTTTTTACTTACTACCTCCACTAAGGAAATGACTACAAAACAGGATGAAAAGGATTGTGCTGTGGCAGGAACTATATCTTGGGTGGCTTGCTTGATGGAATGCATGTATGTCATGTTGTTGGGAGTATGAGGGATCTGGGAGCGTAGCTTGGTTTGGTAAGAAGGCAGGTGAGATAAAGAGAAATGATGTGGCTCATCTTCTGTACCTGTATTCTATCAGCTCGCCACAGACTGCAGGTCCTAGCTGCACAGATGAAAGACTCTCTGGAGGACAAGAGCGACGTTCGTGAGTCAGAGGAAAATGGCATCCCGCTTATCAAATGCCTGGAAACATAATCCCCCCCCCAGTCCTTGGGTCTGGATGTACTCATGAAAGCCCTGTCACTTTAGATAGTAGGTTAGGAGTCAGAAGTTCTGCACAGTGAACAGGGAGCTGGCGGTTTTAAAGCAGATATGGCCCTTTGCCAGATTTTCCTGCTGTAGTCTAATTGGGGTCATGTTACAAGTCATTTTGTATGTGTTACTTTTAGAGATGGAATTAAACAATTGGAAATCCATGCCAAAAGCGTATAGCTGATGGAGGCATGATCCTCCTTAAATTAATCTTTTTGATTAAAGTACAGTGTGTGCAATGTTTTAACTGCAATAGAAAAAAACTATTTTAAATTAAAAGCCCTGGGATGAAGGAATCGAGAAAAAGAAATAAGAATAAAGCAACTGCGCGTTATTTTTTCATAGAGCAAGTCCATCTCCCAGTGATTTAAGAGACAACACAGGGACTGAAAATTTTCTTTTGAAAGACCAGTGTGGAGTCAAGGTGGAAAAACACAGGCTTCATAAAAAGATATTTTAATGCTTGGTTAAGGAATGCACACATCTCTTGTGATTGCTGTCTGCCAGACAACATTTAGATATCATGGGTATTTTTTCATTTGCCCACAACAAAGTTGCCCTCTGCTGCATTTTTTTAGCCTGACATTGAGAAACTTTAATCAATTTCTCTCCAAAAACAAGGTTTCTCCATTCCAGGAAATCCATCAAAGTCATAATCTTGGCAACAGGAAGCAAAATATGAAGTCACACAGACATCTAAATAACACAGAGCAGTGTTGTTCACTGTCTCTCAGGACTGGCCGAGGGTTAAGGGTGAACTCATCACTGCTGTCATTTCAAATATGCGTTGACAGTGACTTAAAGAGACCCTATCCCGACTGAACTTTATTCCAAATAAATTTCTTTTGAGGCCACATCCCCTTGTTCACGTTCCTAGGTGTCTGTTCCGGCTCTCGGAGTGAGGTGATGGCTTACACAGCGATGTGCAATCACTGGAATATTTATTTTTATGGCTTATCTGCCCACAGCGGGAATCTGCACGGACCACGACTCAAGGCCCGGCTGTCTGCTTGTCTGTGTGCCACAGCCTCTCCCTCCAATCCTGACCCAGCTCTTAGACCAACATCTCCATGGGAGCATGGTATGACTTATTCAGCACAACTTTGCGGCAGCGCAGAGATTTGTGAGTTTTTTTTTAACCTAAAGCCAGTCTGCGAAGAATGACCAAACGAGGCACTGAATGATGCATTACGATTCAAAAATGACCTTTCAAGTCTTAACCAGACACTTCACTTTACCTACAGGGGACACAATAGAAAAGAAAGCATACTAACAAAGGACCATACCAAAGTTTTCGCAAAATGTAGTGTATTCATATTTACAATCATTACAAATGATCAGTGTAGCTCGACATTTCGTTGGCACAGTTCATAAATGCACAGTTGAAAATCTTTTAATGCAAATCTTTTAACCCAAAGCTACGCTTTCTGTACGCCAAAACAACAAGCTGCCCGAAACACTTTCTCCCCCCTTGCATTCAAGTTCCACACTATACGACCGTGGTTCCACATTGCTGTCTTCCGGCAAGTCACCTCAAAAGATTTCAGGACTTCACCATCTTTCCATTAAGTAGTCAGACACTTGTAATAACAACCTGAGCCTGTCAGTGGCTAAAAACAGCACTTGTAGTGAACGTACATTGACGGTGAGCATTTGCCCTGTAGGATTACATCGCAGCCCGGTTTGCCGGGACCAATTTCAAAGACTTTTGTTCACATTAGTTACTTAGACCCAAATGTATGGGAAAATAGGGCCCAGGTTGAAAAATATTGAAATTACCCTTGGAGCACATACTATGGTGCATAAGTTGTATGTAACAAGAGCATCAAGAAACATTTTCTAACACATCCAATTAACTTAGATTGGTGTAAATTAATTTGACATCCCACATGTTAATCAGTCCCAAAGTACTCACACATGATCAAAACAATAAAATAGAAAAAGAAAAAACTCCCCCTTCCCCCTCAGAATGAAAAGAGCTGCGGTCCACACATTGTTCAGCGACTGGAAACAGAGGCCTGGTTCACACTGCACCTGCTGGGCTACAGCTCTTTAGTCCTTCCCCCATCGTTCACTGTCTATCTCTCCGGGGGAGACAACAGCAACGGCCCACAGCATTCCAGCAACCCCCTAGCCAGCTCTTGAGCATCCCAGACCCTCCCTCATCTCATCCCCAACCCATACATTTTCTTGAAAAGTGACAGTTTCAGGTTATACATATTGTGGCGTTAGTATTAAAGACTTCCTACCGTTTTGTATCCCACTGTATAGAAAACAGACCTTCAGTAAGGCTAGCCCCTGCACATTTATCATTGCATGAGGACTTACTGTAAGATGCTGCAGCCCCTATCCCTGTAAGTGGCCAGTTGGGAGGACAGCAGTGCTCTCAGATTGATTTTTACAAAGAACAAACACAGAGACTGACAAAATGAAAGCAAGAGACCGGAAGCAAAGATAATATAGGATCACAGTTAGAGCTTATGCAGCATATATGACCAATCACAGTTTTGCTGTAACCTTTTTTAGTTGTTAATATGTACACCAGGAAATGTCACGTGTGTGCAACACCCACCCCCTGAGACAGACATCCATAAAACACACACAAACACGGAAGAGGAACCTACATACGTTATGTGTCTAGACACATCACTCTCTGTTAACATCGTTTGGGTCAGTAAGGACGCCGCAGCCCATTTCCAAACAGGCAGAAGCCTTGCGCTTCGAGCCCCTTCAGGCAAACTCGCTCCCCACTGACCGGCTGCACTGTCCTTGTCAGCTTCCTAAATAACAAAATAACCTCCAGAATAAGTCAATTGTTTTGCTCGCAGGCAGGAAAATGCTCAAACAGCTGTTACAATGAGAATGCTATTTTCTCCTGGCAAACCGCATTTCACATAATAATAGACAAATATTTGGCTATAAAAGCAAAGTGTCAGGGGATAGCTGAGCTTATTGTAGCCTACAATGTTGTTGAGATGTGGACAAAAACCAAAACCAAGTGTCTCCAAATCCACAGTGTAGATAAAAAAAAATCTCCAATATGCTGAAGCACCCTCATCTTAGGGGTGATTTCTTCATGTTGTAGTTGTAGTTTAGAGGTTAAGACATAACCTTCTCTATGTTATAGAAGTACATCCAGTTAACATCAATGGTTTTGTTTATTTGTCAATTATGCAAATTAGGACCCAAGGATGTGATTGAGAGGCATTTTTCCCATTATGGCAGATTCACTAGCAAATAGAAGAGACACGCTGAAGAAACCCCAGCATAACTTCACAGTAGATTCAGTACTCTGCCTGCCCTGAAAAGTAATGGAGCGAATGAAAAAAAAAATGACATTCCTCCGAAAACAGCAACAATAAAAGGGCTTGAACATGTATTACACTAAACAGTGGGAATGAAATAAAGGTTTGGGGATTCCAGCTGCAAACATGCAGAGTAGGGAATGGGCTTTTAAAATTAGTTTGCTTTGTCAGCCTGCTGCTTTAACAATCAAAAAAGAAGAAATTTATTGTTTTTTTTTTAGTGCAATCAGATTCATTTAGGTGTTCATTCATCAAAAAAACTCCATCTCAAATGATAACTCTTGAACAGAATGCATGAAACACCTGCTGTTCCTTCACAGTTAATCACATCCCAACATTATTTAACCCAAGCTTCATCACAGCTGGATCTTTCTTCCTGAACATATGCATGCCTGTTCTTAAGATGAACTGCTTATGTTGCACAGACACAACCAGAGTGTGTTCTGACCTTCTTTAGGAGTCATAGAACACCCCCCCCACCCACACACACCCACACACACACTCACACACGGTGTAGACACACACTTACTCACTCAGTCACACTATAAGGTTTAGGGACACATCTGGGTAGAGACAAGAAAATATAATCAGTCAATAAATGAGATTCAGCAAGCGGCAAGCTTACCTTTCAGAATGCTCTGACCGTGCAGTACGTCTCTCGAGACGATCACTGTGTAGAAGTTCTGGGAGAAGCCTGGTCTGCATGGGGGTTTGAGGGGCTGGCCTGCCTTATTCCCCTGAGGAATAAAACAAGACGGCCTGTTAAGCATTGGCAAATTGACTTGCAGTCTTGCAATATTGAACCTCAGAGTTTCTCTGGATACAGTGAGTGATTTGCTGCAGACAACAGCACGCTGCACTTGGACCTCCACAGTGGGGAATTATAATCATCACTATCACCATCATGACCATCATATTTTGAATGAAATAAAAATGATGGCACTGATGTAAGTCCTAATAATGACATCAATGATAATCATTATGAAGATGATGACTACGGCTAGCAGGATTTTCTTTACTTAAACATCCGTTAATGCATGCTGACTGGACTGAAGCCTTGCATTGAATGCATTGAATTATACTGGTTAAATATCAGCATAGTGTTGCATGCACTTACATGTGATACACATCATTCATCATATCAATTTATGTTTGTTATTAGGAAAACATGTTGCACTTTGATGCATTATACGGCATTCAAGCAACCCAATATCTGTCTGCTCATCAACAAAGCTGATGTAGAAAGCTATACGGCATACATTTACCAAAGCTGATTTTAGAGCACAATTTGCCTAAGTTTGAAATTAAATTAATGTTAGCTTGTTGATTTATTCCTTAAAACCATACCTCTTAAATAAGCACTAAATCAAATAACCAAATCCCCAACTGAGCCATTCATCCCAGAAATGTAGAAAAGGAGAAATGACGGTGCGTAAACGAAGTTGATCGCCGCCAACAGAAAGAGAAGCCCTCCAGGAACCACTGTCCTCTGCAATAATGCACTGCAGTTTATTTAGGCGAGAGGATGGGGAGGCTAGCGAACAGAGTTGTCAGTGACTTTTTTCACCACACTTTGACAAAATATATTCTTGACCTTAAACGTCGCCGTATTAAGCTCGATTACATGCATCATGTTGCCTTTAGCGCAACGCTGCGGGGGGAAGTGAGCATCTCCCAGCCACTTTCGTGGGCTCATGCGCGCGCTCCACAGCCCAAGTTAGCACAACAGCAGTGCAGCACTTCTACTATACTGGTATACGCCGAAAAGAGGTGTAGAAATGAAGTAATCTTACCGAAGATGTGCCCACAAGTAAGGTGCAAGCCAGGATGATGCAGCCAACGTTCATCTTTGCAAAATCGCGTGTTGGGGGGAAAAATGGGGAAAGAGATTAATCTTCTGCACCAAATGCACCTCAGTAATTCCCGGAGCCCTGTTCTTCTTCTCGGGTGCTGAGTGAATGCCCGTCACTACTTGTCTGGCGCAAAAGTGCAGCTGAGACAGAGGTGCTGCGCTGCGCTCCGTCCAGAGGAAGCCGATGCCCATTGGATAACAGCGTCACTACAACCCCTCCTACTCCACGGCGGAGCAGGCATGGCAGCGTGCACTATGTGCGCTTCAAATGACTCTCTGTGAAGATGCCCCGTGCACTTCTGGGATCTATTTGGGGTAGGTGGGGTCATTTTCCAGGCTATTTAGATTCATATTTTCACTTCAGATGGAGCAAAGGCGGGTCCGGCGGTGTGAGCGGCAACCAACCATCCGAGTCTTTTCATGTGTCCGTCAGCTAACTGGAGTCTATTTCACACCCCAGTTACCCCCTCTGCCCCTGATCCGCGGTATAACGGCAAAAGCTGCCGAGTTATTAGCGTTTTATTAAAGCTGCTATATGATAGACCACTGCGGGGTGAAAATGTAAGGGAGGATATCTTTGGTTTGACTATTATTAAATGATTTATTTATTTTTTTACTGAGGGATTGTTGTTTCAGGAACCTTGTTGTGTTTGTTCAATAACACTATAGGCCTATGCATGTTGTATGCCTGTATGCATGTTGTAATAGTAATGGCAGCAGCATGGGGGTTGGCGTGAGAAGAGTATGAATGAAATAACGTCAAACGAATCAGCCAGTTTGATGAAATGTGTCCATTTTGCCAGATCATGTTGTTCCCTATTCAGTCTTCAAATCTTTTTCATTAAACAGGTGAGACTAATTATTTCTTATATATATTTATTGTTATTTATGATGTATTTTTTGCCTCTATCTTAATGCCTTAATCTCTCTTTTGGAGAGAAGAATGTAGAACTAGAATATTTGGACATATTTAAGTTCCTTCTTTAGAAAAATACAATTTGAGACTTAGATGTATACATGTACAGTTGCTGTGCAGTTGTCTAAAATAAAGCCTGGGAAAAGTGTGAACCTTGCCTTTAACTGGTCTCACAATTTAATTATGTTGACATTTCCAAAGCCTCAGATCAGTGGCTCAATTTCCATATCTGAGAGGTCATGACAATTTAATCCCATCAAAAGGAATAGGACAGTATTGCAGTGTCAATCAGCACAGCCCTGTGTCTGCCCCTGTCACTGCCATTCACTTTGCTGCTTTATATCCACCACTAACTCCTACAATATTAAAAAAAACGGTCTCTGGACACTTTTTTCAGTTTCTTTTCTTTGAATGGTATCTTCAAAATAAACGGCTTGAGGCTGATAATTAAGAAGTAGTCTAATCTAGTTGACTACAGCTCAGTATTTCTGTCCAGAGGGCAGGATTTATTAAGGTCAGAGATATCAGAAATGCACTCCCCTCATCTCCCTTCAAGACATTGTGCTTTTGTTTTTATTAAACCCTGGAAAACTTGGCAGAGGAACTGTATGACAAGGATTTCAAACTTACGCCTTGTACAATAAACAATGACTTTAATAAATAACAGCACATCTTTGTATCATCACTGTCATTTCCTCACATGGGACCAGCTGCTGACTGGAAGGAGGGTTAAGAGGAAAAGAGCTCAGAGTTCCAGACAGAAGATGACTGAGAGTGCTGAATGTGGCACGTCCTCAAGAGAAAAATACTCTTGCCAGCAGTGCTATTTCCTGCATTCAGAAGTTAGGTCATTCACATTCTGTTTTACCTTTAAACCTAAGTAGTAACAACAGTACAGTGTAAAGTGACCATTGTCATTGCCCCCCTTCCCATCTCTCCACAGCACAAACACAATGATATTCATGAAATTATTGTTTTCCTGAATTAGTACCCTGAAGAACGGCAGACCGATTCACTGCTCAGTAAATTTCGCATGGCTCGAAGGTACCTTGCCAGTTTTCAGAATGCAAGTAAATTATTCCTCTCAAGCATCGAGCATTTGCCTAATAAAAATACCATCTGGGCACTTGAAGTGAATTGGTTTAAGGCTGTGCTGAATTATTAAACAAATCTTCAAAATGAGTCCCAGTTCTCTTTTTATAGTTGGGAAATACGTTACTGGAACACCTTACCCTATACAGGCTGACAAATTCTACTTTCCATTTGTTGAATTGCTTTTTCTCTAGTGAGAAAAAGTGCAGTCATTTGTGAAGATTTGTACGTTACTCTCAAGCATCTCCTAATTTCTTGGATTCTCTTTTTTTTGGCTTGGTTGAACACCACAAGCCGAAAGTATTAAGGGACAATACTTTAATACACACATTTTGTTTTGAGAACTGCAGATTTACAAGAGCTCAGTTTTTTCTGTATTGCATTTATCACCAAGACACAACATTTGTAAGGGCTCATTGGGAATTAAATGATCCTGCTTGCATACATTAGGGACAACCAGTTCTCGATCACTTAGGTCTGATACCAGCATAATTAGGGAAGACATTTAACATACTAAAAGATTTATTTTCATAATATACTTGTTGCTCAGCTTCAAACCTTTTAGTCCCAGCATGCACACTGGCGTTCCACCCACTGTTTACATGAACTGATGATAGTGATGCATCTCACTCACTATTATGATTGTGTCTTGTTCTACCTAATTGGGAAATAGGCTGTATTGCACATTTTTATTGGTTGTGACCTTTTTGTAAACAATTAACTTTGTTGTTGACCCTTCGCCCCATGAAGTTAGTGCCATGGTTCAGCCCAGTCTCATGGCAGTTCGTGAAATGGTGACATTATTTAATCTATTGATTAGTGTACAGGGACACGATTTTATCGCTTTGTTCGTGGTTGTGAGCACACATTTTAAATTAATGTTTTTCAATGGGAAGCATCTTTTGTGAGAACAGCACGATTACTGTAACGAATAATATTGAAAAGTTGAAAATCCGCGTATAAGGACAACCGTCCTGTTGTCTTAGCGCATCCTGCGTGTGGCAGTTCCTCCGGCGTGTGACATGTCATTTCCCCGTTGTTGCGTCCCCCAGAGCAGCCCAGTGTCATAGCAGTTGTTGCCGGCATGTGGCGTTTCATTTCCCCGTTGTTGCGTCCCACAGAGACCGTGGATCATGTCCCAGCGGCCAGACTATCTATCTATCTATCTATCTATCTATCTATCTATCTATCCTCCACCACAGAGCTGCGGAGGAGGGTCTGGCAAGTCCCCACAGCCTTCCGGTATAGGAGAAAAACGTGCTCTGGTTTATTTGCATTTCTTTATACCAATCACAATTGTCTTGGGGGGTGCTATGCACCGTACAGAGCAACGGTGCTTCAGCAAAATAGCCTCGGAAGGAACTTGTTTTGGTGGAACTTGTGTACGTTCAAAGGTTGTTTTAGTCCTGCAACAGAAAACTTAGAAAACAGAAAATGGACAGATAATCCACCAGAGTTTAGAATGCCAAAACAAAGAAAGCGGAAGGTAACGGGACAAAATAAAAGACATCTGGTGGAATTTCCGGTGGCAACAGAGCAATCCTGGAAGTTGAATGTCATGGATATAGATTACCATGTGGTTAATGTTTGGGAATGATCATGATTATACAAAGAAACCCACATTGAGGAAACAGGAAACAAACTTGTTATTTTCCAAGGCCAACCTATGTGTATATAATCCATCATAAATCTTGATAACATATTGGCATTAGGGCTGGGGTGATATGGATTTTTTTTCTTACTGCTGTTGAAAAGCAAAAAATTTCCATGGTTGTGTGGTACACCACAACCCCCTTACGAGAGTAGCGTAAGTTAGAGCGAGAATGGCAGGGTGCCTTAAGTGAGTGACGTCAGTGGCCATGTAGTTGTGCAAGGAGAGCGAGCGGTAACGGAGAGCAGCGTATGAGTGCCACTTTAAATGTTACCTCTACATTTTCTCTTATTGGTATTTTTTAAAGCATGTTGTATGGTTCTACTGTACATTATTTGTTATTAGCCTGCCAGCTCACTACTCATTACTCATTTTAAGCCTGATATGCAGATGAGAGTAGCTGATCAAACCAGGAACCAAAAATTGATATCACACTTGAACAGATAATTATTAGGTCTATTGTACACATCATGTCATCCCCATGAATGCACAGTGGGACAGAATCTGTATGTGTAAACTCTGCTTTGAACAGACGCATTCACCAGGTGATGGAGCCACACCGAGTTCATCACCGCAGCACTGACTGCGATGCCACTGATGATGAAACTCTTGCACTGTTGTCAACCTGGCTGGGAAAAGTACAACTTTCCATCGATGTGAAACTGTCCTCACTGCTGTGCTGACCAAGGAGAAAACTTCACAGCCATTTCAAGAGCTATGTGCCACCATAGTGAAAATCAACCAAAGTGTCCAGAGTAATTTACTTTCTCAGACACACAGAGAATAGCATTTCAAATGTGTTTATATAAGACTCTTAAATTGCATTTTATCTTTATTGTTTTTGCCCATTCTAACTTGCACTCAACACATATTTCGTATCACGGACTGCGTTGAGTATAAATGTGTGTGTCCTTGTATATAGTGTTATTTGAGTTATTATTAGGCGTTTTATTAATTACAAAGCCACTTATCGCTTTGTGCGGATTCTGTGAAGCACATTGGGTTAAATTTGATATGAATTTTATATATATGAAAAGTGCTAAACAAACAGATTGATTTATGTTGCACCTTAATACCAAAGAAATACTCTCTCATTCTGCCTTCCACTGAGATGCATGGTGAAATGACAATGAACTTGATTTGATTTGATCCAAAGGGAAAAAAAATATGTTGCGGCCGATTAATATATGTCTTGAATGATTTTAGTGAAAAATATTATTTCATGGTATTTTCAAAAGCCTCAAAATCTTTCACACTTGACATACAGTACATACATGTGAGGAGTCTCTGGGTGTTTCAACGTTAATATTCAACATGTAATGGTAAACAGTCTGGACTGGAGGTTACACAACATTGTGTTGCTACTCTGTTGGCATAATACAGTGATTCTGGATGATGTGTTTAATTGGTGGGAGTTTTCACAGGTTTACAGCAGCTACATATGATTTTCACTCCATTTCTTAGAGCCCATAAATTATGTATGGCTGTCAGGGTGTAAAGACCATTAAAAAAATATTAAAAAGTGTATACTGGACAATGTTACCAATGCTGCCTTTAGGTATTGAAAGGCCAACTTCAGTACTACTTACCACATATTGTTTGGTCTTTTGTAAAAAAATAAATAAATAATACTAATAAATAAATAAACATCTCCTGTATAATGACTAGCATGCTGCAACAATATTTGTATGTTTTCCCTGAAGATTCAGGTGGACGCAGTTGTCAGTGTCTGAATATCAAATTGATGCACACCGAGAAACTGAAAGAGACAAAGGTAAGCTCCATTCATTTGCAAAACTATTTCTGCACTGAATACTCTCAGACTATCGGTAACTGCTGTTTGGTTTTTACCTGCTCCTCCTGAATGAATGAAATATTGATATTGTATGTGCACAACAGAAATGCCTGAAGACCACAAGAAGTATGTGATCCATCAGTAAAAGACCAAAGTAAAAATGTGCTCATCACCTTGAAAGAAGCAAAGGATGTTAAATAAATATAAATCAATTTTACCCATTACTTTTTAATTTAGATTAGATAATATTTCTATTCCTGTGAGCTTTGAAGATATTTTAGCAGCGCAGTGCTGCAGATCCTTCTGCCTCCACAGAGCCTCCACTGAAAAATCCATAACAAACTGTGTTATGGAGATTTTCTGACCTCTCCAGTGATGCACTTTAGGACTCCATATACAAACACAGAAGCACAGAAAACACAGAGATGGTTAAAGTGATATATTGCAAAGTTTTATGTAATTAATTACAGGGAAGTTATAGAGAAAAAGTATGAAGGTCTCACCAGATCAATTTTCCCCAGTAACTCCCACAGAGTAGTTTGTGCACATTGATTTACATTATACTACCACAGAACAAAAGAAAATCCTTTCTGATTGGAATATAGCCAAAAAGAAATCCTACGGGAATTAGTCTCACTACAATACTCTATTATCGTTGGACAAAGGTCCTCAAGCAATTTCCCCTTGTGGGATTTATAAAGTATACATTATTAAGCAACATTCCTCTGTGTCCTATAAGAAAACAGTATTTTTCCACCACTGGTGACATAGACAGTTCATACATACATGGTGTTTCTATCCAAATCATATTTCCCTTAACAACTGTATGACTTTTCTTCAAATTTAACCCAGAGGGATGAGCCCCTGCAGATGCCTGTATAACTAACCTTTGACTGCCATTTCAATATATTGTGATTGCCTGATAGAGGCAAGGAGAGTGGCTCGACGGTGATGGATGACAGTGGATGTCGCTTGATTTTCATTTGAACCAGAACACCAGAATCTACTGCGCCTAAATAACCTCTCTGTCTGTTTCCACTTGGCAGACTTCTACAGCCACAAAAACAACTCTGGAGCAGCTCATCTACAACATATTTTCACACACTATTTATAGTTTACATAGGCATTTGTCACATAATCGTCAATAAATGTCCTCAGAGACAACTAGAAAAACATCCAACAACATCCAATTACACTTTTATGGTAAAATGCAATTGATGTCAATATTATGTTCTCTGGAAACTGTTTATTCTAGTGTAAAAAGCACTTAATTTATGTACCACAGACATGTAGTAGGATGTTGGGCATACAAAGTTTAGGACTTTGACACCAAAACTAGCATCCTGAGTCCAATGTGTGTGTGGTTTGGTTTATGGAACAAGAGCATGGGTTAAGGTTAGGGTCGACATAGTCTATATCCACGACTTCCGGGATTGTTCAGGTGCCGCTGGAAATTCAGCCAATTTTAGTTTCCGTTACCTTCTGCTTTCTTTGTATTGGTATTTTAAACTCAGGTAGATGTGTTAGGACTATGGTTAACTGCTCCTCAGATCTCTGCAAGGTAAATCCAGACAGCTAGCTAGACTCTGTCCAGTGTTTTCTGTTGCAGGACTAAAACAACTTTTGAACGTACACGTTCCACCAAAACAAGTTCCTTCCCAGGGCTATTTTGCAGATGCACTGTTGCTCAGTGAGTGGTGCTTAGCGTCACCCATGGCGATTGTGATTGTTTTAAAGAAATGCCAATAAACCAGAGCATGTTTTTCTCCCATCCTGGAATGCTGTGTGGACTCGCCAGACAGACCCTCCGCAGCAGCAGTATAGAGGAAGGTCTGACAATGCGAGATTAGGGTCGACAAGTACATTTCATTTTCTAAAAGACAGCATTGATGATAGATTGAAGGCTTTTTTTTTTTAAGGTGAAACCTAAAGGAAAATCAAAGGAGTGTGTGTGTGTGTGCGCGTCCGTGCGTGAGTGTGTGTGTGTGTGTGTGTGTGTGTGCGTGCGTGCGTGTGTGTGTGTGTGTGTGTGTGTGTGCGTGCGTGAGTGCGTGCGTGCATGTGCGCGCATACAGATATTTCAATGTTTACTAAATATTCTTGGAAAGCTGATGTACTCTCTCAAGGCAGTATACTTACTCTTATTACACACTGGATAGTTGAATCAGGCAAATTCATACTTGTTTAAACAAAGAAATGCAAGCACAGCTTTTACATGACTGCATTGTGTAGCATTACATGTGGGTGGGGGCTTAATTCTATAAAAGAAGCAATCTCGAGGGAAGTTCTATTCAATAAGAGCAGCCCCACAAGTTTTAACTGTCTCCGAAAAAAAAACAACGCAATAACACATGAAACTGTTGCGTGAATAATTGAGAAGCAGAATGCATAAATAGTGGATTAGGCTTGATTTAATTATGTAGTTGTGAAAGCAGATCCTGGCTGTAAACAAACAAACAACCGGAATGAAGCAGTTCAGCACCCAAGTGGCAAGGCCTTGCAAAGGAGCCAAGAGCAGGCTTCTGTAGAGATCAAACACATCCAGCAGCATTGGACTAAGACCAGATGGAAAGACAGGTACAATAGACTCAGCTCCTCGTTTTATTGTTGCAAAGAGAATTGGATGTGATTCTCTCATAGGAGTGTATCCAACATCATTTTCATGGGAAGATAATTGTATTGTTTACTTCATAAACACTATCCTCTCTACTCTCCTTTGCAAGCATCAGGTGTTATTTATTTTACTTTGATAGAAAACCAGTTTTACAATGCAATGCTAGTCTTATGATGGAGCTATGTTTCTCTGAAAACTTCTATAAAGTCAAATCAATGCTTGTTAGAGAGTTAGATGTACGCATGCATGCTGCATACATTTCCAACATTCTTTATAAGGTCCAGAGTGCAGTCAGCATATTGGCCTTTATTGATTTGCTGTAAGCAAATTTTAGAAATGGCATATGAATAGCTGCATTACCATAGAAATAAGTCTGCATGGGGGAATATGGTCACAACATTAACATCTTCATGGGCAATCATGATTCTCAAGCTAAAATTGATCACATCACATCATTCAGAATTACTATTTCGACCCTGATAAGACTATGGTTCATTTGCAAGTGGCAGTGGCCTGAATGAGAGCAGATGTAGCCAACCTGAGAGAGATATGGGGAGAAATGTGAACTGATTTTAGCGTTAATCTCTGGGCAGTGGAAACCAATGTGACAGGCCAGCAGTAAGCTCCGTCTGCAAGGTGAATGGCTGATTGAGTTCAGGTGGAAGAATGGGACTTGGCAGCAAGGAAGAGAACACCCCTTTCATCCACAGTCATCCACTTTCATTACAACACATCTTTGAAACCAGCAGCACATAATCACACCTGAAACTTGATCAGAGGGAGGGAAATTGCTGCTATTCACAAGTTGCATTATTCAAAACTTCCAGCCATGTTCTCATTATACGCACAATGCATTCAAAGATGTAAAAGTTTGACAATTTGATTTATGCTAATGTAACTTCACTTTTATTGTTGTCCTTGCATTCAATTTCCAGTTTCCATAGTGCAAGTGTTGCCATCTTTTAAGAAACCCTATTCTATTTGCAAATATTACATTTAATGGATTTCTCATGTCAGGAGCCATCAGCCACATAGCCTCCTGTAGCATCATTGGCAAGGCAGTTAAAATTGTGTGTGGGTGTCATACATTTCACCCTATTTGAATTTACACTGCCCTCTGTGTCTCCTTCCAGGTAGAGATATGAAATATTGACTGTTCTCATCTAGGCTTGCAGCCCCTACCCCCCCATTAAACCACCACCCCCAGCGACTCTGCTATCAAAGTGCTGGCGCAGCAAAGTGGAGAGAGGAAAGAGTGCGCAAGAGGCAAATATATGGTGGGGGAGGCATGCATGAGAAAGAATATGTAAATCAGTAAGGGAGGGAGCAGTCACAAATTATGTGTAAACAAAAAATCATGCAGGGTGCTATTAAAACAACAAGACCTATAATAATTGAGAGAATATGAAAATGGGGATTATAATAATAAGCAAATTCCAAAAAAAGAAAGAGTTAGAAATGTAGAAGGAAAAAAAAACATTTCTCTCCAGTAATTTGAATGTGAATCTGAAGAGTTCTGGCACTGAGGGTATGACAAGACAGCTGAATGTGCAGTAAGTGGTAATTATACACCCCAGTCTGCGGTCTACTGCTGAGTGACAAATAGTCTTCTTGCTGTACACTTGCCTATCTTACCATCTCTAAAGCACAGAAGGGAAGCACCAGTGGTGAGACTGCGGCTGAAGGACCCATCTAGGTATAAAAAAACACACTCAGTCTGTCATTAAGCTGTTCTCAGGACAGTAAATTCAGCAGCAGGGACAAAGGCAATTGTTAGCAGCGCCCATTATCTATGCCCAAGCTTTATTTCCAATTGAAAATTAAAGGGGACAAAGTTAGAACTCCTGTGGCATGCTCAATAATGATGACTTTTTATTATGCATAAAAAGCAGCCTGGTGCTCAAATAGATGAACTTGAATAGAATACAAAAAGAAAAGTTGGCAAAAATGAGACAATGAGAAGGAATCTTCCTGATAAAGAAACATTAAAGTAAAATAGCAAGACTTTTCTACGATGGCTTCATTTCTGTCAGACTTTTTGTGTTTAATACAATATTTGCTTATTTTCCCATCATGATGAAATCACAGAGAGGTAAAACTATGAATTATGATTAGATTTTATATAAAATCCCAAACACCACTAGTCATATTTGGGCAGAACTCTGACGAATGTGGCAATTTTCCACATTTTCAAAATTACTAACTGCTGTAATTGGGTCCAAATTAAATGTCAAAATTAGAGTTTTGAACAGAGCACCAGTCCGATTAATAAAGATTTGGAGGCAAGATGGCCCATTGTGCTGTGGTAGCATTCCTGCTTTCATTCTGTTTTTTTAGTCACGTTTGCACACTCTCCTGTCAAGTTCTTAGAACCATTCCGTTTTATCAATTTAAAAAAGAAAATGTGTATGTTCTCTTGCCCTCTTGACGGATGACTCTGACGCTGAGAGAACGCCGAGACTCCCTGCTGGATCAGAAAACTTCAGGCAGTAGGCAGAGATGTCCTAATTTGGGAGAATTGGTTGCGTGGTGGCACAACAATGTGGCCACAATAAGGCGCTGGCAGTATTTTCCTGCTCTGTACAGCCAGAACTGGCTATCTCCACATCCAAGCTGGTTTGACCCACTGTCAGGTGTTTATAAAGACATCATTTCATTAGCTGTGGATGATGCCGGACACACATAAGGGCCCACCATCTGCTCCCTGAACCTCGCCAAGGTTAAATATTCTGTTGGCAAGATGGAGAGGAAGGTGGCGGAAATGTGTAAGCATCAATGGATGGAAAAATGTTGAGTTACAGAACAGTAAGAGAGGGAATTTTTCAAATGCCCTTTAATGGACTGAGGGCTACTGAATAATACTGTTGTATTTGCGTAATATTTAAAACATTTTAAAATTTACTTACTCAGCCAAATAATTGGAATGCATTAAAAAGATGTCATTAATTTATCTGTCCAAGCAGTAATGTTGTTTAATGCATCCAGATGTCATGACATCTACCTTGATTTTAAAAGCTGTTCGGCCTCATTTAATGCCGACGGAATGGAATAAACAAAGCATT
The DNA here is from genome assembly GCA_026937815.1 of Etheostoma perlongum. Lineage (NCBI taxonomy): Eukaryota > Metazoa > Chordata > Actinopteri > Perciformes > Percidae > Etheostoma > Etheostoma perlongum. The sequence goes on from CM049374.1 coordinate 9,345,591, forward strand.
AGGCCCAGCAGGTATGGCCCTGCTGGAAGTCAGTAATTGCTACGTAGATTCTCTGCACGTCAAATGCTCACCCCAACACCGGGGTCACTTTAAAGATGAGGGGATTGGCTAATTCGGCTAATTACACTGGCAGATACTGATGAGTTCTTCCATTACCAGGGTCACCCTCTCTTCCCTTGAGTCCCAATGTAAAAATGAGATAGACCTGCAATCAAATTCTGTGTGTCTTCACACTGGCATGTCTTATTTTGGAGGTTGCACTGAAATACTGGCAGCTCATAGGAAAAGGTGTGGGAGGGGTTGAGCTGTACATTAAGAAGTGTTATTTAATTTAGCTGAAATATGGACACATTGTTAAAAGGGGCTTTCAAAACAGTTATATCTGAAAAGTGCTCTGGGGAAGAAAAAAAGACATCTCTCCTCCTCTGAGGTGCCAACTGCACCACATCCATCTTGTTCATTGCCATGTGAATGTTCCTGCTAACAGCACACAGCACACCTTTGTGCAGACTGAACCGCCAAGAGACTCTCATTCTGTTCTGAATGGACAGGATCACATATTCAGGGCAATTATGTTTTAGGGGTGAGGAAGATCAAACATCAAATTACTGTAACCCTGATTTAGAGCCATTTAACTGTCGCTTTTGGACACAAAGGGTTATCCTCTCTTCAGATGGAACAATTTCATGGGACCGCTACTGTGATGCATTATAATGTCTGAATTTCAACTGTCATCTCAGCCCTCATTAGGAAGACTTCCATGGCAACCATCTAATCATGCTCTGGTAAATGTGTGTCTAATGGGACTAACATCTCTTTCTTAGACAAAACCACAACTCTCCTGCTGGTAAAGACGGTTTGAAAAATGGAACTCAGTCTGTAACACATCTTTATCTCATTCGGGAATTAATTTGCTACAAATGAGTAGTGGTTAACGGTTTTTACAGAAAATTCAAAGCAGACAATAAATTAGTTAATTTTCTAAAAAGATCACCACCTTGACTTCTTCAGGATGGGAGAAATGACGTTCAGTCTGGCTCAATTCATCACAAATACGTTCTTTATTACCTTACATGTAATTTAGCTGCCAAAGCGACTTGCAATGGCTATATATACAGTGAGGAAAATAAGTATTTGAACACCCTGCTATTTTGCAAGTTCTCCCACTTAGAAATCATGGAGGGGTCTGAAATTGTCATCGTAGGTGCATGTCCACTGTGAGAGACATAATCTAAAAAAAATCCAGAAATCACAATGTATGCTTTTTTAACTATTTATTTGTATGATAGAGCTGCAAATAAGTATTTGAACACCTGTCTATCAGCTAGAATTCTGACCCTCAAAGACCTGTTAGTCTGCCTTCAAAATGTCCACCTCCACTCCATTTATTATCCTAAATTAGATGCACCTGTTTGAGGTCGTTAGCTGCATAAAGACACCTGTCCACCCGATACAATCAGTAAGAATCCAACTACTAACATGGCCAAGACCAAAGAGCTGTCCAAAGACACTAGAGACAAAATAGTACACCTCCACAAGGCTGGAAAGGGCTACGGGGATATTGCCAAGCAGCTTGGTGAAAAAAGGTCCGCTGTTGGAGCAATCATTACAAAATGGGAGAAGCTAAACATGACTGTCAATCTCCCTCGGACTGGGGCTCCATGCAAGATCTCACCTCGTGGGGTCTCAACGATCCTAAGAAAGGTGAGAAATCAGCCCAGAACTACACGGGAGGAGCTGGTCAATGACCTGAAAAGAGCTGGGACCACCGTTTCCAAGATTACTGTTGGTAATACACTAAGACGTCATGGTTTGAAATCATGCCAATGACCATTTGGATGATCCAGAGGAGTCATGGGAGAAAGTCATGTGGTCAGATGAGACCAAAATAGAACTTTTGGTCATAATTCCACTAACCGTGTTTGGAGGAAGAAGAAGCTTTGGGGGTGTTTTTCTGCACATGGGACAGGGCGACTGCACTGTATTAAGGAGAGGATGACCGGGGCCATGTATTGCGAGATTTTAGGGAACAACCTCCTTCCCTCAGTCAGAGCATTGAAGATGGGTCGAGGCTGGATCTTCCAACATGACAATGACCCGAAGCACACAGCCAGGATAACCAAGGAGTGGCTCTGTAAGAAGCATATCAAGGTTCTGGCGTGGCCTAGCCAGTCTCCAGACCTAAACCCAGAGGGAAACGCAAACTCTGTGTTTCTCAGTGACAGCCCAGAAACCTGACTGATCTAGAGAAGATCTGTGTGGAGGAGTGGGCCAAAATCCCTTCTGCAGTATGTGCAAACCTGGTGAAAAACTACAGGAAACGTTTGACCTCTGTAATTGCAAACAAAGGCTACTGTACCAAATATTAACATTGATTTTCTCAGGTGTTCAAATACTTATTTGCAGCTATATCATACAAATAAACAGTTAAAAAAGCATACATTGTGATTTCTGGATTTTTTTTAGATTATGTCTCTCACAGTGGACATGCACCTACGATGACAATTTCAGACCCCTCCATGATTTCTAAGTGGGAGAACTTGCAAAATAGCAGGGTGTTCAAATACTTATTTTCCTCACTGTATCAGAGGTTGCATATCTCTGAAGCAGCTAGGTGTTAAGTGTCTTGCTCAGGGACACATTGGTAGATATATCGCAGTGGGAATCAAACCCACCCACCCAGGTCTCCCACCCCAAAGGCATGTGTCACATCCACTGTTTCATCACCACCTTCTCAACAAGAGGCACTGGTGAGACAATACCATACAGTTCTTGAACATGAAAAAGCTCCCATTATCCTTAACACCTTAAGAGATGTATTCCATAATTCAATCTTTTTACCTTCAGTACAAACATACATTTAAAGGAACACACTGACTTATTGGGACTTTAGCTTATTCACCGTATCCCCCAGAGTTAGACAAGTCAATACATACCCTTCTCATTTCCGTGCGTGTTGTTTGACACCCCCAGCATTATCTTAGCCTAGCAAAGATCCTGCAGGTAACTGGTTCCAACTAGCTACTGCTCCCAATAAGTGACAAAATAACGCCAATACGTGAATAAGCTAAAGTCCACATAAGTTGGCGTGTTCCTGTTAGACAAAACCAGAAAACCTTTGTTTAAACAGCTTGAAAAAAAGAAAGCTGTCATGTTTGGCATGATGTTACCACCAGCAGGAAGGTTGGTGGAGTGGGCTGAGGTTTAGAGCGGTGGGGTTCAGGTCAGGGGAGCAGAGGAGGAGGAAATGAGTGGAGACAGGCAGTGATCTCTGCGGTGAGCCTGTGACACTGCCCGGCCACCTGTCAGGCCTGGTTTGTTCAGGCGGCAGCCTGGGACGGGACAGGCAGGCAGCAGACGAGGGCTGGGGAGGGTGAGGAGGATCTATGAGGGACAGATGAACTGGTGTGTGCAGATCTATGTCAGGTCAGGAGGAAGTTGTTACTTGGACTTCGAAGGACACTTGATTTTTATATAGATTGCAGCAGCTGGTGTTGGGGACTATTAGTGATAGGTGAGTGTGCATAATGAAGCTTACAATATTTAGCTGGATTTACAACAAAAGGGTTTGTGTTATTAACAGTAATAAGGTGGTATGAGCTTTGAGTTCTTGCAGGTGACAATTACACCACATCACAACCAGCAACACATGCATATGTTTTATGTTTATCCTTTAAAAAATATGATATTCAGAGTTTGCTCTGATTCGTAAACCTTTACAGCAAGATGTAAAAGATGACAAAACCCTATTTTACACATGAAGGTCAAGTTATTTTTCATTGTCCTAAGAATACAAATGGATTAAAAAAGGCTATGGCTGCAACTAACCATTATTTTCCTTACTGATTTATCTGCAAGAATGTATAGATGAATTGATTCATATTTTGGTCTATAAAACAAGAAAATCGTCCTAGATTACAATTTGCTTGTTATGTCTGAAACACAGTTCTCAGAACAAATGTATTTAATTTGCTATCATATTGAACAAAGAAAAGCTGGAGTTTGGATAGGTTTACCAACCAATGTATATAAGGCTGCATGGTAAGTTGCATTAGAAAAAGTAAATTACTGCTCATTTTCATATTTCTATCAGACTATAGGCCTATAGATTGTTTTTTGGTTTTGCTTTTCTAAAATTATGTGATTCCAGTCCTCCAGCCTTTTGCTTTGGAGTAAATACATTCACTCCCCTTCCTGAAAATCATCCCATCTGGTCACCAGGGGGAAACGATGGTGTGAAAATCTGGCATGTTGTATTCTGTTTGAGGATTGCATTAATCCACAAGTCATCTTCAAGTCGGTCTTCTCCCCATACAGATAAATATTGAACAGTCGAGCAATACAGAGCAGGGAAGAGGGCGCGGACATGCACATATTGTAAACACCCATGAAAAACACGAAAAAAGAGCAAACTTGTTACACTTCAGTTGACACACACACACACTCCTCACACACTTGTGCCATGGATGAAAGCTGATATCAGGCCCTGTTTGCTGCAAGGTGAGGTAGGGGACATACTGTCAGAGTTCTTAAACACCACAGACCTGACATCACCATGGGCTGAGAAGGTAGACAGCTTCTCCCCATACACGCTTCAGCTCTTTTTCTCTCCTCCTAGCACACTACTTCTCACACACACACACACACACACACACACACACACACACACACACACACACACACAAATCCCTGACCTCTGTGGTGTGAAATGGGGGGCTGTGGAGGGAAGGTAGGGGTGCAAAGTAAAGCGAGAGAGCTGTCAGAAGAATGCATCCAACACACACTTGACAGGCTGGAAGTTCAGATGCGAAGCCCTCATCATGCAGGCAGAGCACAAGGGGTGTACGTCTCAATTCAAGCGATTCAGCAAGCAGAGCACAAATCAAGGCACATTCGCCATATGCCTGCTGACTGAACTCATAGTGCTGCTAAATCCGTAAACATAAAAATATGCCCATCAGTGTTAGTGATAGTGGTGATATGTTCAGTTTAAGAATATGTTTTGAAAGCATACCTTAAGTTAATTGCTAATAACTACTCTGCTGTGAGGTTTGTTCGTGCATATACGTTGAAGACATGCTCTACTTTGTGTACTTTAGTCATGACTAATGGTATCAAATCAGGTTTTCGCACAGTAGCCACCCAGAGGATTTCTATGGAAATCATTTTCATAGTGTGAAATTGATAGTCCTTCTCTTCTCTGCCTGCCTTTCTCTGTAAGTCTGACCTAATCAAGTATACAAGATGAATATGGGCTGGGCATGTGACTAGGTCTTGATCAGGTTTACGCTGTCTCTTTCTGCATTGCAAAAGATTGCTAATCGGCAGTGAGTTATGGCAATAATAACCAAGCTTCCTTATAATAAGGTAATCAATTCAATCTACTGTCAATTGGCCCAGATTAATGCTCCATCTATGTTCCCCACAGGGGGGTCATAATTGAAGGTTTTTGCGACTATTGACTTATGTTGAGTAAACATCTGTTCTTTAATATTCTTTCTTGAGTGCATCCATTAATTATAATTGTTCCCAATTAACAGACTACACATTCAGAGGAATTAAGTTTGTTTTTCTGATGAATGAGGTGCCTGAGATCTTTCCCCTCAACATCAATCGCAAATTACTTTTTATTTCCGACTGCATCTTTTCCACCAGCACTCCTTAATATTCTTCCGTGGTAGGATTCAGTATAAGCCCTCTGAGGCAAGTGCACTCTAATGTTCCAGAAAAGTAAGATATTTTATTTTTAAAACAATCACACAAACCACCTTTGCATAACAGATGCTCTTTGTTAATCCCAAAGGAAATTCTGGGTGTTGAATTTCCATTGAGCATTAGCATGCTTGGCCTTTTCTCTCTATGGACATGCTGCAACATTGACCCTTCAGAGACACGCTGTGGTTCTGTGGGAAAGGGCTTCAAATAATTTGTAAAAGAGTGAGGAGGGAGAAAGATCAGAGCTTCCTTCCTTCAGAGTAATGCATCTCTCTCTGAGGAGAAGAAATCAGAGGATGGGGTCAAGCAGGGATAGTGAACAGGGCTTCAGACAAGTCTGGATTTCAGGATATCATTGCTGACATGAAACCACCAAATTAAATTCGGTGCAATTGAATCCCTCTTTTCTCTGCTCTAAAACTCCCTGTCTTTCAGAGCAGGCGGAGAGGAAAAATCAATAGTGTATGTATTGATATTAATGTTCAGCATTATGCGTCTAAATGAAATCATAGCAGCAGAGAGGAGCATAAGGCCTTTATTAACAACATGTGCTGAAATCAAATTACTGTCTAGTTTTGTCTCTCTCAGGTGGCTTTGCTCCAGGTAAACCAAACTGCTGCCGCCTTACGTTGTTTACCTCCCTCACAACTGGGCTGTTCTGGAAAGAAGAGTCTGCTGGAGTTAACAGATGGAAAAACTAAATCCTCCTTATTTTTTTATACATGTATGTCCTTCTGGCTCCTGGTTTAGAATAATCTCACAATGTTATGGGTAGTGTGCATTGAGCCTTTTAGTTAGGTCACTAGGGGTGTAACATTACACAGAGGTAAAGGTTCTGTTCAGTTCATAATCTGGTTTAGGAGTCACAGTTTGGTGCAAGTACAGCAGGAAAAAATACCAGATGCTTATGGATACATTTTTATTTATTTATTTTGAACAGACAATAGCGCAAGTGTCAAAGACAGTCACAGTCCTCTGGCTGGGGACTGAGGTAACATTTTGCCCACTGGCAAATTTGGAAGTTATACTACTTTTTTCATTATAATAGGGGTTGCTTTTTCCTTTTGCCAGTGATAAGGGCACAGATGGGTGATGCCATCGAAAGTGCATTATAATGTTTGATGGGTTTCCATTCACATACCAAACAACAGTGGAGTAAGGCTGACACACCGCCCTTGTCTTATACACAACTCTCTCCCTGTTGCTGTTGTAGCTGTCCGGAAACCTGCAAGTGGCTCTTCCAGCTCCGGCGTTTCATTTGCGCGCACCATGGTGTGATTGACTCCCATGCCAATCAGCTTGTTGTGCTAACCGCAGCATCTGTTGCTAATGGAAGACAGCCTAAAGTTTCCGGGCAGAACTTTGGTTCCGCAAGATGTTCATCACTCCACATACCATGTATTATGTGTGCGGCTGCGTGTACCAGGCACAAATACACAGACAATTACAGCCCTATAGTAGTTACAGTATATGCAATGTGGCACTCACAGTATTGCCACAATACAGAAACATAACATGCTCATCATAGTCAGTTGCTTATTGAATTAGTGTAATTCAGAGAAAAGCCCATTTTTGTTTGTTCTTTCCTCAACCAATATTACAAAATGAATCTTTTTACAGCACTCAGACAGTAAATGGTAATGACAAAGCATGCATTGCAAATGTAGCTTTTAGATTACAGCTGCAGCTCTCCGTGAAGGGCCACTGGTGCACACGCTGCCAATTTTGCAAAAAGCCTGACAGGAGCTAAGGTTTATTCAGTTAAAAACGGAGGAACATTTAACTTAATGGTAATCTAGGCAAAGCAGTCACACACATGTGTGTGGAGTCACACACATTGCCATAAAAAAAATGATTCTCAAATAATTATTGCAAATACAATCCGTTTACTTATTTTCACTTTGTAATGTGCATTTTGAAAATTATTTTTTCACTGAGGAGATATTAGAGCTTGAGGAGAGGTATGCTAGGGGTCACGACATATCAAACACAGCTGTGAAGGCTGCCACCTGCTCAGCTCCAGTAACTGAGAATGATCCCAGCAATCGTTGGTCGATGGTGACATCTTGTCCCTGGCCTAAAATGGTCCAGACAAACAGCAACTTGGTTATGACCTAAGGGACGTTCATTCTTCCACAGTTTGCCTTATAGGCTAATGCACTGATAAACAGACGAGGCTATAGTTATTTCAATCAAGACAGACATGTTTTCAGATATGTAAAATGGTTTACTGTATGCAATAAAAAGTACAGGGAGCCCTTGGTGCTGTGCAGTGGGCCGGAGTCCTCGGAGTTGGGCAGCAGGCCGGAGCCCTCGGTGCTGTGCAGCGGCCCAGTGTCTACGCTGACGTGCAGCTGTCCAGAATCTCCGCTGACTGGCAGCTGTCCAGAGCCTCCGTTTACGTGCAGATGTCCAGAATCTCGGCTGATGTGCAGCCTTCCAGAACCTCTGCTTGGCTTGTTTGATGTCCAGCTTTCCAGAACCTCAGCTCATGTCCAGCTCTCCAAAACCTCAGCTGATGTCCAGCCGCCCTGAGTATCAGCTGATGTCCAGCCAACGATCTTCCAGAGTCTGCATCAACCGTTCTCCCAGAGTCTACGCTGACCAGTCTTCTAGAGCCTCAGTTGACCAGTCTCCCAGTGCCCTAGAGACTGTGCCGTTGCCCGGCATCCCAGAGACTTTGCCTTGATTGGGCACCACAGAGACTTTGCCTTGGTCGGGCACCACAGAGACTTTGCCTTGGTCGGGCACCCCAGAGACTTTGTCTTGGTCAGGCACCCCAGAGACTTTGCCTTAGTCGGGCACCCCAGAAACTTTGCCTTAGTCGGGCACCAGAGAGACTTTACCGTTGCCAGGCACTCCAGGGACTGTTGCCCGGCACCTCTGAGACTTTGCCTTTGTTGAGTGCCACAGAGTCTCCTGCTCCCAGAACTCCAGAGAGTCTTTGACGGCCTGCCCGGCCTCCAGAGAGGCTTCGATGGACCGCAGAGGGGTTTCACCTTCGCCAACGGCCGCCTGAGGGGTATCGCGTTTGCCACTGGCCGCCTGAGGGATATCGTCTCCACAATCAGCCGCCTGAGATCCCTTGTCATTCTGTTTCTGTAGTGTGTTTCATGTTTTCTGTTTGTTTATCAACTTCCTATTTTGTTTTGAAATCCACTGTTTGGTTCCTTGGTCACTTGGCTTCCTGCCTTTGTTTGTTTCCCGCCTCCATGATTACCATCTCCACCCCTAATTTGATTCACTTGTTATTTTCCGCTTCCCTAGTTCAGTGCTTAAATACTCACTATTCCCACTCACCATTGCCAGATTGTAGTTGTCTGTATGTCACTCTTTCTAGCGTTTTCCTTTGTGTTTGTTTCCCTGGTATTTTTGGACTATTGCCGGTTTCCTGACGACGATTATTGCCTGCTCCTGTTGTACCTTTACCTGCATTATTCTTAGCAATAAATCTTCTTACCTGTGATTCCGGTCCGAGTCGTGCATTTGAGTACCGTGATATCAGCACTCATCTCCCACATTTTGATATTTTAATAGTATTTTATTCTTGTGGATTTTAATAATTATAATAATAAAATCATTGTTTTGATGGAACCACGTCTCTGGCTCCGTGCATGAGTTGAACCTGTGTCCTTTTCTGTTTGTATTTTGGTGGTGTAACGATCAAGCTAGTCAGGCCTATTCTCGGTGAAATTCCCCGGGTGGCATTGTCAGTGTCTTCCTTGGGTCTGGTCGTTGAGCGGGCCAAAGAGGCGCTCCACACCAACAAAGTCCCACTTGCCACAATCAGCATGCTGCTTAGCTGATCCAGGGAGCATTATTAGAGTATAATACAATAACTGATTAAATCTATGACGAGAGTGGTTCTGACTGAATAAATGTTAAAGAAAAAATTACATCTAAGGCTGTATTTTGCCAAATCCTTTAAGAAGCAAAAACTGTAACTTTATTAAAAATGTTAAGATGAGTCCATGTAATTGATGTGGTGATGGATAAAAAGGCCTTTTATTCCTCCCTCAGGTGCCTCCTCAGGGAGATCTTCCATTAGGCCTTCCTCATACCAGTATTTGGTGCTTATAAAGCAGGGTTTATCAAATCTGAATAAAAGCATGAAGTTGTCAGGCCTTGATGCATTTGAATATTGGGTAGATATCCATCGTTTCTTTCCCGGGGCCAGCTCTTGAGATGAAAGGTAAGAGAGTGGAGAGGCCAGGACTGGTCAAGCGATTTAAAAGTGCTGATAGCTGCTTCCCTTTGAAAATCAAATCTATTGCCTTTGTCATCAAGGGCTCCGTCTTCTTCTTTTCTTTTTGTCACCATGATGTCTAGCACTCTGTTATTTAATGGGTAAAACAGGTCCAATATTAACGGTAAATGACTATGTTTTCACCTCCACTTAAACCTAAGAGACCGACGCAAGACGGATACAGACTCCCTCTGTGTGTCTACAGAAGCAAATCTACTACTGTAAGTGAGTGTGACAGTCAATGAACTGGTCACGACTGTGGTGATTTACACTGCATCTTCAAGCTCTCAAGAGCACACATGTCAACAAAGACAGTAATACTTACACAATACACTGTATATGTGTTTAAATAATGAGATTGCCGACAACTGACATTGCTATTACTAATGTATAGAATAAATATAGAATAAATGGTAAAGACAGATATGAAAATGCCAGATATGTACAGTATGAAGTATGAACAGTATTTTGTTTCAAAATTATCTTGATTATATATAGTGATTTTGTAACAAACATCCCTAGGGATGAATAATGCAACACTATACAATAATATGATTACACAGATTGCCCTCCCTCCCACCGTCCTGCCCACATAAAAGCAACAGCTATAAAGGAAATATGTTCGACTCACACGTGACAGCTGTAATAAATCTTATTTGAATATAAAATAAGAGTATGACGTGGATGTGGACTCCAGAAATGTTCATCCTTCCATTGCAATGCTATACATTTGCTAGTTGAGATTGGGGCTATTCTAATAAATTTGATTTGTTTTTATTGACTTGAAGCTCCACAGTCTGACGTGACAGCCAACCGACGCCTGCCGAAGAGAGGTGTTTGTTTCCCTGATCATTTGTTTAAATAACTCAACACATATCAGCACAAAGGCTAGTCAAAAAACAGAACCTTAGGAAATGGACAGCACCAGACACACACATACCTATTAACTCAGTAAAGCCGTAAAGTAGGCTATCTTTCAACTCAGAACAGCGCCACTTCCCACAAATAGGCCTACAGATAGGATTGGAGATGATAAGTTTAACTGACACGTAACCGCAATCAGCGCTAACATTCTCCACTTAGCACCGACTGCAATGTTTAGTATATATACTGTATACAGTATATGGTGTAAGTAGGCTACAAGAAGTGCCAAGTCTGAGTAATTATATACAGAATTAACAGCTAATTGTATAATAGGATTATGGTGTGTACACATATTCACACTGTTGGTTCTATCTATAGAGCTGTTTGACAAAGGTGTGAAAATATGGTGTCAAATAAGACGAAAAATCATTCAAAGGAAATTGTTTGCATTTGTTCATAAGAATTGGTGTGACAATAAAATTAATAAGAAAATGGTTTAACAAATTTCTCTTCTGTTTATTCCAACCAATTCTTTTGTTGCTCCGGTACATTGGGGATTACTAAACAACAGCATTTCTGTGGGCTGTTGTCAAGATCAAAACAAGTCATATTCCACTTCAGTTAAAAAACTTCTTGTTTTGTGGCTGTTTTTAGAAAATTAAAGACAACTTGGATGACCACAGACACTGTAAATAAAAATCTTAACAAAGATTGATCTAGTACCATCTTGTACCAGAATAGGTTTACATGGTTTCATTTTCAAAAAACACCATATTTTTGTTGTACCGCACATTGCTGCAGATCCTCTTTTCACCCTGTGTGTTTAGGTCTCTTAGATAAAGAGTGAGACATCTCACTTATTTTAGCTACAGAGTGAGACATGTCACTTCTATACTATCTTTGTTGGGAGTCGCACATGTGCAGTAGCTAGGTAAGATCACATCAGCTAGATAACTCTTTCTCCAACTTTGGTCAATACAAGGCAGGATTAGCTGGGAGACTTCCAATCCAATCCAACTTTATTTGTTAAGCACTTTAAATCAACCAAAGTTGACCAAAGAGACATACAAAAACATACATACAAAAAGAAACATAACATTATAACACAAGTAAAAATAATACCTGCACAATAAAAACAATTAAACTAAATAATTAAATGCAGTACATGAAGTTGACATCTAACTAGGTGTCAAAGGTCACAGAGAAGAGGTGGGTTTTAAGACATGATTTAAAAACAGACAAAGAAGAGGCCTGTTTAACGTGCAGAGGCAGATCATTCCACAATTTTGTAGCCGACACCATAAAGGCACGGACCCCTCTGAGCTTCCGCTAAGTTTTAGGCACACACAGGAATGGATACTTCTTCTAAACGAGGGCGCACTTGTGGAATACCTGCAGAACAGGTACATGTAAGAAGTTCTTTTGTAGATTATAGTGAACTAGTGAGTGTTGTAGCAGTGTTTTGCCATTGAGAACAAGGTAGCATGCTAGCGCTAGCATGTGGTACGGTTAGCCACCTCGTCTCGGCTAGTGACTTAGAAAGCCGTGCAGATTTTGAACAGCTCACCCAGAGACTGAAGGACATTCAGAGACCCGTATCTCACTCAAAACAGCATGGATAGTTTTTTTCCAAGTTTGTATGTGTGTGGAAGCAACAGAGACACAAAATAACACCCAAAGTCCCAGAAAAAGTGTTTTTTTCTTAATATGGGCACTTTAAAACTTTGAACTACAGTAACCAAGGTGTCCCGCTGCCAGAGCATACTTTTGCCTGGAATACTGCTGTAGACCAGGCTTCACCGCATCCCGACTGCCTGGCTGCTCCATGATCAAGAGCAGGGCTTGCCAGCAATCCTAACACGCCATCTGGGGTCTGGGTCCAATAATTTCCTTATTAACAACCTCAGCAAGGGGATGATGAGGCTAACAGGGACAAGAAGCAACTGCCAGGACACTAATCCAGACGAGATTTCACTGACTATCAGTCTAGACCCATCAACTCTCCTATTTCCACTGGAAAACTTCCTGTGGCCATTCTCTAGCGGGAGTGAATTATGTGAGAAAAATTGCCTCTGTGTGTGTGTGTGTGTGTGTGTGTGTGTGTGTGTGTGTGTGTGTGTGAGTGTGCGTGTGTGTGTGCATTTGCATGAACTGTCATGGCAGGTGTGAATGTGTTCTGCATATGTGTATTTGGAGTGAGGAGTGGTTAATTGGTGCCTCAAGTGACACTGGACACTGAAACATATTGTCAAAGCTGTGAATTCTCCCTGGAGCTGACAAGACAGCAGTTATTCTGAGCCAACAAATTGAACATGCCACTGGGAGTGGTCAGACACTGAGCACGTCTCTGTGCATCTCAGGGGCCCACTGTTGGCCTGCTCTCACAGGGCCCAGTTCCTATTCCTTCAAAGCAGAAGATTTGGCAGATCACTCCCCATGGCACTCCCTGACCTACACAGGCTTTGTCAAACCTCCTGCACTTCACATTGTGACATACTGTGACAATTTGAGAGCTTTGCTCCTGCCAGTTGCTTTTGTGAAGTTATTAAACAGATTTAGAGTGTGTTTAAGTGTGTTAGAATGTGGTTTACCATATCAAATAAAACTACCTGTGTTGATGGGACCAACTTGAAATTGATAAGGCTGCTTCTAGGAATCATTAAGCAAGTTTCAAGAAACATGAGCATGTGCGGGCAGTGAAATCCCATCCCAAAGATTTATTTTTTTCCGAGAACATTATAGTGTATGCAACATGTGTGTTGGCAGGAAGGCAAATACAGAAATTTGAAAACAGTATTAAGTGCAGCCACAACATTCTGACATCACATCTACACTGGATATTTACAGGCTGTATTTTTTCAGTCTGTCTTATATGCTCAAAATAGACAAGTGGAGAAAATGTGGAGTTTGCGATTTTAATCCAATACACTTTGTCAAATTCAGGAGACATCTACTCCTGGATCTTGAGCTATCCATTCTGTGTGTGTGCTAAAAAAGAAATCCAATGTTCATAAACAGCTCTGCTCAGTAAATGGGACCGAGCACACAACTCTATTCTGTTCCTGCTTGTGCACCGGACAGGGGAAATGCCATGGATGAATAGAGATAAAGGCAGTGGGAGAAGGAGGGATGGTAAATGTATATAGATAGATAGATAGATAGATATTTATTGATCCCAAAATATGGGAAATGATGGTGTTACAGCAGCAAACATACATCAGTCACACAGCACAGAATATAAATATAAATGAAATACTAGGATACAATATACATACATACAATATACATGAAATAATAATAATAATAATAGGAATAAAATATAAGAACAAATATTTGAATACATAAAGGATAGAAGGGAAGGGAAAACAAAATGTGCAACTGCTTAAATAGTATTATAAAATGTAAATAAAACAATTGTGCAGGTTGCACACAGTGCAGTATTGTGGTGTCTCAGAGTTTTATCTAGCACCCAGTGATGACGTGTTTAAGAGTTTTATTGCCTGTGGTAGAAATGATTTTCTGTAGCGGTCCGTGCGACATCAAAGCTGTCGGAGCCTCTTAGAGAAGATGCCCCTTCTGTTGGACCAGTGTGGGGGGGGGAGGGAGAGGGTGGTTGGGGAAATCTAGCACATGCCAATGTTATAAAGGAGCACTGATGGGAGAGGTGTATTTGTTTGGGTGTTATATTTTCTCTCTCAAATGCAGTGGAGTAGAACTAACAGGAAATAGAAATACTCAAGTACTAAAATCTAATTACAATACTTAAGGCAAGGTGATGTACTTCAAAACTAAATAGTATTGTTTAATAGCCGCTGTCTTGAGGCTGTTGTTGCTAAAATTGCACAAAAAGAAAGCATATACATATTTTTTTGTCATTATTTTGTGTGAACACACGGTTTTAGTTGTGAGTTTACACAGTTTGTCAGAGTTTAAAGCCCATGTTGCAAGTTAACCACCACTGTTGATTATTGGGTACAAAAAACACTCAAGATATGTATATCATTTTTAAAAATGTCTCCAAATAGTGTTAAAAGTTAGTTTTTGGTCATTTTTGGTGTTCGCGGGTTTATGAAGTGAATTCGGCGATGACGTCACGTAGGGGAGTTAAGTCTGAGCCTAGCACTAGAACTACGGCGACTGACTGGGATGTGGAAGAGGAGGAAAGGCCAGCAGACGAATAATTACCAACCTGCCAGACGTGAGAGGGCAAATGAGGAATTGTCAAGATTGTGGGGAAGTCTTCTTCATTTATCTCCTTAATTTATCTCCTTTATTTTAGCAACGCAGCAGTGCATACAATGACTTTACTTTTTACTGTCCGTGAATAGCACCGAGTGAACGTCAACGTTTTCTTTCGATCTAGTGACAGTGATCCTGTCGTTAGTTCAGATAAGTACTGGTAAACTTATCTAGATATAGGAATAGAAGGCATCCCCGAGTGTTATTTCTAAGTGTTTACCTCTTCCTCCGGTGAAAACATGTCGCTGTTTGGCCGGTGCTTGTGTGTGTGGCGGCGAAGCTGCGGTGGAGAGCGGGTGCTGTAGGCGAGTGAGCCTCCGGTCGGGGAGCGAGCCGGTCGGGAAGCGAGCGTCCGGTCGGGGAGTGATCCGCCGGTCGGGAAGCGAGCCTGCCGCCGGTCGGGGAGCGAGCCGGTCGGGGAGCGAGCCTCCGTCGGGGAGTGATCCGCCGGTCGGGGAACGAGCCCCTCCGGTCGGGGAGCGAGCCCCGCGATCAGCTGATCTGAAGATGCCTAAATCCGTTTGTGACATTTCAGACAGGATCATGGTCCTCCCCAACCAGCACGCGCCAGTATTGTAATTGTTTATATTTCAAACATCACTGCAGGTTGATTGTGGGCAACAACGCGGTCGTGTTAGCTTACCGAAACTCTACTGCCGAAGTTGCTGGCTGGCTACGTGACGTTAGCTATATCCGCTAGCATCCGTACAGGCTAACTATAGCCAGTAAGCTTTGTGTGTAACGTAACAAACCCCCCATCTCGTAGGAGTGAAGCTTACTATTTCATTCAATACAATTATGGTACAAAAGGTGCACTAATGCCACATGTATGATGTTGACAACATGGACGCATATATAGGCAACACCAAAGGCAGTCGTAATATTTACCTAGCAGGCTAGGCTAACGCTGTTGTGCTAACGTCCGGCGGCATAGCGTTAGCTAGCGTTAGCTAGCAGTCTAAACTTGTGAAAAGCCGAACAACACCCCCATCTAAGCTGTGTTTCACTTTCCCTCCAATATTATTATAAATATAATAAAGTCACATGGACTCGGTCGAGACCATAGACTGTTAATATTAAAAGACCAGAAGCCACATTAGGCCAGACCAGTGGTAAATACAATGCAGGCTGCTCTGTTATCTCCCTAATGTGACGTCATGCAATGCATTGTGGGGGGAAAATGAAACACTGTAAAATTGTGCCCATTTTATGATATATATTCAGTTTTGCAATATCCAACACCATCAAAAACAATGGATAACAGTTCAAATATTTACTACCAACAAGCAAATTGCACAAATTCGTTGCAAAATTAAACCTGCAACATGGGCTTTAATGCATCTCGCTCCTGGTCTTAAATTAGAGTCTTGATACATTTTTACTCATTTTATAAATGTGCTCCTATTCTTTGGATCTGTTTCCAAAACTGCCCCCACAATTCAAAAGCTTATGTATCTTGTGACATTATGCCAAAACATTTTTTTTATCAAAATGCTCACGTGAAGAGAACATGATAATATGTGTTTCAACCAGAGGTAATTAAAAAGGTTTCCAGGCCGTCAACATTACCATCACTTTGACTACATTTCCAGAGGTATAAAGTAACTACAGGTATTGAAAGCCTGCATTAAATACTCCATTACAACGGCTGCTAACAGTGATCTGAGCTTTCTCTTTCCCCAGGTAAAGCCTGCAGTTGCCACAATGTGAAATATGGTGTTTGCTAGGACAGCCACAAGCCATGGTGTACACCATGCTATTCACCATTTGTTTTTCCTGGCAGCGATACATTCAGTACACGCCCCAAATCAGCCGAATGACGAAAGAATCAATATGCTGTTGGCTCTATGAACAGGATTTAGCTCCAATTAGATTCAATTTCCAAGAATCATGCTTGAGATCTTTTTGTTTTGACAGAGTTGGGGAGGGAGAATGTAATAAGCAGACATCTTAAATGAAGGAGCAGGACAACACTAAGGACATAGAAGGTGTAGGTGTGCATGGTTACCTAAATCTTATTTTTTTGTGCACGCCATTTTCAGCTTTTGTGCACATGCACACTTTTAGTATGGATCCTACACACTGTTTTAAATACGAGACCCTAGAAATATGTTTAAACATCTTTCTACGCAACACAGGCTTCAATTCCAGGAATGCCATGTATTTGACACTCTACGCACAAGTGCCACTGCTTCCAAAACTAGCAGCCAACCATTACTGAAGGTTAAGATCCTACATTATAATAACAATAGCGCCACACAGGTAGGCTTAGCAGGTTTTTGGCTCCATCCATCCATCTTCATCCGCTTATCCGGTATCGGGTTGCGGGGGCAGCAGCTCCAGCAGGGAACCCCAAACTTCCCTTTCCCGAGCCACATCAACCAGCTCAGACTGGGGAATCCCGAGGCATTCCCAGGCCAGGTTGGAGATATAATCCCTCCATCTAGTCCTGGGTCTTCCCCGAGGCCTCCTCCCAGCTGTACATGCCTGGAACACCTTATAAAACCAAAATAAAACAAATGCTATAACAATATTGGTATATGGTAAATGGAGCGCATTTGTAGAGTGCCTTTCTACCTTACCAGACAACCAGACTTACCCTTCCTTGGTGTTTAGTGTCTTGCTTAAGGACACTTAGATTTAAAGATAACAGAGGACGGGGATTGAAATGTCAACCTTGTGATTAAAAGACATGCTCTACCTCCAAAACCAATTCTCTCATTCCACCCATTTCAGATGATGGCTCAGAGATAATTAAGCAATTGCGTTGATGCTGAAAACCTGTGTAGGCTAGTTTTTATGAAATCTCATGAATTCCAATTCCTATAAAAACCACATAGCACAGCCTTGGGATTATCACTCACAGTAACTGGGTTGGGGACTTTGAGATAGTTGACACTGACTTCCTCCTCAGGAGAAAAGTTCAAAGAGGGGACAAGTTTGGGATATGGTGGTATCTGCACAAGTGGCTCTCCAATAAAGCAAACTTTTTGCAATGACATTTGTTGATGATTTTTTGTGTACTTCAAATCAACCTCTCACTTCTCACTCAATATCCCTCCATCGCACCATCACACAGTCTCTAATACCATTCCTCTCTCCAGGCACTTGTGCTTTCATAGGCTTGCTATCGCTTGTGCAGAAACGGCAGACTACAATCATTTAATGTTTTATTATTTATGTTTTGCTTTGGGTGAACACTCCAAGTCCATGTACTATATAGAAGGTGACCATTACAGATCAGACAGCATGCGGGGGAATGTGTCACGCTGGAGCATTGGCCCAGAGAGTCACAGGTGGGTACATGACAAAGGGTTAAGTGTCAGCTCTGTCTCTGTGTAGGAAGGATTGCCCTCGGTCAAATGGAGACAGTTACTGTAAAAGTGTAGCGGAGACAGACAGTGATCATAACAGGCCTAATGGGCAGGACTAATGCGCCAATGGGCTCCAATTACAGGCCTTTCTGACAGCTGCTCACCACCACTCTGGCTTCACCTGCACTGGGAGTGTGAACCAATGGCCGGTCGGTCGAGGATATTGTTAGCTCCCATAGAGTTATCTCCCAGGACTCCCTGAAGGAAACAATGGTCCACTGAACACAATTTAAGGGCCTCATTGTGCATGGAAGAGGAGGCTGTATTATCTGTAAGAGAAGTTGAGGAAATATTAGATAGATTTTTTTCCAGCTATTTTGAAATTTAGTTTGTTTTGAGACGATTGTGTTGTTTCCTGTCCTTTCTGATATTCTTATTGAGGAAGGCTGAATCCAGAGGCAGGTCATCGTTTAGTTTATCATAAATGTCTAGAGAAAGCTGACTTTGGAGCCATCACATGACAGCGGCAATACTTTAGTGGATATTATTTCCCAGAGTTCTAATCAAAATATTAATTGTGCTGCTGTGCTGGGCTTCACTGTTTCAAATCCATTGCGAGGAGTAGATTAAATAAAGAGTAGGTCCTTCCTCAGAAAGCCCGCACACTAGGTTGTTCAGTATTATGCAAACACATTTGTCTTCAAGGAGGGTAGCTTGTCCTGCTAGTGAATTACTCTCCAGGGCTTAAGGAATATTTGTTCACTTACTGCCAGAGCAACCTGTCTGCTTCCTGTCCTTCTAAATGGCTGTGGGTCATTATCAGTATGTTGGCAAAAGATTTGTTTACAGTATGTGTTCCACTAAACACCCTAGCTCAGCTTTTATGTTGATGGTTGGCTTGTTACGATGGCAGAAGCATTTTGGGCCATCAGTAAGGCAAGCCACTCAACACAACACATTAATCATTTATTTTGGATAGAGGCAATTTGTTAAAAGGAAAATTATTTTTATTGCAACTTTGGGGAAAGCAAAGTCAGACTAGGCAAAAAAGATGGGACTAAATAAGAACAGTTTAGGCATAATATCTAAACCACTTAATATTGTTGTGAATTAAAAAATGTAGCACATTGTCAATAATCCTTGCACCTGCTGACTTCTTTTCAGAATTTTCCCAAACCCAATGCTAATAGGGAACCTGAGAATGTTAATGAGGCTCTCTGTAAACTTTAAAGGTGGCATCATGTTGCCCGCATCAGCTCCGGCAGCCGCGTCTCAGCCCAAATATGGCGCAGCTGCACCCTGCTCCACAAAGAAAGCTCAACCGGAGAGGCCAGAGATCACAATGCTCTACAGATATTAAGCATCATAGACAAATACATATTTATATATACAGTAAGGAAAATAAGTATTTGAACACCCTGCTATTTTGCAAGTTCTCCCACTTAGAAATCATGGAGGGGTCTGAAATTGTCATCGTAGGTGCATGTACACTGTGAGAGACATAATCTAAAAAAAAAATCCAGAAATCACAATGTATGCTTTTTTAACTATTTATTTGTATGATACAGCTGCAAATACGTTTTTGAACACCTGAGAAAATCAATGTTAATATTTGGTACAGTAGCCTTTGTTTGCAGTAACAGAGGTCAAACGTTTCCTGTAGTTTTTCACCAGGTTTGCACACACTGCAGAAGGGATTTTGGCCCACTCCTCCACACAGATCTTCTCTAGATCAGTCAGGTTTCTGGGCTGTCGCTGAGAAACAGAGTTTGAGCTCCCTCCAAAGATCCTCTATTGGGTTTTAGGTCTGGAGACTGGCTAGGCCACGCCAGAACCTTGATATGCCTCGACCCATCTTCAATGCTCTAACTGAGGGAAGGAGGTTGTTCTTAAAAATCTTGCAATACATGGCCCCCGTCATCCTCTCCTTAATACAGGGCAGTTGCCCTGTCCCATGTGCAGAAAAACACCCCCAACGCATGATGCTACCACCCCCATGCTTCACAGTAAGGATGGTGTTCTTGGGATGGTACTCATCATTCTTCTTCCACCAAACATGACTCCTCTGGATCATCTAAATGGTCATTGGCAAACTTAAGACGGGCCTTGACATGTGCTGGTTTAAGCAGGGGAACCTTCCGTGCCATGCATGATTTCAAACCACGACGTCTTAGTGTATTACCAACAGTAACCTTGGAAACGGTGGTCCCAGCTCTTTGCAGGTCATTGACCAGCTCCTCCTGTGTAGTTCTGGGCTGATTTCTCACCTTTCTTAGGATCATTGAGACCCCACGAGGTGAGATCTTGCATGGAGCCCCAGTCCGAGGGAGATTGACAGTCATGTTTAGCTTCTTCCATTTTCTAATGATTGCTCCAACAGTGGACCTTTTTTCACCAAGCTGCTTGGCAATTTCCCCGTAGCCCTTTCCAGCCTTGTGGAGGTGGACAATTTCTCTAGTGTTTTTGGACAGCTCTTTGGTCTTGGCCATGTTAGTACTTGGATTCTGGGAATACTTGGATACTGATTGTATGGGGTGGACAGGTTTATGCAGCTAACAACCTTTAACAGGTACATCTAATTTAGGACAATTTGAAGGCAGACTAACAGGTCTTTGAAGGTCAGAATTCTAGCTGATAGGCAGGTGTTCAAATACTTTTTTGCAGCTGTATCATACAAATAAATAGTTAAAAAAATCATACATTGTGATTTCTGGATATTTTTTTTTTTAGATTATGTCTCTCACAGTGGACATGTACCTACGCTGACAATTTCAGACCCCTCATGATTTCTAAGTGGGAGAACTTGCAAAATAGCAGGGTGTTCAAATACTTATTTTCCTCACTGTATATATTTTCTTTTTTTTAATTCCCATTGTAATCGATTACAACAGTGAGTTTAGTAGCTGGTGGCATCCCTAGTTGTTGCATTTTTCATTTGGTTGGGTTATTGTTCACACTGCACTTTGTCGAGTCCAACGAACATTGTAAACAAATGTCACACGGTCAAAACAGTCGCACATCTTATCCAAGTAAAATTAGCCAACATTTCCCTCAACAGCTGACATGAACACATGTTGAGCAGTTCATTCTTCAAATGAGACGAGGGATATGGTACTGAAGGTTAAAGAGAGAGATATATTATGTTGTCCTCGCCACGTATGAACATAATAAGTTATGGATTTTAATATTTGTTCTTGCCTAAAGTGAACTGAACTCTAGTGGTGCACTTGGAAGCTAGCAAGACCCACGTTTTCAGGCGGACCAGAGTTTTGTTGTTTGGTTTGCACATGAGTTTGAATGAGCTTTCAACACAGGCTAAAAAAAAAAAACTATGCAAACGAAACTCTTCAGGATTTGATTAAATAAAGAAAAAATTACTCAAGTGTGATAGCACCCTGAGTCCCAAGCTAAAGCTGAATTATCCTATGTCAGAAAAAAAAAAATCCTATGACGAGATTCAAAATGATATACCATGGTATATCTAAGCCAAGGATGGCAATACAGCGTATCACATACAGTACTTGTCATTTCCAGCCCTCTCAATGTTAATTGTGTGTGTGTTGACCCAGCATTTGCAACTCAGCATTCCTCACCACAAACTGGACCTTTGTATGCCAATTACTCAACAGATAATATCTGTGGTGACTTTGTGACTGGAAGGTTCATTACCACATTGAACCTAAACCAGCATTAGCCTCTCCCAAGTAAGGTTATATACATACTCAATATTGCATTTCAATAGGCTGACCTCAGCAGTTGCAGTTTAACATGCCAACTCTCAGAGTCCCACAGCAGACTTCACAACTCTATTATTAAAAGACAGTGGGTCACACTCTGAACAGACATTATTCTCATATTAATAATAGTCATACGCTCTCCTATAACTGTCTTACTCAGACCATTTGTTATTCCACAGGCAACCGCACAAGTCTGGAGAATGTGGCCACATTTTCTTCATTGGTTGTTTTTCCTCAGAAATTTTATTTGTGATCCTGTGTGGCCAGGCTGGTGTGGAATTCAAGTTGATAGGGCAGCATAGAATACTCAGTTCCCCATTGTGCTGTAATGGGGGTGATTATTTTTGTATAAGTACCTGTGTTACCAAATGTTTGATCCAGTTACATAAACACTTCACAACAACAATTTTTTTTTAACTTTTTTTTAGTGAGCATAATGAAGGCAAAGCCTTCCTACCAGTGCAAACAGCAACCTCCTACTTGAACATTCACCCACATCTTTTACTTCGGGTCAGGGTTTCACCTTTAAATCACCCAGACTCAACTCATCACTAAGACTCTACTTAGTGTCATGGTACAGCTAAGGTAGGACTAATAGAGGAGTGGTTTCTTTAAGGGTGTAATTTCCCTGCACAAACTAGTGATCATTCTGTGTGCTGGAGCTGCCGTAGTATGATGACGTACACAGTGTTCATATTATGATCACTGGAAATAATCCATTCCTTTGTCCATTTTCCAAAGCCACCTATTCCTACACTCACAGTCACTGTAGTGTGTACATTAGGTGACAGGCAAGGACAAGCAACAGCAGCACTGGTCCGTTTCGATTTCGGCATAGTTGTCCTTGGACTTTTTGTCTTTAAATTGTCCAAGTTTAAATATATATTTAAAAACAACAAAGAGTCAAGATCTCTTTTATCATTCATGTTTGCCTACAGTCAGCCTGAAGGAAGAGACTAGTAGGAAGTGGGTAAAACCTTTAAAGCGGGCAGCTGTAACTTAAATAATGAACTACCATGTTTGAAAAACTTTGAAAAACAGCCATGAGGGACGCATCTCATGTTACATTCATGTCATATCAGAGTTATAGTATTTACAGGTGCCTGGGTACCTCATCTGGTAGAGCGCATGTCCATTTATATAGAGGTATACTCTTTGACACAGCGGCTGTGGGTTTGACTCTGCCCTGTGGCCTAAAATGCCCAAAAACTTTAAAAAAATAAAAAATAAACATCCAGGTTGTAATTACATCTGCGAAAACTGTACTGTGTACTGCTGAACTGTGCACTAGAACTGTAGAGCTTTTAGATCTTGGAAAACTCCTCCCATCCACTCCACAATACACTGGTTAGTCTGATGAGCACCTTCAGCGGCAGACTTGTTCCTGCCTGTGGCCATCAAACTTTATAACTGATACACACTCAGGGCCCTATTTTAACAATCTAAGCACATGGCGCAGGTGCGTTTAGGGCGTGTCCGAATCCACTTTTGCTAGTTTGACCTTTAAAAGAGGATCTGTTTGCCGGACACATGGTTCAAAAGGGTTGTACTGTTTTAGGCGTAACCTTCATTTTCAGATGATCAGGTCTGAGTCATTACATAAACATACACGTTACAAAATGATGATGCTTCAGTAACCTTTTAATCCAGGTGACAAGAGGGCTGACGCAGGCTAGATGCAGG
The DNA here is from genome assembly GCA_026937815.1 of Etheostoma perlongum. Classification (NCBI taxonomy): domain Eukaryota; kingdom Metazoa; phylum Chordata; class Actinopteri; order Perciformes; family Percidae; genus Etheostoma; species Etheostoma perlongum. The sequence continues at coordinate 9,369,389 of CM049374.1, forward strand.
TTTATCTAAAAAAGGAAAAAGAGATGCATGTTGCAGACGTGCTGAGCTGCAGTGATGAATCCTGGTAATTACTTTTTAGCAATCTCAATTACACCCCCCCTCACACACACACACACACACACACATTTAATTGCCCGGAACAGAAAAACATAAATTGAGTTAAGCGTGTGTAAGGAGATCTCATGTGGAGAGAAACCTGAAGAGTGATCAGAGCAGGCTGCGCTTCATCTCTGCAGACAGGGTGTGGCTGTGAACTCTTTCAGATTCTCTGGGGAGAGAAAATTAGTTTGACTCTGATCTCTATACTGCAGAAGGTATCATCTCAGTTAGGGAGCCAGGGTTATTGCACTTTGTGTGTGTGTGTGTGTGTGTGTGTGTGTGTGTGTGTGTGTGTGTGTGTGTGTGTGTGTGTGTGTGTGAGAGTGTGTGTTCATGAGAGAGAGAGAGAGGGAGAGGGAGAAAGAGAGAGAGAGAGAGAGAGAGAGAGAGAGAGAGAGAGAGAGAGAGAGAGGGGGGGAGAGACATTTCATTAATCTTGCACTGTCAAAGCAGCAGTAGTTACTACAATATTAGCATTTTCTGAAGAAAATGTGTGTGAGAGCTGGAAGCTGCTTGCTGCTGCCACAGTGTTGTACCATTTTGTTGTGCTTCTCATCATTTGTATAACATTGCTAAATTTGGTTACCATGGACTATTACATTAAAGGCCAAAAAAAACAATCAAAGTGGCAGGAAACATTTATAATCATAAGTGGTCTTAGCCTTTATCAGTCGAATGGGCATCACCCAATGAACACACTGCAAACTATTGTTTACTACACCTCACAGTTCATGAGTTTTTAGCCAAACACTCAAACCACCCACCACATGGTATAATCAATAACTTATCACATGGTGGCAATACCATGTTTTCATTTTAAATACATATTTTTTCTGAAGGTTCTTACAGAGGGGGTTTGTTCACATATCATCCATAGCCTGATTTATATAACATTTTGTTGGTAAAACATGTAAAGGTTTTATGGCTGTTGACAATATTTGATTGATTGATCTGATTTATTAGATACAAAAATATATCCAAACTTCCCTCTGTAAAAACCTTGTTCTCTAATATGTTGACAAAATTAAACAATACTTTTAAACCTGTCTTTATCCAATGTTCAGATTTGATTCTGATTCGGAGGGCTGATGCGATTATGAAATGATTATCAATACATTTAGATGCATCAACATTTTTATTTCTATACATGATTTATATTTTTTTTTACTGTGTGAACACTTGCTTTTAAATAATATTGTTGTAATGTTCCATAATAAAATTAAGAAGCGTATCAACTGAAAGGTTACATTTGCCAACATATTTCCCAGCATTGCAAAAAATAAAAGAAACAAAAGTGCAGTGTTTCAATTAGGATTTTTTTTTATTAGGAGTGAGTGTTATATTTTGTGTCGCCGGACGATATTTAGCACATTTGTTGACACAAGAAGAACTTTACACACATATTTGTACACAGGTGTTGAAATTATAGTGGGGTCTAGACCTCTATCTGTAAAGTGTCCTGAGATAACCTGTTTAGCGATTTGATAAATAAAACTGAAATAAAAATCACTTGAAGTTGTAGATGTCCATTTATGTGTAATTTGTGAGTAGCGAGAATGGCAGCAGAGCAGTCGTTGCCGCCAACTTTGCTTTCAAACTACCAATAACCAACAGACTGCTAAACGGTTACAATGTCCGGGGGTGATCTCTAAACCCCACTCTTCCGAATATTGACTTATCTGCATAACTTTTTTAACTTTTATTTTTTTGTTTGATTGCATTCTTAAAAATTATTTTTTGGGGTATTTTTGGCGTTTATTTTGACAGGTAAGCTGAAGAAATGAAAGGGGAGTAAGAGTGAGAGGAACGACATGCAGCAAAGGGCCGCAGGTCAGAGTAAAACCCAGGCCCGCTGCATCGAGGAGTAAACCTCTATAAATGTGCGCTCGCTCTATCAACTGAGCTATCCGGCCTCTGTTTGATTTCATTCTATAGGAACCTTACAGTACAAAACAAAAGTCGTCTGTCCAAAACTGTTACAGAGGCCCTGCAAAATAATCGGCATACAGCAGCTCTCTCTAAAAAAAGGTCTTTGACAGACACATTTTGCAGAAGGAACGGCCAATCTTGTCAATACTCTGACCACCCACTCTTGGAGGAATTCATTCCATTTCCCTCTGGGCAGAGATATAGGCTCCCTAGAGCAAACACAAACTGGTACAAATGTTCTTCTGTTCAGTGTGCAATTAAAGCTGTTAACTTGCACAACTCTTGAATGCAGTGAAACCCTTAGAAATCACTTTTCCAGACAATTTAAAGGGATTTCATTTGACACTGTCTACTTGGTAAGTGTTGAAATTGTTCTCAATCAATCTGTAGGTTGTGTGCTGGTAGGATGTTTTGTGCCTTGTTTATTGTGTTGTTTTGTTGTACCTCCAACTGCAAATCAAATTTCAACTCGAGGGACAATAAAGAACTCTGAACTGAACTCTGAACATAATCTTTCAAGAGAGAATGGATAATGCAATAATCAATTTTCATGGGTCAACTTTGAGTGCCCCTGTCTCCTGAATGGTTTGTCATTCTGGTTAATCTAACCATGTTCTAACACTCTCTTACTGTGTATAGGTTAACATGCAGGAAGAAATGTGTTCAAATCCAAAGGGGTGTGGTCAGAAGGTGATTCATTTCTGATGAAATGCCCTAAGGAGCAATTTTTATCTGATTTTTGAACTGATTTAAGAACTGTTGTCTTCGATGATCAAACCTGACGCCACTTTTAAGAGGGAATCTCACTATCGTAGCAGTGTGTGTATGATGTCTGTGTTTTTTATTTGATTGAGATAAATCTTTGAGAAGAGGTGCTGTGATGTTAGTGGAAACTTGTGTCAGTCAGACAAATATTAAGGCAAAAATTCACATGCTGTACATATCTCTTCATACCTGAATAATTCATTCATTTAAAGCCCACTATTTTTTGAGTGACATTTTATAGCTATTAAATGAGACCCTGTTTTTTTTTTTTTGATCTGACTTTATTTTTCAAACACTTGTAGTGACTGACTGTTTTATTTTGTCATTATCTGCAACAGATTAACCCGCCCACTCATCTGTGATCAGTTTAAATGATTTGCATATTCTCTGTAGCATACGTGTTGCTCCATATTCTATTTGTCTATGTATAGATCATCTCCTTTGTCTACAAACTTGTCTTTGTTGTTATGGCCATGTATGTCTAACATCTAATCAATTATCAGTCAATGAACACATGCAATCCCTTTACGAATGGATGGAGCAATTTGCACTCAACGCAGTATATCAATAGCCCATATGACAAATATGAACTGCCACCTCTGGATAGCTGAGACTCACCAATAGTTCATGAATCAAAAAACATCGGTGCCCAATGTGATTGTATCTCCACAATGAGTGATGACATCTCTCCTAGCACAGGAAATTAAGAGAAACAAGAACCAGATGGAGATTCCTATCATGTCTGTGTTTGATTTCCAGTGTGTGATGGTTAACTAGGACTCATCTGCTTCTCAGGTGGAATTCTTGAAACATGTTTGCCGAATAGTTTTGACATACCTCATTATAGGGTGATACATTGAGCATAGAGGTTAAACGTTCAGTTTTACTACCCTATGTTGAAGTTAAGTTTAATTTGAGAGACTCAGGCAGTTAAACTGTGTTTTACAAAGATAGAGACATATTTGAACGTTTCTGACATTTAGAGCAAGTGAGAGGATTTTTTTTTAAACCTTACAACCGTGCCACAGGCTGGACAAGGACATTTCTGTTCTTTGATAAACTTAATCCCTTTTCTCTGCGGTCACTACTCTTATTTGTTTATTTCATCTGCATACCTTCTCTGTTCTGTTTTCTTCCTTTTTATGTTATGTAAGGCTCTAAATAGTCTAAATAGCTATAAGATATAAATGCAATTATCCCAAATTTTCCCCTTAATATGTTCGATTGAGGTAATATGATGAAAACATGTCTTTATAAATTCACATAAAGTGGAATATTTAATCATTTAAGCTTTTCGGCATACATTAATTGGAATTCTGATGTTATGAACTAAAAGCCACTGCTGATCTGTCCTACATTTTGGTTAAACAACCTAAGTGTTTCCCATACATTTTTTATGCATGTATTTTATTTGTGGCGGCCCGCAATTGACAAACACATGCTGATTTTCTTTTCTTTCTATCTTTGTATTGTTGTTCTAAAATAGGTCAAATCTTATTTCAACGCATTTATTTGCTTCTCTCTCAAACACGGACCCCGTCTGTGAATAGCCCCTTCTCTCTGTGTACACTCTGAATGCTTGGCCATACTTCTACGACAACGGATTTTCCAAGTTCACCTGGAACTCTCAAACCGCAAGTAAGTCTGCTGGCTGTAGGTCCCAAAGACCCCACTCCCCTCAAACCCCTCCCATCCACCCCAAAACAGTGACAGAAAGTTTAAGCTTTCCAAAAAGGGAACACTGAAACTTGCATCTCCTTACAAAGAAATGTGCTTTTTGGACTGGTAAAATGGTTAAAGGCTTAACCTACACTTGACTGTGTTTGTTCCTTCAGGGTCAGATCTAAGGAAAGGTTCATCAGCAATATAGAGAAGAGAGAAACTCACATTTTCCAAATGTTTCTGCATCCAGAAGCATCATTGGAAAGGTCCGTAATAATGCATGTTTAATTCTACTCCTCAAATCATGTAGGTCATTGCTGGTGAACCCTCTTCCATTAATATGTCTGCATGGCCTAGCAAATTAATGTGATCGTCCTGCCACTGCTGAATTTCTCATTGAGCTCTGATTGTCTGATTTTGGATGATTCTCTTTCATTATCATGTATCTGCTGCAAATAAAACTATCCCACGGCTTGCAGACTTCTGCAGGGAAAGACACATTTTTCTTCCAAAAGTACTGCAGATGAAATTTGGATGATATATGTCAGATGATTAATCTGGACGATCTGTGCATTCATAGCTTGAGTTTGTGTATTTTGAACACAGATCAACATATTGCACTGCTTTTTGCAAACATCTCAAATTTTGCATTTGCAAAGTTCTTCCTCTATAGGCCTAACTTGCAAAAGTACGGGCCACTTCATTTTCTTTACTACAGGCTAAAAAGGACCTGCAGAGAGGGCATACGTTACCTATAGACTACTGTATAGGAGGGGTCAATACTGCAGCTAGTAGAGCTGGCATCTAAAGTATAAATCTTCGAAACATCTGAAGAATGGAGGCGCAGTTGCACTCTGTCAGGGGCTCTAACTCCCTCCTCATGATTCTCTAGGCTCCCACCGCCTAGACCCCATCTTCCACACAGACAAACACACACACCCCACCATGATCACCGCTTCCATTACACCACCCTACTTTGACACGGAGTAAGAAATAAGATCCAGTGCACTCCCAAGGTCACCGGCACAGTCTCTCAGGCTCCTGCGATGATGCGATACACTTCACACTGTCTTGGAGAGTTAAATGAATCTTCAGACGTACAAGGGAGAGATCCAGCGATGTTCCAGACTTGACAATAAACAACATATCAGATGGTGAAAGAAGTCGAAGATATTGATAGGTCTGTCTGCAGAGGTTATGTGCTGGAGCTGCTGGAGGGAGCATGCCAGTTTTTAGATTCAGCACAAAACATGCTTTTAAACCCAAAGTAAACTTTGGAGTGTTCAGAGAGGCTGAGAGGATGAGCGTTACCCAACCTCAAACTAAATTATGAACCAGTGAAGAAGCATCTGCTTGAAGAAAAAATGTTTAAAAAGAACACCAGTGCGGACTGGTTCCCATGAATATTTGATGCCTCGTCCTTGAGTGTAAAGTGCAGCACATTATTTAGTCCCTAATGGTGATAACTCCTCTGCTGATGTAAATGTGAGTTGCTTGTGTAGCAAAATCTCTCTCTGTATTGAAATTTACAATCAAAGCGTTGTCTCTTTGTTAGTTTTCCCAGGAATTACGGCACTTTAAAAAAAGCACATTTCTCAACTTCAGTTAGAGGTGTTTTATTGGCAGAGCACACTTTTTCCTCTTTTAATTAAAACATTTGGTGCAGCGGCCGTTTGGAATGGCTTCTGAAAAGCGGAGGCATACGTCACAGGGAGGATTATGAGAATCTAACACGGGAGAGAAAAGGTGCTTAGCAGTGGAATTACAGCTGAAATTAGTTTTTAATCGTGCAGTTAATGTTGGGGAAATGTGAAGCCCTGAGACACTGCAAATTGACTCCATGAGGGATCAGACACCATCAAGGGAGCCACGTGGACAGATTTCTTTATTTCAGATTGCATCTTGGTACAGACAAAAGAATTGAGTATGTCTTTGTAGACACTTTAAAATCCACTATTTCCTCTAGACTCATAAAATTGGTATTTGAGGTATTTAAAGAGCATACTAAATGTACAATATTATGTTTGTAAGTAAGCAGTCTTAAACCTGAGACCCCTGCTTCAATTGCAACTTCTACCTTTTGTAGAATGTGAAAGCCAAAGGTCACATGGACTCATCAGCCACAGATAATCATATCTTAGTCTGGAAGAGCAGGAGCGCTGGATGTGCTAATGAGATACTGGTTATGTCTAATAGCATACTGCCTCCCACCCTCTCCCAACACTACATTATTGTGCACCAGAGAGGTGTTGAAAGAGAGTAATGGAGCAGAGCCTACCAAGTTTCATGAGGGGTTACCATGACCCAGTAGGAGTAATAAGCCAAAATGGAGCGGTCTGATTATGTGGGATCTAAAATGTAAAAAATCAAATGGGGACTTGTAGTGCTCAGCCCTCCATCACAGGTTGTTCTGGGGTTTTGTGCCCTGTTTTATCTATCTACTAAATGATTGATCTACATGCTGAGCGATTATAAAAATGACACCCCTTTTCATGGGTTGTGGAAAATTTGGCCAAAAACCTGAGACATTTTAAGCATCATTTGCAGCATAATGTCAGAGATGATCTTTCTCCGGAGCTCACCTTGCTAATGCATAAATGGATGATGAATTCCACCATGATTAGAGATTTAATCGCTCCATCCACAGACACACCAAAGTTCCTGAGAGCAACAAGTCAAATGGCTTGTGTAATCTTCAGCATGGAGGGCTTGTTTCCTTTTAATTCAAGCAGAGAAAGGCAGAGAGAGGAGCCCGGTGATTGTAATTCCCCAAAGCATTTCATTAATTCTGTCTGTGTGATAACATCTTTAATTCCATTTTAAATAGGTTTATATGTCCATCATAAAATACTCCCTTGTGGGCTTAATTATTGCTGTAAGATAAGAGACGTTATGGGAAGAGAGCAGGGACAAAAAGAGAAAGTCCTTTCTAAAGATGGAGACACAAATTATGTAGCTCGGTGTCTGATGGCATCCTTGTTATGGCTTATCGCTTGTGACATCACTTCCTGTAACTTCCATTTGTTTCGCTCTATCTTGTCATCTATTCAGCATAGACAATGAAACTGCATCTTATATGAGCCCGACACAAAGAGGCTTATTAAGGCAAGATTAAGTGAAATCTAAAGTTTTCCTGATTCAAGGGGCTTTTGACACAAAGTCACAACACTGTAGATGTTACCAGAACATTTCAACTATGAATACATTCACCTAGTCTTACTTTGTCTAAGGTTATTTTGCATATGATACAATTGGAACACATAAGCATGACTATTTGGAGTGATTATAGAGAGCAGCTCTCTTCAGCCCTGTGGACGCAAAGTACACACAATTGCTTTTACCCATGTACACTCACTGTCCTTTGCTCTCTCACCCCAGGAAAACACACATGCATACACACACCACTGATAGATATTTGACACACACTCAACTACTCCGCACACAATCACTCGCCTACTCGCACACGCACGCACGCACACACGCACAATTCCAGACAAACAGTGGATCCCTCTGAAACCTCATTCTCTGTCTCTGAGGCACTGTCACCTTCAGACCAGACACTCGCTGTCTAAAAATTGCTATGTCAACCATAAAATTACCTTCAATCCAAATTCACTTGAGCTACTTGGAAATTCTATTCCATCTACTACAAACGTATTTCAGTGATAGAGCTAAATTCTATTTTTTTTTATCCTCATCTCTAAAAAAATACAAAATAGAAAGAAACAAGCCTTGAACAAGGTTTGAACCCTGAAGAATGTGTTGTGTGGTAAAATGGGTAATCTTTTAATCTGTCGGCTTATATATACCCGTGTTTTTTTAACTATCCTCTCTCGATAACCTCAATCACTCCCCACCTACAGCTAGGTAAGCTGCGTTTACCATTTCATCTGCAGCAGGAAATGTTCCCCTCAGAGAGTTTGCCTGAAGAGACAGAACTGAGATATGCTTCGTAAACCTGGTCTTAAAATAAAAGACAAAGAAGTCGGTGCACACAGTTCTTCCGTAAAACAATACCTGCAGTGACTTGTTTCTCCTCTCTGACGATCTTAATTAACACCTCCTGAAGTTTAGAGAGGACATGTGGAGAGTAGAGATTCTCTCAATGGTACAAAGCCTTCACAAATAAATAACTACACAGTATCAATGATTTTCTGTACTTGCAAAAGGTTACAATTAACAGTGAATGTCCTGAAGTTTGAATTTCCCTGACTATACTGATTAGGTGTCAGTTGAAGTCAATACTGATGGGAGCTTTATGACTCCACTTAATGAATGATGTTTTATTAATGGCCATGTAATAAGAATGCATTTATCTCAACAAAAGCCATTAATCTTTTGCCCCCTGCTGTGCAGCGCTGTGAACACGTATTAAGCTCTGTATAGATGTTGTTCTCTAGAACGATGGAGGCCCTAAAGAGCTCTGTAACCTGCATGAACACAGCAGTTTATTTACTGATATCTAAATTAAAAACTAAACCAGTAATTAGCAAATTGTTATACATGATTAAATGTGCAAAGTTATTTATCAATCAACTGAATAAAAAGCAAATGTACAGTATGATGCAGTATGCAGTGTTGGGAAGGATACTTTTAAAACGTATTCCGTTACAGAATACAGAATACATGCCTAAAAATGTAATTTATAACGTTTTGTTACATTACTCAATCTGAGTAGCGTATTCTGAATACTTGGATTATTTCCACATTGAATTGCATTTTATAAGTGTACTAATGCGGCCATCAATCCTGCTTACTAAACATGCATATTCTGGTGTGATCTTCTGTTCCAACTGGTTGAATGTGTACCTGAATAAGCAGATAGATTTTTGTATTTGTAGTCCCAAACTGCACACTACAAAAATCTAACCGCAGTCTAACCGTAGCAATAGGAGCACAGAGGATGCAGTTTCCATGGCACTGCAATCTGTGCTCACACATCTGGACAATAAGAACACTTATGCACGCTGCTGTTTGTTGACTTCAGCTCAGCATTCAACACTGTCATTCCAGCTAAGCTAATAGCCAAACTTGGAGGCCTGGGCATCACCACCTCCACGTGCAACTGGATTTTGGACTTCTTGACCAACAGACCTCAGAATGTTTGATCAGGCTCCAACTCCTCCACGTCCATCACACTCAACACTGGTGTACCACAGGGCTGCGTGCTAAGCCCGTTTCTCTACTCCCTCTTCACCTCCGACTGCAAGCCTGTGTACGAATCTAATTCCATCATCAAGTTTGCGGACGACACTACGGTGATTGGTTTCATAAGCAACAACGATGAGACTGCCTATAGGGAAGAGATCAAGCACCTGGCCACATGGTGCACTGAAAATAACCAGCTCCTCAACACCACCAAAACCAAGGAGCTCATCGTGGACTTCAGAAAAGAGTCAGGTGACACGCACGACACCATCCACATCAATGGAATGCCTGTTGAGCGTGTCTCCAGTTTCAAGTTTCTGGGGATCCACATCTCGGCGGACATGTTCTGGTCAACCAACACCTCCTGCCTGGTCAAGAAGGCTCACCAGCGCCTTTTCTTCTTGAGAACACTGAGGAAGAATCAGCTTTCCCCAACTATCCTGGTGAACTTCTATCGCTGTGCAATAGAAAGCATCCTGACCAACTGTGCAACAGTGTGGTATGGGAGCTGTTCTGTTGCAGAGCGCAAGGCACTGCAGAGGGTGGTGAAAACCGCCCAGCGCATCACCGGGACTACACTACCCGCCATCGAGCACATCCAGAGGAAACGATGTCTGCATCGAGCTCGCAGCATCCTTAAGGACTCCTCTCACCCAGCCCACAGACTGTTTTCTCTCTTGCCCTCCGGCAGGCGGTTCAGGTGCCTCCGGACCAGGACCAGCAGACTAAAGAACAGTTTTTCCCTAGAGCTGTCTCTTTATTGAACTCTAACCCTCATTAATCCCACTCCCCTTCATACACTGATTGACTCTCCTCTCCCTCCTCACACCTGCCTCCATTTTGTTATCTGCAATACTATAATGTTCACCTGCACTGCTGACTGTTACTACAGTAACTGTCTATTTCGGCATCTTTTTTTGCACTACTTACCTTTTTGCAATACTTACATTTCAATTTGCACTGCTGACTGTTTATTTACAGTACCAATTGTTTACATATACTTCTGCATTACCGCACCTTAACTGTAATGTGCAATTACTTTGCACTGCACTTTAATTCGGATAGCTTCTGCCCAAACTTTATTTGTACTACCTTAAATCATTGTTATACTGCTCATTTAGCCTAAATTATTATATCTATCTGTAAAAATTCTGTCTATAATAGCCGCCTGTATATATATTCATATCGTACATATCTGTAAAATCTCTACTTATAGTAATACCAAAACTGTATATTATATTCAGCACATATCCAGCCGTAAATCTTGCTCACAATACTTGTTATCTATATTTTATATTCATAGGACAAATCTGTAAAATTTGTAAAATCTGTAAAATTCTACTACGTCAACTAAGCAGGCTGATACAACTGATGTTTTTGTATTGTATTCCTCCTTTTCACCTTCTCATGCTGTAACGGATGCTGGTAACTTCAATTTCCTTGCGGGGAGTCATCCCAAAAGGGATTAATAAAGATAAGTCTAAGTCTAAGTTTAAGTTTAAGTCAGCAAGGTGACCAGTAAAACTACAGCAGACGACCAAAAAGTACTTTAAATGCTTCTTCAGGTTGGAGGTGGAGTAATTTGGATGCTGAAAAGAGGTTGGTTTCTGGCAAGCAGATGTTGCACTGCACAGTTATATTTCATTCACCCTTCTCTTTCTTTAATGTGAAATGCTGTTTGAATTTCCAAGATAGAAACACATTCCTTCCCTGACTCTGTTGTGCCGGTTCCAACACTATTGTGAATGATGACGCAAATAGCTAATTTTTTCATTTTCATATTGGAGCTTCTGGTAAAATGCATGGAGTTGCCTTCATTTATTTAGAGAGTAAATAAACTCGTGAAACAGAGAAGTATCGTCACGTAATCCATTCATTTCAACAATGTAACTGTATTGTAAATACCAACTATTTAAATTGTAACTATAACAAAATACAGTTACTCATAATTTATAATCTGAACACGTACCACCGGTACATTTATTCCCTTACTCCCCAACACTGTTAATATGTAAATACAAAATAAGATGTGTTGTTTTTTTTTATTGTGTTTTGGTTTAACTGGTTCGCCCTTTAAATTCATTCACTGACTCTATACCACTTACATGGTACTTGAGAACATTTAAGGCAAAATACACTACTGTTCAAAGGTTTGGAATCGGCTGCCACATAAGATTGATTGGCTATGTTCAGATGGCTGAGAAAGGACTACTTCATATTTTTTAATTCAATTGTAGCTTGTAGAAAGTCCTTTTTACAATAAATGCTATTTTGTGTGAAGCGTCTGTTTTGTACATGGAGAACAAAACGCTTCACAATGGTTCAACCAGACTAGGTTGAATAGGTAAAAAGAGACAAAGATCCCTTTGAGCAACAGTTCACTAAGATTAAAAAAAAAAAAATCAGCATTGATAAAATAAATGGGAAGCTTAGCTTAACATTTCGGCCGTATGTAATTAAAGCGCATTTTCACATAATGTATTTCAGTATATTTCTGTTAAGGTACAATAGTTTTCTTCATTTCATACAAGATGGACTTTAGGAAAAGGGTTTTATTTCAATGTCATAGTTTCATGAGCAGGAATTAAGATTAAGCTAAATATATTAAAGCTGTAGCTTCCTCATTATAATTTTATAGCAACAGTTTGATCGGAGTAAATGGTGTGGGCTTGTACAACACAGTGATGCCTTTTGAGTGATATACTGGAAGGTTTACAGGGGGCCGGGTCAATACAAACAATTTAGCTCGATAAAAAGCCTTGTGATCATAAAGCCAGTATATTTGCTACACAGTAAATATTACAGCCTCTGCTGTGCCAGCTCAAACTAATTCACTCATTTGTGAGATTTAGTTTATGGTAAACACAAGTATATTAACCTGCACAGAAACATTCAGGCTTCACTGGTGTGTTTTCATTGATGTAGACGTTAAGAAAATATGTTCCTAATTCCCCTGGGTATTTGGGGGCCAGTGTTGGATTGTTTGAAAGAGTGGGTGAAAGTGATTGGCTGAAAGCTCTTCTGAAGTTTGTATTCTGAATCCAGTCTCACTGTGGTTTGGTGGTGTACTGCACAGTGGTGGCCAGGGGACTCGGTCTCCAAGGTAAAAACATCCGAAACAACAATCTGACAGCCCCTCCCCCTCTACCCTCATCTATCAGAGGCTTGACGCAGGTCGGAGAGATTGATCTCTCTTTCACATGGGCCTAACACACGCCAAGCTCTAGCGAGGCTTGTTTAACAAACGCCATCCTCTCTGCCAATAAAAAGCACATTTTTCCCCCCTAAGACATCTCACAGGGCAGCGCTTGGCGTATATATTAGCCATAACTTTTTTTTAAAGCAGCATTTATAGACCCCACAGTGGGGATATATGACAGACTATGTTGAATTAATTATTCCAAAACATTTTGATGTATCTGATTATTAATTCTGGGACACGAGCTAGCTTAGAGCAGACTGCTTGTAAAGGTTGGATTTATCATGTTGACATTTTGCTACAGCCAATGTTCCTCTCTCTCTCTCTCTCTCTCTCTCTCTCTCTCTTTCTCTTTCTCTTTCCCTCTCTCTCCCTACCTCCCTCTCTCCCATTTGTTCAAAGCTCTGCCCTACAGTTTTTTTTCTGCTGCACAAAGTGGCAGAACACAAATATGCCCTTTTCATCTGTCTTTTGCTTCTTTCTCAATAAGAATGCTACGGATGTTTTAGTAAGAGATTACAGCAAGCACACAGACATATTGTTCCAGACACCGCCTGTTGACAAGCGTTCTCTCTACTGGTGTTCCATGCATGGCGAAGCAATCGAATAAAAGGTCAGGCCCATCAACATCCATCTGCCCCTCTAACAGCAGAGACATCTGCCTAATCCAGCTGTACGAACAAAGTCGTGATAAAAGGGAGAACTCCAGTAGATGCATCAATCTGAAAGCATTAGAGAGGTTAAGCCCCTCAGTTTGTTCAGCAAGCACTCAACAGTAGCTATGCACTCCCAGCTAAAATGCATACAACTGACCAAAGGAAAATGTTATCATTGAGGTTGCATTCTGCTACATTTAGAGGGTTACACTGACTGTTTGCAAGCTTTGTTGTGGTAACCTTATGGGAGTGTGGCAAACTGACCTGCTGAGCCATCAAAAGTAAAGAGCTGATCTCACCCATCTTGTTGGAAAGTCACAGAGCTCAAATAAAAGTGTGGATGTCCCAAGGATGTTTCTGGTGGGTTGCTTGTGATTGAGATTGAGTCTTTTAAAACTGCTAACCAAATTAACCAAGTTTATCTTCCGTTTATATCACAGCTGCATGGCTCACTAAAACTAAAGTAACATTTTCATTCATTAAAATTAAAGTACATTTGAATAGTGCCCTGTAATATTTTATGAAAATATATGTGCAGAGGAATGTCAGTGTGGATCTGCTGTGGCAAGAAGCTTTGGAGAAGAGTCAGACAGCCTTTTATCATCTCCAGAGTAAACAAAATATTGAAGTACAGGTGCAGTTTTTGAACCAAAAGCACCTGAGAGTATGGCTCACCTGCAAAAGTAACAGAAAGGGAGACTACAAGTGACAAAAACAAATACAATGAGACGCAAAAATGACCCCAAAGAGATGCAAAAAAACTACAAATGACACAGCTGCATATTTTTCAGTCTAGGTGTCTGGGCTCTTAAGTAGGAGGGGTGGGGGACTTTTTACATGCCTGTACCTAGAGGCCCATTTTCTTATAATCCGTCCATGGCGAGGCCAGGGTGTTACATAGACACATTCCAACATGACAAGTGACCTTGAAAGTGAATTTCAGCCTTTCCTAGGATGTCATTAAAGCAAGCCAAATCACACACAATAGTCATTTCCCCAAGCACTGAGTTTCATTACACTTTGGTTTCCTCAGTTCTATTTTGGCAGGCTCTCTATGTGCCCTTGATGTGATGAGAAATGTGAATTTCTACACAGGACATACAGCATACAGCACTGTGCTGCCCTCTCACACACACTGCCTCATAGTCATGGTTTACATCCCACCTGAAACATATGTCTCTGTCCTATCTGCAGCTTGTTTTTCACGTACTCCCTTGCCCATGAGCACACTAAAAGCACTATCATTACTCCATCAAGCTCTTAAAGCGGTGTATCTGACCCATTAGAGTGGGCTGGTGGGAGTAAGGGCTGTGAAATAATGATCACTAAGAATTCTATAAAAAGAAAACTGTTGCCAGCATTTATTAGTCACAGCGGAGGAGCGATTAAGGCAGACTGATTGAAAGTGTCCCGTGTGAGTGGACATGTCAGACTGCGAGAAAGTTTTGCGATCGACGTAATGGGCCAAATATCTGCTCCGCTTGGCTCCTCTCTCTCCTCCACTCCGCAACGCTTTGCTCAATTAATCCAGAGCCTCTAAATGACCCTCGAAGGTGACTTGCTAGATAAGTGCAATTATACTGGAAACAAGGGTGCTGCCAATTAGTCCTTAAGTCTCCCTCCATCTTTGCGGCGGAGGCTGAGCACGTCCCATCGGGTCGGCCTGTTTGTGACTTCATTAGCAGGCTATTAAAAGGGGAAAATGAACGGCTGGCCTAGATCACACTTCTGTGGTGTGCGGGGACCAACACATGCAAAAACATTGCATGTGTTGGTCCTTTGATGTTCAGGAATGGCAGAAGAGGTACGAGAAAGTGGGCATAGGCAAACCTTGGAAACATTTCAACATCTCAAACTGTCCACATAGATTAGTGATAGTTCTGCAGCAGTTTAAATACTTTTGTTATTTAATGTAGAAAGACTCGAGGGAAGCCAAACTGATGTTTCATGATGATGATGATGATGATGATGATGACAATGCATCCAGTGACGGCAGTGAGGAGGTCTCACACATCCTCATTCTTCCTCTCTCTCTCTAATGCCTCTTTGCTCGTCTCTAATTGCTCCCCCATTGTTCCTTCCTGAGCAAATTGTTAATGAGAATTTCCTGCTATGTAGACGTCAGGGGCAGAGTCACTTGTTGTCTGCCAGCACAGATTCTGTGAGTAATGGGTGTGACTAATGCTACTTGGCAGCTTCCACTCTCGTCCCTCCCTGCCATCTGTCCCCTGCCACCCCTCTGGGTGCATTGGGGTGCTCTCAGCAGGTCTCAGTAATCATACACACACAAACACACTCACACCCACACACACACACACAACCAATTCTAGACATTTGACAACATCCAATGATTGTAGAAATGATGTTATCCAAATCTGTGAGTTCTTACACACACTACACTCTGCATCATGTGAGTTACCTCCACAAGTACACTATTTTTGTTTAAATGCATTGCATTCACTAAGACTTATTTGGACTGGGGATTGATGTTTTAGGATTACAGTAGGCTATATACATTAAAATGCATCAAAGAAGAACAAACCACTCACTCTCCTTTAGAATAACAGATAACCCTAATGACAACTAAGAATTCTACTTTCTGTCTTGGAGAAACCACCGACACAATTTAAAGAAAATATATGTTTTGCCATTCCTGGTTAAGAGTGAAGAAACACACCATCCATGTAGTGATGCAATTGCAAATACGATGTGTGAGTGAGTGTAGGGGATACATTGATCCAGGATGTCAGTGCTGGCTTAAGATAGGGAGAAGCAGCATGAATCTCATTACAAGTGCCCCTGGAACCTACCACTGAATCACTCTGAATTACTTTAAATTGGTGTCCAATGGAATAGGAATTGATACTTGGACCTGTTCTGGTTCTCTGAGGCAGTTTTCACTGTAATCTTCGGAAGCTGCAGCTCTGATGGACTTGCCTCTGACTTTAGAGGTTTAAACCTTGCCTGATAATTACTTAAATGTTATTTTCAATGTTTATGTAGCAAATTACAGGAAAATCTAAGACCAAACTATTTCTGACTTGCTCTGAAGGTAAGCGTTCATTTTAACTGAAATAAAATACACACTCATATGATCGGCATGTACAACAATATGAGTTGAAGGTTGAGGGCTTGGCACTGCAGTCTTGGCACTCAGTATAGTTTGCACTGCTCCTGGTATAGTGGGAGTGTTTTTCACTCTCTGAATAGCCAGAGGCATATTCACTCTCATTCTGCCTGCCAGTCACTAAATGAAAGCAGCTTTGGCAGGGAGACTGTTGCCCCCAAAAATATAATAGTCAGTTATTCCTTCTCAGCTGTTCTGTGCACGTTTTTAGCTGTAATAGTTCCCCCTTTATGTTGCGCAAAAATAAGTCTTTCCAAGCCTGATAACATATTAGACTGAATTTAATCTCAGAGATTAATTATAAATGATTGTTGGTGCAGATGTGATGGTAACCTGAACTGTAGTTAGCTAGTATTGTACATTATTCTTTGTAAATTTACAGAATGAAAAGTGGTTAATCATTTAAATCAGCACCTAACCACCTGAATGCCAGTCAATTTCAACAAACAAGATTATTGCTATTGGGTTTCAATAAAGTATTTCTATCAGGTAGAGCCTTTGCTCAACAAACTCACATCCCATGATCCCCATCTTGCTAACAGATGAAACAAAACTAACATCTAACAACTAACATCCCCTAAAATACAAAGGAAGAAACATCACACAAACAGGGGATTATATGATGTGTATTAACCTCTAATCTTAAAACATGTCCTTCATTCTTATTGCTCTAATGCTCACACAGTGAAATACAGTATATAAACCGCTAAAATGCTCCACCTTATGAGAAATACACAGAACCTGTCATGCATCAAGAAATGGATTTGCTATGGATATTTTCAGGGTCACTCTGTTGGTCCATAATCTCATTTGGAGTGAATGAAATAAACATATCCGTAGGAATTGGACACAGTTAATTCTGAAGGGTGCAAATTGATTTCTGTAGCACTGGGTATGTAGAGAAGTTGTGCAGCATGAAGACACTCAGTGATGAAAACCTCTATCTGGGGTTTTTCTTTATCAGGCAGCTTACTCTGTAGTGAATGGCAGGAATTCTTGCAAGGAATGGATGAATGCTCTATTTCTGCAATGACTTTATGTTGAAAGAGGAACAAAGTTGGAAATGTATCATTACTTTTTGAAGTAATGACGCAGCATTTATTTTACTGCTGATCTTGGCTCCAGCCTTGCATTAATGCAATACAATGTCAGGAAAGAACATCCTGTTCTTTTTTTCGGTAAAGGACATTGTTTTTTTTTAAAGTTTTTAAGAAAAACTTTTAAGAATATCCTGTACCTGTACAGCCGCTGAAGGCCACAAATCAATGCGACCAAATCAGATATTCTGTTGCTTAAAAAAAGGCTCCTGATTTAAAGCCAATTCAGTTGAATGACTGATTTGTAGCATTGAAATCTGCTTTGTGAGATGTTTTCAAAGAGATGGCTCTCATGTTCAGCCTCAACAACCTGCAGGGGTAGGGATCAAACCACCAACCTTCCAATAAGCAGAAAACAGCTCTACCCCTGAGCCACAGCCACCCCAATATGTAAGGTACAGTTTCTTTGGTTTTCTTTTATTACAATATATCTATCTATCTATCTATCTATCTATCTATCTATCTATCTATCTATCTATCTATCTATCTATCTATCTATCCTATGTGTGTAAATTTACGCTACCAAACAGATCTCTACTAAACTTCTCCCAATCCTTTTTTCTTTTGTATTTTTTTAGCTCCACCATAGCTTCATAAAATCATCTATGAATAGTTTTATGTACACATTAAGCTGTCAAAGACCAGCAATTGTGAATCTGAAAAAACACAAACGACGAGTTTATGACTTAATAATCTCTCTGCGTACACAATCCTGCAGAGAAGAGCCTGGTCTGGTTCCTAAATTGCTGTAATCAATAGTAATTCAGCAGAAGCCAGAGGGAAGAGAGTTAATTATCTTGAGGTTCTCTGGTATAATAGAACAGATGTGTTTTGAAATTGGTCACCTCACCAATGTAATGCCAGTGGTAATATCCTCCCTCACCAATATGGTATGCAATGCAGAAACCAAAAGAGAGAGGAGAGAAGGGAGACAGAGTTACTGTACCGTCTTCATGAAATACAATTCAGTTACAGCACACAACAGCCCACCACAGAGATTGCTGAAATGGCAATTAACATTTGACCTCTCTGAAACACTAGCCATATGCTGCCTTAGACTAGCTAGCTTAAAACCTTTAACTTGACAGGACCCCGATTTGCAGCAGTTTGAGCCTGTTTTGAATTGAATCCGCTCAGCCCTGTCATACATCATTCATACCCTGTGTGTGCTTTGGTGGATGCCCTGTGGTCTCAGCACCACCACAGTTCTCATCTGTGGAGGGCCCTCCAGCCACAGGCTGCTGCTGGTGATAAGAAGATGGCAGGGCCAGACCTGACGAGTGGCATCTTCCTATGGCCATCACTTCTCCCATTTCATTTCCCTGCTTTAAAGAGGAAACATCAGGATGTGCTGGCCTCAGGGTGCTACCTCCACTCCATGATTTACTCTCTTCTCAGGCCAGTCTCTCTGCATCCCTCCCTCCTCTTTTTTCTTTGTGAGTCAACATTAAACATAGTGCCTCCCGAGGCTGTAGTATACTTTTCTGTCTCGAACTTGTCTTGAACTTGTTGGTTTTTGGACTTGGACTTGTCTTGAACTCATTGAGCCATTAGACTCGGCAAATATTCTAGTTGGTCTTGACAGAGTCCAGCACTATATGCTTTTGTTCTAAAGTAACATCTCCCTTCAAAACAAAACTGTTGATGTTTAGTTTAATTCAAAATCCATCTAGAACAGGAATCAAGATTAGTCGCCTTTTATACACCTGGTTGCATCATATACCTCAATGATCAGGTATCAATCATTTTTATTTTGGCCACAGACATAATGTCAGTGAGCATTTTGTTCTATGAATTCTTCAGGACAAGTAATAAGTTCAAGAATGACAACATTTCCATTTAATATTTTAAGTTAATAATATGGCTTAATTTGATACTATAGTGTGTTACTCTGCACTTGCTTTTTGATTAATACAAATAATAAAGTAAAATTATAATCTTAATTGACGATATACTGTCTCTCACATTTGAGTAATGGCACAATGATGAAAACTCAACCAACAAGACAGTAATGCAGTAGCAAGAGACAATCAGAGCACCATACCTATCTATTCTCAAATTCTGAAAAATATGGATTTACTTTGGATTCTTCCACAGTGGAAATTGTATATTACTGTGCAACATGTTGTATCTTAACTTCAGTACATAAAAGAAATAAAAAATGTATAGAAACATGTAGGCCTAGAAATAAATGTGTAAAAAGAACTATATACATATATAATTAAATGTAAGATAACCACTACACTGCATTTATATTGTTTTTGGAGTGCTGGATTGCCTGACAGCAATCTCCAACTAGAAAAGTGCACTTAGTAGTGAAGCTTTCCGCCAGGTGTGATTCTCTCATCCCTCCTAAACAAAGACAAGTTGAATCTCACTCAATTGTCTTTCCCGTCTCCATTAAGGCCAAAATACACCGCTGCCAAGCAGCATGCGTCAAAACATCCTTTATTTGTACCCAGAGGTAGATTTTGTTTGCAGTAGAGTCCTCACACACACACACACACACACACACGGGAGAAAAACAAAGAGGCACACATCACACATCATTCAGTGGAAATTAAGAGATGGCAAAAATTTTAATTAAAAAGTTCTTACCGGTCCAGATTATACTTAAATATTGAAGTGAACTAAAGACAGTAAAACAAAATAAAATAAATCAGTAAAAATGTGTTTAGGTTGTGAAAACATACATACATAAAAGCAACAATAAACAAACACCTGTGCCAAGTATCGCTATGACTTATTCTTATGACTTACGTAATGGCTGCTGGGACAAAACTGTTTTTGTGTCTTTTTGTCCTACATTTAGGGATTGTAAAACTACGCCCAAAGCACTTTTTCATTTATTCTTAGATCAGGTAGGCCTTGGTGAAGGCAGTTGTATGTCTCTGCAAACTAGTTAGGCTTTGCAAAAACATGATGGTTTGGATTAAAACATTCCCAAAGAACAAACATGCGTATCCTGGGTGAAAGTATTAAAATTATAGTATTAGATTAGATTTTGCATTACTTCCAGCTATAGCTGTATCCCTTCTACCCATAACCCCTAGATGGCTTTTGTCATTAGAAAGTGAAGCAGCTCTTCTCCACTCTCTGCTCTTCTACACCACCAGTCAAAAATGCATATTCCTCCTCATGCTTTTTCTGTGCCATCCATTTGAAGCTATTCTTGAAATTGTGCGCAACCAGTGCGCAATTAAAATGCTTAATTTCTCTTTTTCATGTGCACTCATTTCAGCATATGCTCAAATTATTGAACTTCCAATATTTACCATAGTGCATGTGTATGAGGAGTTTGTTTTGAGCTGAGATTTTCCCTCTCTTCCAAAACCACAGAGTCCCTCTCCACTGCTGCTACTTTCACCTTCCTCAGGATCAAGTGGCATTGATAAAAGCTGTGACAGAAGGGCTGGGGACGTGTGGGCTGACAGGTCTGAGTGCTAATGTATGTTCAAATGTTTGAATGTGCAGCACTTATGGAGGAGAACATTCAAAAGTTCTCAAGGTCATTGTATCTCTTTAGCAAACATCTTTTGTATTTAAAAATATTTTCTGTTGGAAGTTATGAGTGTCTAATTCAGCTTTGAGCTGGTTTGCTCTTTCAAATCCTGCTTTGCTCTTATACTAATTTGGCCCAATTAATTTCCACTGACCATAACGACCTGTGCAACGGAGTGGGTGACATATTGTGCTAAGCATAGTAATTTCATTATTTTGTATGTGTTTTTCATGTTTCAGCCACAAGGGACCTTTTAACAGCAGAGCTCTCTTCATTGTTTTTTTACACTTCTTCTTATATCTGGCCTAGTCTAATGCTATAGGTAAAGAAAATCTGAGCTGGAAATAGACAACAGACGTTAGAGTAATTATCAGAGGCTTTTAATGTATCAGTTGCTTCCCTCTGTTAATTGCTGATACAAAACAAAATCAAACAGAATCCACAAAATGCATTCAGGGTATCCTACATCCCGACATTTTAAAAAAAAACTCTGCTTTCGGTGAATAAACTCTCTATTTTTTTCTTTCTCTATCTCTCCTTCTCTTGGTGCCTAATAAGTGTGATCAGAGCTGAATGGCCTAACAGGCTGACCCTCATTATAACCAAAAGTAAGAAGGATAAGACACCCGTGAACCAGGCCTCATTAGGCCTGTAGCTGGAATACTTGTCGAGGGTCATCACCCCAGACATCTTACATTGCTCACAACTCTTCTGCTTGCACAATCTCTCACAGCTACTCAGAAACCATTGTTCCCCAGCCAACAGCATCTAGAGTAAATGGAAGGAATTGCTCAAGACCTCTGTGGTTAGCGCTTTCCTCTGCTCTTCACTGCTATTAATATGCAATTTTTCTTCTACCCTAAGTACAGGTTGCTGGACCATGCACCATTTTGAAAACGTGTGAAGCATTGCTGATGCATTGTTCACGACAAAGTCCTGAATCCATTGATTTGAACCGAGCTGTCTATGGGCGATGACAAACAAATATGCCTGTTTATTAGACAGGTGGCGGTTCTCTGCTTCACTGTAATATATTTAATAAGCCGGAGCATCTTCTGCCCTGTCCAATCACTATCAATCACTTTTAATTCTGGCCATGTGTGCATTCTTCCTTTGTCCTATTGATCCAATGTAGATATAAACTGAAGGCCTTGTTTATGTCTTACCTGTCTCCCACATCAGAGACAAGGCAAGCCTTCAGTTACATTGATTTCACTTTTGTGCCTAACGTTTTCATTTAGGTGCACCAGTAAAACATTTTTGTGCAACCAAAAATGTCTTAACACCTTGTAAATGATTGTAAACAGGAATAAAAAGGTGCAGCTACATGTGTTGTCTACATTAACATTAGCCTACAGCACAAACAAGAAATGGCAATAACCTAAATTGCTTAAATATAAACTTAAAATGTGCTGATGCTGGTGGAAAAACAAAATAACTCTATACACATACACACAGAGAGACAGACCTGCTAAATGTCAGGTGCACCGGTGCAACCAATGAAATGTTTAGTCCCACTTGACAGATTTTTGGTTGCATGTACTACTAGCTACGGTTTGTGGTTTAGATGTGTGTAGTCTGGATCAACGGAAGTACATTTTCAGGATAAAGCTTGATAAAACCTGGGGCCTGTTGCACAAAACTAGGATAAGGGATTAAGCCGGGATATTCAAGTAATCCTGAATGAATTTAGCTTTGACTCGATTGCACGAAACAAGATTGAATTAAACCCAGCCAAGTAACCATGGAGATTTATTCTTTGCGGCTAGCCTGGTCCAGAGCAGGCTAACAGCCAGGCTAAGATTAATCCTGGAGTCTCATGTGTCAAATCAGCTGCCGTCTGATCCGAAATAAACGTGTTTAACAGTTATTCCGTTGTCTTCTGAATGTGTTCTGCTTTATTTTTATTAACATGCATTACTTGTCAGTATTGTTGTCGCGAGTTTGATTTAAACCCTACTACAGTTGTTTAGATGGTTAGGAATGGTTGCACTGGCACCCTGATGCGGAGTGGGACTTCCCGGTGGGACGGTACTGTGTCGAGGCCATAGACTGTATATTAACGGTCTATGATCGAGGCTGCCTGGCGTGCGGCCGCTGCCCGGTGGCCACTGCCCAGACCTGCGAGTCGCGTCAGTGTCCACTCTCTCTGTAAAAGTAGAGATGAGCAGCGCAGCGTCCGTGGTCTCAGCTTCAGGTTTATACAGGACGCGCTCCGAAGATTAAGTGTGACGATTTTAATGTAGCGATATTCCCAGATGATAATAATGGCAGACTGGTCAGAGACTAATACATTCATGATTTCATGTTCTTGTTGCGTATCCTTCTCTAATAAAGGACAGTTTGTGTTACTCCTTAATATGTAGGCCTAATGTTTTTTATTATAGCTTACATTGGTTTCATAACCTTCTCATTAGTCTCCCATCCCTGGACCAATAACGTGGCCTATATACAGTACGTATGTAGTGTAGTTTACATTCATCACACCGGGAACACCACAATGCTTCTTAATCTTTTTTATTTTGGTGCGGCCACTTGTCAGAAGAATAAACCATGAATATTGTTTTACAAATGCTCACAGCATGTATTGAAGTCACTTACTTCTTTTTCTAGTTGTTGTCCCATTCTGATTGTTCTGTATGAACATTAATTGTACATTAATTTTGTCTAAGACCAGCAGGAGATCACATATTACTCCGGTGCTTAAGGCTCTTCATTGGCTACCAATAGGTTTTAGAGTGCATTTTAAAATTTTAATCACTACCTATAGAGCCTTGCATGGTCAAGCCCCTGCTTACATCCAGGATCTACTGCACGCATACACTTCTGGTCGTTCTCCTAGGTCTTCAAACCAAGACCTTTTAACTGTCCCCAGAACACGTTTTAAAACCAGAGGTGATCAAGCCTTTTCTGTGGCGGCCCCAAGACTCTGGAATTCTCTTCCCTTAGCCTTGAGAGCCTTGGATTCTGTGGAATCTTTTAAAAACACCTCAAGACACATCTTTTTAGACAAGCTTTTAACTAGCAATATGGCTTAGTATCTTATGTGTTGCTGTTTTATTTAGTTTTTACTGTAAAGCACTTTGTGACTCTTCTTGTCTGTGAAAGGTGCTATATAAATAAAGTTTACTTACTTACTTACTTACAAAGAATTAGATATACATAGCTTATATAGATTTGTGCATATGGTTGTAAAACATGTTCTCACGTTGTGAATAAGGGTTTGAAATTAAGCCTCGAGTCCTTTGGGTCCATTTCCTGAGGAACATTAATTCCCTCTGCTCACTTTTAAGGAAAAGGCTAAATAATAATACATTTTATTTATATAGTGCTTTACATAGGTTAGTCAAAAACACTTTACGGTAAAACCAGCACATTTATCACATAAAAACAGAAACATGAAACTAGCATTTTTAAAGCAATTAAAACACAGTGTAGCCTCCAACTTTATAAAAATGTGGAGTGACTATAGGCTAAGTAGATATTTTTACATCCTTACGCATTCAGTCAGTCCGCTATAGTCTGTTAGGCTTTTTCTCTCTGTTTGAGCCGTATTTCCCTTTTTCCATATTATATTCTTCCCCTCCTCGTTACTTTCCATTAGAAGCTGCTGCTCATTGGGTGAAACATATGGCGCATGCGTCTTCTCCCTTTCTGCATCAGTAAATCTGTGATCGATACCGTGGTCTATTTGAGAAAGCTGTGAACGTGCACTTATCCCAGATATCTCCACCTGGCTTGACATAGCTTCACCTGTTCATCCTGGCTCGGCAAACGTGCAACCGATTAAGCCGCGATGAGCAGATCACACTAAGTCAAGCTGCGCTTTTTCATTTATCCTGGGTATCTTTATTCTACTTTCGAGCAACAGGCCCCCGGATGTCAGCTCTCTGTGTGTTGTCATTCTCAAATCCCTTCGCTACAGGAAACAACAGCAAGCTTCGAGCCAGCAAGCTACACACTAAAAATGCCAAATTTGAAAGAAAATTACAATTGTGCAATAAGGCAGGCGTGCTTGGTTCTTTCAATGATTGTAAAGATTTACAAAGAATATGTTTACAGTATTTACTATCTAGCTGGGATGTTTTGGGACAGATTGGTATCCAGCTAATTTAAATAGCATACATTACTGTATTGTGTGAACAGGTAATTTCATTTAATATTGCATGTGCAGTTTTCTTTTGAGGGGTGTAAATATTCCACCAAAACGTCCAAAAGACCATTTTGTAGCGCTACCGTCGCTGCAAAATACAAACAACCCAGATCAGCGCATTTTTGTCTCCCATCCTACAATGTATGTGTAGAAAAGCCAGACTTTACTTCACAACACAGTTAAGGCCAAAATACACTGCTGCCAAACAGCATGCGTCAAAACACCCACCCTTAATTGCGTGTGGGTGTGTGTGTGAGTGTGTGTGTGTGTGACGGTCGCAACTGTTCTTTGAAAACAACAATGGTGGACATTATAGACAGATGGTTAATTCAATCACCTGCCAGATATTTGTTTTGACAGTGCCTGCCCTTTTCCAAACTTCTCAGATGCATCTGCATTAACAAACCATTTGGGACTTAAGGCATGCAATGATTTTGCCTCCTCCTTCAGTGACAAAATTCAGAAAATTAGACAAGCAGTCAGTGCCTCCAACCAATCAAAAATGTACTTAAATGATCAATCGATTATCAAAATATTTAATACATAGCAATAATAAACAATAGTTTTGCTGAGCAAGGAATATAATAAAAACAAACTGAGGTCATGAAGATAAAGGTCAGTCAATGTTGCATTACATTTATTGTAATGAAAAGAAAGTTATACTTTTGTCCTAAAAGAATCATGCCTTTTGGGGAATATTGATTAAGACGTTGCTTTACACTACATTTAGGAGAGGCTTTTATCCAAAGCAACTTAGAATTGCTACATATGTCACTTTGGTTAAGTGTCTTGCTCAGGGACACATTGGTTGATGTACCACAGTGGGAATTGAACCCAGATCTCCCACACCATAAGCATGTGTCACATCTACTCCACCATCACCCCCACTTTAGATTAAAGGTGCTCTAAGTGAAGTCAAGGCATTTTTAGGCAACATTTGTTCGTTACATTTGTTATCACATGCAGCAAACATCTCCTCACTTGCGAGCTGTCTGTCCCCACAACACACTGTATAAAACCCTCCATGGTGCTGAATGGTGCAGGCTACAACATGCCGGTCAGCTGCATCACAGTTACTTCAGCTGTCTGCTTATAGCAAATCAAGTCAGGTTGTATAGCACTGAAGCTGTTGGACCGTTGCCTGGGACTACAACTTTGTGGCGCTTCCCAATTAAATATTTCCATGTGAATTAATACAATGATAAAATGATTAACGTGAAAGTGTATGAAAGTGTCAAATTTTACCGTTTCAACTTAAAGGTGGGTACAAGTGCTTGACAGTATACAGCATTCTTTGGCTACTGGGACAGAGACATTCAGCTCATATAAATTCTGCTTGAGTGCTAAAGTTGGTAAGATGTGCCCTTTGTGTGCATGCTAAATAATCGCCCAAGTGGATCTCAGCTCACTCCCAGAGGACCAAAGCCAATCTTGATGTGACAGAAGTCAATGCAGGTGCTCAGTGTTGACACACACTGTCCACTCAACAGCATTCTTCCAATAATCCCAACATGTTTCACTATGCTTGTCTTCCTTGATTTCCTAACCTAACATGTCTAACCTTAACCCTTATGTTGTCCTCCGGTCAAACTGACTTGTTTTCTAATATCAATGTTTTATTTATTAAAAAATTGAAGTGATTTTGAAATAGTATTGAGTAAAAGTTGACTTATTCCAGCCTGTGACTATCCATCAATATACATTCCTTTAATTTTAGTCTAAATAATTTCTAATTTCTGCTTTTCTAACTCAAACATTATGTATAATTTCCTATGAATGAGGTTTATTGACCATAAATTCCCAAAATAACTGTAAAACTAAAGTTAATAAGTTAGTGTTACGTAGTGTTGAAAACGTCAAAAAGTGACAAATATTGAAAAAAAGTGTCAAAAGTGTTGAAAAAAGGGATACAAATGTAAGAAAAAGTTAAAAACATTGAGAAAAGGCATCAACAAAAGTGTTTTTCAATTACACTTTGTCCCCTTTTCTGACCTAAATGTCTCTGACTTGTATTTAAATGTATTTAGACATGAGCTCTGCAGACAGCTTGTGTCTCAGTGGGAATTTCAGCTCTGAGCTGTCCCTGCCCCACCGTCACCCATTCAACGCTGAGCTCGCCGCTGTGTCTGCTGTCCTCTTTTCAATTTGTAGTCGGTAGAACAATGTCTTCAGCTTGCCAAAAGAGCCAGGCTCAGTGGGAACAAACCCTGCATTTTACCAAGGGGTTTTGCAAGTGTTTGTTACCTTTACCCTAAACTTAATAAAAAACAAAACAATTTCTAGCCTTAAATCTGAACCTCAAATACTAATTATTATTATATTTTCAGGTTTTTATACATAATACTACTACTTTTTGTTTCATACACTGAAGCAGAAATGGCTATCACTTTTTACAATTTGTTCTCAATTTTTATACTAATTACTTTCTCCAATAAATGTGTTTTTTATCTAGAAACTAAGGACTTCCAGGAGTTTAACTCAGAAACTAGATGATTCTCAGCACATTCAGGCCTGCAATTAGACCTGTTACAAAAACAGCACATTAAAAAGTTGTGTGTTGGGCAGAGATGGCAAAAGTACTCACTTTGCATACTCAAGTAGAAGTACAGATACTGTTGTTAAAAAATACTCTGGTAAAAGTAACTTCTTTACTCAAGTAAAAGTAATAAAGTACAGGCTTGGAAATGTAAGTATAAAAGTAAAAGTAGCCTTGCGAATGACAACCATTATTTATGCAAAGCTACTTAGACCACATAAATGTTAAGAGAGTACAAGCTGAGAAACGTCAGTGGACATGGAAAAAAGGCTCTTTATATGCAACTGATGACATTGTCGTGGTATTGGGCTGATGGCTGTGACTAAAACTAAACTGCAAAAAATGGAAAGCGAATAACATTTTAATGAGAAGTGCCTCCATTCCATTTTATTCTTAATGTGTCATATGATCATGTCTTTGATGTGCCTTTCCATGTCTTTCCTCTCCTCATTTCTTTTTTGATTTTTGTTTGCAGAGAATGGAAAGGAAGATACAAACACAGAGAAATGAAGCACCTGAGGCAAAAGTGGGACTTTACACTTGAAAGTGGAAAGCATTACTTATGCATTAGGTATGTCTTTGAAGAACCCAAAACATGCATATTTCCCTATTCCTTCCACCCAAATAATACAGATAAAATCAATTATTCATTTGTAAATGTTTATTTCACTTCAAAAACAAGTATGACATGGGCCTTGATGTTGGAAAAACTGTTCCTGCAGTAACCCACACTCACAATGCCCTCATTGGAAGTTTGTACTTCTGTTTTGAAGTTATACAGAACTGTCCTACAGCATGAATAAACAGTGATTACCAACAAATACATACAGTTGGTCCAAGTTTTTATGTTAATGTTATCAACCAACATTTTATTGTGGGCAAAATATCCCCAAAAACAGGAAAAACAGGGGACATCAGTTCCTTTTTAAAAGGAAAGTGCAAGAGTTCAAATGTAGGCAAGAACCTACAGAAGTAAACAAGATGGTAATGTTTTTTGTAGCCATGGCTGATTACAAATTCTCCATTTATCATTGTAGGGATTATTATTCATTTCAACACCAGTTAAATGCAAAATGACCCATAGCACACATGATTTTCTTTGTAAATTGCATGCATTGCAAAAGGGAAAACCCTGATGAAAATACAAATATACTGGAAAAACCAAACGCTTAATTATAAAAGATACTGATTTTCAGTATTAAATTTATTAAACTCAAATCATCAGGTGAACTTTTGAAAGTACAACATTAGTATACAATACAAGCTCTTGATTAGTTCCTGATGGTCTGCACAGATAAATGAAAATATCTGTGGTTGAAAATGGGGTCGAAAGCACTGATGCGGTTACATTTGTATTACTTTAGATGCTCTTGGCAATGTACAGTTTCCTGATTAGTGAGTTTTTTTAATTTGTAATTTTTAGCACTCAGGGAAGGGAAGAGAGGGGAATACTGCAGTTGAAGCCCATAATTAATTGACTGCTTGATCCCTACCACACTGTGTGTATCAGACACACACAGAAGATTAATAAAGATTAGTCTTTTGTTTTTGAAGAGCCAAAATGAAGCTCAAAGTGGGCAACTTCCTGTGGCGTTGGCGGTCTCCATCTTGGCAATGCCCGTCATTGGCTAACTAGCTAATCCAAAATTGGGCAAAGAGATGGGGCATTGATGGAGCTGAGGCAGGCTGAAGAAAACCTACAGTCTATGCTCGGCTCCGGTGACGGCAGCTGCACTGTCACTCAAAGCAGAAAGCTCCTAAGTATGCAGAACTTTAAGCCTGTATAGAAGTTATATGGGTGAGTTGTAAAAAATGTCAACCCTCCCCACAGTTGTCATGAAGGGGGCACCTAGCTATAGAGACCAAAACCGTTTTTTGCAACACGCTAAACCTGTTTAATTCTGCTGTTGAGCATTTTAACATGGGGGTCTATGGGGATTGATTCCCTTTTGGAGCGATGAACTACAGTTTTTGAAACTTCCGCATGGCTTCATTTTTCAGCACCAGAGGTCGCTTCTTGGTTGGAACAGTCATTTCTGCAAACCCTGTTCCTTGTGAGAACTGTCCTCCTAAGAAGAATGACCACATCAGTCATTTTAGCAACTGCCCCTAAACTACATAGCATATATAATGTTCAAGTGGGAAAGCCATCTACTGGCCAAGCAGCCAAGCAACCATATCATTGAGCAACAAAGTTTGTGTAGGAATAAGGTCAGGGTGGGTGGACTGGTCATCAAAACATTGGACAGCATAGCTACATACACAAAGATTTGGAAAGACATCTCACATCACATAAGAACACTATCATCCATCACATATTTCAAATAGGCATACAAACAACAACTGTATTGTCCAAGTTTGTATTTGTCTAGCCCATGCTGATGTCTTGTATAAATGTTTCTGTCCTTATGTGCCGAAACTGTATTGTTGTTTTAGTTGTCCAAATTTGTCTAGTCCACATCAATCCATCCAGCCATCCATCCATCCATCCATCTTCATCCGCTTATCCGGTATCGGGTCGCGGGGGCAGCAGCTCTAGCAGGAGCCCATATCAATGTCCTGTACAAATGTTTGTCCCAAACCACATTCAATGTTTTATGTTTCTGCAGAACAGGAACCTGCTAAAAACAGTTTTAAACTGAGTCAGGCCTGTTTATATTGTAATGTAAAGTTACTTTTTAACTTTTCTGTATAATAAATATGAATGAATGAATGAATGAATGAATGACAGACGCTTCCAATTTTGATATAGATTAATTTGTCAATTATTCCTTTTATTCATTATGTCTGTAAAATAAATATTACAATTTAAGCTTTAAATTCATGGTTGTTTTGTTGAATCATGTATACACACATACTTATATATTTTTATACTTATAATATTTTGCCCTCCTCATGTATGGACATGGGTAAAATGACCATTTACAGTAGTATGCAATGCAATGCAAGACACTGGAACAAAATATTATTATACAAACTCCACAAAAATTAGATGTATTGCAGGGCTGTTGTACTGGATTGTATTACATAATTCAGATGTGCCTAATAAACTAGTAGCTCAGTGTAGGGCTGGTATAGGAAATATGAAGGCTAATTTTGGTTGGTTGAGAAGGTACAGTTTCAAATATCTGTACATTCTACTTAATTGATTATATTAATAGTTACATATTGACATCAGTATTGAGGTATAACGAACCTATTCTGATATTCCAGACATCCAGCTTAGCTCTGTAATCAGCAATCTATGATTTATTGTTATTTAAATCCCAGGCAGGGTGGAAGGGGGGACAGCACCTAAACACCAGTGATGGAAGTTAGCAGATAAAGTGACACAGTTGGCCATAACAAGGCCATTTCAGTCTGCAAGATCAGTTCATTTTTTCCGTAAATGTTTCATTCCACAATTCATCTCTGACACATAAATTGTATTTGAGCCTGATCTTCCAAGGGCTAAAACGAAGTCCCTCCTCTGCAATGTTAAATGACCTCTGGAACAATTTGATTATGATGTCTTGCTGACAGACAGATTTATCACTGGAGTGGAGCCATGTAATGGATATTAGCACAGCTCTGGTGACAGGAGAGAAGACAGTGGGAGCGAGGGATGAGGGATAGAGGAGTAGAAGCAGGAGAGAATGGACTCTAAAGCCTGGCTAAGTAATCCATTTACATGTGTGTCATATGATAAACAAATGACAAATGACTCTTCTTTTCGTAGCCCTAGTAAAAGTGAATTATGGTTTTAAAGTACCAGCGGCATGTTAACTTCACTCAGAGCAAATGGATCCTGGAGGAGCAGTTTTACAACAAAACTGTAAACACTGATTACATTCATGCCCTTTTTTGAAGATAGAGTGCTAGACATCAGTCCTGGCGACTTCCTTACTGATGTTATCAATTACATTCCCACTCAGCAGGTCTAATGAACCTGGATGTGTTTTCTTTAGCTCCAGCCAGTAAGCTTGACACATTGTTAACAGTGTTGACATATCTGCAAACACAGCACAGAGGTCTAGAAGGCTTGATGAGCCACAGTTCAACACTACAGGCCAACAACAAAACACGCATTTTCAAAATGTCACCACTGAGCCTTAACTCTTCTATATTCACCGCTTTTTTTCGTTTTTCACCAATTGTCAGTCTTGGCTGAACTCCCTAACACTAGGCGCAATGGAAATTCAAGATAGACAGACTCCGGTGACATTTGTTTGGAGACCTGCGTGATGTCTGGAGCCTTCCCGCGCTGTATACACGACCCATGTTAACTGTGCCACTGATGGAGACCTCTGTCAGGCAACAAGTGCTGACATTATTCTTCTGCCTGCACTTTTCTATCAATCACATTTTCCGAGTGTTTCCACGGAGACAGGGGAGGACAAAGGTGAGTTGAGGAGGGGTAGTATGTAAGGACAGCTTATCTGTCAGAAAGTGCATCAGGACAGGAGAAATCATTTGACTGGCACTGACAGACCCTTCACTTTGCCTTTCTCTAACATAGGCTGCTGTCAAACTGTTTCCTTGTCGCAAGCTTATGAAAGTCACTGTCAGACCACTGGCATTCAAAAAAGGGAAAGAGATATCAGAAGAAAAAAAACATGAGTAAATTGAAATCATCTGATTTATTCATTTTCTTATGTACAAAGGGCAGTATACCGAACAACTTATTTGAGATATTAAAAGCAGAGAAAAAGTTAATTGTGTTGTTTCTGTGCAATTACACAAAAAACATAACAATCGAGAAAAATAATTATTTTGCACATTACGTTTTGCAAGTAAACTCTTATTTTGTCTTCTGTTCTAAATGGAGAGAAAAAAATATTCAAGTTGTTTTCAATCTGGATTTGCTTAACGGTTTCACTGTTATTTAGGTTCAATAATTGCATCATCATTCCAAAAGTGAATGAGTAATCATGTAAAATAATCGTGATTTTGAATAAAATCATAGAAAAACACAGAAGCAATCTATCACAAACAATCCAAATGGCTTGATTGCTAATGTGATGTGCAAACATGGCACACATAGAAATCTCATGGTCATGAACAGTATATTTTAGCCAGGTGCGCTCTTACCAAATGAAAAGTTTGTGCTGAACACTGACAGAGTAACAAGACAGATAGAGATGGACAAGTTCATTTAAAGAGGAAAACAAGCTGTTTAACAGTACTTTACCACCCAAGTTAGCTGTAAAAGTAAAATAGTAGGTAACAGGCTAGAAATTAAATAATCTGAATTCTAAAAAAAAAAAAAAAAAGGATTCACAGTAACATCCAGTCTATTGGCCATGAATTGTGGCAATACTCAGCTGTGACCAGGCTTAATACAAACAGGATCGTTTGGCCTTTAAAGAGAACAGCATTTTCTAATGCTTGAATCTGTGTTATTCATGTCTTTGATGGCATCAGTGATAATCGGAATACTTAAACAGATATTCATGTGGTAATATTTTCTGCAGCATGAAGATGGAGGTTGATTCACCCTGCTTTCTAAGGAAATGTGTCTAGTTGATGCACTGCATGTCATTACATTTTAATGTTAATGAAATATTAAATTTCATGTTGGAAATCTTCTTACATAGTTTTCTGTTGTTACCTTAATAAATCATTGTCATTAATCTGCTATTGAGGAAGACATCATTTGAGTTACTGTCTCCAGAGATGATGGTAATGAGTCTCACTGAAAAAATGTTTGCTGTCATCAACACATGCACCCATTAGGAGCAAACGCAAACCCACACACACACACACACACAATTGATGGATTTTCATCTTCAAACAACTTTCATATCGTCAGTGTATATTGACCATGTATTTTAGCAGCTTATTTACTCCTCCAACCACTGCTGCTGCTCCAGAGCCATCACTCAAACATAAAAAACAGCTTCTTATGCACACACATCTCAACAAAATTAATGACTTGCTATGATGCAAGTGTTTTGCCTCTTTTGCACAGAATTTTCACACATTTCTCGCATTGACAGTTTTGTGGGCTTTCAGATAAATTTGATTAAATTACTTACTTAACCACTGAAGGGAAACTTACAGTTAATATACTTCACTCATCGTTACTAACTGCATGATTGTTTAATGGTTCTAGTGACATTTCTGAATTTTACCATGCGCCATGACGTGAGCATTTAATGGCATTAATAATCAGGTAGTCTCACATTGACAGACCTTCTTCCACAGCACTGCAGAGGAGGGTCATGCTTGTCCACACAGATTTCCGGGATGGGAGAAAAACTTGCTCTAGTTAATTGGCATGTTTTTGAACCAATCACAATCCCAATGTGCCCCGCTACGTGCCAGACAGTGCCCCAATGCCATTGAAAAATACCCTCAGGAAGGAACTTGTCTTGGTGGAACATGTATACGTTCAAAGGTTGTTTAGTCATGCAACAGAAAACTCAGATTGGACAGATAGTCTAGCTAGGTGTCTGGATTTACCTTGAAGAGATCTGAGTAGCAGTTAACCATAGTCTTCATTAATTTACTATTAATTGAGTCAAGGTCAAACGATTAATTGAGTTTAAAAATCCAACACAAAGAAAGCGGAAGGTAACGGACATTCGGCCGTAAAGAGTGACATTGCGCAAAATTTCCGGCAGCAACAGAACAATCCTGGAAGTGAAATGTCGTGAATATAGACTAATCATCAGGAAACACATTATCAGAGACCACACACTGACAAAAATGCTGACTACTTTCTAATACAAAGATGTCTACAATTACTTGATAAACAGACCAGTTAATCACTTCGCAAACTAAATTAATTACACTCTGAAGTCTACATTCCAGCAATCAAAATGCCCCTTGAAGGTCACAAGTTAAAACGATCATTAAAAGTAAAAAAAAAAAAAAAAAAAAAAAAAATTCCTGTTGATATTTCTCTTATTGTTTCTTGGTTGTATTCCCTAAGTGTTTTTTCTTCTAAGAGCCAACAGAGAGACTGCTGACAAGGCAGCTGGCCCAGATTTGGCTTCATGCAGCAGTATGATCAATAGATTGCAGTTCATGAGGACCAGTGAACGGCGGTGTGAAACTGCACTCTCTTCACCCTCCCAGAATTGCCCATCTTGGGAAAATCAGTCAATTAAGTTCAAAAGAAAATGTACAGGAGATTGATTAAGCAGGCAGAAGTGGGCCTTTCAGCACTATCATAGGTCACACCAGCATGCTCCAAGCGCTGAAGTCAATGCGGCAGAGGCAGGATAGTTGTTGGAGTAGTCTACTGTATATCCTTGACTTCCAGGATTGCTCTGTTGCCATCTGAAAATCTGCTGGATTTCACTGATTTAGGCTGGTTATCCGTTGCCTTGGGCTTCCTTTGTGTTGGCATTTTAAACTCCTACTGTGGCTATGGTCAACCTTTTCTCAGATCTCTGCAAGGTAAGTCCAGGCAGCTAGCTAGACTATCTGTTCAATTTCTGTTGTATGACTAAAATAACATTTAAACATACACATATTCTTCATATAGCCTATTTTGCAGCGGCACCGCAGCTTTTCTCAGTGCTAATCCCCACCCAAGACGATTGTGATTGGTTTAAAGAAATGCCAATAAACCAGAGCGCGTTTTTCTCCCATCCCCGAATGCTATATGGAGTAGCCAGACCCTCCTCCAGCACACTTTGGAGGAGGATCTAGCAAAACGAGACTATTCTTGAAGTAACCAACAGCATGCTCCAAACAAAACATGTGGTGTGTTGAAAAAGGTGATTGAACTTCTGTTGAATAAAGAGCTGTGAGCAAATTCCAGCATGCTGACTGTGACTCAGACAGAGGAGCTTGTGAGTTGATCAATGACCTGCTGGTTCTTTTGGACAAATTGGACTTCATGTATTCTGCTTCCTGCCCTGTTGTGATATTGCCATACACTTCCCCATGTTTTTTACTCTCACAAACCGAACACAGAATAAGGAATACGGGGACTCAGCATCTGTCTATTGAATTGGTTACAGGTTATCATATGAGGGTCCCGCTCACACACTATAACTTCTAGCCATATGTGTTTTCATTCTCAGTTGAGCTTAATAGGCAAATACAGTGAGCTGGGGCAATTATGTATGGTTCTGGGGGCATCACACAATGTAGGACTGTGGCTTTAGAGTACTCGTAAGTGTAATATGTTTCTGAAACAATTTGTTGCCAGCATCAGAAAGCAACACAAACTCTTAACTAAAAATAGTCACACTTTACATGCAAGCCCTGCTCATTATTGCATTTTATCCTTAACTATTGCACTACTGCTTCCTCAGTCCAAACAAAATGCTGCATCTGAGGTGATGCAAAAACATGAAAATTAGTAATGAGCTGGCAAATTAAAGTTTGGTTTGTTTCTGTCCAGGCGGTGGAACAAGACGCTGCCAGCCTGGACAGTGGCACCAGTGGTCAGACACAAGCTGCCTGGGCACTGCCTATGTCTTGTCCGACTTAGCTCTGGCTCTGCCTCTCTGAGTGTGAACTTCATCCACTGCCTAGGCAGAGGGCAAATCAGAAGTAGTTTCTTGTTCTAATTGAGACACTGTATTAACAGGCAGCCCCTTTGGCAGTAACCTTGTGATTTATATGCCTGAGACAAACAGAGGCGTATGCCAGGGATATCAGACAGTAACAGTAGCAGCTGCAAAGCAAGATGATACAAGACGTTGTAAATATGAACAGTTCATTATGCATGTGTTGTGTGCTTGTTTTTATATATTTATTTTAGGTACGCAGTGTGGCTGCAGGAATGACAATGTTGGTCCCCAACTTTGGTTCAGAGATGAAATCACAGCGATATGATGGATTGTCATAACATTCATGAGCCCCAGGGAGTAATGGGGTTGGTGATCCCTTGGAATTTCCATCTAGTGCCATCATCAAAGTCAGACTTGTGTCTAATACTTTAGTTTGTGACCAAATTCCAGAATTCATGACATTTCCATCTGCGGTATTTAGTGCTAAGTAGCACATGACTAACATAGTGGACATGTTAAACATCATTCAAGCTAGCTTGACCAAATTCTGTCCTCAAGCTAAAATATTTGGGCCATTGACAAAAGCTAGGGCTGGATCCAAATATTTAACTGAGTTGTAAGTCTTCTGGTAGCTGTGCCAAGAGAAATTTCAATCATTCCCAATCTTGCAGAGACAGAGAGCGTAGGTATATGCTAGGAGATAACATAAGCACAGGCTAATTACTACTAACTAACATGCTAGTTAACATTAGTAATTAAAGCTAAACAGCTAATAGAAGTCAAAACTGTCTGTGAGCTTCTCCTGACAATACGGTGATTTGTCAACTATGCGACAGCAAGTTGCTTGGTTATGACACAATCGTTAGTCTATTTTAACAAAAACATCTGCTGCCATAACGTGAGCTACAAGGTAATGGAGCCTTTTATGCATTGTTGTATTTCTTTAGAAATAAACAACGAAGAGTCTTATTGTGCTTCAGATGTAAAGTTATTAGCTATCAAAGTGGCGCCAAAAGGAATGGCATTAAATGGAATGCTAACAGCAGGTGATGACTTGCTAACATCAAAATGGTGCCATAGGGAGCTTTGCTTAGAGTGGAGAGGCTTACCCCCTTGGTCGCGACCACCACGCAGGAATATAAACCGTTATGGCACTCTCATGACGTCACATTAGCGCATGCCAGGTTGGCTGCGGCTTCTGTAAAATACCCTTCACCCGGCAGGGGACAATCATGTAGCCGGAGATCCGAAAACATCACTTAATCCCAGATTTTTCATTTTGCTTTAAGGATGTTTTCTTTGGTATGTTTCACTTTGAAGCGGTAAATACTTTTATTTCTATATGCTAAATACAACATCCATAGAAACAAATTAAGTGGTTCTAAAGCTTTTTTCTGGTTTTATGACTGAGTTTAGAAATTATATTGATTCAATTAAGTACTCAAAAAATACCAAGGCCGTAAGAACCTGTTACAGCAATAACTTCTCGGATATCCGTTGTTATTGATTTGGAAGCACTGGTTTAGGAGACACCATGTCAAAGCACCACGGAAAGTGTTCTGTTGTTGGCTGTAAAGAAACGCACAAAACACTCCATCATGTCCCAACCACGGAGGACAGAATAACATAATATAAGATTGAGCATAATATATAAGCACTTTAAGACTTTATTGATTTTTTTTTTTTACTACAGTTTAATGCCTATTTTTCCACCATTAATAAGTTCAGGAATATATCATAGGGAAGAAAAAGAGACAATATATGTGAAAAAGTTTAAATAGAAAGGTTTGCATTTCTAACCTGCAAGTGCTTCAGGCTGCTCAGGCAAACCCCAGACACAAGGGCTGCTGCAGGCAGCTCAGAGGGATTCACTCTCTTATCTCTGCTTTAAAGAAATGATGCAGAGGGAGTGATGCTTAGGGTTGTTGTGGCTGGCGTGCTAGGAGAATTCATATAATAAATCTCTAGCTTCTAATATGATTTCAACATGTTATATGTTTCAACCTGTTCATATAGCTAACACACTTAATTCACAATAATTAAAAATATTATTATTAGACAAAAAACACTGAATTTGCACAGGGATACTCAGGCCTCTGCTAAATTATTTTTATCCCCAGTGAAAGTGTTTTGTTTTCGCCGTGAAGTGAACTACGCTTTGTGGTTTGAAAGCTCTGTTTTATGTTGACACCACGTTGTGCTATTTATTTTCTATTGGATGTTGAAGTTCATAAAATAAAGTATTAATGCAAATCATGTTTGCATGTTTACTTTTGTTGTGCATGATCAAAAAACATCCCCCTCCTCTGCTTTCTTCGCAAATCACACACTGGATGCACCTCTATCATGTGCCTTGACTTCATGACTCTGCTCAACCACAAACTGGAAACTGGACCAAAGGGAGCACACTTTAATAATCTAAGCTGGACACGCTATTTTGTCAGTCATGAAATATCCTTTGCGTTCCACTTTCTGGGATTGCTCCGGTTCTGCAGTGAATTCAGACATTGTCACACGTAACCAGGTATTGATTTGACCATCATTAAAGTGATGTGATATTTATGTTGTAAATTATTTTAATAATTTCTAAATTCTTGATAATTAAAACAAAATCATTAATTTCACATGAATTTTAATTTACATATTCAGACCCTGTCTCAATCAAGTAAATGTTCAGTCATATAACATTTTTATACTAAAATATAGTCTAAGAATGAATTTCTGCAAACAGTACTTTACTGGTCCCCCATTCAAGTCCGCATATGGACCGACAGTGGTGGACTGGTAGCTGGAGAGGTGCCAGTTCACCTCCTGGCTATTGAGTAAACCACCAACTGCTAAGGGCGGCTGTCCATCGATGCCTCGGCCCCCTTACTCTGACATCTCTCCATTTGTGCATGTATACAGTGGGTACGGAAAGTATTCAGACCCCTTTAAATTTTTCACTCTTTGTTTCATTGCAGCCTTTTTCCAAAAATCAAAAAAGTTCATTTTATTTCTCAGTAATGTACACTCAGCAACCCATCTTGACAGAAAAAAAACAGAAATTTAGAAATTTTTGCATATTTATTAAAAAAACAAAAAACTGAAATATCACAGTCATAAGTATTCAGACCCTTTGTCACACCCTCATATGTAACTCAGGTGCTGTCTATTTCTTCTGATCATCCTTGAGATGGTTCACACCTTCATTGGAGTCCAGCTGTGTTTGATTATACTGATTGACTTGATTAGGAAAGCCACACACCTGTCTATATAAGACCTTACAGCTCACAGTGCATGTCAGAGCAAATGACAATCATGAGGTCAAAGGAACTGCCTGAAGAGCTCAGAGACAGAATTGTGGCAAGGCACAGATCTGGTCAAGGTTACAAAAAAATTTCTGCTGCACTTAAGGTTCCTAAGAGCACAGTGGCCTCCATAATCCTCAAATGGAAGACGTTTGGGACGACCAGAACCCTTCCTAGAGCTGGCCGTCCGCCAAACTGAGCTATCGGGGGAGAAGAGCCTTGGTGAGAGAGGCAAAGAAGAACCCAATGGTCACTGTGGCTAAGCTCCAGAGATGCAGTCGGGAGATGGGAGAAAGTTGTAGTAAGTCAACCATCACTGCAGCAATCCACCAGTCGGGGCTTTATGGCAGAGTGGCCCGAAGGAAGCCTCTCCTCAGTGCAAGACACATGAAAGCCCGCATGGAGTTTGCTAAAAAACACCTGAAGGACTCCAAGATGGTGATAAATAAAATCCTCTGGTCTGATGAGACCAAGATAGAA
Organism: Etheostoma perlongum; assembly: GCA_026937815.1. Lineage (NCBI taxonomy): Eukaryota > Metazoa > Chordata > Actinopteri > Perciformes > Percidae > Etheostoma > Etheostoma perlongum. The sequence goes on from CM049374.1 coordinate 9,409,485, forward strand.
CTTTTTGGCCTTAATTCTAAGCGGTATGTGTGGAGAAACCAGGCACTGCTCATCACCTGTCCAATACAGTCTCAACAGTGAAGCATGGTGGTGGCAGCATCATGCTGTGGGGGTGTTTTTCAGCTGCAGGGACAGGACGACTGGTTGCAATCGGGGAAAGATGAATGCGGCCAAGTGGTGGATATCCTGGACGAAAACCTTTTCCAGAGTGCTCTGGACCTCAGACTGGGCCGAAGGTTTACCTTCCAACAAGACAATGACCCTAAGCACACCGCTAAAATAACGAAGGAGTGGCTTCACAACAACTCTGTGGCTGTTCTTGAATGGCCCAGCCAGAGCCCTGACTTAAACCCAATTGAGCATCTCTGGAGAGACCTGAAAATGACTGTCCACCAACGTTTACCATCCAACCTGACAGAACTGGAGAGGATCTGCAAGGAGGAATGGCAGAGGATACCCAAATCCAGATGTGAGAAACTTGTTGCATCTTTCCCAAAACGACTCATGGCTGTATTAGATCAAAAGGGTGCTTCTACTAAATACTGAACAAAGGGTCTGAATACTTATGACCATGTGATATTTCAGTTTTTGTTTTTTAATAAATATGCAAAAATTTCTAAATTTCTGTTTTTTTCTGTCAAGATGGGTTGCTGAGTGTACATTACTGAGAAATAAAATGAATTTTTTTGATTTTTGGAAAAAGGCTGCAATGAAACAAAGAGTGAAAAATTTAAAGGGGTCTGAATACTTTCCGTACCCACTGTAGGTACTGAGAATGTGTCTGTATTTCAAGCCTGTGTGTAATGTGTGTTCTACCAACAGAGTGGAATACACTGTAGTATCAGGTGGAATACACTGTAGTATCATAGTATTATCAGGTCCACAGTACACTCACACAGGTGTTTTCACTTATTGTGTTTTATTTTATTTATTTTATTTATTTATTTATTAATTCAGGACAGTGCACATTAATGAACATGCACGACAGTACACGTAAATGTGCCAGATTGTAGCCCGAGGGCTAATTTACATCTGCAGTCCAATAGGCAGGTTAGGGTTACAGTAAAAACAGACATAGGATAATAACACTTAGCATATAAAAACAAAAAGAAAAAAGAAAAAAAAGAGAAAAGAAAAAAACATTAAATAAATACAAAGAAAAAAAAAAAAAAAACAAAACAAAAAAAAATGTAAACACAAGTTAGCGGTGATCACATGTTTGGTTAGCTCTAAGCCACAGCTTTACCTGGCTCTTAAAGGAGGCCAAAGTGGGACACTCCCTTATAGTTGGAGGAAGTGTGTTCCATAATGTGCCTGATTAGACCTCTTCTCAGAGGTGGGAAAGCACAGATGTAAATGATTAAAATGAGTGATGGCTGAATTCCAATTAGCTGCTTCCGTATTAGGGACACTGTCCCACTGTCATGACTTATTGTGATACTTGAAACATTGTTAATGTTTTTGGTAACACCTTTAATTTCCTTCTGTTACAGTCATTCTCATTTGGTGCATTGAGTCTGTTAAATGCATGTAATCCATAGCATAGCTCCACCTAACTTTAACCTGAGTCTAATCAACCAGAATAAAATAGGCCTGTCTGCAACCAACAGTCAACATAGTTTCTTTTAACCATGACAACAACGGTCCCTGAACCTTAACCAAGAAGTTATTGTAACCGGATACGGAAATTGTGTTGTAGGTTTCTGTTGTTGCTTAAATATTATCAAAGTGAGTGCAAGCAGACTTAAAAATTCCTCACGTCATCCTTGATTGTTTCATTTTGATTAAGCCTTTTTACTTGGTATAGTTGGGTTGACAACTAATTAGAGTTACAATTTCAAAGATCCCTGTTACATTCTCTTTGGCGGCACCTATGGCTATAAGCAGTAAATGCAGGTGCATTTTTTGGTCTCATTTTCACTTGTTTTTTAAGCTCCAGCATAGATCTCTGCTTTGTTTGTTCGGTCATAAAAACCATTGACTTGAATGAAACTTGAAAAAAAAATATGCTGCTTGATGCACAAGTGAGTTGAAGACGAGGGTTTTGAGGTAGCTCCGCCTACCCTCTTTGGTGATTTAATTAAATTGCTCCATTTCTCACCTAAACAAGCTCAGATAAAAGCTGAAAATGTGCCACAGTGCCCCATCTGTCTGAGAGGTGCAATGTAACACTTCAACTCAGATCTGGCATTTTATTGTATTTTATGATCATGTCTAATTTTTTTTAATTATTATCCTTTTCATAATTGAGACTGTGTCATTTTGATCAAGCCTGTTGTGCTTGGTATAGTGGTTTTTACTACATTTCAAAACAAACTGCCAGTGATGCTAAGTAGTACTACTTGGTATTAATTAAATGCATCAATTCAAGTTCATCATTCAGTGATGCATTTAGATGGGTAGGACTGCTGCCAGTACAGCTCGGAGAAGAAAAACAGACACCACATCATATGTGTTGTGTATCATTAATGGGTACACTAGTCAATAGCTATAATACAGGGCCAGTGTGTGTTCATGGAAGTGCCTCGAGTAAATAATGTTGTCCTCTTTTTACTCTGGTGCCATGTTTCACACACAGCCTTCAATCACATAGCCACTTAACACCAGAGGGACAGTGTTTCTGGTGATCAGCAGGTTGTGCACATACTTTTAAGACTTAGGGTTATGATGTAACCTTATTTGTTTCTTTAAGAACACACAGTACTGCTCTGAGTGCACCAGTCTCTGCCTCCATTTGCAATGTAAACCTTTGACGGTGCAGGGAAGTGATAGTACATTAAGGTCCACCCTTGTACCTTGAACATGTCAATTTGTTCGTTGTATTTTTCATCTAATAATATTTGGGTTATCACAATGTCTTTTGTCTAAAGAAGACAGAGAGGAGTCAACATCCATACAGTATATTTACTGCTGTGTCTCCCTTTAGTTTGTTATCTCTACACCGAACCACAGACCCTCAGAGAGTTCAACTCCTTTCAATTCCTACAAAGCCTCCAGACAGGCTTTTCCTTCCCATTTTCTGTCAGTTCTCCCCTGCTCTCTCAGTTGCCCCTATTTTCTGTGTGAGCAAATGAATTCCCCCCTGATGGTAGGGGATGTGATGTGAGAGCAGCAATCGGGGCACTTTAATCTCAGAGATCCATCCTGGAGGTTTGTGCCCCGCCTCATCACTCCCTGTTCAAACACTGAACTTCCCCACCAAGACGACAAGGATTACAGCACAATCGTTCCCCCTCCATCTCCTACGCTTTAATGCTCTTGCTCGTTTTATCTCTCTCCATCTCCCTCGTATCATTACATTTTTAAAACACAGGCACAGGAGAGTATTAAACTTTATGCGAATGACTAAGACTCAGACACAAAGGCCAAAAATATAACAAATCTTCACACAGAATTGCCTCTTTCCTGATCTGATGATAGATGATGGCACTCACACACATACACATCACATACAATCATAATGGGCACAGTTCACTGTGTGCATAAAACAACTGGAGATCTGATTATTAGTAAGAAAGCACAAAACAACATTTTGATGTCATTTTGAAAAATGAGATCAGTGAGAACAATGACAAACGAGGTTACATGAGTGCAGCACTGAAATAAAACCCCATGAGCTGTGAAATTATCTTTTCAGACATCTAACCATTTAAATGAGACAGATGGAGAAAACTGTTTATGAATAAGTTGCTACAATTCTTGTAAAACTCCTGTGTGGATTTGCGTGTCAATGCATTTGTATTTTGAACTTAAGGTATGTTAAGCGTGAATATGAATATTCACAGATCATTTGGGACGTGTGTTCTAACATATACAGATAACAATTTAAACACTTTCTTATGAGTGCTGAGAGTGCTATTAGCTATTTTAAGTGTTAGATGTCACCTTTTCTCACCCAAACAAGCTCAGACGGGAGGTGAAAATGTACTGCGGTGTCAATTTGTCTGAGAGGTGCGATGTTAGGCCTACCCAAAACTTCACTGCATTACATATGCTAATCTTTTTTTATAATCATTATCAGTAAGTTTTATCATATTTTAGGCCAGAAAAGAAGATATTTCAGGCAGGATAAAGAATGTTTTGAAACAAGCAATACAGTAAGACAATCAGGAAGGAAAATATACTGTTACATTAAAACATCCCACATGCACTAAAAAGATAACAACAAAACAACAAAAACATAGGTAGAATTGAATAAAAGTTGTTACAGACTGTGTTTTACCCACAACTGGGGTGAACTTTGATGAAAGTGAATGCAGAAATATGAAATTATATTCATAGCAACTCTTCAGGTGCTGAGGGTGATAGGAGTGGGTGGATTCTGTGATTAATGCTGTGGAGAGAGGGGACAGAAAGGGGAAATTTCAAAACAATTTCAATAACTCATTGACAGGCCATATAACCAGCTGTGAGTTATGCATCCCCAGGCTCATGCACAGCTTCACTCATCCTCCTCTTAGTCCCGTAGTAGTAGGGCTGCACGATTATGGCCAAAATGATTATCACGATTATATTGATCAATATTGTGATCGCGATTAATTATCACAACTATTAGTTGATTTTAACCAAAACAAATTTTATTGTCACATAAGCTATTTAAAACTGCTTTCACATCCATATTGTGCTACATTCCTCTTATATTGAAGTTGTATGTTGTACAGACATACAGCTGCAACACAGCCTAAGATATAATCTCTGAGAACGCTCCTTCACTTGTTTTTAACAATAACTGATTAAAAGAGATAGAGAGAGAGAGGTAGTGCCATGGGTGTATGCTCATTATGAATGGGTCCAGCACAGGTCGAATGACGGGTCAGAAGAGTTACACACATTGTGTGTATGAAATTTCTATATTGTCACTGCGCTGCATTTTTATGAACTATGATATTCTGGCCATGGTTCACATCTGTCGCCCATGTCCAGCAGACTCCGTCTCACACAATATTATTCTACGAACTGAAGTTGCATTTAATAACTTCTTCTGTGTTTTTCACCGTGGCAGTCGCGAGCAGAGTTACCAGCGGAAACACTGGTACAAATACAGGTTTTGCTTTCATGCTCAACAATATACAGCTGTGTTATTAACAATTAAAACTGTGGACAAATGTCATAAGTGAGGCCAAGGGCTGTTGCGGCTGTGTCTCTCCATGTTGCTGGGGAGCCGTGTGTGAGTGAATGGGGGCGGGGACAGATCCAAACACAGTTACGGCATGTAACGCAAAATTATACCATATTGATATAAACAACATTGCTTTGTTTGTGAAGAGGCAGCAGGTGCGAGGACGTTAGGTGCACCTAGGAAAAATGTTACTCGCACCCTAGAGCCCTGTGAGCTAACAGACACTAACTAGCATTGGTCACTGCTGTTGTCTGAAAAACAACACAGTCGGGACAAAATGTTACATTTACTAGTAAACTGGCAAACTTTGTGACCAACATATGACCGACTGCTATTTGTTGTTGGATGTTCCTCACATTACTCCTCTGTGACTGTCTACATCTAGAAACTAAGCTGCGCGGTGGAGGGAACAACTCTGACAGGCACATGATCAGACAGTGGTTAACGGAGCGGTAGATTGGCTGTGCAAAAAAGCCGGAGCGCTCTATGATCGGAATGACAAATTTAAAATATTGCTCAATCATGCAAATTTGAATTTAATTACTTGTTTGGTTTTATGTCTTTTCTACTTGTTCTTATTGGTGGTTAACTGGCTACAGGGGGGCTGGGGGGGGGGAGGGGGGCACGGGACAAGACCACATTTATATTTGTTTTGTAAAATTGTTTGTTTTGGAAACATGATATGGAGACTTATTTTGTATGTTGGAAATACTGTTTGAATGCTGTATCCAATAAAATATATATTTTTTTAAAAATCACGCAAATTTGATCGTGGGAAGACAAAAATCGTGATCGTGATTAAAATTTGATTAATTGTGTAGCCCTACATAGTAGTGGTGTCCTCTGTAGGACAGAAACACCTGATTAATGTGTAGCGGAAATGAACAGCTCTCTTAGTCAACGAGCTAACAATAAAACCCATCACATCTTCATCTGAAGATATTATATCTCTTGCTTGGGGGCAACTTGCAAGTATGTTATTAGCCCAGAACCCATAAATATACTGGATTTGTATTGTACTGTGAGAGTAACAGTCATTTCTTATTACGCAACATATTAACATAATCCCAAAATGTACATACAATTAGATATATCAGCCATTATGAACCAAGTGAGCAACATTTCAACACCTTTCAGAGGCAGAGAGAGCAGCATTAATTAAATACACTTAATTATGTCGGGCTTAGCTTCCCTTTAACTGCTGCTATGAGTAATAGTAGACAGATAATGAATAAACCCCTCTAAGCACTTTACCTCTCAGAGCGCCTCTTATCAGGAAATGAGGCCCCATATCTGTATGTAGCAACCTGTTGACATGGCCTCGTCACAGCAGAAGATGGAGTCATTTGGTTTCACACCGTATGCGCCATTAGAGGGGGAAACCTGCATGAAATCAAACAGTGGGAAATACATAGAAGAATAGTTGGAGTCCGGCCTTCTTTTCTATACAAACCCCAGAGTAAAATTGCACATAGCAAACTTCACTCAGGTGCCACTGGTGCTGTAGCTGCCTCTGACAAATCTGAAGAGTGATGGCAGCATTGTGGAAAGATGGGTCGACATGAAAACACATTTGGCTGCAGATACATCTGCTGTGTAAGTGGTAATCAGTGGAGGCCACTAGCTATAATGGGTCCAAGCGCAAGGTTTTTTTATGGTAGGACATAACATTGCAAACAAGCTCACGTGCATTTGTTTCAGGCCTCAAGCATTAGTTACTTGTAAAGAGATGATGTGTCCTGTTTCATACAGGAAGAAGAGACAAGAGATGTCAGTTGTTTTCAATCAGCAGACTATTTCTGTTGCACTCATCTCCTTTTCTCATTTAGATGAGCGTCCCATTTCTATGTCAAATTTCACATTCAGGTATAAGGAGGGTTCAAACTTACTGTGAACAGCTGAAATAACTAACAAATCAAAGCTTCTGAATATACAGATGTGTTGTTCAGTTTAACAGTAATACTGAAATCAAGTAAAGGCTTTATGTGTATTACAGCTCACATTCAGTTAAAGCTACTTTAACCATCTTTCAGAATATTCTTATTCAGGAGCTTTTATATTGTTTTTAATTCAGCCTGTTAACCTATCTACCATTTTACTGCATACATAAACAAAATATTAACAACACTACATACATTATATAAACACCTTCAGCCATTTAACCTTATAAAAATGTAATTACAACCCATTTTACTGCATTACTGTGGTGCATTGACCTGAATTAGTGTCCATAAACATTAAAATATGTATATACCAGTCATGGAACTCACTCCACCACACTTTAGCTTGTTATATTTCACACAAACCTTAGCTAAACAGTTGTGTTGAGGCAGAGACGTCATGGAGCAACAGTGAGGGTACAAAATAAGTGACAGTAACCTGGTTTCTAACCTGACCAGACGTGATTTTCTACATCAAAGAACAGCAGAAAGGTTTTAAATATTCCTAGAAAGAAAGTAGCAGTTTAAAAACACACACTACTAACCTGTATTGTACAGGAAAAGAAAGAGACAGCAGACACTATCTGTGTTCATTCAGCATGCTGTGGAAGAGGAGGAATGCTGCTGACTGGAGGATCAGCCTGGAAGACACAATAGACTGTTGAGTGGTTTGACTGAGTTTCTCCTTCTCATCATCAGAGCAGAGGATATCCCCTAGTTGTCCATTGCATCATGATTACTGAAGAAAAGTGAATAAGTAATAGAGAGAACATGGCTCTGCTATAGAGCAAAATGGGCTCAACCTGATTAAACTGAGCATTAGATGAAATATTCTCGTGGAGATAAGGAGATAAGTGAGCCCCATTAGATGGGAATATCAGTGTGAAATAGAACAGTAAAGTGTCTTATTATCCCCATATGAAGGATTGAACATCTTTATCATATACAAATTTATTCCAAGCTACATCCCACTGTACATGCAGCATAACCGGGTCACATTATTGCAGTTACCATCTCTGCACACTCACAACTTATTTAAAACCAAAATTCACATCTTAGAAGGTAAAAAACATAATTTTACGTCATCTGCATGGTCGGGCTTATTGGAGGAATTCGTTTTTATTGCTTTCTTGCAAGAGTTAAATGAGAAGGTTGATCCCACTCTCATCTTTGTGCATTAAATATAGTCTTCAACTACAGTAACAAAAAAATTAGCTTAGTATAAAAGAATGAAAAACAAGAAGAAACGGCTAGGCTAGATCTGTCCAAGGGTATACCTTCAAGCATCTAAAATTCTTACTAATGAGTGGTATATTTTGCTTGTTTAATCTGTACAAAAAGCATAAATCGGCATGTTATAGTTTACAGGTTGTTATATGATTATTTCTTGTCAAATGGCCATATTTTGTTGCCTTTCGTCAGAGCCATGCTAGTTGTTTCCCTCTGTTGCCAGAATTTGTGCTAAGCTAACTGCCATCTGCTTGTAGCTTCACATTTACCGTACAGGCTACACACTATCAGTCTATTCATCTAACTCTCTGCAAGAAAGCAAATAAGCGTATTACCAAAATGTTGATCCATCCCTTTAAGAAAAAAATGTGGTTTGTTTATTAATGTTGGCCATTTGTTATGTGATTGGGTGTTTTGTTTTGTAGTTTGCCATGTAATAACTTGTGTAATGTTTTATTTATTTCGTGACTTTCTCATTTGGTTCATGAAGTGCAGAGCTCCTCCTGGCCATAATATTGTGGCAACAACTTTCATCCAATATTGGAGGCAGAATAAATATTCTTTACAAGGCTTATATGAAGCAGATGAAAAAAGTTTTTTTTTTCTGTTTTTACAGAACGTCTTTCATCCAAACTCAATTCCTCCCAATAATGACCAAGTTCATACTATCATGACAGCAGCATCATATTCATCAGATGAGCATCAGTCAGCCAGTTCATTGTTGCAGTGAATCGAACAGAGGAGGGAGAGAAAAACAATAATGTTTCTGAGCTCTAAATTGTGTTTGCTGATAGCGCTACTGCTTGGCTGCCTGTTGATGGATATTACTTTCCATGCCGTTCCCCAGGCCGCCATGTGAAGCAGTGCCTTTTGAAATGAGCGATTGTGTGATGCTCCTCTTAAACTAGTTCAGCATGGCATCATTCATCATCTGCGGCACAGCCAACGGGGAGCAGCAGCGTCCCCATGTCTGCCAGTCACAATGGGGTTGCAGAGAGAATTGCTGTCTTCAACCTCACAATGCTGTGCTTTGCACTAGACCACTAAGATAGCACAACTTTTACAAGTCAAATACATCTGAAATAACTGAACCACAGTGGTAGCTATTTTGGAGCTATTTTAAAAGTACTGCCACCCTGCCTCTATCCTGTATTATGGTAACACTAAAGATTTGCCAAAGAAAACATGGAAAACATTCCAACAGCAACGTATCATCTATGCAAAAACTGGGACTAGATCTTTAAAGGGGGTAGTATTTGATTCAGAACATTAATGTAGCCCCAAACAAATATTTGTAGGACATTGTGGAGTAATGGCGTCCCGAGTAGAGAATGAAGTCACACTCCCTCTGTGTGTGTTGTAACTTGAGCTTCTCTGTTTTGAGTCCAGCCGCATGTGCATGTTAGGGCATGTGAGTGCCTTGTGTGTTGGAATCTGACGCAGAGGGTCGTGACAGAGCGTTGGTATTTGGCGAGTTTGGGAAACAGTGTGTGAGAGCCTTGTGAAGGCAATCCCAGTCCACTTTTTTCTGAATATCAAAAACAGCCCCTTTAAAAATATTAATTGCTGTTTTAAACATTATTACTGTTATTTACTATATATTTGTGTGTGTTATGTGTGTATGTGTGTGTGTGTGTGTGTGTGTGTGTGTGTGTGTGTGTGTGTGTGTGTGTGTGTGTGTGTGTGTGTGCCTAGACAGAAAACATGTTTTTAGCAGTTAATTTAAGGCTGACTTTGGATCGGCTAGTGTTGGAAAGCATTACCCACAGCGTGAAAGGCAAAGCTGACCTCAGCATTTTCCAGGCACATCTGAATTTCTAATTTCCAAAAACATTTTCAAGTCACTTTTCAACACATACAGTAATTGTCTCTGAATTTAATGGACTCAACTTAAAGTGCATCCAAAGTGCAGCTGCTGCAACCACCACTTTCTTCTTGCTGTATACTGTACATGGAGGACAGCTTTGTGGGTAAACAGAGAGCTGTTGTTGGCCATGAGAGACTGGCAAACAACCTACATAAAACTGGCTGCCCGTTTAATGTGCTGCAGTTTCAGAGTAGTTCATAAGGAACATCCACAGTGTGTGTAAGAGTAGGCTACAAAAGACTTAAAGTCTGGTTACACCAGCATTTAGATTTAATTTCAATGGAATTAACGTGACCGGTAAACCACCTTCACAGTGCTGACCTCCGTAGGAACAGAGAGCCTGAGAGAAAGAGAAATGGTTTACAGACTGGAGACCATGATACAAAAATGCCACTTGAGTAAATGTGTAAAAATATCGTCCCGTTCTCAATATCCCTCGCCACGGGAAAACAACAACAAACTTCAACCAAGCAAGTTACATGCTAAAAATGCCAAGTTCTGAAAAAAAATTTGATTTTGCAGGTCTGCTTTGTTCTTTTCAGGAACTGATTATAAAGACTTACAATGAATATGTTTACAGTATTAACCTTCTTACTGGGATGTTTTGGGATTGTTCCTTTCCGAAAACATTTTGCAGAGCCCCTATCGCTGCGTCCAGAGCTTAGAGCTGCCAAAGACAATTGTGATTGGTTTAAAGAAATGCAACTAACCCAGAGTGTTTTTTCTCCTATCCTAGAATTTATCTGGGGTGTAGCCAGAAATTGTTTCACAGTGCTGTGGAGATTGGTATAGTAATGCAAAACTAGCTGTTTTTAAACCCTAAAATATTAATTGTGTTACAAAACAAAATAGGTCTAGTTATGGGCACTTGGTTAGCTCACTTGGTAGAGCGGGCACCTATATAGAGGTTTACTCCTCGACGCAGTGATCACAGGTTTGACTCCGACCTGCAACCCTTTGCTATATGTCATTCCCCTTCTGTCTCCTATTTCAAGTTTAAACTGTCATACAAATAAACTGTCATAAAATGCCTAAAATGCCCAAGTTTAGTTTAGTTAGGTACCCTACACACATATAAACATTTCAACATTGTTATATAAATTGTATAGTTCATGTTATTTTGTAGGGTGAGAAACAGCACAGAACGAGGTAGTTTCCACTTTAAAATAACTGGTATTTCATTTATGATGCATTTACTGGTATTTCCATTTATGAGCCACTGAAAAATAAGCTTGTGAAAATAAACAGGGGTACAGTTTTATTTTAGCAGCATAATGCTTTTTGTTTGTTATTAAAAAAAATACAAGTTGCTGGCTCAGTCCTTGCTTGATTATGGTGCCTTGAGCTCAGTGCCATTAGGCACAGATAATAATGATTATGATGATGATTTAAGGTTTATAAAATTGTAATTGATTTCACCCTGTGAGGCTTGGATGAATCTTTCCACATGTAGACTCAGTCACTGGCTTGTAAGACCATCCAGGAAATGATTTTTTCTTTTTTAAAGATTTATGACTCAAATTTTTAAAGCTCAGTAATGTTGGAGCCAAAACTCTTGTTTGTTTTACTATTTCTCAAACTGATTAAGTGAAAGAAAAATTATGATTGCTTGAAATTCCAAGCCCTTTTTCAAATAATTTATTGCCAACTCACTCAATTGCTTATTTAAAGCAGGTTTTTTCTGTAATATAATTCATAATTATATTGAGAAATAATGTAAATTTGACATAATAAATTAATTATGTAATGGCAGTGGATTGCCTAAATGTCTTAAGAAACCCTGTGTTTTTCATAGCGAATACACATTGAAGCTGAGGTGCAAAAATTGACTTTAAATTATATAAATATATTTAGAACCTGGTGTAAATCTTTAATTTAAAAGCCTGCAAGACTTCCTCTAACGGTCTGCATTTACCTCACAGCTACTGAACGTTGTTAGCACACCTCTCATATCCCTCAGCTAGCGCTGGTGAGCAGGAAGCATTTAATCAGATGACATTCTTGGTTCAGCATTTCTTTTCATTAAACTATCTAAGGAAAGTGTGTCCTTTTTCTGGATGTGCAGTAAAAAACAATGTCTGTGAGATGTAAAAGCAGCAAGAATGGGGTAATGTCATCTCTACCTGCCTGTAAAAATCATTTACAGCTTAGCCTGAATGTATGTGGCCCGCTAATCTTTCAGAATGTTGTTATGGTTAAAATATAGAAAAAATTGATTTTTTTCTAACCACCCATCTGCATTTTCACTATTTTTAATTACTACATCCCAAAACAGGTATAGCTTGGCAGTGATTCTTGTGGGCAGGTACAATGATATATAGTTCCAGCCCTAAAAGGTCATTTACAGCCGTTCATTATAATTTGCCAGTTATTTTGCATGTGCACGACAAAATTAAAATGTATGTTCTTTTCCCCTTTATTCTAGGAGAAAATGCACCTGAAAATACATGCATGCAAACACACTCAGGGGTTATATGTTTGAACATTCAGTGTAATTGACAAACTATATTGCAGAGCCACAGATAAAACTTTTATAAGATGTTATGCCATACTACATTTCATTTCACTGTGGCTTCAAATTTCATTATATCAAGTCTGAAGTTCAACTACTTATAAGGGCCATCATCTGACAGCTGTGAAGAAAACAAATACATAAACTCTACATACAGTGAGGAAAATAAGAATTTGAACTATTTTGCAAGTTCTCCCACTTAGAAATCATGGAGGGGTCTGAAAGTGTCCTCGTAGGTGCATGTCCACTGTGAGAGACATAATCTAAAATAAAAAATCCAGAAATCACAATGCATGATTTTTTAACTATTTATTTGTATGATACAGCTGCAAATAAGTATTTGAACACTTGTATATCAGCTACAATTCTCAAAGACCTGTTAGTCTGCCTTCAAAATGTCTACCTCCACTCCCTTTATTATCCTAAATTAGATACACCTGTTTGAGGTTGTTAGCTGCATAAAGACACCTGTCTACCCGATGAAATCAGTAAGAATCCAACTACTAACATGGCCAAGACCAAAAAGCTGTCCAAAGACACTAAAGAAAAAATTGTACACCTCCACAAGGCTGGAAAGGGCTACGGGAAAATTGCCAAGCAGTTTGGTGAAAAAAGGTCCACTGTTGGAGCAATCATTAGAAAATGGAAGAAGCTAAACATGACTGTCAATCTCCCTCGGACTGGGGCTCCATGCAAGATCTCACATTGTGGGGTCTCAATAATCTTAAGAAATGTGAGAAATCAGGCCAGAACTACAAGGGAGGAGCTGGTCAATGACCTGAAAAGAGCTGGGACCACCGTTTCCAAGGTTACTGTTGGTAATACACTAAGACGTCATGGTTTGAAATCATGCATGGCACGGAAGGTTCCCCTGCTTAAAACAGCACATGTCAAGGCCCGTCTTACGTTTGTCAATGACCATTTGGATGATCCAGAGGAGTCATGGGAGAAAGTCATGTGGTCAGATATTATGATGTGGTCCTTATTCCACTAACCGTGTTTGGAGGAAGTAGAATGATGAGTACCATCCCAAGATCCCTACTGTGAAGCATGGGGGTGGTAACATCATGCTTTGGGGGTGTTTTTCTGCACATGGGACAGGGCGACTGCACTGTATTAAGGAGAGGATGACCGGGGCCATGTATTGCGAGATTTTAGGCAACAACCTCCTTCCCTCAGTTAGAGAATTGAAGATGGGTCGAGGCTGGGTCTTCCAACATGACAATGACCCGAAGCACACAGCCAGGATAACCAAGGAGTGGCTCTGTAAGAAGCATATGAAGGTTCTGGCGTGGCCTAGCCAGTCTCCAGACCTAAACCCAATAGAGAATCTTTGGAGGGAACTCAAACTCCGTGTTTCTCAGCGACAGCCCAGAAACCTGACTGATCTAGAGAAGATCTGTGTGGAGGAGTGGGCCAAAATCCCTTCTGCAGTGTGTGCAAACCTGGTGAAAAACTACAGGAAACGTTTGACCTCTGTAATTGCAAACAAAGGCTACTGTACCAAATATTAACATTGATTTTCTCAGGTGTTCAAATACTTATTTGCAGCTGTATCATACAAATAAATAGTAAACAAAATCATACATTGTTATTTCTGGATTTTTTTTTTGATTATGTCTGTCCCAGTGGACATGCACCTACAATGACAATTTCAGACCCCTCCATGATTTCTAAGTGGGAGAACTTGCAAAATAGCAGGGTGTTGAAATACTTATTTGATATTTCAGAGCCACGGTCTGGGTCATAGATTCTAACTTGCACAAACCTTGGTCAGAAAAAGGATTAATGAGTCAGGCAACCTAGACATATTACATATAAATACAACTAAACCCTTCTGCCCTTGCATTCTCTAGGGGATGGCGAGTGAAGATGGAGCATGCATGTTGGTCCTTTTGCTGACAAGGGGCATAGCATCCCCCCTCAAATCACCTACTTCATATAGCGTAGTAAGACAATGACATTTGAAACTACCACAAACTACATACGTGAACAAGCTATAAACATTAACAAATCCAGTCTACGTAGGCAGGTTGTAAGTTGTTTTTTTGTGTCCAGGGGGACTGAGTTACAAAGTCTGGGAGTTACAATCTCAAAAGAGTGATTGCCTTTGATGGTCTTAAAGTCTGGAGTGTGATACACTAAACAAGCCCTGGTCAGATGACCTCAGTGACCTACTAGCAAGATACACCACCGCAGTCAGTATTGTGAAAAAGAGTCAGGCCATGTATAGATTCTATAGTGATAACTTTGCCATTGTTGAATTTAATGGTGGGACAGTGTAAGAATATAAATATGTGGGATCACAAATGTATCTACGGAAAGAATTTGTGAAGCATGACGCTGCCACCACTTGCAATCTCCGTTTATGCAGTGTTTGCTTTGGTGAGACATGCCCTGGAACGAAGTAACCCAACCACTCCAGAGATAACCTACAGAGTCAAGTAAACAGAACTGAAACCTAATATAAGCATGAGTGATCATGTTCTCATTTGGAGATGAGCCTCATGATATTCCTCAGCTGGTAAAAACATAAGCAAATGTCCTATAATTTCACTGTGCTTCAAGTGATAAACATGATATTCAAGTAAAGATCAACCAAGAAAGGTTGATATTAAGCAGAACAGTGACATACTGTACGTATTCTGCTAGACTCCAACAGAGAGAGACCTCTGGCTCTCAACTCTGTTTAATCACCTCTCCAAGGGATACACAGCTCTACTGAGCCAGTTTAGCTGCAGGTGTGACACACACACACACACACACACACACACACACACACAAACACACACACACACAAAAACATTTGAACCAAACTACAATGCAGTCAACAAAAATAAGGTGACCTGACAACTTGAATTACACTTAGGTGGTATATTCTGAAATTAAGGAACAAAAGGAACACAGTTCTTACATGGATGAATGAGTGATGGGAGGTCATTATCATTGTTTTTGGAGTTGTGTTGTCATGTCCACCTCCAATATTCACTCTCTTCCAACTCCTGAGGAGATGTTATCCTATGTTATATCTCTACATATACCTATGCTCGCCGTCTCTTACAACCTAAAAGTCTTAAAAGACTTACAACTTTCAGACAGGTTGCCCATGTCACATCTACAAAAGTGCTTCTGATATCCTTCACTGGTCTCCGTCCAGAGCAACGGGATCTGTTGGTCCATTTCTTTAACTGTCTATGCATATCACATCCATCCAGATCTTCAGCCATTTGTTTTTCCCCTTTCATCACCTAGACTCTATCGGGGGATTCCTGTTCAGCTCATGGCATCAACGCAGCCTTAAAATAACAAAGTCACGATGGGGTCTAATCGCCAAAGATTCCTATCAAATCTTCAACCTTGCTATTTTGTATGATGCCAAATAAATAAATTAAATTTCTCTTTAAGCCTTTTTTAAATGAAGCTAGATACTACAGGCTAAAACCTAGTTTTTCATGCACTGGTCAATATTGAGATTTTGTGTCTTCTTTCAAACTAGTGGAAAAAAGTCATCCAAAATCCACATTTAGGGATTTATGTCACTAAACGTTTGTTTGTTTGTGTAGATTTCTCCTAAATTCACCACCAGTTATCATTAGATAATGCCTAGTTTGCATATTTAAACTAATTTGCATATTTAAACAACAAAACACCTGATTTCTTATTCTACCTCTGGCCTCCACCAACCTGCATGTCTACAGTAAGTGTGAAATTCAAGTTCCATTATGCAAAACATAAAAAACATTTATCACTTTCCCACACAGATTTAAAAACACAGTCAGCATCCTCAGCCTAAATTACAAGATCTCAACTTTTTTGTGTTTTCGTCCATGTTCTTGTTAGAAAGAGCAAGTGACTTAGAGAATCTCTGCAGGTGGCGGAGCTGTTTGGGGACGATGATCGATGGTGTGTTTTATGCCCATCTTTAATTCAGATGTCTCGTGGTTCTGTGGTGGAGAGAAAACCAGAGTCTTAAGATGCAAGATTGATGCTCAAATGGGAGGCATGCACAGCCAGAGTGAGTCACACAGCTGAGGCATCATGCAACAAAACAAGTGGTAGATCTGCAGTATCTTTGTCATACTATATCGATCAACTGGGCTGTCTGGTTTGGTTGTTTTATTCATAAATCAAGCAATCTGCTAATTTTATTATGACCTATTTTGTGTTTAAAGTTGACCTTTTCAACTTAGAAATCGGGGGTCGACAAAACCAAGCAAGAATCTCATTCAAAACTTCAATGGGTCCGTTTGTGGACACTTACCAACATGGTGTCTTGTGTTCAGGTCTTCTAGCTGAAGTCTGGCCATCATCCAGCATTCCCTAGTGGTCAAAACAAAGACATCCTTCAGAGGATAAAAGGAAGTGTAACTTACACTTGAACTGTAGATGTTTAAATGGTATGAATGGAGTGGGACTACAGGTGCTTGAATTAAGCAGTTCCCATGTTCACCCTCAGAGACAGCACACCTCAGAGAATCAAACACAAAGGAAGCACATATGAAACACAAATCAGAATGAAACGTTTGGTCTTATTTGTTAAACAGATTTCTGCCAGCGTCACATATATTCACATTTTGGCAAACTCATTTAAATCCTGCTTTTTCCATGTAATTTGAAAACTAACACACTTCACCATCAACTGATGTTTTTCTAATGATTTCTTTTAAGTGATTACTGATTAATCATTTTACCAAGCATTGAGAGGCCCCTTGTCTTAATTTTAATACAGTTTCAGATTATCTTATACTGCTGTTTTCTTTGATTCACCATTGTGCCTATATTAACTACCCAGTTACTCTCTTTTATTTGAAGTAAACCACTGTTGCTGTTGTTGCAAAGATAAAATCTTCCATAAACTGGAATCATTACAATGATATATTCATGCTATATGATATATATGAAGCCATTCATGATGATTATTATATAGTAGAGGAAAAGGGGGTAGGATTACATTAGGCCATTTGATTAGTAAACTCATGGTTATGCTCAAGAAACCAGTTTAAGATGATTTGAGCTTTTGATCCTGCTGGAAGTAGCCATTAGAAGATGGGTACACAGTAGTCAGAAAGGGATGGACATGGTCAGCAACAATACTCAGGCAGGTTGTTGCGTTTAAATTAGCTGTTGTAACGAGTGGTTATAAGAGTCCTGTTTCTTTTCTTTCAGCTCAAACCAGGGCCGGTTCTAGCTTTTGGCCAACCCTATTCAAGATGCTTTTGGGGGGCCCCTATTCAAACCTTCAAGATGATCGGAGGAGATGGATCAATCTGTTACAGGCTAGATTTGTAAAAAAAATAAAATAAATAAAAAACACTCTCAAATTAAAATTAAACATCTCAAGTCTACCCAAACAATTTAAACCTACAGAAAATGATGATAAGAAGTTAACAATGAGGCTCCTCTAATTCAATAACAAGTTTATTTTAAAATGTTTAGAACAAAGAAGGCTACTTGCTAGTGGCAGGTAATTTTATTTAAATATATTGAATATAAATATATTGAGGCTGAACTTGCAGCTTGAGGCCCCCTAGTGGCTGTAGGGGCCCTATGCATATGCATAGCTCGCCTATAGGAAGTAACGGCTCTGGATCAAACCGGTATGGCCATTCTCCTCTGACCTCTGCCATCAACAAGGCATTTTTGCCCAGAGAACTTCCGCTCTCTGTATATTCTTCTTCTTCTTTTTTTTTTAGGTTTAAGACCTACAGTGGGGACATTTTGCAGAATGTTCCCAATGATTTAAGATATAATTTGAATAACTGTGGTGGATTGTCTTATAAGTAGAGAAATGCCAGTCTGTAACTTCTCAGTCCTCAGTACACTCCCTATCACATTCCATATGTTAGGATCGACTGTGACGGCAACACAAACTTCCCTTAGCAAACCAATTTACTCCTGCCACCAGCACTCTTCATAGTTGCCTTGGAAACGAAACTTGTGAAGCCTTTCTGTTTAGTGAAAGTGAAGTAATTGATGCATTATATGCTAATCAGAAATAACAGTGTGGGTAGGATGATGTGGATGTTCACTCAGTTGGCATACCAAGCAGATGCAGATGAGTGTAAAGCTGTCTGTTTCCTGGGCAGACCTTTGATGATGAATGCCAGGCGCAGCTCTGCTGATGGAAACGTCTGCTTCCTGCTCAGCAGAACAGCAAAGACATTCAATAGAATATTAAAATTATTATATCAGAGAATGGGAAAAAAATATATAGAGTAGTAGAGGCGGAAAATGGCAGTGCGATAAACAGCAGTGATTGTTCAAAAGGAACCATTTCATCCAACTGGAATATCTCAGATGCTGCTGTGGTCATCACTGATCTTCCTAGAGCAGGTAAAATGTCTCTATTTATGCTGGACAATGAAACAGTCCGCCGACATTATAACTTGAATTGGTTGTGAGACTGTATAAGGTAGAGACACATATACACATGAAAAATCTATTAAATACAGTAAAATGGGTCACTTCTTTGGGACCTTTCCCTTTATTATAGTGACAGTGGATAGACATGAAAGGGGGAGAGAGACGGGGAGATGTCACGCAGCAAAGGGCCGCAGGTTGGATTCGGGCCGCTGCAGGACTCAGCCAACATGGGGTGAAAACTCTTACTGAGTGAGCTAGAGGCCACAAGGGATCACTTTTATGTGGTCATAACCATAGTTTACATGGCTAAAAAAGATGATGCCTTTTCTCATTGTTTCACCTATTCCCAAAAGGCTGCCCCTAATGAGCAAGGCTCCATATGAATAAAAAAAAAATACTGCAGAGCCTCAAAATATGTAGCAATGATTTTGGCTCTTGACAGTTGAAAGGTAGAAAAAAAGATGAAAATGGAATAAAACTGAAGTGCAGTATTTTGAATTATTTAGTGCAGGGGCCGTTGCAAAGATCTGACTACTTGCTCATTTATGAAGATTAACAGATGTGGCAAATCACTCTGTTGTCAATCTTTTACAGTTCAGAGCTTGAGAACTATGAATAAGTCAGATGTCATATCTCCAATGGGAGCTATTCTTTATGAGTATTTTCCTCTCTTCCTTGCACAGTATGTCTCAAAATAAAAAAGGATGCATTTGTCATCCAACCCGACTATGTTGCATTTGCGACTATGTTGCATCTGTGGCCTTATCTTACTTATTTAAATTATGCCCTGCCAGCGACTTTTGAATCAGTCTTTACTTACAGGAGGAGAAACATTTCTTCAATTTCTATGTAGAGCTGCACATAATCAGAAAAAGATGACGCTGTTGGGCAGGAGATAAGTGTGACCTGTACAACACTGAGAGGCTACTAGCCACAGATTTTATAGGATGGACAATGTCTCTTCAAACTCAGAATCTATGCAGAGTAATGTTGCTGTCACAATAAGAGTCCTACCTCACCTACCTGAGGAGCACTCAGACCCAATTAAGGTGCTTTTACACAGACATTAATCTGCCACTGGCCACAGCCTTGATTGGGTTCAGATATACTGGAGAATGAGAACTTCACTGTGTCACCAGTTCTTCCTCTCTCTCTCTCATCTCTCACTCCATCTCCAAGCCACTGTTTAGACAGGAAGCAGTGTGCTCAGAGAAGCTGTTGTCTTGTTAAATGGTACAACTGAGGAGGAAATGGATAACTGCCAACCTTGATCATTTTAAATCCTCTGCCTCAGACAACAGACTGATTCACTGGGAATGATTTTCCTCAAAGGCTGCTGCCTTATTAGTTAGCATTGTCATGCCTTATACCGCCTTAACATTTAGATTACCACAAATTCACTATGGACTCAAAAGAGTCCATAGCCCTGTTAGTGTCTGTGTGAGGCTAAATGCTAACATCAGCATGCTAATATGACAATGCTAATATGTTTAGCAAGTATAATGTTTACCATGTTCACTATCTTAGTTTAACTTGTTAGCATGCTAATGTTTGCTAATTAGAACTTAACACAAAGAACAGCTGAGGTTGAGGATGTCATTAGTTTTGAAGGTACTTGGTCGTAAACCAAAGTATTGGACGATTGTTAATTTTGAACTGATGATCCTGCTAGAGGAAGAGTTAAGGGATCACCAAGTCATTACATTTCACCATGAGGGGACCTTGATTATCTGTAGCAGATTTCAAGTCAATCCATCCAATAGTTATACAGTAGTAATAGTGGCCTCACTTTTCCTCCAAAGTGCTGCGGAGGAGGGTCTGTCTAGTCCGCACAGCATTCTGGGATAGGAGAAAAATGTGCTCTGGTTTATTGGCATTTCTTCAAACCAATCACAATTATCATGGGTGGTGCTAAGTGCCGGACAGAACCGCCGTGCAGCTGCAAAATAGCCTCAGGAAGGAATCTGTTTTGGTGGAACGTGTAGGTTCAAAAGTTGTTTTAGTCATGCAACAGAAAACTCTGATTGGACAGATAGTCTAGCTAGCTGTCTGGATTTACCCTGCAGAGATCTGAGGAGCAGATAACCATAGTTCTTATAAATCGACCAGAGTTTAAAATTCCAACACAAGCAACGGCCATCCGGACAAAAAAAGGACATACGGCGGAATTTCGGTGTCAACGACTCGGTCCCGTAACTGGAACGTCATTGATATAGACTATAGTAATAGTTATAGATATTTCACTCTGAACCACAAATGTTTACCTAAGGCTGGCGCTAGAAAAAGAGTCATGAATTACTGAAGTCAGTAAGTTGACCAAACAATTGTCAAACACCTCAGCTTCTATTGCAACAGAACGTATATTCAGTGGGACATTTTGCATTAAAAAGGAAGGACAAGGGAATGTTTGACAATGTCATGTTTGACCAGTAAAAGTCAAACACCCAGAGCACACTAATTTGGTTACTTGAAGGCTCGGGTCTACTACCTCGAAGGTGACGTGGACAATCTGAGCAAACATCCATTTTCATTCATTGTATCATTCACTTGACTTAATTGCCAGTTTATGATTTCAAATTAAAAAAAAGAATGTTTGCAGAGATGCAGGCCTGTTGAAACGCATACAAATCATCATAATTTGCCTTGGTGTATTTGGTGCATACAATAAACATATTAAAATTACACAATAGGGCAAGGTACTGATAAGAATTACAAGAAAAAAAATATGTAAAAAAAGACACTGTAACAAAATAGCAATCATTCACAATATAAGTGTTTTAGAAAGGGAATGAAGGAAGGCTGTACTGTCTAGTGCAGGTGTGCCAAAATATTGATCAGGGGATGTGCAAAACTTCCAGTCAACACTGTGGAGTCCATCTGTTTCCTGGGCTCCATTATTTAAAGGTGATTAAAGACATAATTTATTATTCTCTTTGACACAAAATGTCAAAGAGACACAGTGTGTCAAACATAGCTACTGATTGGAGAAGACAACCACGGAGTGAAAACAGCCTTTTCACACTGTTCGACACAAGCCCAGATTGCCTGGAAATTAAAACTAATGAGCAATTACCCCACCAATGAACTTCTATTAATGTCTGTTTTCTCAATGCTCTCCAACTGAATCCGTATTTCTACTTATTTAATCAATCTGAATAAACATGACACTTGTGTTTAGTTCCTTAATCTTTTATTGTGTTCACTGTGAGCCACAGAGAATGAGCTTTTGCATTCTGATGCACATCCAAGACAATAACTCCCAATCTCCGAGCTCCTCCTGAAAGACTGAATGCAGTGTACACAGACAAACGTTTTTCTCCATAATCAAAACCCAGCAACCACTATTGGTTCATTTTATTTTACATTCATAAATATTTAATTTGCATGCAGCTTCTATTATGAACCTTTCTGTTCATATTTCTGCATAAAATGTATTACAATTTACCCATTATAAAGAGAAGAGCTGCACTCAGTGTGAACTGGCAGCCTTTTTCAGATTTAATCTGATATCCCCTACCATGCACATGCAAGACTCTTCAACACACGACAGTAATGACTTAACAGGGTGTGTTCACAGAGAGAAACCTCTAACAATATAATCAATTATTCACCCACTCTCTCAGCCCTGAACAACTTTGATATAGCAGAGGATCAGCATGTGTGCATTGCTTTGATGATGAAATTCAACAATGTAATCAATAAACGGTGAGGTAAACTGAAGGTTATTGTTTTATTTTTTATAAACTAAAGCATTGTTGTGTGTGTGTATTAACATTTTGAATTACAAGTTTATAGATTTGCAGTCATTTTCTCTCCAACAGAGTTGAGCATAATGTTACCTCAGCAGAGATTATTGACAAACCTGTGTGGAGATTCATCGTTAAAGAAAACCATTACACCAAAATGACTGCACTTCCCACAGAACTGCATTTTCGTAAATGTGAAAAGATGCTTGTGTGTGTGCATGGAGACGGGACTCACCTGAAGAATGTGGCTGTTCAAAAAGAACTCTATTGCCACCTGTAGCTTGAAGCCTGTAACAACATCCATTATATGAACATAAATTATAATATTTTCTTTCTTATTGTCCTCTTAGAAAACGGCTCAATGATTGCCACTCACTTTGCCACATATGAAGCTTGAAAAAGTTTGATCTGGGTGGCACTCTTCGCAGCTGTTTTGTAACAGGACAAAATCAGCATTCAAAAGGTCTTTGTGTTGGAGAAAAGCTACTAATTCTGCATGTGCATTTCATATATTACAATTTTCCTCTTTTGTGTTATTGTATTTGTAGAAAGATCTGTGTAGATAGTTTTCAATACTTTCAGGCTCCAACTGCTGCAATCACAGATATAAGGAGGCATCTGAGGAATCATAACAGAATAAAGTGAAGGACCATTTGCAATATTAATGTGGTAATTATGCAAATTAGATACTAGCTTTCAACACAAAAAAGCAATATTTATGTTGATTGATCAGGCTTCTCCTTTCTTGTTCATGATGTTGATAATGCTGAAAGCTATAATGTCTGTAAGCTTGACTGAAAAGCTTGTGCTTGCTTATCTAGTGTCTGAACATCTTTTCCCACAGAAGTAATCTGTGTCATAGTTAATGCTGACAAAAAAAAAATCCTGCTGTCATGCTTTAATTCATGTCTACGCTGACGGCACACAGCAGGTTTTAAGCTATCTAAAGACAAAGTGTTGTCTCCTGTGCTGTGGAACACACACAGATAATATGTCTACAGTGGGTACGGAAAGTATTCAGACCCCTTTAAATTTTTCACTCTTTGTTTCATTGCAGCCTTTTTCCAAAAATCAAAAAAGTTCATTTTATTTCTCAGTAATGTACACTCAGCAACCCATCTTGACAGAAAAAAACAGAAATTTAGAAATTTTTGCATATTTATTAAAAAACAAAAACTGAAATATCACATGGTCATAAGTATTCAGACCCTTTGCCGTGACCCTCATATGTAACTCAGGTGCTGTCTATTTCTTCTGATCATCCTTGAGATGGTTCTACACCTTCATTGGAGTCCAGCTGTGTTTGATTATACTGATTGGACTTGATTAGGAAAGCCAACACCTGTCTATATAAGACCTTACAGCTCACAGTGCATGTCAGAGCAAATGACAATCATGAGGTCAAAGGAACTGCCTGAAGAGCTCAGAGACAGAATTGTGGCAAGGCACAGATCTGGTCAAGGTTACAAAAAAATTTCTGCTGCACTTAAGGTTCCTAAGAGCACAGTGGCCTCCATAATCCTCAAATGGAAGACGTTTGGGACGACCAGAACCCTTCCTAGAGCTGGCCGTCCGCCAAACTGAGCTATCGGGGAGAAGAGCCTTGGTGAGAGGGCTAAGAAGAACCCAATGGTCACTGTGGCTAAGCTCCAGAGATGCAGTCGGAGATGGGAGAAAGTTGTAGTAAGTCAACCATCACTGCAGCAATCCACCAGTCGGGGCTTTATGGCAGAGTGGCCCGAAGGAAGCCTCCCTCAGTGCAAGACACATGAAAGCCCGCATGGAGTTTGCTAAAAAACACCTGAAGGACTCCAAGATGGTGATAAATAAAATCCTCTGGTCTGATGAGACCAAGATAGAACTTTTTGGCCTTAATTCTAAGCGGTATGTGTGGAGAAAACCAGGCACTGCTCATCACCTGTCCAATACAGTCTCAACAGTGAAGCATGGTGGTGGCAGCATCATGCTGTGGGGGTGTTTTTCAGCTGCAGGGACAGGGCGACTGGTTGCAATCGAGGGAAAGATGAATGCGGCCAAGTACAGGGATATCCTGGATCTTTTCCAGAGTGCTCTGGACCTCAGACTGGGCCGAAGGTTTACCTTCCAACAAGACAATGACCCTAAGCACACCGCTAAAATAACGAAGAGTGGCTTCACAACAACTCTGTGGCTGTTCTTGAATGGCCCAGCCAGAGCCCTGACTTAAACCCAATTGAGCATCTCTGGAGAGACCTGAAAATGACTGTCCATGCAACGTTTACCATCCAACCTGACAGAACTGGAGAGGATCTGCAAGGAGGAATGGCAGAGGATACCCAAATCCAGATGTGAGAAACTTGTTGCATCTTTCCCAAAACGACTCATGGCTGTATTAGATCAAAAGGGTGCTTCTACTAAATACTGAACAAAGGGTCTGAATACTTATGACCATGTGATATTTCAGTTTTTGTTTTTTAATAAATATGCAAAAATTTCTAAATTTCTGTTTTTTCTGTCAAGATGGGTTGCTGAGTGTACATTACTGAGAAATAAAATGAACTTTTTTGATTTTTGGAAAAAGGCTGCAATGAAACAAAGAGTGAAAAATTTAAAGGGGTCTGAATACTTTCCGTACCCACTGTATATTGGGTGTTTTTACACTAGTGTAATTCTTGAGGTTCCATAAATTCAAATTTCGAAATATTGCCATACAAAGATTACAGCAAACAGGCCTTGTTGCAGCAGTCATCTTGATGTTTATGTGAACCAATACTGCTCCCTAGTGTCAGAAATGGAATAAGGGGAAATTAAATGCAAGTCCTGTTAATAATATATTATAATGCAAAACTTGAGGGATCTTTAAATTGACCCTCCACATGGAGGTCAGAGGACAGGTCAGATACAAATTACTGAAATATTAACAGGAGGCGATAATAATTGCAAATGAAGCCATCTCAGGGAGCTGGCAGTGGGCAACCTTTTCCGACCTTTAAAATCAGCTACAGAGCAGCACTCCTGGAGCTTTAGTGTTTTTGTCATGGGTGCTCATCAGGGCAGATGTTTCTAATGCATGACCATGGCTCCTCTGGTTAATGTACAGTACCTAAACCACTGGTTCTTCTTCACAGTTTTTCAAGTACAACATCAAATGTGAGGTGTAAATTGGTCGATGATTTGTTTGCCATAATCGCAATTGAGGAGAAGAATTTGAAAACGGCTGCTCTCAACACTGTGTCACCCTGCTGATTAAAGTAGAAATTAGAAGAAATGTGAGGCTGCAAAGGAAGATGACTACAGAACCTGTTTAAATGTGTTTCACAGATCTGAGATAAAGCTATGAACAACATACTTTTTATGTCTTGTGCCAGATTAAACACTGAACTACAAGTGAAATCAGAGATTCAAAGGGTCACTCCAACAATTCAAGAAAGTCTGGTAACTCACAAAATTAAAGATGCCAAGCTTTCCAATTTCCTCCCCTGAAAAATAGGTAATTTGTACAATCAGCAATTACATTTTATTTGTTAGGCGGCGGCGCCCTTTAGCGGCCGTAGGTAGCAAAGCAGGGAGTATTAGAGCGCCAGAGTCCGCATAACCCCCAATTTCCACAGGATGCGTAACGGCTGCGGATCCGCTCCGGAACGGCATCGGAGTCATTAGGTTTCCATTAAACTCAATGTGTGTATTTCCATGGACTGCGGAACAGCTGCGTTCCAGCTCCGTCCCAGCTCCGTCGCCCTGCACTACACCTTTAAAACACAGCACAGAGTTGTTTCCTCTCTATTCCTCTGGACGGAAACAAACTGTTGGTGTTTTGTGGTTTTATTCTACATAAATTTTCAAGATCTAGTGGGTCCTCGAGACTTCAGCTGTCAGTCATGGCCGCAGCCTTTCCGCAACAAATCCGGACCTGGTGGGTGTTGACGGACGGCGGAGCACGGAGCCGTCACATAGCGGAGTCAATCCGCAGCCGTTCCGCATCCTGTGGAATTTGGGGGTAAGGAAGTATGGTGGGGTGGTACGCCAAACAAACAGGAATTTTACCCAGGAGACTGGGTTTTAACTTTGTGGAACAAATGGAACTGCATCACATGCATATCCAGAAGTGAAGTAACAAATGTACTGATTTTAACCCACATCTTTTTCTAAATGTAACTAAGTAGTTTTGTTGCCTTAATCTAACAAAACTGTGACTGTTTCACAACATGTTTCAAACTGTGACCATTACGTTTACTCCATGTGACCTGTAAACTAACTTAAATGTGTAAAAAATGTTAGTATGTAAATCTAATTTAAATAATTTGTGATTTAACAACACATTATTGAGAAGGCAATTAAACACTCATTTGGAGACATTTCTAATTTGCTACTTTTAGTGCAACTGCTCACTTTCCATTCTTTGTTGACACACTCATTCATCACAGAGAACTTGCGGTTTGGACTAGACGCTGCCTTCAGACAATAACCACTCACTGCACTGTACGTGTCTGTCTCCAGTTTTCCACTGCACTAAGCAATGAGGATGGAAACGTTACCAAGGGAACCAGCCAGAACCATGGAGTGTACTTTCCTATTAGAAGACACTGATAATTACTGACTGGAAATAACTGAAAGTCACAGTGACCCACAGTGAGTCATTTAAGTAGGCCTAGTGAAAAATGTGTTGACATTTTTTCTGTAGTTAACTACAAAACTACAAACAGTGTTTAGCCATGCAATGAAAGGAATGTTTATATTTTTATTTTACCATTGCTTCTCTACTGTAATTGAACCCCTTTTCATCGCTGTGATGACATGCCGAGGCAATGCATTCATCAGACAGCCATTTCTGTTAAGGACAGGTTTAGGTCTCAGTAGGGCTGTGTAGACATGCAATATGAAACTGAAATCATGACACTCGGATCCACAAACCTGTGTCACTGAGTGAGAAGGCAGAATCCCAACACACCCCTTCCAAATCCCAGAGTTATCCTTCCCGCCCAGATCCAATGCTACCACTTTAAATTATTATTAGTATTTAGACGTTAGCACTGAAGTTTAGTGCTGACCGAGCTGGATGCTAGCTGGATGGGGGTTGACTGTGGGTGTATCCCCGGGCCGGGGCTGTTGTCAGCTCTTATCCCGACTAAAGCCTTGCAGTGCTGGGAGAGTGAGGCAGACAGACAGGGGTGTGCTAGCTAGCTAAATTACCATTAGATTAGTCGTCTATACAGTTAACGTTACTGATGAATTTGTGGGTCCCAGAGTTGTATAATTAGCATACTAAAATTAACTGAGCATGTTGAACAATGTTGTAATCTTATGTTACCCACCAAGAATTACCTAACGTTATAAACCAAGCATTAGCATTAGCTAGCTGTCAACCAGCACCTTTACAGTAGGCACCCAATCACTTTTACTCTTTGGTCCCTCTACAGGTTGGGAGCAGAATTGTTCATTACTGTTACCATTACCATTATTCTTATGTCTCATTCGAATGAGTTAATACATCACTGAAACAATTTTGGAAACATTATTTTAAGATAGGCTATAAAAGAATCTTTGGTGTTGGATCGATTGATATTGAAATCAATCAATATCAATAAATAAGGGCTCTGTTGTATTACTGTGTTGTAAAGTGACATGTAATCAATGACCAAACAACGTCATGTGGCAGAAAAAAAGTTGTATTACGTTTACAACGAGTTTTACTAAAAGTTACAAGTATAACTTTTTTGCTGGCATGTGATTTTGTTTTATATTTTATTATTTCTTTTTTTAAAAAGTAGTTTGAACTACTTAACCAAACTAGATTTCTTTGCCGTATAGTTCAACTTCTTCCAGTGTGAGGTAATTTGTTCCATTAGTTACATACTTCCTGTCAATGCCTTTTATATTACATGCAGTATATTGGAACAGTAATGGTGAATAACGGGTTTGGGTTTATAGATATCACATACTTTAATTAGTATTAATACTTTAAACATAATTCTCTTTAGCGGTAACATTTATTGTAGAAAAATACATTATAAACTGTAAAGGATGTGTATGATATGCTACATTTTTATCCAGTAGCAAGTATTGCTACATTCATGACTATGAAAGCACTGAGCAATTTGTACCACCAAGAGGAAAATCAGAGGATTCTGGTGTGGTGTGTACAAAAAGTCCAAAACAAAGGCCACTAGGTCAAAGGTGCAGAGAGTTATAACGACTTCCTCCTGGTGTAAGGATTGTTCTTGCCCAGACAGAGAGCTATGCTGCTCGGGGAGGCCTGTGACGACGCGGAGCAGGAGCTGCACGAGGCCTGGTCCACCCTGTAGGAGATGGAGTTGTAAAAGACGGGGTTGTTGTGGCCGCCCGCATGGTCACAATGAGGCGGAGAGGAGCTGTCGTAAATGTCCAGGCCACAACACATGCAGGAAAACAAGGCCCTTAGTCTGCTGGGTTCAGAAAGCTTTGAGTGCTCAGATAAAACAAGTCTGCGCTCCTGTACAGGAGAGGGGAGGAGATCCATACAGCTGGTGCCCCCCTCCATGGGAAGGCTCAGGTTGCACAGGCTGCTGTGTCCATTGTTGCAGTCTTTAAAGCTAACTTCAGCAGTTTCTGCTTCTGCCTCCGACACCTCCCTATCCCCCTGTGTGTCCTTAGGCTGCGTTCCCAGATCCTCTACCCTGGCCTCAGGCCTCACGTCAGGCTCCTCAGTGCTGACAGTGAGAAACCTCAGGACCACCAGGTTAAGAAAAGCCCCGATAACTGTCAGCCCAACCAAAATGTACATGAAGCTAAATGCCACGTAGGGGGGGCGTTTCTGCAGAGCGTCTGTCTTCTGCAGAGCCACAAAATCCCCAAATCCAATGGTGGTGAGTGTGATGAAGCAGTAGTAGTAGGCATTAAAGAAGGTCCAGTCCTCAAAATGGGAGAAAGTTGCAGCTCCGATACACAGGGTGCTTGTGCACGACAGCAGACCCACCAGGACCATGTTTCCCATGGACACCTCCGTCCTCCGGAAACCCAGACCCAGCTTGGCTCTGTGCAGGAGGTAGCGGACAAAAGTGTTGATCCTCTCGCCCAGGCTCTGGAACATGACCAGTGTCAGAGGAATGCCCAAGACAGCGTAAAACATACAGAAGGCCTTGCCAGCATCAGTGCGTGGAGCAGCGTGGCCATAACCTACAAAGTCACAGTATATTGCAGGTCATATAATGTCCAGTATAATGTCTAGAATGATTTACACTCATCAAGATTACTAATGCTTAATGCTCACTAGCACCCAGTACAGAAGTCAAGTCTAAAGTCTCTGGCTCTGAGTTTAAATAAGGTCTCAAACATGGGGTAAACCATCACAAAATAAGTGTACTGGTTTCTATGGTTAAACCTATGAATCAATATTTTGACAGGAGCATTTCATTCACATGCCTCTGTTTAAGTGAAACTGCTCATTGTGACAAAATCGTTGAGAACTATCACCAAACTTTGCTGCTCTCTCTCTCTCTCTCTCTCTCTCTCTCTCTCTCTCTCTCTCTCTCTCTCTCTCTCTCTCTCTCTCTCTATATATATATATATATATATATATATATATATATATATATATATATATATATATATGCATCTACTGTAGCTGGTGATAAAGGTCAAGCATTTGCCTTATTGTTTTGATATTTGTCTGCTCCCTACTAGCCAAAAAGTGATTAATGCAGCTTTAAAGAAAAATGTGAGGAGGGTAGATATCCTACAAACAGAGAGCAAATATGTGTTTAAAATCTGTAAAACCAGACAATGAAAGTCCAGCTTTCTATTATTTAAAGCTCTGCATACACCTTATTATGGCTAATCCAACCTCTTACCTTATTATGGCTAATCCAACCTCTATTCAGGTTGAAGTTGAGCAGGAATGCTGGAATTGAAGTTACCAAATAACATGAACTTATAAAAATGAACAAATGGTGTAACCTCTCCCACCGTAAAGGTTCAGTCCCGTTACACTTCTGTCCTACTAATATTTGCTCTGTCCCCATTCCCTTCTGTCAAGATAACGAGAGGCTAATTCAATCATTCGTTTCCAGAGTTTACGTTCTTTTAACTTTTACTGATTGGATGTGGTAGGTTTTGCCAATAGTAAAATTGTTTGGAAAAAGTTATTTTTCTATCATGTTTTATCCCCGCGTTTAGTGCATTATCACACTAATTTGCTGTTCACTTAGTGATTGATCTGATCAGCATTTATTTATGATCCAAATCAGATCACATCCTGTTTTGCGTGTGGGGCAATTTTGTTGAATGGGAAGTGAAATAGTTTGATTGTCTCAATTGTATTGCAACCATACAGTACACACATACCTGCTCTCAAGTTTGAAAGGGTTTTGCATGAAATTTAAGATGGGGAGAGTGTATTTTGCAACATATGCATATGGATGGAAAGCATAAAAGTGTAATGTAATAATGAAAAGATGAGAGAAATGTAAGAAGTGAAAAACGTTTCTTGTTTTGATTATTTTTTACCCATTTTCATGTGAAAGCTGGTCAGCATGAGAAATCATAGTAACTCTAACCTAAGAATGTAACATTTTGGGCGTATATTAATTACTTTACCAACTACTACTTTACTTTAAAAAGTTTACCATACCATACAGACTCTGGGCCCATAGTAAGGGGGGGTTTGGGGGGTTCGAACAACCCCACCCTCACTGCCAAAAGGTCCATAGTTTAAATCTTTTTTAAAGTAACAACGGCCAATAATTCAAATCCCCCTCAAATGAAAAAAGTATCTAAACCAAGCCAAAGCCCTAATCTAGTTAAAAGCAGCACTTTTGTGAATGTATTATCTGGCACAGGACATGTAACAATCTAATGTCTAATTTATCAATAATCAACACAACTAACTTTATGCACTCATAACAAATGTTTGAGGCTTGTGTGTGTTAGGACCGAAAAGCAATTTCAAAACATTGTAGGAAATATTTCCGGTGCATCAAAAAGCATGCTCATTAAGACACCAACTAATACAGCACAAATTAGTGGTAAATCACTTCAAAAATGAAGAATTTGAACCTCATAATTAAATACAAAATGAATGAAAAACTGCAAAAAGGTCCCTTCCACTTGGCTTTCTATGAGCCTGGACTCAGAGAAACATGTCCAACAGTTGAGTGGGGAGTCTGCTGTGAACCCAGAGAGAGTGAAGTTAGGTTTACACTGTCTTGCCATTATGGTGTTGATTACAGAAGATGATTCAAAGACAAAATTGTAGCTCACTTATTACCCAGACCAGAAGACGTGCACGTAACCACTGTGAATCCTTGTTGACTACATTAGTTTGTTTTATGGCCAACTGCCAGGGAATAATGCTGCATATCAAAATATATGATGAAGGTTTTTGGTGGAATATCCCTTTAAGTGATTGTATATGTCACGATGCCAGTTACTAAGTTGGTGTTTATTGTTTACAATGTGCTAATCAATTTGAGATAGTTCAATAACAATGGCAAAATTCAGTTCCCATTTGCAAAATCAAACACAATAATCATTTAAGTGCAACACCTCACGCTGCTCCGCAGCCCTGTAAAGTTTCACCTGTTCCTCTGATAAGTGACCCCCAAAGCTTGGGGCCCTATGGCTGGCTCCCGTTTTAAACTGTAAAGAACGCCGAAACGCATACACATACAGTGACACAGAGCCTACTTGCCAATTGTGGTGATAACAGTGATGGCGAAATAAAACGAGCCGGCAAACTTCCACTGCCTGCCGGCGCGGTGCGGCTCCGCCTGGAGGACCACGCGCTCAATCTCTCTGTATTCATCTTCGGTGAAGTCGTACTTGTTCTTCAGCTCGTTCAGCTTCTGCTCCAGCGCCCTTTCCCTTGAACTCTCGCTGTCCGACTCCAGTGCGTCAAAGACGGCGGCTCCTATGAGCAGGTAGAAAACAATGGAGATGATGAGAGAGAGGGTCCTGATGTTCTGCGTCTTCATCCTCAACTCCGGAGTGCGCGCTGAGCGGAGGAAGGGAGGGAGGGTGCTACTGCTCAGAGGAACGGACGCACAGAGGACACATGATCATCCTCCATCAACTCCATACATCTTACACATCCATAGTGATGTGTTGAGGCCCCTTTAGCCTGCTAGTATTACAGCATACGGCTAGGTACGGATAGGTTGTCTGCTGAAATTGCAGTAAATTTATAGGATCCATTCATAACAATAGTTATCTCGAGACACTTCACAGAGTAGTTCTACACCACAGTATAATTTACAAGGACCCAACAGTTCTTGTAGTTCCCTTAGTAGTAGTAGTATTTTACCCTGTCTACAGATGCAAATAAGTTAAAGTTAAAGCTTTCTGATACATCACGATACATGATGTTTGTGCAGTTTGACACTAGAAGGCTGTTTTTACATGTATCTGCTGAAGAGGAAAGGTTTCTCAGTGCTCACTTTAAATTTGACTATGCATGTGTGTGATTTTGTGACATCCCAACTGCCAATTGGGATCTAATATCAACTTACACAAGTGTGATGTCAACACCTCCAGTGCACATACACTGGTGATGGACTTTACATCATTATATATGTATTCTTTTTTTCAGTAATTTTTGCACCAAGGTAGGAGTAAGAATCAAAAAAAGAAACAAAAACATAGATACATAGTATTAATCAAAGTAAATGTGTTAGTTATCAGTTGTCATTGCTTTCCTTCCCTCTTTATTATCCATTTTGGGAAGTATTTATGCTGCACACTTTCTCAGACTTACTCTCTGTTAATAACGGATCCTGTGTTTGGACGGATTTGGGATACACAAGTGTCAGCGTGTGTGTGTTGTGTCTACCACAGAGCAGAACAGCAGAAACAGCTGTGCTTTCCATACTCTACTCTCTTGATTATTTTGCCCTGTGAAGCGTTCATGTGCAGTCTATTCACAATACGCTCGGCTAAAGTATTACTCTGAGCGATGAAGCATTAGCTGGTGGCAGCGCTGACCTTTATCAAGCACACTTAGTCACTGAGTGATCCAGCAAGCTTTCGTCATTAACTAAGTCCACCACACAGACTGCGCGAGCGAGAGACAGTAGAGATGATCTGTGTAAGTGTAGCAACGCAGAGGCCTGGCTCATGGAGCCTTGCTTGGGTTCTCTGTGGCATCTGCTGGGTTTTTTTGCTCAGTGTCATGCTAATTGGGTTCACAGCAGAGCAACCACAAAAAGGCTGACTGCTGTATACTGTAGGTCCATACTGCAAGTTATTTCAGTTTCATATCCTGCATGAAGCTTCCATTCATTTCAGGACTACATTCTAATTTGTGGGACCCATTCATGCACTAACCAGGGCCATAAAGAGCCTGAGATCTGTCATTTAAATCCACATTTATTGCCTCCATTCCATAAAGAACATATGGCTATATCTACACCAAGTTTTTTCCAGAGACCTTATCTCGCTTTAGTGATCACAAATAACTATTGCCGAGCAGATGTTAACAATGTAACAGGCAGACAAGTCTTGAGTTTCTCCACTGGCGGAAAGAACAATTATCTCCTTTTGAAAGGAGTTCCAGAGAGATAATAACCATGCCAAAGTCCGCCTAAGGAGAGCACACAGAGCTTACATCAGTATTATTCAACATCAGTTCTTTATGTAGATTTCACATTGTATGTATAGGAAACATGAACCCAC
Organism: Etheostoma perlongum; assembly: GCA_026937815.1. Taxonomy (NCBI): domain Eukaryota; kingdom Metazoa; phylum Chordata; class Actinopteri; order Perciformes; family Percidae; genus Etheostoma; species Etheostoma perlongum. Next base: position 9,443,884 of record CM049374.1, read on the forward strand.
AGTACAAACAGCACTGTACTGTGCAATCACTGTGAAGGACAATTGACTTTTTTCACAAGGATCCCAGGGTTTAACAACTCTCCAGCCATGAAATAATGATGCTATATCTGATTTGCTCATCTCATATCTGTCTGCTCTACAGGACGCTTGCAGCATCCCTTTATCTCACACAGGAAGACATTAAAAGCAGGATGTCCACTGACTGAAGTCCAGACACTCATCTGTCCAAGTGCTATCCCCGTAGAAGATTAGGCAGGGACATATGCCGCAATGATGCTATCTTTACATTGATAACAGCTGGTAATGGCAGCAGAGATGAAGATGATGATCATCCTACAGAGACACAGTGTATTTTGGTCAAAAAAAATCTAAACTTTTCAAAGCCGGTTTAATTAAAATAAGCTTTATATGAACTTGCAGGCGGGTGTCTCTTTGGTGACATGTCATCAGTGTCACAGAGGGAAACAGGCATGAACTTTGCAGCTGATGTGAACAGTCCTTTAAGCGTTATTAGCCAAGGGCACGGACGTGGTCTCTAAAATCTACGTCACCTTCAGCAAGAGGTGCATCCTTCTGGTTGACGCACCTGGTGTGAGGATGGAGTGTTGTATTTGTTTTTGTTTTTTTTGTTATATGGATCGCTGCTTTTTCAAATGATGGTAAATTGTAGCTCACTGCAGTCTTTGTTTTTTGAAATGATAGTAATTGTGTCATTTTCTGTACAAGATCACAGAGCTAAAATAAAAAAATGTCTATATTTTGGCACCTAGGTCATTTCCTCCTGTGAATGTCCTGGTGAATAGACCTCGGCTTTGTTGCCCACATGTTATTCTACCAAATGAGTCGGATAGGCACAGAAAAGAAAATAAATAAATAAAAATAAAATAAATTCAAATTTAATGTCTTTAACAAAGAACCTTGTTATTGTTATTATTTGGATATTTTCTTGATAATCTTGAAAAGATTCATTTCTGACCTGGGAATTCTTGGATGATGGATGGATGGATGAGAAAAAGGGTACTTTGATGGCTACCAAACATAATTAATTACTAATGAGACCCAAGAACTATAGTTTACATGCACACAAAAAGTCAATTAATATTACATAATAGACATATATTTTAATAACCTTTGAGAGGCTCAATTGTGATTTTTCTAACAGTGGTTCAAATGGATTTATGGTTTACATGACAAACAACACGTAATCTTAATCTAAATGAAGGAGTTTGGTGTGTTAACTAGAGATCCTCAGATGTCCTTCAAACCCATAAATGTGTCAATAAATGCGCAAATTCAGTGCTTGACCTCAAATCTGGGGTTAATTAATGAATACATTGCTGGATTGTAATATATTAAGGTATTTTCAAGGGATCGCCTGCACAATTTAGGGGATTAAACCCCGATGACAATTAACAATAGGGTCCCTTTTAAGGGATGGCTAGCATACCTTAAAATAATACACTTCATTAACATATCCGTTAATTAGGCTATCCAATCAAGACTCATTAGAAATGCCTTGCTAAGGCCTACATTCAATTTACAGAAATATTCATGTGTAAATTAAAAGGACTTTTAAGGTAAAATTGTATGATGACAAAAGAATGAGGCCACAGCTGCTCTAATTTCTTAAGCTAATTGTGTTTGTTTAAGCTAACTCTTAACACTCATCCACTCCTGATGTGCTCCCTGTTTTAGATTTGTAGAAGTGAAAGTAGCCTACCAGTTACGTAAGGGCTGTGGTTTTAAAAGTAGGCTAACTTCTGTAAGTGGGCTTACACTTCTTAACGTCTAAAAGTTAACTTTTCAACCAAGTTTTGCCACACTTTAACCTGAAAATACCGATAATAAATTTAATTCTTAAAATCTCTCTTTCAAACTTAACCCACGAGGGAGCTCATACGTATTTCTGTTTATTTCACTTTAACCACAAGAAAGCAGCTTGAACCTGATCATCTAATTTGTGGGCGTTAGCTGTCAAGAATAAGTTTCTGTTTTCTGTAAAGAGAAGTTCAGAGAAAATGAAAGTGAAACAGACGAACGTGTACAGCACATAAATCGCAGATGAGGACCTTTCCCCTCAAACGACTTTTGCGTATCATGGCCGGGTTTAGCCTCAACCGAGGTTCTGTTTTTGGGTGGCTAAGGCGCGGACTACAATTTCTATGGTGCCATGTAAGAATATTATTACCGATACGTTGGTTTAAGAGCATCAAGGGCCAAGGTAAGCCTGACGTAGAAGAGCAACAAAATTACACAGAGGGGAAAGAGGGGAAGGAGGGGGAGGAGGTGACCGAGGTGACCGAGGTGACCGAGCAGTCTCGCTGTGAGGGTCCAAGGGAGAATGCCGCCGCCGGTAAGAGGGCCGCAGACTCCAACCGAGATCTCGCCAACAAGAGGCCAAGACATAACAAAGATGGTGATACGTTAGACAGCGAGGACGAGGAGTATCGAGTTGAAACCACGGATGAGTTGTACTGTGGCTATGACTCGACCTGGGAGACTGAGGAGCACCCGAAGAGCACATTCATGAGGACCAGACGACCAGCGGCTTCCAGATATGTGAGTAACCAGAAACCTGCTGCACTGGGCAAGGGCCTGCTGTGGGCCTGCAGCTGTGTGAGAGGACCTGCATTATCACTTTCTATTCTTTAGGTTTTAGGTGTGATCTAACGGTGAACTAATTGTTGGTATAGCCTAATGTCCATCATCTCACATGGGGAATTACTTTACAGCAATTTTAACACAGTTTTACCAACAACAACAAAAATTGGCAAGGGTGACTTGGAAAAATAATTTACCTTTTTTTAAATTTAGACCTCGTAACCAATTAATGTCTTGAGTTTAAATATTGACCTTCATTTATTTTCTGTGTACTAGTACAACAAGTTCAGCAGATTTGAAAATTCTGCAAGAGACATGCAGAACTACAGGCATGACTATCCTGTAAGTCACACACACACACACACACACACACACAGTCCCACATTTTAAATGAATCAAGCACACATTGCTCTTTTATATTTCACAACAGAACCAGAACAGGCCGCAACGCTTCATAAAGCCAGTATCTGTAAGTACACACATGATGACTGTATTTACGTGACTTATTATATGATGTGATTATTACCAAATAATCTACGTGCAATTCTCTTCTCTCGAATAGGATGACAAGCCTAATTTGAAGTTCTACCTCGGATTAACGCCCTCTTTACCTGACGGTAGGCCTACAAACACATTGACATAAATTAAACAAGCTCTACATTGTGTTTTAATTTGTCAAATAAGTGTAAATGCAGGATAAATCTGCATCAGAAAAAAAAGGTTTTAATTAGATTAAGGATTCATTAAAACATAGTGATGTTTACATGTTACCCCTCATCACAGGAGGACAATAAATCTGTGAGCAGGTGCACCAAAGAGTGATTTCCCACATTTCATTTGAATAACTTTAAGAGCCCTGAAGGTGTAAAACAGTTCAGTATTGCACATGAGAAAAGCAATGAAACTCAAAAAGATAATTCTTATGTAGCAGAAACATCAGGCCTGGATTAATCTTAATCCATGCAACTATTACAAGTTGATCTACTTATGGTGTTTTTCTTTTTGTTATCAGGTGTCTAAATAGACCAGTTCCACAGTGAATGGTATGAAAAGTATGATAAACTGGAGTCTGTACACTCCTACATTCAATGGTAAGTAACTATAATCAAAGTTGTATTTTAAAATGTTTTGTTCCTGTTTATAACATTTGTAATTTGTTTCTCTCAAAGGTTGTTCCCACTGCAGGAACCAGGGATGAACTATGAGGCCAGTACACTGACAAAAGAAGAAATAAAGGTAAACTTCTAAAAGCTAACAAGTTAAAAATATTGAAAGACATTCCTACATATTGTGACAGAAGTTCTATCTTTCCTTTAGGAGTTTTGCCAAAATAGCACTGCAAAGGCCAATCTATTGAAGTCGTACAAGCTCATGTTAGACTTCTATGGTATCAGGTTGCGTGATGAAAACACAGGGGAAGTCGAGAGAGCATCAAACTGGAGAGACAGATTTGATAACCTTAACAGGTGATCTCTGAATTTTAGTAATGTATTGTTCACTTAATGTAATAAAACCATCTAATGTCTGTTTTTTTCTATTTTACTGTTTGTATTTGACAGTCACACTCATAACAACCTGCGCATCACCCGCATCCTAAAGTGCCAGGCAACCCTGGGGTACCCTCACTACCAAGTCCCCTTGGTTCGCTTCTTCCTGGAGGAGACTCTCGTCCACAAAGAACTACCAAATGTCAAGGACAGTGTTCTAAACTACTTTGTGTTTGCTGTCCTCGATAAGAAACAACGCAGGAGTCTCATCAAGTTTGCTTATACAAACTATGACCGTAAAGATGAGTTTGTGTGGTGCCCGAAGAAAATTCAGATGATGTGGTCGTCAGCGTCAAAGCCACAAAAGCGAGTGAATGTCAAAAATGAGGCTCGTGTGTATTTGAGTCTGGATCAGGAAGATGAAGCCAAAGACAAGGCAAATTAAGTTGCTAAAGCATAATTTGTCACTGTGCTCCAACTCCATAATAATGCATACTATACTACACAATATGTACTACATACTTATCGTCATAGATTCTGGTGAACAGGAAATTAATACTGTAATGTTAGTTGTCAATCAAACTACAACTTTGTAATGCCACTGAAACATGTTTTTTCCTAAAATGTTATACTTAAGATTAGTTGGAGCTGGTAAAGCACCGTCAACAAATTGTTGCCTTTTTTTATTTACAGCAGTTATTTATGCAAATGCTTTTGTTTACTTAAGTATTGACATTCAGTTTCAAGACCTCTATTCTTTAATCCAGTTCAGTTTGACTTTCAAAAACAAAAGTGCAATATTTTGAACTTGGTAACTATGTTTAAATCATAAATATGCAATTGTAATGTGGTTGTTTTGATGTGGATACATTTGGACAGATGGACATTTTTAAGAATATCTCATCAGTTCCTATTGTCTTAAAATGTCAAATAGTGGCAATGAACTCGCCCCCCCAGTTTTGTTTATGTATTAATTAAAAATGACTTGTTTCTACAAATAATTCTTGTCTTTCCCTGACCAGGTTTCTCTACCTTTTGCAAGATGTAAAGCTACATCTTCTGAGGTTTCATTAGTATGATGATTTGGTTTGTGTTGAGACCCCACCTGTGCTTAGATAAATGTGGATATGAACGGCAATGAAACATTTAGTAATATGACCCAGGATGCTAAAAAGCAACAAATTATTTTGGAGTAACAGCAACATCCTAAGAAGCATTCATTGGCATAAATGGCCATCACATGACTCTTTAGCATGCAGAATCACTATAACTACAGTGCCTTGCGAAAGTATTCGGCCCCGTTTAACTTTTCAACCTTTTGACATATTTCAGGCTTCAAACATAAAGATATAACATTTTTATTTTTTGTGAAGAATCACCAACAAGTGGGACACAATTGTGAAGTGGAACGAAATCTATTGGATATTTTAAACTTTTTTTATCAAATAAAATACTGAAAAGTGGTGCGTGCAAAATTATTCGGCCCCTTTACTTTCAGTGCAGCAAACTCACTCCAGAAGTTCAGCGAGGATCTCTGAACACCAGCATCATGGTTTGGGCCTGCTTTTCTTCAGCAGGGACAGGGAAGATGGTTAAAATTGAGGGGAAGATGGATGCAGCCAAATACAGGACCATTCTGGATGAAAACCTGTTGGAGTCTGCAAAAGACCTGAAACTGGGACGGAGATTTATCTTCCAACAAGACAATGATCCCAAACATACAGCAACATCTACAAAGGAATGGTTCACAAATAAACGTATCCAGGTGTTAGAATGGCCAAGTCAAAGTCCAGACCTGAATCCAATCGAGACTCTGTGGAAAGAGCTGAAAACTGCTGTTCACAAACGCTCTCCATCCAACCTCACTGAGCTCGAGCTGTTTTGCAAGGAAGAATGGGCAAAAATTTCAGTCTCTCGATGTGCAAAACTGATAGAGACATACCCCAAGCGACTTGCAGCTGTAATCGCAGCAAAAGGTGGCTCTACAAAGTATTAACGCAAGGGGGACCAATAATTTTGCACGCACCACTTTTCAGTATTTTATTTGCTAAAAAAGTTTAAAATATCCAATAGATTTCTTTCCACTTCACAATTGTGTCCCACTTGTTGGTGATTCTTCACAAAAAAATAAAAATTTTATATCTTTATGTTTGAAGCCTGAAATGTGGCAAAAGGTTGAAAAGTTCAAGGGGGCCGAATACTTTCGCAAGGCACTGTAAATCAAGCTAACCATTTCCTAAACATTACTTTGGGACCAAGAGTTAATTAATATTTAAATTAACAACAGAGAAACACTCATCATCAAATGGGTTTAATTGGTTGAGCTGAAGCAAAATCAGGACATTTCATTGACAATTGTTGATGGGATGTATACTGTAGATAGTTGGAGTTTTTAAGGTCAATGCTGCTGTACATAACACACATTTGTGTGTAAACAGTGTTTCCTTAACTTTCACATTATCCATCTCAGATATATGGCTTTTATTTTCTCTACTTAGAAAAGTATGATTAAAAACATCATTATATACACAAATACATTCATATTTACATATTGCAAATGGTGTGTTACTCAGTTACATTATTGTTTTCTTAAAAAAACTGCTTGGGTAGGAGATAGGTACATGTAATAGAACTCAGTAGCCTACTTAATACATTTTTACACAAGCAAACTACATGGCCTTCAGTTTTGTTTTTTCAAATGTAATAAGACAAAGAAACCTTTAAGTGACAAAAAGAATACAAACACTGTCAAACTTTTTTTCTAGTACGAACACAACTGTGGAAATTTAACGAAATACTGCTCATCTACTTTTACAGTGATACAACTGGATTTCAACTGGTGAAAGATTGAAGTGTCTTTCAAAATTGTAATGTAGTGTCAAAACAGACTAGAACCTGTTCTTGTCATTTGTCTGCAGTTATATCTCTCTCCTTGGGTGTATCATGTTTACTTTCCTTTTTCTCCTCTCTCTTTTCTCTGCTTCTGCTCCTGTCCCGACGATCCCTGTCTCTATCTCTCTCCTTGTCTCGGTCTTTGCCCCGGTCTTTCCCACGTTCTCTGTCCCGGTCTCGTTCCCTGCTTCGGGATCTGTCCCGTCGCCTGTCTCTATCACGTTCTCGCTCTCGATCACGGTTTCTCCCTCTGTCGCGGTCGTGGTCCCTCTTATCAGAATCCCTGCCTTTGTCTTTTTCCCTGTCTCTCTCCCTGTCTCTCCTCTTGTCTGTGTCTTGATCCCTGTGCCGCTCTCCTTCAGTGTCCCTGTGCCTCTCGCCCTCCCGCCCTCTGCTGCGGTCTCTTTCTCGGGTACGCTCTGGATCATGTTCTCTTTCTCGGGTACGTTCAGGATCACGGTCTCTTTCTCGGCCTCGCTCCGGGTGGTGTTCTTTTTCTCGGGTATGTTCAGGATCGCGGTCTCTTTCTCGGCCACGCTCCGGATCGCGGTCTCTTGCCCGACCACTCTCCGGATCGCGTTCTCTTGCCCGACCACTCTCCGGATCGCGGTCTCTTGCCCGACCACTCTCCGGATCGCGGTCTCTTGCCCGACCACTCTCCGGATCGCGGTCTCTTGCCCGACCACTCTCCGGATCGCGGTCTCTTGCCCGACCACTCTCCGGATCGCGGTCTCTTGCCCGACCACTCTCCGGATCGCGGTCTCTTTCCCGACCACTCTCCGGATCGCGGTCTCTTTCGCAGCCTCGCTCCGGATCGCGGTCTCTTTCCTGAACACTCTCCGGATCGCGGTCTCTTTCTCTGCCACGCTCCGGATCGCGGCCTCTTTCTCGGCCACGCTCCGGATCGCGGCCTCTTTCTCGGCCACGCTCCGGATCGCGGTCTCTTTCTCGGCCACGCTCCGGATCGCGGTCTCTTTCTCGGCCACGCTCAGGATCGCGGTCTCTTTCCCTGCTGCGCTCTGGATCGCGGTCCCTTTCTCTTGCTCTATCCCACTCTCGCTCTCTGCTCCACTGCTTGCCCTGGCCCCTGTCCCATGAAGGCCTGCCGGCATGGGGGACTTCCCGCTCTCTTTCCCTCCGGCGGTCCTCGGACAGCTCCCTCTGTCTCTCTTCAGAGTGTTGTGAGGGACCAGAAGCAGATTCTCTGTGCCCTCCTTCAAAGCGACTAAAGCAATCGCCACTGCGGGGTTCTGAGTCCTCTCGGGTGCTACTGCTCCTCCTCCTCATTTCAGGAGAGTGGCGGTGCCAGTGGTCATCCCGGTGCATGTCTGGACTGTGGGCTCCCATGCGACATGGAGGACCTATGGGAGCCTCTGGAGGAGTCGGCAGTAGTGGCCCACTGTGGCGAACAGGTCTAGCCTCATCAGAGTGCCTATCAAAGCGGTACCGCTCTGATCCTCCAAAATGCTGGAAAAGGTGGGGTCTATTCTCCTGAGGGGGAGGACCTCTGTTCTCATCAAAAGATCCTCGATGTGGTGGTGAGGATTGAGGTATGGAGCTCCCGTACTGGTTATGTGGATTAAAGTGCTGTTTACTCATCTCGCTACTTGAAGGTGGGCCTCTTCTGTCCTCATACTGGTTAGGTGGAGGTCCCCGGTATGCTGGACCAGGCGGGGGACCCTGATTGTCTTTAAAAACATGGAGATCCACATTTAGTTTGAAAGAATTGGAATTGTCTTTGTTATAATGTTCTGCAGGGCCTCGAGGTTGGTCTACCATTGGGGGTTGAGCACCATGGTCACCAAACTGAGACGGCAGGGGACCCCTGGGCCCTGGAAAGTGGGACGGAGGAGGAAGCCGGTTTTCAAAGTGACCAGGAGGTGGCCCCGTAAAAGGCGGAGGAGGACCTCTGTTTGCAGGGAAATTAAATGGTGGTGGAAGCCCAGTGAATCTTGGTGGTGGTAAATTGTTCTGTCCATCAAATGTAGGAGGTGGGGGAAGGCCTGTAGGGTTACCTTGCTGTCTGATGTGCTGTGGGGGAATGGAGGGATCAAACATTTGAGGAGCAGGGCCTCTCTGGGCCATTGGAGGGAATGATGGTGGTGGTCCTCTGGGTGGCATTATATTCTGGGGAGGGGGCCCAGGAGGGACCTGCTGCTGCTGCAGTGGCTGGGGGCCTGGCCACTGGTTCTGATAGGGAGGGTATGCTGTCAGAGGAGGACCATATTGCTGGCTGTTGTCACTCTGCCTTGGGAGGGGACCACGTACAGGTACACGGATGGGTGGAGGGGGTCCCTGCATAGGAGGACCTGACATTGGAGGAAGACCCTGTATGGGTGGTGGCATAGACATCGGCGGAGGCCTCATTATCAGGCTTTGTCCCTGAATGCGATGGGGCGGAGGGAAGTTGGATGGTGGGGTAATGTCAGCTGGTGGTCTGTATTCGCTGTCAAACCCTGGTGTTGACATGTAATGCGGCATGTGATGGGACTGAGTGTCAACCTTTGTTGCGCTCTGAGTGAGTACTGGGATTGTTGAGGTTATTGTGGAGGTGTTTGTAGGCTCATTAAAATAACTTGTGCTTGGTGCATCTTGGCTATTGTCCTCATACTCTGGGTCCTCACCAGCTTTTAAAATACTGGCAGCATTTGGCCAAATACTGTACTTGTCCATCTTGGTTTCTACCTTGAGTGGCTCAGCTTCCTCAGTTTTCACTTCTTTCTCATCCATGTAGTTAAACTCCAGATCAGGTTCCACCTCCTCTCCTAATAAAGGAATTGCTACATCTGCCTCGTCTGACTGCATGAAGGGTAGCGTTTCGCTTATCAATTCATTATTAAGCTCTGGTGTCTCTGAGCCTTGTAAGGAGTCTGGGAGTTCAGTTACATTAGACAGCTGAGGCTCTTGACCCACAGGTTGTGAGGAAGGAGTAGAATCCTCCAACAGAGCAGATGTCTCCTCCTGCTCCTCGGGATCATCAGTCAACTTCCTACCAGCCACAGCCTGGCGAGGATCCCTGCTCTGTCGGGGATCTCTCTTCTGGTTGATCAAGGGAGCAACCGTTGAGGACTTCACTAGTTCCTCAACCTTTTTGCCTAGCTGCAATAGCTGAGTGTTGCCCAAAAGGGATTTGGCAGGTTGAATCAAGTGTGTGTCTGAAAGTGTCGATGAGGCACCAAGCATCCCTGTAGATGACATTTGCTGCTCTCCCTTTTTCTGGATTGTCTGATCCCCAATCTGTTTAAGGCTCTCCAAGATCTTTTGTGGATCAGTTTCAGATTCAGTTGGAACCTTAGCTTTACCTGGTACTACAGTTTTGACCTCTTCAAAAATTGAGTCATCCTCTGGGTCATACGCTACATCATCACCTTCATTTGCAACCACCTCAGGCTGCTTAGAGATTTCAGGTTTGCTTACTACCTCTACAGGCTTTTTAGGCACATTATAGCCCCTACTGGGGTCATACTCTTCTTCTGGATCATACGGTCGATCATCATCCTCCTCCACCAGTTTCTCTTTAGAGCTCTGTGCAAACTGCTGCACAATGGGGTCTAGCATTGTAGTGGGCGGGAGTAGTTCTCCACCATGATCAGACGGAGAGTTGGAAGCTTCTGAATCATGTTTTTTCTTCCCAAAAAGAGTGTTGAGGATGGTCTGAAGAGGAGTGGCTGCTGCTGAGGAAGCAACAGAGCTAGATGAAGACGGGGAGTCTTTGCCAGTGGTAGTGGATGTGGCATTAACAGAGGACAAGAAGGAAAGGACTGAGGAGGTGGCCACAGTGCTGATTGAGGTCTCAGAGGAGCTGGGTGGAGGTGACCCTGGAGGAGTCGTACTGAATGGGATTTCAAGACTCTGCCGTGTAAACCTTTCTGCTCTGACTGAAGGAGATGGCTTTGGAAGGCCAGTGTCATCGACATCTTTTGTTTGAGTCTTGGACCGTTTTTCCTCAGTTTCCAACGGTGCACCAGTACGCTTTCTATCCTTCTGGCAGATCAGCAGCCCCAAGAGTAGATTGGGACGAACTGGTTCAAGACCTGCAAGATGGAAAAAACTAGCTTAGAAAACATTTGCACTAACAATTTCACAAAAAGACCATTAAAACAAAAGATTTGATTATTTCTCAAGATTTGCAATGGACACGGGTAAAAAAAAAAAAAAAAACGGGTGAAATGAGAGCCTCTAAAAATTGTCTACAATACATGCATAAAAAACTAGTACCACAGAAGGCTTTTTCAGATATATAAAAAAAGATATAAAAAGTCCAACTCCAAAGTCTTTTTATTCAAGAAATGACAAAGGTATTTCAAGTCTAATTGTCCACAGTTTAGTCTGTAGTCATTCAACTTGTTTTGTGAATTAAACATACTGACATCGGTAATTGAATAGTAAATGAGTGCCAGCTACACAGAAACATCAGTAGGATTGTGTTGATTGATTTGTAGATATCCTGCCAGATATAACTGTCCAAATGAATCAAATAAAACCAATTCACCAACATCACTTGAAATTGCCAAAACATGCAACAGATTGTAAACTTTAATATAATTCTGGTTAATCCACAGTCAGTTGCACACATTAGGTCTTACTGAAGTTTGATTTAGGATCATTACCAGCCTGGTCACAAAAACATCATACAAATCCAAGAAGTGTGATTATTTTTTTCTGTGGCTGGTCAATTAATAAAGGAAACACTTTTAATATCCTCAATATTCAGGAGTAGATCTCCTGATCTTTTAAACCCTGTGAGATGTACAACCTTGATACTTCTGGAAGTTCTACTACTTCTATACTTGTAGCAATGTGGGTATTGTTAACAGTGGTGTACAATCACTGTAAAGTTTACATCAAGTACTGCAAGTTACCATAAAAACACCAGTGCGTTATACAATGGTTGTTATGTCATAGCAATTTATTGATTATACAGATGTTCAATTCTGTTCATACATGAGCCAAGTTGTAACAAACAGGCTGACACTGGACTCAAATGGCACCAACCTGCAATGCAAACTTCTTCCTTTATTAGAAATGTGTGATACAAAGTCAGATACACAGCAGAGAGCACAACAGCTGTTACTGTAAATGCACAGAAGTGTGTTCTGGGTGAGATTCATCAAGGAGTGTGACTGCCCTCTACAGTACAAACCCATGAATCCACAAGCTCTAATTAAATAAGTCCAACAATGACACTATATATACTCACCATAGGAACGGAGACAAAAAAACAGCAAAAACATTACAATAAATGCAACTACATTCATGTCACCACAAAGGTATATTTGTGTATCCCTGTAAATGCTTACCTGGCCCATCAAACGGTAAAAGTTTGGAGGGTAATGGGTCTTTTGAGCCCAGTGGGATGAGATAGAGGTCCTTGATACGACGGTTGTTGTTAGCCACCACACCAAATCGTTTCCTGCTGCTAAAGTAAGAAAAGAGAGAGACATATGCGACCTCCTCTTCCTCTGTGGCTGGGTGGAAACGGATCAGACACAGTTCCTGCAAACACAGAGCAAAACGGTATGTAAGTGATGCAAGGCCTTCAAATAAAGATGTTAAACACTTTGATACAATACATTTTTCTCCAAACAAACCTTGGAAAGCGAGGTTTTCAGTTTACCGACGTAGTCCCACACAGTGTTTGGAGATATCCGTCCTCCAACATGAATGGTGTCTGGCAAATCCTGCACAAAATTGACAACACTAAGTATGTTGCTCTTGCTTATATGTATGCCTAAAGGTTTTGCATTCAGCTTAATCACCAGGCAAAATTACTAACCTCCTTGAGGTGTTCAAAGGATCCTGACACCAAATAAGCCTTGGTCACAAACTTGGCCACAGCCTGCATGTTGATAAATCCTTTCCAAATCTTCACTTGACCATGGAGAAAGATAGCGGTCTCACCCTCAGGAGGAGGCTCGGATGTACTGTAAAAACCAAACAGTCTTCCTTTTAGAGAAAACCCAATACCGAAGTCCATACACAGTTTATCATGTACACTGCATTTCATAGAGAACAGAACAATGACACTGCCCCATCTACAACCACCGATCCTGTTAAAAAATAGAATTTGACCTACCGATATATATTTTCTCATGCAATTTTAACACATAACAAAAATATATTGCTAACAAATGTTAGTCCACCACAAAACCCAGTCGTGCCCGGGAGTAGCTAATTTATAAAATCGTAATGAGATTGAGCACCTTGTTTTCACTGGTTTGGACGTGGCTACCGCAGATGGTGGAGCTGGGGGCATTGGCAGTGGTGCTTTGGGTGCAATGTCTACTGGAACACTAACAGGAGCTGGGAGTGTTTCTGCTGAGTTGTTGATGGGTTTTTCTGGAGCAGTGTAGGTGACAGTCACACCGGAGCTGTGTCTGGCCATGCGTGGGTCTCTGCGGGTGATGCTGACAGAGGACACAGTGGGAGTGATCGATGCTGGGACCTGGGCTGGAGGTGCCAGCATATTGGGGTCCAGCTGTGACTGTAACTCTGGGACAGCTGAATCCATGTTAGACTGGTAGGATGGAGGCATTGCGTGTTTGTAGGTTAAGGGATCTTGGTGCTGGAAAGCTGTGGGGTCCTGTGTTTGGCTGACAGGGGAGACAGTTTCAGGCTTCTTGGTCAGCTTGGCTCTCTTAGCTGCAGGCTCGTCTTCGGCCTTCTGACCTAGAGAGCAAAATTAAAAGAGTTATCTGCTGGATAACAACTCATTTTAAATATGCTGGATGAATATCCTTCTTCCGTGTCTCATTTACCTGTGCATATTTTACAGTTGAGGTCAAATAGATGAGTCTTGTGTTCAGAAGTTGTGTCTTTGAGCATGGTACTAAAAATGTCTGGCATGCTGCTGCCACTGTTCCCCTCCACAGCAGAGGGCTGAGCTGAAACTGAAGGAGTGGCACTAGACTCATCTTGGTCCTGTGGACACAGAGAAGAGGTCCTCCATCAACTCATGGTTGAAAACAAACAGTTGATGGTCATTCACATAACACCCAGGATTTGGGCTTACTATAATGTACAACACAACATTTTGGAAAGTATATGTGAGTAGGTTTAATGCCTAACAATGATGAAGAAAGACAAAGCTTTAGAAATAAAGAAATAACATTGAAGGACAGTTGGCAAAATAACTAGCCCGCAATATCTTTGCTACGGTATTTACTTTGCCAGATTTGTGTTAATAAGCATTCCATGCACAGGGGAAAAGGAAAAGTGTGAAGGCTAAAGAAAGACAGCATGCCACCACTTACTGCAGCAGAAGCCATGCGAGTAGATGAAGTGGTGGCAGAGATACATACATCTGTATCGGATGTTGGCGGAGCATCTTCCATATCCAAGCTATGTAAGCCAGAGATATGCCTGTTGCCTAGTTTGGAATGCTCCGAATGGACCCTTGCACTGGGAGACTGGGCCTGCAGGACACAACCATATAAGTATGCTGTAGCAATTTATGTACAACAGTTCCAAACTGTCAGCAGGGAACTCTTTAACCATGTGCTTAGCATTTAGTTAGCGATAAGTAACATTTACCTCAGGAGCAATGGGCTTCTTCCACTCGGATATCTCTTTGGAAAGAAGCTCTTCCGCACTTAGTCTCACCAGTCTGAAGGGACTAACCTCACCACCCACCACCCTGTAGAACAAGCCCTGAGACAAACGTAACACACCAATTTAACACCTCAACATGAGGGACATCAAGTAAGCTCAGAATACCTTTAAAGGATGTAGGCATTTCCTTTAAATACACAACTCTGTAAACACAAGGTGTACTGAAGATATATATGGATATAAAAATAAGTGCATGCATGTTTACGTTGACTCACTTTGTTTTTAGGATCCTTCAGGTTGAACATAAGAGACCTGTATTTGTTCTTGTACTTGCTGTCAGTGCTAAGGCAGAGGTTGAACATTTCCTTTTCAATGGCAACTGCCAGCCTTGCCACCTCATTCTCACTCATTTTCAGATCATCACTGTCGCTCACCCTGGTGGTAAGGAACACAACAAATCTTAGTGTTTGATGTTTAAATGAGATTAGCCAAAGATTTACAGAAACAATCTAAAAAATGTAAATAATCTAAACTGGGTTTTGCAGGACTCTTACCTTTTATAGAGGATGTCTGTCAACGAGCGGCGGATGTTTGTTCTCATCTGGTTGTTGGGGGGCGGTGACATGGGGGACATAGGGGGCGCTGAAGCAGCTGGATGTGACGGTCTGGAGGGAGCTGAAGAAACAGGAGATGACGGGACTCTGGAGGATGAGGATATGTTGGTATGGGATGGAGAATCCTTTTGTTGTGGCTGCTTCTTAGGAATGGTAAAGTTGGACTTGGTGACTCTCAGTGCTCCTGTGACATGGATCGGTCCTGGAGGGAAGCGGGGCGGGGTATGGACGGGCGTCGCACCTGGTTTCTTGGTCTTTGCTGCAGTTTTACTCTGAGGTGTCGCAGGTTTCTTGGGTGCCTTTGACCTGGTAGCCTGAGGAAACGGCTTCTTGCCCTTTGGGGAAACCTTGGCCGCTTTAGTAGTTGGGGATTTCTTGTTTCCTTTGACTGGTGTTGTGGTAGCTCGAGGTTGTTTCTCAGGAGCCAGGGGTGGTTCCTTCTCTTTCTTCTCACTCTGCTTCTCTTCTTTAAGGGGGGCTGGAAACCAAGAAAAGTATCAAACATTTTAAAACATGCCATCAATTTACAATATCAGCAGATATGAAGTGTGTATTTTACCAACACTGCAGATAATCATGATTAAGGACTATAATTCAGACTTCATTGTGCTTTAAAAAGCTCTTCATTGTTTCAATAATTATCAACTTCACAGCTGTAAGGTTAATACAAATAATTGTCATTCACAGTTATTAGTGTTTGCACAATGAACACACTGCAATAAGCATTCTAAAATAAACACAAAGTTGACAACTGGGCAGTTAAAAAGCCCCTCTTTATTTGTGGCTTTATTTATTTAAGCAGGGCCACTTGAAATATAAGTTTTTTCTTTCCAAACATTATTTAGTGGTAATGGTCTTTGTACTCCCTTATAAGGCAGCTTGATTCTCAGTACCCATAGATCCAAACAGGAGAGAGAGAACTGAAACACTAGTCTTGTGTAAACTTATACTGTAAACTTACTATAAGCAGTTAATGAAAAGAAAGGACTACAACTACCAGCTTCTCTTAACTTGAATGCAAGAGACAAACAAGATTAACTGGTTATTCACTGGCTGAAATGTTTCACTGCCTACTAAAGCACAAATCCTCCATCACATGGCATGAATGGAATATGTTAATCAGAATTAAAGTTATTGAAAATGAAGTTCATAACGTAACTGTTAATTTTAACATGAAGTCTTATCAGATCAGCTACACAACCTAACCACTAGCCCCAGCTTATAAGCCAACGAGCTTGGACCACAAGTTGTCTTGTTAATGGTTCTGTCATTTGAGAAAGTTATTCAGGTATACATGAATAAAACATTTCGAAAAATATATCAACCACTTTAAGACCAAGACTTGAATTCACTTCTCAAACCTCTCCTCATTGTCAACTGCAGATGCCAGTGCATCATCTATTATGTCCAAGTTGCATGTAAACTACATTAGTATAAGCATGAACCCTACATTAACACTATAACTATACACCTACTAAAATATATAAACCACAAAAATATTGTGCAGAGCAATAGTATTGAGACTCAAAGCAACCAGTCAACCATCTTTTGAAGAGAGATGGTCACACCAAGCGAAATATGCACTATGAAAGGACAAATCAATGAGCCATATCTTCCTCCTGTTAATCACAACAATCACAGATCATACTGATCTCCTGACCTGAGAAGATACATTTACTTAACATTAACACTTGCTATATTATCAATTAAGATCCTTATGCCTTCAACAATCCCTTATAAAAAGGAGAGATGAAAAACTGTCCACATTTCATTGCAACAAACGATCCTGTCTATATATATCATATCTTAGGTGCAAAATGTGTAGAAAAACTTGAGCATGGTCTCCCTCTTCTGAATCTTTGAAATCAGCACACGTCTTCAGATTATGTCTTCTGCTGTGGGCCTTCAGAACTTCACTGTAGTACCTCCAGATGGTCTGGTCTCTGCAGTAGAGCTTCCTTCTTTACCAGCTGTTCACCATTTGGGTGCTCTTGACCGTTGCATCTCCATAGCCATTGTGTGTAGATTTATCAGTGGTATATGCTTGTTTGAGCTGAACTGGTCGGGATATCCTACAGCAAGCCAACACTGCTCACATAATCAATCAAGGCATCCTAAAATCTGTTATATCACCTTTTATTTCAAAGCCAATTTCCCACGAGTTGTGATGCATCATATTCAATATGAATGAATTAAAAAAAAAACTTGAGTCCGCCTGTTACCCACAAACTTCAGGGTAGAAAAAACAAAGTTGTGCGTAACAGTTGATAGTATCAGCTCAATATGAGTTATGTTAGCGTCACTTGTCCATATTAACATGGGGGAATTCTTGAGACACCTACCTGCTAGAGAAAGGGGCAAGGACCTTTATGAGTCAACAGCAGAGGTGATGAACCCAGGATATGGCGAGACTTGTGCAGGTCATTTGAAACTCACATACTAGCACCAGTCCATTCATTATACCCATACATCTCACGGTAAAGCCTAAGAGCTCTGATTTTGAGATTGCCCTCCTTTCAGCTCTACCATGTGATCCTTCATACGTTTAACTCTACAGCCCTACATTTTAACTATGAGGTATTCAAAAGAGGTACTCCAACGATTGAGTGTTGCACTGGCAAAAAGTTGAGGGGGGGGGAAATGAAAATTGATGCAGCAAAGGCCTAAGTTTCCTGACTTTTAGTCCATAGCATTGGCCAAGATCTAAAAAAAAGCTGGATCCTACATTTCCCATAACACAGGAGCATAATTTCTTAGACCCTATCTGGTAAATGCCTACATTTCTCAAACTCCTGCCTTCAGTTTATAATGCAGATTTTCAGTTAAGAATATAAAGTCTCCCAAGCTGAGATAACCCTGGTGGCATCAAAGCCAAAGAAGACATTATATAGTTGTGTTCACAGGCTCAGTACCTACTAAAATGATCTTGTTGAGTGCAACCTGTGGAGTGCCCCTTTTAAAAACATTCTGGGTTATTGAATCCTTGACCAACGCCACAAATAGCACTTACCTTATTCACAGGTCCAAACATTTCATTGAGTAACAAATCCTTAGCATTATCAAAATCACAACACTTTGCACATCATTTTTGAGTCTAGCACACAACGGAGTTCATCTCCAGAGCACTCATGTTCACCCCCATATGTACGGACCATTTCTAAATTAGCACCACAGGAACCACATTTAAAATGGAAAAATAACGTGGTTTTAACAGCCCAAGACCTTCAAAGAGATACATACACTTTTTGTTTAACACTGTTGGTGATATGGGTGTAGTCTTTTCTGGTGTTACTGCAATGTAATTATGGTCGCTGGACCAGGATGCAGTGGCCGGCGGGGGCGGGTGTTCCTCAGCATGCTCATCTTCGTCGTCATCATCCAAATCAGCACTATGGTCTTCTTCGCTGTCCGACTCCTCCTGGGTCTTCTTTGGCCTCTTTTTCCCACCAGCCGCGCTCCTCTGGGTGGACGGAAAGAAACACATTCAGGCCTTTAAGTTACAGAACTCATCATTTTTGAAAAAATTATAGGTAACATACAAAATGTTCGGTTTAAGCCATGTTGGCTTTTAAAAGAGATTCCCTCTATGAAGTACTGCTAAACGCCAGGAAAACACGTGCATGGTAAACAGAATAATTAACTCTTATGTTCTTCGGTCTCCCTGCTCTCGGTTTTAGTCCTTTCTAAAGCACAGTGTACATAGTACAATTCAAAGTAAATTACCAGCATTTCTGCATACACTCAACTCTGCATTGGCAGCCTTTTACATTGCTCTGCATGTAGCACTTAAGCTTCGGTAAACCTGGACATTATTCTATCAAAAATTTACATTGCATATAAAAGTATTCTTGGCAGGTCTATTTTAGTCTAGGCTACCGAGTCAAAAACATCATTTTCGATATTGCCTTTAGGAACCTGTATTCAAAAGCAAGATCAACCATATGAAGATAGTTTTCCCAAATGTACACATCACTCACAAAATTGCAATGCATGCAGGTTAAATAAAATAAAATAAAAGCCATAACATTGAGACTATACAAAACTGTAAAAGCAAAAATACTGTCCAGTTATAATAAAGCTTGTTATATATGGTTGATAATATATACTAGTTACTTAGTAGTTCCTCAAGTCTTTTTCCCTATTTATTGTCACATACATGTACGCACAGAACATGTAGGGAGAATCAGACCACACATTTAACGCCTATCAGGAGCAGGTGCATGCAGTGCGAGTGAATAAAAAAAAAGAAGCTTGAAATGCATAATGGCAGTCAAACAAAACATTGTGTTAAGTATTAGGGGCCATATTCTTTAGATGTTCCTTTTGTTAAATAAAACAAGCTCATCACTCACCATTTAAAAAAGAGCCCTGGGAAATTGATTAACTAGTAGAACCTATGGCATTGCATCTAGAAAACAATTTTCACTTCATGAAATAACCACATTTTCTCCAGGGACCATTAGCAAACCTATTGAGCTACAACATAGCATCATATCATTGATATATGACAAATGACCTTGTAAAATAAAGTACACTGTGTTCAAACATATTGCTTGACACCTTGAAATACTTTAATATGCATGCATTGCTTTTGTCCATTTCACGATCCAGTTGGAATGAGGACTCCATTGTTGACATGAGCTAAGTGGTCAGCAGACACTTTGATATGATCCGTAAAACTCAACCTGCTCCACTGCTGGTTAACAATAAATTATGATCATAAATTTGTTAAGCAATTTCACTTTCAAGTAGTATTTTAGAGTTATAAAAAAGCTTTCTGAACCCTTTTAGGCAAGATATGACCTCTTGTAACATTAAAATGCAGAGGGTGCGGCCACAGGAAGGGAACCAGTCGAGACATGGTTGCAGCAGTATAGCCTACTGCTTTCACGGTATGCCATGGTATTAAAGGATGGTTATAATTTATTTTCAAAAAGTAGACTTTTTACACATACTTCCATAAACAAAAATTTCAAGTTGGGCTGTGCAATTAATTGAAATTTTAAAATCACGATCACGGCTTCAAATAAGCACAAAAAGAGAGCAATTGAGAAAAACTATTATTTTGCACTTGCAAGTAAACGCCTAATTTGTCTTGTTCTAAATGGAAGAAAAAAATATTTCAAACAGCAAAATTTAGGGAAAATTCACAGTTCAAGGTGTATCCACTGTTGATTTGTTTAACTGTTTCAGTTTATTTACTTCAATAAATGCAATATCTTTGCAAAAGACAATAGTAATTGTGTTAAATAATCGTGATGCAATATTGACCAAAAATATTCGTGATTATGATTGTTCCCATAATCGAGCAGCCCTAGTTTCAGGTTATATTAAAACCTTTCAGTTTTCACTCCTAATACTAATCATATAATATGACTGTAATAACAATTGGGTGTGTTAATCTGAGATAACAACTGATGTATACACAATTGTTTTCTATAATGCAACAACAGTGAACCAAAAGAGACTTTCCCAACATTCTAACACATTTTAAGAAATAGTTTCTCAAACGTGATAAAGACATATCTAAAGACCAACTCTCAAATGGTCTAAGTTACCTTTGGTGTAGACTTTGTTTTTTGGGTCTTTGCCTTGTCCTTCTGCTTGGGCTCTTTAACATCAGTGATGGACTTCATGGCTGCAGCAGCATGTCCCAGAATACAGTCGTTGCCACAGTACACGGAATCTGGCTGGGCATTATTTTCACAGCCAGGCCCGATACATTTGGGAAGGGAAGACTCTTCCTCAGCCTTTGGCCCGGCCTTCTCCTCCGGCACCTCCACTATTGGTGTTGTTTTTACCTCCACGTTTGAGGCCACTTTCTGCTCTGCATCTGGTAGTGCTTTCTGCTCTGATGTGGGTGCTGCCTTCTTTTCCATGGTGGGTGCTGATTTTGGGCCTGCTTTTTGCTGGACTGGCTGCTGTATGGCCTGCTCCAAGTCAGTAGACAAAATGATCAGCTTATGATGAGCTCATTTTCAAACTCAATCTAAATAAACATTTTAGGGTGTATAGATAGTCACTATATTTTTTAAATGTAAATGGGTTTAGGGTTAATTTTTAAACAAACCAGATTAGTGATCATTGGAACAAGCATAAACCTCTCAGTACATGTGCGCCTGCTCTACCACTGGTGTAACTGGCCACAGTCAACTTTGTTTTACGATGATAAAATGACTGTTTATTTAAGTGGAGTCTGGTGGGTTTGGCAATATCTTGCTCTTGGGGACAGTTTGGAAAAATAACAAAGCTACCCTTTAACCATTTGTTTGTCCACTTAGATTTATAATCTAGAGCTAATTGTCAGGGTCCTAATCTGCACACTCCTAACACCGAAACACTACACACGCAGACTCAAATCACACTAATAGTGTGATAATAGCAGCACAATACTCTAAACTTCAGATTTGGGGATTCATAATTCAAATTTACATTTCAACCACACATTAAAGCCCTTTGACAGTAGCTACGGTAAAATGGACTCGAAATTGGTTTATGTATAAACTTGGCCATGGCATCATAGTAGGGCTGCACAATTGAATTTTAATCACGATCTTTCCGCGTTTTTTTGCAAAGCCAATCTACCGCTGCGTAAACCACTGTCTGATCATGTGCCAGTCAGAGTTGTTCCCCTGCACCGCGCAGCTTAGTTTCTATATGTAGACAATCAAAGAGGACAGAGTAACTTGAGGAAAATTCCACAATAGATAGCAGTCTGTCATACGTCGGTCACAAGGTTTACCAGTTTACCAGTAAACGCAACATAATGTCATGTCTAGTTAGTGTCTGTTAGCTCACAACTGTATGTATGTACAACATACAACTTCAACATAAGCGGAATGTAGCACAATATGGATGTGAAAGCACTTATAAATAGCCTATATGACAATAAAATGTGTTTTGGTTAAAATCGTGATAATTAATCGTGATCTCAATATTGATCAAAAATAATCGTGATTATCATTTTGGCCATAATCGTGAAGCCCTACATTATGGTTACTTTGAAAGTTGCATTAATAAGACACTTGCCATGCACTATGAAGTATTGAATGACAAAACAATAGGTACAGCAAATCAGACAATGACTTAATAGACTTATAATAACAGCAATTCAAAGCCTTTAAGTTGAGATCAGTTGCAACCTACCGGCTGAAAGATCTTTATCTTCTTTTTCCCAGTTGGATTAGTAGCTTTCTCTATCCTGCCTTTGATGCCCATGTCCTCTGCCCCCTTCTCTTCGGTTCCTGCAGTGGAGGACGAAAGTGCCGTGACAGCGGTAACCCCACTGGTGTTAGTTTTCTCATCAGAGGTCGCAGAAGAAGCGAGAGCAGAAGCCGGAGTCTTGGGCTTCCCAAGATCTGTACTTGTTGCGAGAATAGATGTGGCAGGTCGGACGACCTGATTTTTCTTAGCGGTGCAATTGGGGCAGATGTAGTCTTCCCCATTTCTCTCTCCATTAGGCGCCCACGGGCCTCAGTGATGCCCACACAGTCTCCATGGAACCACTCCTCGCAGCGGTCACAACAGATCATGAACCTAATGAGCACAGAACATTGATAGTGCCACATTTCTTCAAATTAATGCTCAACATGGCTTTCCTCATACTTTGGAGTATGGATACAACATGAAAACACGAGGTTGTAGGCATAAAATGCAACTTAAAATGCAGAGTTTAAAGTGAAATTAAGGGCAAATGGTAATACATTTGTTTCCCTGGGTTTTTAAGAGTGTAATTGAAGTCATACGCATGTTTGCCTATTGGTGACATCTCAATTATTACTACTGCTCTACTACATGTGGGCTGAAGCAGCCAGTGTGTGCAACATGCATGGTGTGTGGCTGCAAGACTGTACTTGTCTTCTGCACACGATGGCTTGTCAAGATGCTTCCAACATTGTTTTTAACCTCATACGCTTAGGCCGTATAATGGCAAGGAAAACTAATATGTTTATTAAAACAGCATTCCAGACTAACCTTTACACTGATTAATAGTTGTCTTCATTTGCATACCCTCATTTTGCATTGATACAAAGATTGACATAGCTGACCCAGTAACAAGTTTTGATTTTCCTAAGAGATGCACACATCACATACTTCCCATTGTACAGCAGCCATAGGTATTGTTTATAGTGGCGTTATCTTCAGTCTCTGCCTGCACCTTTATCAGTGGCATCTTGAGTCAGAACCTGTCATTGTCTTTCCTTTCCCACCAGACCACTTTGTTTGTGGAACACAGTAATAGCTAAACAGATTGTTTCATAGAGTTCCACAATGCTATGTACGCACACATTATGCACTGTGCATGAAGAGCTGGCAGGTATACCAATGGTAAAGATCATCATGAACTCGCATTAATGAGACCACTTGAAATTCTAACTTGCAAACTCCTGCATAAAAATGTACTGCATTATTAACACTTAAAAGATGCAGCAATCATTGTGATTACAAGAACACCGATAATGGATAAAAACAAATCAAAAATACCTTTTGTTGTGTTTCTGGCGACAGATGCAGTAAAGTGCATTGGGATCATAACCTCCCTCATCAGAATCAATGGAGGATGATGAAGAAGATGAAGACGTTGAAGAGTCATTGTCATCATCCTTGTCCACTTGTGTCTGAGCCTTGTGTGTCATTCCAGAAACTTGAGTAGCTTTAGGCTTGGTCTCCCTCTTGACAGTAGTGACTTTGTTGGTATGAGCAGGACCTTTAAAAGGGGTAGCGTTCTTATTGGCTACCCTCTTTTTATTGATGTATGTTTTTATTGGTCCACGTTTAACCAACATTGCTGCAGGCTTGTCTGACTCTGTGCTGTCCTCATCAGTCTCTTTATCAGTCTCCTTCTCTGATTCCACCTTCTCATTTTCATCTCCATGTTCATTCTTCTCATCAAGAACCACTTTCCTCTCCGAGTCCTGCTCTGGCTGAGGCTGCACTGTATTAGTGGAAGCTACATCTTCTGGATGGGGATAACTCTCTTCATCTTGTTTCTCCTCATTTTTATCTGGTAATTTGTCCTTCTTGACAGTGTCTCTGCTGTCCTCCTCATTCTCAGAGCTTCCCTCATCTTTAACTGTCACGCCACGGCGTCCTCGAGTCTGTCTGCCACCTCGACTTTTCCTTTGAGTTTGCTTCCTTGCACCACTTCTAGTCCTTCTCTCTGGGGACTCTACCTTGTCCTCTACGGCCTTGGTGTCAGCGTTACCATCAAAGCTGGCCTCTGAGGCAGTCTCATCAGTTGGGGTTTGGGAAGGAGGATCGCCACTTTCCAGACTAGGTGGGGCGCTCTTTCTTGACCCTCTTTTGGCAGTCAAGAGGAATTCTTCTAATTTGTCAGTACGCTTAGATTGCCTGCCACTGCGACGTACAGGACAGCGGCTATCAGGACTATCGGTTGCTGCCTCCACTGGCATCTCTCTCTTTGCAACAGTGGACCGTCGAAAACTCCAAGTCTTTTTAACTTCACTGTTGGCCTTGGAAGATATATCTGGCTCTTCTAGTGTCTCTTTGGCCACATTCTGTTTCATTTCTGCTCTGTCTTCTCTTCTCCAAAACCTGTGAACAAACAATCAAAGAATGTTGTGGGCAAAAAAAAACAAAAAACATAGAATGCAATCACCAGAGTGCAATAAAGCCAAGAAACTACAAAACATTTTGGGTTAAAGCAACATATTAAATCAATTTAAAAATGATTGTTTGACCTGGATTTGACCCTTACTTACCCTCACCCAAATTTAAAATTATTTAAAGATCATAGAACCACAATGTGCCCGGCATTACTACGACGTTCCCACCCCTTTATTGTGTGGGGGAAAGAAGCTCAGCCAAGGTACCTTGAGAGCAGCTATCCATGCGGTCCTGGCTCTGCTCTGGCTCAGGAGCTAGAGAGAGCTCAGGGCCTGCATTCTCCTCCATAGATGATGGAGTCAATCCCTACTTTCAAACAGAATGTCTACAATTAGGAGAAGAGCACAAGAGACCAGCTATGAGTCACTCTTTTCAATTCATAATATGGCAAATACTGATGGCTGCCAGGTTTTTAATAATTTGGCAGTGCTGGGAATGCTCCATATCATAATTTTTTTTAAAGAAATACTTCACTACATTTACACTCCAAAATAGTGGCACAATTATAAACAAAAGTATATTTGCATCATCAACCTTGTTATGACTGGGGAGAGATGAAACAATTGTGAGGGAATACAAACTTATATCTTGAAACCATGAAGGCCATCAGTACATAAATCACCTGGCTTGCTATATTAGCTTATTGCAGATGATTTGAATAAGTGCAGTTGTCGGCCGATAAATAACAAGAATTGCAGGAAAGAAATGCCAAGCTAGGGCTGTGTTACTTTTTAAACAGTCTCCATTACATAGTATGTCCAACAGACAGCTCTGACAAGTTGATTTTTTTTAACTTTAAAATGTTAGTATCTTAGTCACAATCTAAGGGATCCATATTAAGATAGTTGTTTAAGTTTTTTTTTTTTTTTTTTTAAATGATCAGCTTATAATAAATATGTGATCAAATTTAAGTATTGGTTGGACCTCACTCTGGACTATAAAATGTGGGTGAGTTTCCTGACACACTGCAGTGTTTCCTTTATGTTGATGACGCCCGCCAAAGCAAAATCTCTGCCACTATGTAGAAGGCCAAACGCACAACAGAGTTTCAGCTATGTACAACACGCACTTTCAGCTATTTATGAACAGTCATAAAAAGGTGTAATTACACAACTCTGCAGAGCCGTCTGCTGCTCAAGCAAACTGTCATGCGCTCTTTCTACCCGAGCAACAGGAGCAGTGACATGATGCCATCACTCGCGAAGTCATGGCAACCAAGTAACAGGCGGAGTACTACTTGTCACTCAATCTTAGAAAAAAATGACAAACAAGCCGTGACATGAAATCCGCAAACACGCGGGTCCCGTGAAATATGACAGATTATTAAAAAATAGCATTGTGTACACTAAATTTGATGAATTTACAGGGTATCAGACCACAGATGTGACAAGAAGCTAACGTTAGCGCACGCTGCAGTCTCTGCCTGACCGCTGCAGGAGACGATATTAAACGTATTAAAGTGAGCTACTGTTTTAAAACTGCTTTCCAGGTTAATGGGGGTGCATAACGCTCAAAACCAACATGAAAAACATTGCTAAAAATGGTCACTCAGCATTTTGTTTTTTGTTAAACTTTTGTAAAAATCAATGGTGAGGTTAAATCACCGGTTTCAGGTAACCTCCCTACGGTACCGTCTATTTTCTGGATGCTTTCAAGGTAACAGTCGGTTGCTAACTTTAGCACATAAGCCCGTTGACAGCGACGTTATTGTTCATACTTAAGCACAATGTTTCTGACCGTAGTGGTCACAGTGACTGAAAGTGTGATGTCAGATGCTTAAAAAAAAAAAAAGAAAAAAAAAAAAACTACACGCTGTTTTTGGGTAACGTTAATTTTTTCCGTTCAACCCTGTATGTGTGTCAGGAACCAGAAGAGCGTGTCTCGTCCCACTATGCCCAATGTCACATTTTTGGCCTAATCAAATCTGCAAACTTTTAAGGATATGACATTAAAACATATTTCAGCGGGAAATTTACTAATTTTTGGGGACACTTAAAAATAGTAATTATTGCATGAAGTCACATTTATGTGAAAAGAGCTTAGATTAAAATGCATACAGTAATCACCATCTTATGCCAACATGAGTAACATTTTCAGCAACAGCACTGTTTGTGTGAGTGTATGTTAGAGAGAGAAATGGAAATAAAATGAATAGAATGAAAATAAAAGAATGGCTTAATGTATGATTAGGACACTGGCTTAAACTGGCAAATATATTGCTTCGAAATCTTGGGGGCAATATTGCCCCTAGATTGTATTTTTAATCAATTATTTTTTGTAGCATGAAAATGTAAAACAACTGTGTACCAAAACAGTGAAATGTTATACCATCAGCTCCTTAAACTTGCATGATAAGCCTGCACTATTAATGCTTATAAAATTGCACCTCGATTCACAATTATTAAATATCTTTTGATTTTTTTATGACTTTAATGCTCATTTGATTTTATGAGCCAACTGCATCACAAATGCTACTACTTTCTTCTGCGAGTTTTAAACATACACTGTATAAACTAGGTTTTAAAGCGCTCCCAATCGCTGCAATGCTCTCCCTTCTCTTCATTGAAGCCTCTATGTTTACAGGCTTGTGGTGATTCGCAATGTGCCATAGGTGCCAAAAACAAATTCTACGTTTGGTACTGCCAATTTGTTTTGTTATGGTTCATATGTGCAATAAACATTACACTTGATATCAATTATAAGATAAAAATTGTGATTAATATTTTTTTCCCGAATCGTGCAGGCCTACTGCATGATTCTTCATAAAGCAGAACGTGGCAGTTAGATTGGCACACATGAAAAACAGTAGTATTTCAGCTTTTTAGGGGAATTCTAAAATTTCTAGTATACCCATTTATATGCCGAAAATTGGGATGAGAACCAGAACCATGTTAAATAATCAGGAATTCACAAAAACCAAGTCTAAATTATATTATCCAGTCCATTATTTCTGAAAATGAGAATTATTTTTTAATTTAAGGACAAAACGAAAAAGCTAATGTTTGTACCTGCGCTTCAGCAGTGATGAGTAACAGGGTTGATCTTTAAACAAAACAAGGTCTTGCACCAGTAACCATCCGTCTTGGTACAAGGTTAAAGGATCTGGCAGATAGAGGGAAATACAAGTTAGGATCAAAGTTCTCTGCTTCAGCAAAGATGCAACATTAATGCGGACTTGTTTAGATGATAAAATAACAAATTATGTTATTTTCCTGGAAATGTAAGATGTTTAGTAACTGGGGCATTTAGCAATTCAACAAATGCTCAATCAAAGTTTGACTATTTATACATATGATCAAGAAAGATAAGTGAAGTTTAAATTAATATCCCACAATGATGACTTTGCAGTAGTTATTCAAAACTGCAAATGGATAAAATAACAAAACGCATTTAAGGTAACAATTTGTTGACAATTGACAGTAAATAAGAACATCTGCTGAATAATCTAAATTTTTGATATTTGAAAGCATTTACAATTCTGTCTAAATGAAAGCATAATTATTTTTGCTTTAAAAATCAGGCATTGGTCTAAAGATTGAAAATGATGAAACAGGATTCCTCCAATGCTGGGCCTGTGGTCACGACACCTTGCCACGTGAATTGCAGGACAACTGTTGCCATGAGAGGTGGGAGGGCCCCGGGACAAAATTTAACAATAGCGGACAAAGCGACGAAACCAACCTTATATGTTAAGATACAACGATATGACATACTGACACAGAGATGCTATGTTTGTAATTGCCGTGTGACAGTCCGACACAGAAAGACGGAAGCTGCATAGGGCCTTGGTGCGCATAATATAGAAACTCCTAAATTCCGGTCACAACCGTGCTTCATTGTTGCATGTGACCTGTAAAAATGTAATAATCAAGCAGGCCTGACAACAAACTTCGACAATAGGCTATAACGATACCTGCTGCACAGCCGACACATGCTATAGATAATAGGACACAGCCAATGATGGCCGAAAAGCAAACGTTCTGCCAAACCACGTAACAACGATCAACCGTTAGCATTAGCAAACGTTTACCAAAGCACAAATTGTGTTGCATTATTGGGTGGGGCACACTTAGCAACTCCATGTATAACGTTAAGCATGCCTTTGCATGTTGATGCTTTTATTTTCGTCGTTTATCGTTCCGTAACGAGGAACAGATTTGTAAAACGTGCGCTTGTAGCCAACATGCCTTGCTAACGCTATTAACGTTCGCCACCACGAGCAGGGGCAAGCTAACTGCAAACTCAACCTGTAGCTATTAGGCATGTATCTAACACACCAAATTAAAGCACATAACGCTAACTATAAAAAAACTTTGGAGATGCATTCTTACAGTACAACGAGCCATATACAACTAACCAATGCGAACGGCATAGCAAGCTAGAATAGGGTAGTTTGGCTGTAACGGTAACGTTACACAAGTTAACGTTACAGCTAGCTAGCTAGCTAGCTAACGTCAGGCGCACAAATAGCCTAACGTTAAAACAAAACTGAGACACGGACGTACCTCAAACGTATTAAACACTTCACTAGCATTGCTCAAATATTACATTGTTGCATTCTACCCACCTACACTCTAGAAATACCGACGATTTGCCCTCGCATGTCGGTCAGTCCTCCATTTTCCATTCCCGCTGGAGGTAGCTAGCTAACTGAATGCGGCAGATGGCTGACAGTTTAGATTATACGCCAATGTGTCTACAGCGCCCCCACTGGTCAGGAGGGACACTGAGCATGCACGGGCAACAATGATAGGTTTGTTTAGCCTGAATCCTAGGTACGGCCTTTCAGCTGCATTTGCAACTCTACCATTTTTGTTCAGTTTCAAGCTATAGACTTTAAATACCCTAAAAAAAGCAAATATGAAGATTTACCAACTGAAACGTTTGTGGTTTATTTTATTGTAAACAATCTTGAACTGAATTGGAATTTGCCTGAATTTTGATAAATTCAATTAGTCACCTATAGCAGACAATATACTAAACAATATCTTATTTTTAGATACTATTATGCTATGGCTCAGGTCAATTTTCTTTTTAAATGTGTCTTTCAGATAACCATTTGCATTTGTGAGCTGGAATTTGCCAAATTCATAAAACTCTGAATTCTTGACTTATATCTGTGATTGTTCTTCTATTCGATACTTAACTCAAGAAGTTTAACCTCTAATAAGTCTGTATTTAATGTTCTCATACACCTCTTCTTCAGGACTCTTGACATACGATGTCCTGAAATTTCAAAATGTGCTACATCCGTTAAGAGTTAAGAATACAGTCAGTGTAGAGCTAACAACATTTAAATATAGCAAAGTCAATCCAACACATGAGCAGGTTTCTATAGACTATAACTATAATTATAAGATTAAATTTAGGATGGGACTGTTTGTGACCATTGTATTATCTAAAATTGAGTTTTAGAATCTTTCTGTTTAAAACCAACTTACCTACACAACCTAGTGTTGTTGAAGCTATGCTTATTTATTGCAGACTGCTTCCTAACTAATTAGACCACAGTGTAACGTAGAAACAGCTTGTTTAAAATGTTTGTATTTTTTGCAGTATACAGCAGGCAACATTAGAATAACAAATAAATTAACATATAATACAAAATAAGGAATTTACAGTCATTTCTGTCAACCGTCTAATCTAAATCTGGGTGGTCCATTAGCATGGGTTACATTTTTGCAGTCTTAAACTGTTTAACTGTTGTCCTTTACACTATGTGTATGTTCTGTGACACTCAGGCATGCTCTTAAGATCTTTATACGGACATAGACTGCAAAGGAGTGCATGAATATGCAGTATACTTTTTTTTTTAAACTGCCCCCTCTAGTGGTACCAGCTGCTGCCAGTCTTGTTTCCACATTTAAAACGTAAAGACCACTGGGGGCAGTATGTGAGCCCTGAAAAGCAAAAAAAAAAAATGTATAAATTAAAATAATTTAGATTGCTCCCTTAAGAACTTCTGTGCTGCAGCTAACAGAAAAAATGTATATAGACATATTCTTATAGTGGAATTTTTTTGTTTACATTTTCAAGTATGGTGAGCTCGTTTAGGACAAGGTGACAGCAACATTGTCAGTGCTCTTCTCCATGTCACAGTCTTTGTCTGATGGTGCAGAGACCGGCGTGTCTCTCAGAGAGTTCGGGCCACTGCTAGTCTGCCCTAAACCTTTGTGTGGGAGGTCTGTTGTCGACTCAGCCTCAGGTTCTTGCTGTGGGGCTGTAGCTACAAATAGAACAAAAGTGAAAAATATACATTACATCTATGAACATATTAAGTGTAATGTGGCTGATGATTATGCAGGCAAGCTAAGGACTGGAGACTTTACGTAAGGATTGCGAGCTGCTGTGAGAAAATATAAATGTTTGTGAATTGATCAACGTGTGAATGTCATCAACTGGACGGTGCGGTTACCTGATTGAGTGCAGGATTTCATGTGTTCTGGCCAGTGGGCTTGCTGACAGGGGTAATCACAGTAGCTGGTGTTCCAGCAGCAGTAGAAGATGGCCTCTTTCCTGCAGTTAGCACACCACTGTTTCTTCTTTGTTTCATCCACTGATTGCTGCTTCTCCAGCTCCATCTGTTTCTTTACCTCAGTCACCAACCTCTCTCTCTCCTGTTCCAGACTTTGCCTCATCTCTGCCATTGTCAGCTCTACATTGACATATGCATAAGTATCATCAAACACAAGTAAAACTCATTACATGGTTTTGGGGAATGAAGACTACACGCATAGTACTTTGCTGATTTGCAGTTCTCACCAAGATTGTGCTTCATTTCTGACAACTCTTGTTGATGCAGCCACTGTAATTTTTCTATTTCGATTTTCAGTCGTCTTATCTGAATTAAAAACCCATGGGTAAGTTAAGGGTAACATGCAAAGTCAATGTTATGATCTGAATAGTATTCAGTTGCCACAGGGCCAAGAGCAAATACCTACCTCTGCTATTGTATTTCCTGAAGTACTCTTAGAAAGGTCATTGTAGATTTCAGTCATTGTACCTTTGATTGCATCCATTATCTGAAAAATAGTATACCATAATATTATATAAAAAATGTTTTATGGATGGATATAATTGACAATACTAATCTGGTTTCTTTGTCTTGTCATCTTCAAGTCTCATTTTATGTACAAGTCAAAAATATATAGTTTGAAAGCTATCAAGGACTGGTATTTACTGTATCTAAGTGTATTAGACACCAGGAATTTGGACATTTCACCCCCAGAGAAATTAAACTAATTGCTCTCAGGGCTTGTTTTCATCTAGGTTATTTAGCCAAAGAATGATCAGTCAGTGCTGAAGTCTAGTGGATTTGGCACCTTACAAAACAAATGTAAATGAAAAATTATACTAACTTTATTTGTGTACTTGGCAATGTCTGCAGCTGCATCCGCTGAGGCAGTGGGGATATACAGGTCGGTTGCCACCGGTGAAGATATAGCAGCTGTGCCTAAACTTGATGCTGCAATCATGGCAACAGAAGCAGGACTACTGGATACCAGGGTGACAGCTGACGTGGATGTGTCTTTTTGTTGAACAGCTAGAATTAGAAAAAAACTATTATTCAGAAACATCATTATGGACAATCTGAATTTGTGAAATATTTAGCACATTTTTTTTGGGATATATACACTGGCCCTATACTGTCAAGTCATAATTGAATACTTGTTATCTACCTTTAACAGCCTGTCTGGTCTGATAGCGTGTGCTTTGTGAAGCCTGCTGTGGTGACGATGAGGATCCTGCTGTCGAGCCATTCCCAGTGGCCTGTGTCTGGGTCAGCGCTTGACCCTGGCCTTGCCTGGGCGACGACGCCTGCATCTGCGTGGTTGCCACAGGTTGCTGATTCTGTTGCTGACGCTGCACCTTTTGCATGTGCCACTTCTGAGAGGAGGTCTGAAATTTGGCAGTGGGATTCCACACCACAGCTCTTTGCACTACCGGCACCGTCTCTCTGGGCAGCAGAGGACGCTGTTTTTTCAAAGCTGGTGTGGTGGTGGCTGAGGAGGATGAAGAGGGGGGTGTTGCAGTGGCACTGGACACAGTTGCAAGGCTTATGGTTGCAGGTGAGGGAGTAGTGAAAGAGACCATGGTGACAGGAATGGCCATAGGGGACTGTGTGGAAACACTAGGGGGTGTGGAGGGAGCTGTACTGTTTTGAGATGGGATTGTTGATGAGGTCAGGGCTTTACCTACAAGGCAAAGTACCAACATTAGTTTTCAGTTTCGCCTGTAAAGTTGATGATGTTTTCACATATTACATATGCTAAAAATTGGATCAGCAGAGAAAAGTACAACACTCACCTTCAGGTTTACCAGCAGATGACTCTTTAACAGTGGCGTTGTCTTTCCTGCTCCTCCTCCTGTCCTTGCCTCCCTGTTCCTCTCCGAGGTCAATAACCAGCTCTCTCTCTGAGTCAGAGTCCTCCACTGGCGCATGCTGTTTTGCCTCTTCTTTCACTTGAGCCTTCTCCCTAAGACCAGTTGATGATGGAGGTGCTTTGGTCTGCTCTGGGCTCTCCATTTCCGAATCTGTGCTCATTTTCTCTTTAGGTGAAGCATTTGATGCTGTTGCAGTCGCGTCGCCTGCTGCAGTCTCGGCTGCCACGAGCGAATCAGCTTTACCATCCTTATCTTGGTTCACAGAAGGTTGGTCTTTGACTTTACTTTTGGTAGGCTCCTTCTGGGCTTCATCAGTGGGTGCTGAATCCCAGGCATCTTTAGTCTTTTGCTCCTCATCACTAGCATACTCACTGTCACTGGAGTCAGATTTATCAGAGTCTTCTGAGTCACTGTGTTCCACACCTTTATACACATCAACAGAGATTTCATCTATACCTGCAAAACAAAGTAATAGGATGGATTTATCAAACCGCCATTCAATATCTTATCTGTTATAGGGTTCAGCTAGTAAGGAGCAAGCAAAACTAAGCAAGAATCCAAATTAATCAATACCTCACCACAATACAACATCCCAACCCCAAAATGTGTTAAGCAACTCTTCCGTTATGGCAATGATTGCGCTGACAATCAACAATTGCATTACTTCAGAGGAGTTAAAACAGGAATGTCAACAAATGTAAAAAAAATAAAAAATAAAATAAGGGTTCAAAGACATGACACTAGATAAGTATAGAAATTGAGTAGTATTATTGTGTGAGAACGTAAAAAATAGTGGTGATGATGATGATGAATATAATTACTATTATCATTATGGTTATCATCGTTGTTTAGGATATTATTCACTTTAGGGTGGCAATGTACTGTATATAAGTACTGACCCTTAATGGGTAGGCCTGTATGTATATATATATTTAGTTTTTTGTATAATTTATTTTATCTTTCTTGTCTTGTTAAGTTTTTTTCCTTGACAAAGTGTTACTCTTACAAATGTGAGAAGGGGGGTCCTGATATAAGCTGAAGCTTCTGATCCTACCCTTTGGTTAGGACCAATACAATTCATTCATTCATTCAATCGTTCAGAAATTGATATATTTTCTATGCATACTCTACTGACCCAACTGTGCCTTGCAACTCTCAATGGTTTTGTCCAAGTTCAGCTGGAAACGGCTCTTGATCTGTCTTTTTGGAGAAGTGAGGACTGGTGTGGCTCCTTGTTTCTGCTGAACCGTTTCACTAAGCTCCTTAAGGTCCATTTCTGCTTTACTCCGATCTGGAAGAAAATTTCAAACGCAAAATGTGCACACAAAAAAAAATAATTATTCCTAGCCAAATCATGTCAAACGGTGACCTTTATTTGCTCACACAGAATGTATTAAGTACTTTAATGCATATTACATAATTGCCATAAAAGATTCACCTAGATTGAGGTTCAGAATGCTTCCTGTCGGTGGTGTCTTCTCCTGCTTGGACCCGCCAGGAGCTTGAGAGTGGAATGGTTTAGGGCTGCCCAAAGAACTGCCTGCAGGACAAGGTCGAGGATGGGCTGGCGATGCTGTTAAGAAATATTTACTGTTAAATTAAGTCTCCTCCCATTAGACACTTTACTTATTCATACACTTAAATGCACCTGGTGAAATACCTGTACAGTCCATGGACTCTTCTCCTGTACTGTACTGGCTGTTTGGAGCTTTTGTCTGGGACTTGTCAGCTGGGTCATGCTCCCCATCCGAACCAGTATGGGCAGAGGAGTTGGTGCTCATGGGGGAGCGAGGCATATCACTGAGAGGGAGCCGTCGGCCTGCTGTGCTCCCTCCTACCCCAGACAGCATGGTCCTGGTCAACGGGATTTTGGGTGAGGCAGTCATATCAAAGCTCAGCTTAATCTTCTCCTGTTTCTCAGGTTTGATTGGGGTGGAAGAGGGGTTGGAGGGATCCAGCAGCATCTGGAAGTTGTTGTCAGGAGTGTAGGGGGTCCTGAAGGGGGCATAGTTAAATACTCCAAACTTCTTCCTCATGTTCTCCACATAGACCTCCATCTCTTGCATGGCACTGTTAAAGATGCTCTTGGTCTTCTTCACAGAGAAAGGGATCTCTTTGGACATGAGGTAGCAATTGTTTAAAGGAACCCAAGCCCTGAATGATAAAGATTCACATCATAAAGAAAGATTGACATGTGCCTAAGTAACTGAGTAACTGAAGCAAAAAGGGCTGATACCTGTCATGCTGACCAAAAAAGCGAGCATCCACTTGTCCATCTTTGTCCCGCAGAGCTTTAGCAGGCCAGAATGGAAATCCTTTCAGTTTGGCCCACACTAGAGGGTGTGGGTTACTCTGCAGACAGAGAAAAACACTAAAACTAAGGGCGCTTTCACACCTGTAGTTCGGTGGACTTGCGTCAACTTCGGTGAAGCTGCAAGATTGTTGCATTTTTCATTTGGTACGGTTTTGCACTTTGTCAAATGCACTAAAACACTGTAAACAAATGTCATGTGATCAAAACGAACGCTTGTTTAGTGGACAGAATATTGTATTTGATCCTATTTATTTATTAATTCTTGTATATTCTGTACATGTGCTGTCTGTCTGATATTTTGCTGCTGTAGCACTGAAATTTCCCAATTTAGAATCAATAACAGTCTATCTATCTATCTATATATATATATATATATATATATATATCTGAAACTGGCCAACACTACTAGTATAACACCACATTTTTAGATTTTCTGGTTCTGCTTTAGTGTTTCTAATATTTTAGAAGAAGGCAAACAATGAGCAGCTGACAGACAGACAGTGAAGGAGAGAGAGATGATGAGATGTGTTGTCACACAGACGACCAGCCATGTGTACTCAGAACAGCTTATGGATCTGTAAGTAATCCTCCCTTAAAGCATATCCAAGTCCATAAATTGTGTGCAAGGTATAAATTGCAGGCTAGTAAAGTAACTCAGTTTCTGGTTCACTTCTTTTATTTGGGTCGGCCCTCGTTCTCACCTGAAGTGAACCAAACTCTAGTTTACTTGGAAGCAAACCGAGACCCTCATTTTCAAGAGAGTTGATCAAAGCTGCACAGAGTTTGTTTGTTTGATCCGCACCAGATTTCAGATGAGCTTTCATGCCAGCCCAAACGAACCGGACTATCTGACCAAACATCTCCAGGGTTCGTTTTAAACGGACCAAACGAGGTAGATGTGAAAGCAACCTAAGTGATCTATGTTTGAAAGGGTAAACAAGTTGGTGGAATCATCAACAGAAACTTCAAGTTACTCAAATAGCTTACACAAGGCTCACAGAACCAGTTGTCTCTCTTTTGGCAAGCAGACAGATAACACTCAGGACAAACTTCAATCTCATTCATCTGCAATTAAAGAATCAGAAGACATATCAAATCAAGTTTCAGCTGCCACTTTTAGTGTTTTAAATCAATCAACAAATCCAAATACCAAAATCTTTTGTTACCCAAACCACGTACCCACCTCATGTTCACAGATCTTTACTATGACTTTTGCTGTGGCTGTGAGTTTGTGATTGCCTGAAACAAGGACATACATTTATGATAAACAATTTAAATACACACTAGACAGGGTGATAATTAAATAGCATTGTTATTGTAACATTATTGATAACCTCATGTTATCATTTTACAAATCCTGTTACTCAAATCAATTATTCTGAGAAAATTGTAATTAAAAAGTAATAAAATAAGTAATTGACTTCTGACAATCAACAGTGGAACACAGTTGATTTAAATGAACATCAATTACTAGACTATTTAAGGAAATAGTACATTTATATTTTTCTTAATAGCATGATATTGATTTAATCTGTTAGATTATTCTTAAAGAAAACTTCCACACAATGAAACATACCTCCATTGTATATAATACAGTTGTGCAAAATCCATTTTGCATCTGCCAAGAAGGCTTCTGTGCAGCCATACATTTTCTTTTTAATATTCTGCGGCACAAAAAGAAAAGATGGTGCCTGACTGACAAACTTTTAACGTTACTACATTCATGTTATCCAAGAAAAATGTGACAGCTTATGGTTTACCTTCTCAAGTGTGCAAAGATCCATAGGGTGAAAAATGTACTCTGCATAATCTGGATGCTGTTCAAGAGAGACAGGTTTCTGGAAGGGTTCGGTCTATAAAAGTGAGTAGACAGGAAAGAGAGTGAAGGAAAACAAATTCTCTGCACAACCTTCCCCCCCCCCACTACACATGCTACCACCATGCTATTACTAAAACAAATTTAAAAGCCGCTTCAAACAAAAGGAGGAAAATCAGTGGAGGAAGAAATCATGACGAGGTCTTGTTAGTGGTGTAATTGATTACCCAATTAAAAGTCTTTCTCTGCGTGGAAGCTGCATGGGGGGAGCGAGATGACAAGCGGGGATGATCCTGAAAGAGAGTGAGAGGGGCAGCTGTATCCTCACCACCAGCTAGCATGTTTACCTTCATGGTTTCCAGCCATGACAGGCCCATTATAGTACAATGACTATGATTGTTAGTTATGTTATTAGAAATAATTTGCACATGCAAATCAATAATATATCATGCTTGACTGATATGTGGACAGGTAGTTCTTCAGGGTGCAGATCTTAACATCTGACAGGACTGATGGGAATATGATGGTTGCATAAGCCATCCAAAACTTAAGACTGGCCAGAAAAGAACACATGCCAATATCCAAGTAATAAATCTGAATGTACAAGTAGAAAGAGCAGAAATGAGAATATACAGTGTACCTCATCTGTAATTAGACTGTCTGCATCAAACAATATAATCAGTTTGGTAGCATAAATTCCCTAGAAAGACAGAGGGACCAGACTACTTACACCTGGCTGTTTCATCTTCTGAAGGGCAAACTTTAGTAGGTAAGACAGCTGCTCTATAGTTAGCATCATCATGGCTTTGCTCTGAGTCTCTATACACTCAGCAACTGTTATTTTCTGAAAGACATCAAGAGGAAAATAGTTGAAAACATGCATCATTGCACAGAATGTATGTAGGCTCAACGTCAAAATGTATTGAAAGGTCCTCTAAACAGGTACAACTAGGTACATTAAACAAGTATTACCCTTAAGGGGCTTTCACACCAGCGCACGATAACTCACTGCCTCCAGTCATTTCAATGAGGGGATTGCAGCAGATGGGAAGTGGTTTTGATCACGAAAGTAGAGGTACAGTATGAAGCGGTTGCCGCCTACATGAACCTGCACAGATTTTCCTCTGCTGCCCAGAGTTCATCATGCTAAACGTCTGGCTGTACTTCAGGCGGCAGGAATCGCTTTTAAAAACGCTTTGCTTTTTTTGGGAAACGCTTTTGCAGTTAGGCGGTAGTCAGGGCGGTTTCCGCGCGGCGGTGTGAAACCAGTGTTACACTATACACATTCCTGGGTGAGTACCTCACACTCCGGACAGAACCAGTCGCCCTCGGGCTCGGCTGGTAGTTTGAGGCACTTGGCGTGGTACACCCTGGGGCAGAGCTCACAGCAGAGCACCTGGCCCTCGCGGTGGCACAACCAGCAGTAGAAGTCATTCCTGCCGTCCTGCGGTACAACATCAACAGGGTCTGTGGTGAGTGCTGGCTGCTTCACATAGTAAAAGGGACCATGTCTTAGTTCTGACTGGAATGCGGGCAAAAGAAAGACAAAGTTGGGGAATGTCAAAATCAGCTCAGATTAGAGAAGCAAAGCAGACATGCACACCATCAAAACAGGCACACTATAGTCACTAAAGTCCAAAACACAGACTGCTGTGAGCCCTGATAATTACAAGTGTTAGACACTAACTGCTCGTTGATGAATTTAAAAGTCACATTTTTTTCATTGTGATGGAAATGACATCAAAAGATGACAGGTCTTGTTATTTATTCTAAGTTGTGTGACTGGCTCTGTTCTCTGATTACAATGTGTGTTAAAGGACAAAACCATCACCAATGTGCAGAATGCGTAGACTGTGTGACCAGCCTTGGTTAAACCGGCAAAGGCACAGATAGTTACAATGGCTACTAGTAATCATTTACAGGTCAACTTAATGTGCCAAGTGTAGATATTAGCAATCATTTACATACTGCGCATTTGTTAAGTACTTTAAACCCAAAAGAAGGGATGAACACACTTTGCACTCTCAGATTGCAGAGAAAGCATTTGTTGAATTTAGAGGTGCACAGATAGCAATTTATCAGACCTCAGAACACTTATTACATTACTATTACCAGTAGCATCCAATGATATTAAACTATTACGTAAAAGTGTAACATCATTTTATTTTTAATTTGGCAGACAATCCTAAACATGACACTGTAAAATACCGGGATATAACACAATGGACCAGACAAGAGGTGGAATCTGCAGGTTAACTGATGATATAATAATATCACAATAGTTAGCCCCTGATGGAATCAGAAATCAGACTCATACCAACTGATGTTAAATAGCATGTATCAAAGTGCAAACTTTCAGTTACATGTCAACCAGCCATAATCTTACAAACAACCGAGACATAGAACAGTTAAGAGCGTAAATGTCTGCAAAAAGGAAATCAGAATCACAAGAGAATGTACTATGCCACTGATGCCAGTTTAGCAATAATATAAAGCAGGACACACTATCACTTTGTCCCAACCCTAGGGCAAACTGTAGAGTGCTGGTGAAAGTTAATAGCAGAAGGGGCTCTTTTTTGAGGAAATCTCTACATACACATCATCTCACT
Organism: Etheostoma perlongum; assembly: GCA_026937815.1. Classification (NCBI taxonomy): domain Eukaryota; kingdom Metazoa; phylum Chordata; class Actinopteri; order Perciformes; family Percidae; genus Etheostoma; species Etheostoma perlongum. The sequence goes on from CM049374.1 coordinate 9,483,780, forward strand.
CTTTACAAGAAATTAAATTAATTTATTTGAAAGAAGTTCACCCCTATCTGCTCTAATGAAGCTGCTTATTGGCCAAGAGTTTAGATTGTGATTATACTGGGGAGTCCCAGGTGTCTATGTGTGTAACTGTGCCTAATGTGTGTTGATGTGGAGCAGGGCGTTCCTGCAAAAGAGCATTCATGCTCAGTGAACCTACCCTAAATAAAACAGACTTTCACATATTGACAGAATATGAATAACTCATCACAACTAACCGGTTCTTTGCCACAGCAAAAGGATTATGTCATAAAAAGTATCTGAGATACTGTACATGAGCTCTATTGCATGGGGTTCCCAATTTCTTTTCACCCAAGGAGTCCTTACCAAAGAATTAACCAGGGAAATAAATATACTTTTTTACTAACTAAAATGGATGAATCTGAAAACTGGCAAAGTAGCACAGACCACACTTTGAGAATCACTTCTCTATGAATCACTGCTCTATCGGGTCTATCTTATATAAACTTAATTTTAATCAAAAATAACACTGACATCCTCACCAACAATATAAATATCTCATCTGAAGAGAAATGTTTGCGATGCATCACAAAGTTTTATATTTGATGTTGGCCACCAAAGTCTCAGTTGCAGAGATCTCAGACCTTCAGCAGGTAAAACCAAAACTATCGACATTGGGGGTAAGGGGCAAAATGTGTTTTTAGTGATTTGGACAATTGTAGATTGTCATTAAGGTGCTTGATCTCTTGATTATTAAAAAAAAAGTTGTTGTCTAGTTTAAGTCTGAATATCAATCAACAATCAATCTATCAATCAGGCTGGGAGTAATAGCAGTTTAAATCCTGTTTTTTGTGTTTGTTACCTGGTCTTTGCTGCTGCTAACAGCACCTGGTTTCTTCTTTTTTTTCATTGGACAGGGGGATGTTTCAGCAGAGGAGTGACCATTAGATGAGCGAGAGGGACTTGGTATCTTTCGTTTTTGGGTCATCCGTTCTGTCAACCCCGTGTCCGAAACTACAGGCAAAAGGTCAAAGATTACACAAACTGGGAAGGGTCCACTGATGGCCTACTTGATGGAGGAAAAACATTCCAGAAATGACGCACCAGTTTTCCTGCACTCTCACAGTCGTGTGAGGCCAGTAAGCATGGTGAGTTATATAATAACAAACCAAGACAACCAAAACACGTTTCACGTTTTACTGCATAATTTCACAAATATAGAAACAGAGTTTTGACAAAGTATGTTCTTACCTTTGGATCGTGTTGAGATCTCCATTCCTTCCGTTGTAAGCTCAGTCGTCTCCTCTTCCTCTGCCACACTAATGCAGAAAAGTCAAAGGTTTACCAGTCAAACATAAGCTCTGTACAAAATTCATATTGCAATGTTCAAACCACTACTTCTGACAAAGTACTATGCTTATGAAATAGGTTTCAAAGGCTTAGAATGATAAGAATGATTAGGCCTAAATCAGAAAATTAAGTTATCACTAGCAAAGGGTTGATAGATTATGTGAATGTTTACAATGTTTCACCAAGCACTGTTGTATGGGATGGTGAAATACCGGAAAATTACTTGTACGTTCTAATTCCACCAGCACTGCATGTGTGCAGGTGACAAAAAACATTGTTTTTTTAATCGTTTTCTACTCTGCTGAAGATTACTTGATTTCAATAAACAAATCAAAAAATGATACAAAATAGATTAACTGCGCTGCATGAGAACATTTGGAAAGAGTCTCAAAATCGCCTAATGCCAAACATATACGTTCAGTATATGCCAGACATGATACAGGTACTGTAAAGACTTTTACCAAAAATAAACTGCAACTACTTTCAAGACCCTTCATAACTGATAATACTGATAACATAGCAATGATATCACTCAAACCATTCATCAACAGTTTAAAAACGCATACAAAACATAACGTTAAGGTCTAAAGAAATAGTACAATGGCGCGTAGGTGCCACTGTCGGTATAATATAATAATTAAGAAGCGGGTCGAGGTAGATAATATTCTGAGAAAAAAACTCTGAATTAAAAGAAAAAAAAGATTAAAGGCGTACATTTACGAGAAAATACATTCCTTTGTGATAAATAAACTCAGAAATGATGTGAGATTGTCAAGGAACCACATCGCTTCACTTTGCAAGATTGGAGCAACCTCATCACACCAAAGACGTCACCACTTGCAGTGTATTATGCCTGCAGTGGACAATCTGTGGTATTGTGTCCTGCTGTACCACAAATCCCATTTCAATTGCCTGTAGATGTAACCCGCGGTATCTTTGCATTTGGCCTTTGTGTTGCAGTTCCTGTCTTGGTGCCAGAATAAGGGGGGACAACCAGACTTTTTGTTCCATTACTTTCAGGAGTAAATGGTATGGTGACTTCATTATCCAGCAGCACGGCCAGATCGCAGTCTGATGCGCCCTGCCATGTGCGTCCGAAGCATGCCAACACTTGGCAGGGTGCACCTGACTGCAATCTGGCCGTGCCACTGGTAATTTTGTGGGGCACTTAGGCATGGGGTGGGATCAGAGAGAAGGCATTAATATAGGTGAATCAGAAGTTGTAATAATCATCTTATCACATTTACTACTTTCACCCCCCTTAAATCACAGAGATAGCCATCAAGGCGCGCTGACAGTTCTGAACCCATACAATCTTTATCACAATTGAAAATGTGGAGCTCAAAGCAACATTTTGGCCAGCCTCGTTTACCCAACATTTAGGCTGGAGACACCAAGTCCACCTGTCCATTTAAACACTTGTGACAGCGCATATCACATAACCATTCATATACATTGGGCATATGCATGCCTGTGTAAACAGAAAGCAGATTGTCTGATGTTGCTCTGCGGTTGAAAATCATAAATGTATAAGTTGAAAATACAGAAAATACTTTGGAGAAAGAACAACAATGGCAAAAAGGGAGACCAGGGATTTATTTAGTTGGACCAACAACAAGGTGAAACTGATACTAAAAGGTAAGTAAGCCTATACCTAACCGTTAAGACTGACTGACATGCACCATCATTTCCAAAGTTCTCCGTTCCTGCCTGTCCAGAATGCAATACAACCCCGGAGTTTTCAAACCTAAACGGGGTCAGCAGTGTTTCCAAATGTGTCAGTGTAGTGTGGGGGCGAGGCGTAAACGTAGCAAAATATTTGTTTTTAAACAAAAACCTAGTAGTATGGATGTAGCCATTAGAGACTGCAGATGGAACAGATACCTGCTGCCTTCAGATGGCTGGAAAGAGAATCACCAGCGTAAAGGAAAGGCCTTGGAAATAGTAATAAGGCGCACTAGAGAACACAGGTGTTAAAAGATTACACGTTGAAAAGAACCCTTCCCAGCATATGCAAAGCTAAAACTATCAAAAACAGCCCAAACTTAGATTGAGCACGCTGAATCTCCTCACACACAACATGACATCATCATCCTAACCCCCCCCACCCCCAATGTTTAATGCAAGTCGGCGCCTGTACTGATTCACAAAAGGCTCAATTCACAGCAATGTCTCTTCAAAGTCTGGATGCTATAAATTAATTGAATTATAATTAATTACAGGCAAAATATAAGGCAAGCAGCATTATCTGTGGTATGATGAGGTTGATACAACCTTGCAAAGTGAAACAATGTGGTTCCTTGACAACAAAGAACTTGTAATTTCTTTTTTGTAAATCTTTGACTTTTGACTTCTTATGACTTCATAATCTCAAACAATATACATTTTCGTGAATTTATCACTTTAATCTCATAAAATATACAATATACAAATATACGAGTTTTCTCGTAAATGTTTGACTTTAATCTTGGAAAATCTGAGTTTTTCTCTGAATATTACTGAATATTTACCTACAATGGCCCTAATGCCCAAAGGTTGTGAAATAGACCTCAACTCTGTGACTCAGACATCTTTTAAATGTTAAAACGACTTTAGACTCAATTAAGGCTTAAGTTAAACCATCTGTAGCAATGTTAGATCAATGTGTATGGCCATTCTCCAATCATAATCACCTTTCTCCACTGACTGCAGATCTATGATTAGTGAACATGAAAACACAGAACAGTGAATCTGCAGTGTTGGAACTTTCTGACATCAAGTGAAAAGCATGCAAACAAGACTTCCATGCTGTTTAAAAACAACCATGTAATATTCATTGATCAAGTGACCTAAGAACAAGACAGCATATCATATCAGCATATCAAAGGATTACACAATCACAGGCCCAGTGCTCTTGAGAAACACTGTCCTAAAATGCAAGCTATTGTTTGCTGTGATCCACTTCCTATTCAAAATCTGCCCAACAGGTTTTTCTCAGTCAGTTCAACATGATTCACCTTGGTCTGCAGGCACCCAGTTGTCGATCCTATTATTGTTGCCATTTTCTCTGACGCGACAGCAGATGCAACTGCCTCACCATTTAGATGGCTTTAATTCTGCCCATTTTTATTTCACTTACTCCCGAGGTAAGCACTATTTGAATGTTTAGTGTGAAAAATACACACACAAAAAAAACTACTTTCATTTCAATTATCTTGTTCACCAACCTCCTACACCTCCTGCTCCTCCATCACAATAGAAGGATGAAATAGCAGACAGGAACACAGCACATCTGCAGTGACAGACAGGAGTACAGTGAAATGGCTTTACTGGCCTCCACATCTAACCTGTCTGGACAGCCTTAGTCAATCTACCCATGGCAGAGCAGGAAATACAGCAACAAAAGAAAAAGAGAAAGACAGGGAGAGGGACAGGTCCAAGAACAGAAAACAATGCTGGCCTTCCTGACAAAAACATATTTAAAGCTAACCCTAACCACAAAGCACCCTCCTACTGGTACAATTCTTTCCCCACCCCATTGCCACAACATCCATGCTTTAATGTAGGAAATCAACAGCATACCTTATTTCCTTACTCACATACAGATTCTTCTGCCTATTCTTTAATCTTTTCAATTATTGAGGGCGTTGGGGGATGAGGGAAAAGATGGGTCCAGGTTTCCCAGAAGGCCTTCTCTCCCTGCTGCTGTCGCCTGCAATTGTCAATCTTTAACCTCAGCTGCAGGCTGCCGATTGGCTTGAGCACCACACGGAGAAGCCTGATTGGGTGCTCAGCTTGGTGTGCCACACGGGCTCTCTTCTCCCCACTCTCCCCAGCTACAGTGCTGCAATGCAGAGAGGACTGCTCCTCACTGTTGCTAAAAAACCTCCTGAAAAGCAAGTCTCTCACTCTCTTTAAACACCATACAGACATATACCAGCCGTGTGTCTTTAACCAGACATGTAAAATGCAGCTCTACAGTCATAGGATCAAATTCCCTCCCTCACTGTGTTCTCAGCCAGTGTATGTGTATGGCATCCATTTTGAACACTCTCTCTCTCTCTCTCTCTCTCTCTCTCTCTCTCTCTGACCACAGTGCGCACCGCACACACAGCATGTACACACAACACCAGTGAAATCTGCTGTAAAAGACCACATGCAGCTTATTATGTGCCCCAGCATGTTGATATGCACCATTGGCCTAATACTGGACACAAAGACAGGACTGAAAATGTCACAGGCCTCCCAGACAGCAAAGAAGGCATAACGCCCTCTATCCCTCTCTCTTTCTCTCTGCAATGCTTCTTCTACATTTACTGTCTCATAATAAATATCTGCCTAGATATTTTGAGTGTGAGCAACAGTAAGCCAAAAACAACACAAATATACAACTAAGAGCAATGCTATATATTTTCTATTTTTCTGTAAAAGGCATTTGTGTTTGATCACAATACAGAACTTGAAAGCATGAAGACAAAGATTAATAAAATTAAAACACATTGGTAGGTTACATATTCAGTGCAACACAAGTAGAAGCCATCCTTCTAAACAGAAACACATCCGGGCCAAAATGTCAAGGCCAACTACATAATCTACGCAGGTCCAAGAAGGTCAACCGGTGGCTATTTCAAAGCCGGACACCAAACTAAACAGGCTGTGTGGGTCGGTGTAATGCAGATTTAAGTGTGCCTACAACAATTTTCACACCATAGTGGAATGAAGGGATTAAGCGAATAACCAAGCACCATTCACAAAACACTGAGGGGGGTGGGGGATTTTCTGTTTCAGTCAATGCAGATTGCTCCTGAACCCTGGTCAAGCAACATTATATGCACCATTATATCCAGGCCATGGTTCCCCTGGTTATATTTAAAACAGAGCCTTTGTCAGATATCATCCACTTATAATGACAAAACAAATATCACATATTCCACCTTGAATATATTAAATGTTCAGTAATAAAATAACAATATTGATAAACTGGCAAAATATATTCAATCAATAACTAAATTTAATCCTTTTTTATCTGATTCATGCATACAGAAAACCAACATGATTATATATTAACAGAATCAATCTAACCTGGTCGACTTCAAATTGGTTTTCAAGCCTCTCTGGATGAGGTGAGGTTTCTATGCAGAGCCTTTTCAGAGGAAGTCCTTCTCTTCTTCCTTCCTTCCTTCTCTCTTACATACAAATACTCAGTGTGCTTGGAGCAGAGGGACAGAAAGGGGAAGCTCTTTAAAATGGCTGACACTCGGCAGCAGAGAACACTGGGAGGCAGTGCACACCATTAGGCTAAGGAAATTTCTCCAACCCTGTGATAAATAAACTGCTAAAGGCATATTTAGTCCGTAAACAATTGGTAATTTACAACACTGGTGAGCAGTTTACAGGAGTGGGCCTGTTTATTCACCAAGTAAAAAAAGGGAATTATGGTGAAGTGAACTAGGTTTTGGGTGACGTGTAGAAATATAACTACACAATTTACAGTTCTTCATTGCGATGTTAGTCTGGCAAAAAATTAACAACAGCCTTGCTCTCATGCCAGTTTGAGGCCTAAATTAAACTTGCTGTGCTGTCAGTTTACCATCTGTTAATTCCTCTGGGGACTCCCCTCTGCACTGCTCCCTGTCTCTCCCATCCTGCCTGGATCCCTCACCAGGCCTGCAATCTTGACAGCATAGGCCAGGGGTAACCACAAAAAAAATCTTCTTTTGATCTTGACAAAAGAAAGCAGGTTTTCTCAGTCAATATAAATATGCAATGACCTCACACTTGACCTGTGACCCTGTACTGTATGTGTCCAGACAGCCACCCAGTAAACAGAGGCAGTATGCTGACTGTACCATGCTATGCTCACCTTCCAAACTCCACTCCTATGCTGTGGGGTGACAAATACTCTTTCCCCTCCCCCAGTCTGTCAGATAAACCTGTATTATTACTGAGGCACGGATCACACACAGTGGCTGGTGCCTTATCAACAGTGTTGTATATGTAAAAGAATGAAAATAAGGCTTACCTCTGTGGATGCATGGCTACAAACTCTGTGTGATATGTCAATGCTTATTAAAACATGGAGGACAGCAGCCCTGTCAGCCCTCACCCTGCTCAGAGCACAGCCACGGCTCTCAAAGCTGGCCGACTCACTGCTCTGATATAAGCCACACTAAGACTGGCCATGCATGCTGACAGAATGTAAGGCAGCTGCTGATTGGCTAGCGCATTTCCTGGCTGCTTGTCTTTTGTTTAGAACAGGCAAGCTGAAACGCAGTACTCAGAGCAAGAAGAGCTAGGCCCAGATCAAAATAGTCAGCTTCTGCACACCTATCAGCTACCAAGAAGACTGCATGCAGCAGTTGTTGTTTCATAAACATAGGACTTTGATGTAGCTGTGAGGGATAGTCAGCAGATGTGTACACAAAGAAAGGGCCTATGGTCGAAGGAGGAATTGGTCTCACTGTTCCCACCCTCAAGTTCATGGGAAAGATAAAAAACTTTCTCTGTTACTGTTTTTTTGGCTGATATATTTGACTAATACACAGTCGTGATTTTCCTAACACTGGCTTCTGAAGTGGTGTCCTTACACACATAGGCCACAATTGCTCTGTTAAAAAACATTGACTTTCGGTTTCTGTTACATTATTCCACCTTGGAAGTGTATTGTACCTCAAAAGACATAGCACAGTTCTCGTGCATTTGCAATTTTAGGAGCTTCTTGTTTTTGTTTGCCTAATGTTTGCTATCTTTAGAAACATTTGATCTCATATTTACGTTATTACAGCTTATAACTTAATTTTGTAAATTAATTTCACAAAAGTCAAGGGGGGCGGCAGTAGCTCAGTCCATGGGGACTTGGCTTGGGAACCAGAGGGATGCCAGTTCAAGCTAGCAGCAAGGAGGGATTTAGTGTCTTGCTAAAAAGGTAGACATGTATGCTTAATGTGTGAGGCAGTAAATCAAAGATAAAGGGATTATTCAAACTGTATAACAATAACTTTATTTATGTAATGTCACATGTAATAAGAAAAGATTGGACATAGCAGTTTACATTTATTTTGCACTCCTTTTTGTACACTGTATGCATTCAGTGTGGTTCATTCTTGTACTGCTAATGGGACATGATCATTTCCCCCTGGGGACAAATAAAGTAACTTTCTTCTCTAAATATAAATCTGAGAAGTGCTTATCAAAGTAATTTGGATGATGCTACATGTAAGCATATTAGCCAGGGATCTGTTGCATATTTCTAATAGCATTAATACCACACTATATTGGGTTAATGTGTTTTAGAGGAAAAACAAATGATTGCTTCTCTGTAGGTAAAATGTTATATGTCTGAATATATGAATAATATGCCTGCACTGTTCACTTTCCTATGGCCTCTCCTTCTACAGGACGAAAGACAGGAGCAACCTCTTCTGGGAAAACTTGATATAGTTATATAATATATAGTTCAGTACATACTAGTCCAGAGATTCTCAAACATATTCATGAACCACCAAATACGTAAACAATTGAATCAAGGAGCCCATTTGACAACTTGTGTCACAAAATGTATCTTAATCATATTTGTCTTGTTTAAGTTGCGTACTGTATACATTGAGAGCAATGAAAAAGTTAAATTCCTTGTATGTATTTGGCCAATAAATCTGATTCTAATTATTTAGAAGAATGCCATATGTAAAGAAAATGTTAACAAGACATAAGAATATCTAAAAACTGGATCTGTCAGGGTGAGTTCCTGTCTAAATCCAGCTTTGCTTTGGGTATCACTAGTGTTTATCCATAGACTTTAATATTAACAGTCTATGGGTTTACCAACAGTCTGTCCTTTCCTTTATAGTATCAGTGATAAATACTTAGCCTGCACAGTGACACATGACAGCTTAATACAGGTGGTGCTTTGACGTTAAGGCATTTAACGTTACAGTCTGTTTGGCATTAAGATAAACTGAACAATATCGAACTGGTGAGAAATGGCCTTGGAAAGAGTCCGTGTGGGTTTTTCTGAAAAGTAAGGATACCAAGTTCAATGTCTAAATGTTAGGAAAAAAAGTTTTTGGTTTAACTCGTCTCTTCGCTACATGTTAACCAGCTAACGTTAAATTGCAAAGTGACGTCTAATAATAAATGTATGTAACTTTAATTACATGACACAAAAAAAAACTAGGCATAACTTTGCGTTTCCTACTGTGAATTGTCTCTAACCAGTCAACTCTAACATTTCTATAACTGACTTGTAATAACCTTGACTTGCTAACGTTAGTGCGTTAATTTAAGATAATGTTAACTAGCCACGAGCTTCTGCCCAAAACAAACTAAACAGGGATGTCTCAGCTGAGAATGAGTGAAAACAAACACTTCGCCGGTCTATTTACCAGATGATTTAACAATAAAACGTTATTACTTTGGTTACTCCGCACATAAAAATGTAGCTAAAGGCAGTATATCATCTGTCACCTTTGTCAGTCTCCACTGTCTTTCACCGTTTGGAGTCCAGTCTGCAGACGGTGAACCGTGAGCTTTTCAAGTAGCCGACCAGTAACGAGCCCCGCAGTCCCCAAGATGGCGCGCTAGCTAGACTTCACTGTGCTTGAATAGCCTTGAATTGCATGTTATATTCAAGGCCTTAAATATAACATGTAAATGTGGTTTTAGGAAAGTTCTGTCATATTTTATTTTTTTATTTTGTATGTCTAAGTGCACACGCTCTAAATCAGGTCACTTGATGAGCTGCATTGTGATTCATCAGTATCGATATAATATCTTATGAATTTCTTATGCTTGACGTTTATCTGAACTGCCACTGAAAAGGGAATTAAGTTAACATAAGTAATGTAACGTATAGGGTAACTAATAATTACACATGGGCCTAACTTAAAAGAGAAGTGAAGTGTCAAATGTTACAATCAATCACACTATTGATTATATGACATGGATCAGAATAGGCTGTAGTTACAGAATAAGTGAGAGAGAAAAAAATGCAGATCTAACTCTGTCTTTTCACTGTGTTTTAGTGACTTGATCTTAGTCTTTTCGTTAAATAGAGGAATTATATCAATTATTTTCCGTTTAATTATACTGCTTTCCAGCACTTTATGGGAAAAAATAAAGAAACTGAAAAGACAATCAACACATTTTACTAAACTTTAGACTTGTAAACTCTTTAAGACCGACAATAGTATTAGCCTGTATGTAGGCCTACACATTGTTAACCTGGATTTTATTTTTTAAACTCTTTATTGTCATCTTGTTTAGTTATAACGTGTGTTATAGCTGATAATGCAAGATGTTTTATGTGCATAGTGCTGAGAAGTAAGTTCGTAATGGGAGTTGGGTTGGAGCAAAGAAAGGCATGCTGTTAGCTGTTTGCAGGTAAACTAATCTGAATACATTAATGATTATGGGGCTATCTCCTGTCCTTTCAAAGTAGAGAAGCTGAGTAGGGACGGGGGATGGGATAGAGTGGCTTATGCTCAATGAGGGGGGAGGTCATTTTGACATGCATGGGGGAAGGGGGACAAACAGAGGGCCACTGGGCCCCTCTTTGGGTCTCCATGGAATGTAGGAGCTCACTCAGACAGACTTACTAACAGACCAAATACACACACAACAAAATGCACAGGTTTTTTAAAATGTTTAATTATTTTTTACTTTTGGAGATTTCATCATGTTATGAGCCATAAAAAAAGCAGTAAACATTTGCAAACAACCCACCTAGATCTGGATTAATCTATATGTATGTATGCATTGCATCAATATTGTAAATGATGTATGGATGCCTTGATCCTTCTTTACTGGTTGTTAACACTTCAGCCAATAACGATAGCTTTGTCTGAGTACATTTTATGAATTGGTAGCACGAAATAGAATGCTGTGACTTTGGTAATGAACCTTCTCCTCAGCTAAGCTTTAACCAAATAAAATGTGTGAACGTTTCCATCCTGCATACAAACCCTTTCATTTTTTTCACCTCAAAGTTTTTAAGCTGATTGCAGAATTATGTTTTTCGACAGGATAGAGCAAGTAGGGAGTAAGGAGCTAATTAACACTGCCTCTTCTCTTCTTTAATCCCCCCACCCTGTTGCCCTCCCTCCATCTTTGGCCCTTACTCCCCACTTAGTTCTCAGTTCTCACAGTCACATTCAAGGTACAAATAAGAGTAAGAAAAGAGCATAACGTTGGCATGTATTTGAGTGGCAGTCACTTTATAACTGACATACATAAATCATGATTGCAAATTAATATTTTGCAATTATATTTATTCCTGCTGTATTCAATCCACATGGCATATATCTCATGTATTTGTAAGTCCAAGAGAAACAATATTGGAAAAATGTTCAGCTTTTTACACTGTTCTGCTTCATTAGAAGTCATCCCTTTTTCCATAAATTAATTCCAAATGCCTGCAAAAAATTTTTTTTTAATTCTTTACATTTTGTAAATAGAATGTTTTATAATTGTATGTAAAGTGAATAACATAATAATGTAGCCTAATTAACTAAAATTACTTAAAATTCAAATTAACTAAGTCACTCTACGGGAATGATAAGTAATTTGCATAAAGCTACTTTTCTGCCAGCCTATAAATAAGTTTTTTAAATCTCCCCTATTGATATCAGTGAGTGCTGCTCATATAGCCTGTGGTTTACGTATTGGTTTACGTGTAGTTCGTTTTCAGAACGTGTCAGATTATTTCCTGCAACTTGCAAAATAAAGCAACTGCATTACCCAGAAGTCCTGTCGCTTTGCTACAAGCTGGCTCCCTCCGCTCTGGGAGTGTTTCGCATTTAAACAAACACGGTCCTACCGAAGATGGCGGTGAGTTTGTAGAGGCGTAAAAGAAACTGCTCTATTCAATAAAAGCGTCGAAGCCGGTGAGTTTTCTGCAATTAGTTTATGAATAGATTATACCTAAGTTTTGAACACTGACGGTTGTGTGTGTTATAGCGTGCGCATTTGTCACAGAAGACAGTTGGTGTTGCTCCGCTTCCGAGCAAGCTGTGGTTTTTAAGCTACCGTGATACAACGAACCACCTTTCCACTGTCTATTTGTTATGGAATGTCTGTTGTGATATTATTGACTCCTAAACAGTCAATACGATGGTACTTTACGTTAAGCCTGGCTTGTTAATGTACCATTTGTATCGGTTACGGTGTTTGTTGGTATTTATTTTATTATACGTTAGCTACAAAGTTTACGAGATACAGGCTCTCTGATTCGCTGGGGTGCAATAGCCTAACGGTAGCTGTTAATACTCCACACTGCTTATGACCAAACTCGTTTGTGTTTCAAAACCTTTGTAGAGCCACTTGGCTAAACTGAAATAGCTTTGGGCACACTAACGTTATATATATATTTTTTTTATTAGACGTCTGACTTGCTCAGTTTCGGTTTAAACGTGGCTGTGTGCACAGCTAACGATAGTTTACGTTACACCGCAGTAGTTGTCTTGGGTAACAAAGTGAAAATGACATTGTCTAGCTATTGCTCGTTTGTTACGGTTGTCTAGCCTCCACCATGAATGTAGTGGAAGGTAAACCCACTTAAAGACGGTATATTGTACATGCATTTTGTTAGTGGAATCGTTTTCTTGCCTTTTTAATTTGACACACACAAAATAAAACATCATCTAAACAAATGGCAACAAACTAATTTAGTCAAGTCATACAAAATGAGAGACGCAGTATTTGCTGCTTTACAGAAAATAAAGTCTTATTTTCTTGGTTAATGATGTTAACTAGACTGCACGTAATTATAACCACCTTGTTTTTCACTGTCCTCTGCTGACAAACCAAACTTGAACTGAGTAACTCATTGTGGTTGCTCTGGAGAATCCACAGCATCTGTTATATATTTGCATGGCTCTAGTGAGATTACATATCCATGATTGTAATAGTTGGTATAATGGCCCGTCACAGTATGATACATGTTGGTTTTCACTGCTGATAAATCATATTTATGTGCATGTACAGAGAGAGGGAGTGAGAGATTACAGGGGAGGATGATCGCTTGCTCACAGGGTTCAGGTAGAGTCCAGGTTTGCTTTCTCTGTGCTCCACAAGGTGTATGCTGAGCAGTTTGTGAGGTGGTAAGAGGACATTCTTGAAGAGTGTGCTCATGGGTAAGCAAACAATGAGGAGATAGGTAGTCATTCCACTAAAACAGTTGAGGTCTAGGTGTGCTGTCGCTCTCTTTGCCTGGGGCCATCCCTGCCAATACTTGCAGGTATTATAGCGCAATGCTTATTTCCACGTGAGAGTTTCTAAAATAATTTAGGTGTTTTTGTCATAATACTACATGGTCTAGTTACGAGGATGCCACTTATTGATGAATGTTCCTTCTTATATGCTTTTATACAGGCCACTCATTAAATGTAGAGCTACATTTAATGGGAATAAACAAGTGAGATTATTTTGAGTCTGATGGAATGCCATTATTCAATGTCCATATATGTGGTATTTTTCTAAGTGTTAGAACAACCACTGTGGGAACCTGTCCAATGAACTGCTTCTGCTCATATTCTTGGCAAATGGAGCCCCCTGTCCCCCATTCTCTGTCCCTTTATCTACCATTTTCTTTCTCCCTCACACAGGGTGTCAGGCTGCGTTAACAATGAATCAATCTTTGGGGGGATTCTTTGACTGCAGATGGGGTAAAGAAGTGACTGGGATGCATGGCTTTCGCTCTTTGTCTGCTGGCCCCTGTGCTCTCAATAATTCATTAACTTATCACTTTTTCTCATGGGACTGGGAGAAGTCTCTCTCTCGTGGCAGATTCTGTGGTTACATCAGATTGGCTGATTGATAATCGAATAAGCATACATTTAGTGGCTTTAGTGATATTTAGTTATTTCTTATAGAAGGTAATCTGATGTTGAATATTTTAGCACCCTGTCAACAATACAAAAAAAGTGTTTTTTTGAGCTGGTTACCAAACAGACTTAGTCAACTAATAAATCAGGGGATCAGCTATGTCAGATAATACATCTGTGTAAAAGTACACTACATTTTGGCTCTACATTTGCAAATTTATTCAGTGACATCTGAAGATCTGTGGTAAGGTTGAGAATGTTTAAATTTGATTGATTCCAGTTCGGTTTAGAGCACTATTTACAGCCCACTCTATTGTAAACAACACCATACATACATGTATGTGTATGTGTAATTGTAGATATACTGTATGTGGAAGCACAGTACGTTAAAACTGCATTTCTGAAGACAGTACGCTAAATTAGAATCATGTTTCTCAATGAAGTTCTTACAAAGTTCTTGTTGGATCTTGTTCAAAATTTAAAGGTAGCTTGTACTATGCAAGTAATAAGTTTTTCTTTCTAAAACAAAAAACAATGTGCACAAGGCCCCCTTTAGTGTGATATCCGTATCAGTATGATACAAAGCGGCGGCGTTTTGACAACCTGGGATGAAAACAGGTTGTTACATCACTGTGGGTTTTTATGTGCTTCAGTGTTTACTCTGCTCCTCGTTTCTCTCCTCTGCTGTGTGTAGAGTGCTGCTCTGTGCTTTCCGTGTGTCCGTTTGACCAATGGCAATTCACGCAGGGTTGGGCAGAGGTGTGGGTGTGTTTATTTGGGCTTTGGAATGTAACCGCTGTGAAACAATCAGAAAATAACATTTTATCTCTCTGATTCACTGCTTTATTCTCGTTAACTGCTTTCTCTCCTTGGCTTGTTGAGCTAGGGAGGATGGGCCAACTTTGAATGCTGTGTGTTTATAAACAACAAGCAACAAAAGTTAGATCATACCTTCTTTAATTTTTTTAAATAATTAAAAGCTTTAGGACTCTAATTTAATTTTCTGGATGGTATCCCTTTTTAAAGGGCTTGGGTAAATATTTCTGCTATGTGGTTGCATTAAATTCTAAAAACTGGCTGTTATCATAAAAAATAGAGCTTGCTACGTTTTGATAACTGTCTTTAATCTGTATTTGTCAAGCTGCATTTTTGCATCACTAGCTATGTTTCCATCCACATGTTTTTATCCAAATTAAGTGATATCAAATGAAAATGCCTTATGGAAACAGTAAAATTTGATATATTGACTCAAAGGAAGTACTTTCGGTCTCATTGAATTTTATCTTGATCGATATACGACTTGTGCGATATATGCTGATGGAAACGTTATTTGCCTAATAAATAATGAATTGCGATTAAGTTTTAGGTCATTTTATGATTGCAACTCGCCACAAAAAGAAGTTTTAGTTCATTTACGCCCAGTATTCACGCTCTGTTTGCACACATGGCAGGTGTCAACAAAGACCGATGGAAGTGGACGAACAAGGAGACGAGTTAATTTACGAGCAAAATATAACGGCTATTTTAGAAATGCCATAATTTATCAGGAACTCGCAAAGGAAATGGGCTACAAAGGTTACGACAAGCCGTGGGACGTCCTCCGGAGTAAATGGAAGGCGCTCAAACAGTGATGTCTTGACCAACTGCCACTATGTTTGAAAGCCATGATGTCTCTCTCTCATGGGTGGGCGAAATTCTCTGGGCGTGCAAAGCAAAGAAAGGGGAGGTAACCTTGCTCCTTATGACCTCACAAGGGGCAATATTCTAGATTGGCCCATCTGAGCTTTCATTTCCTCAAAGGCAGAGCAGGATACCCAGGGCTCGGTTTACACCTATCACCATTTCTAGCCACTGGGGGACTATAGGCAGGCTGGGGGAACTCATATTAATGTTAAAAATGTTAAAACCTCATAAAGTGAAATTTTCATGCCATGGGACCTTTTTAAGAGAGGCCAAAAGACGGAGTTATACGATGTGTTTAGAGTAACTGCTAATCAGTCATGTGGTATGTGTTCAATTTAAGATTAATAGCTGTGTTTGTGAGCAGTGGCTTGGAGAGGACACTAGATGACACGCAGAGCTGAAAGGAAAGCCCGATTGTTTCCCCTAATTGAAATATGACTCCATGGACTTAGTTCACTTGGTTAGGCAGCAGTACAGGTAGTGTAGGGTTAGTCAAGAAAAATACCAGAGTTGCTGCCTCTGATGGAGTACTTGTTATTCAGGTTTAAGAAAGTTTCCTGTGGTCAGTATAAGCTGTGTAAAACATACTTTTTGTCCCCACATCTCAAGATCACTCATGCAGTGACCGTGATCTGTCTTTGTGTTTGTTAAAGTGGTGTGGTAGTACTCAACAGGTAGGTCTTCCCACCATTGTAGAGCTAAATATAGAAAACTCCTCAACAAGAAAGTTGTTTCCACTGCTAAAATATTTAGAGCTACTTCACCCTAACAAGTGAGAGTGAGAATATGAGATGGGAGCAGCTGAAAACCAGATTGTTATACACTAGTCAGAGGAAGCCAGACAGCCAGCCCACCAAGTCCAAAGTCAAGCGGTGCAGTTTGCACTCTGACTCTATTTGAAGTCACATCTCATTCATCTCCACTGTCCCCTTCTCTGAGGTAATACCCATGTGTTAGGCTAGCTGAGCCATATGTGAGCCATGCACACTTCTAAAAGCCAAACGGGCAGCCTGAAGCAATCATTGCACCCAATTCCAGTTTATAACCAGCAAGGATTTGGAACAGTTCACTCTCTGTAGTCCTCGTTGATTGGACGAAGGCAAATGTTTATTAGGGAAGGGGGTGCCAAGAGCTTTGTCCCCCTCCCCTCCTTACCCTTCCTCTTTAACTTCAACTCCCCCTTTAACTTTGGCTCCCTCAGCTGAAGAATGCTCGTAAAACGTGTTCACCTGAACAAGCCAGTGGGAGGTTAGCTCCCTGGCCTAGTTTTGTTACCATTGTAAAAAGTTAGCAAGACCTTGTTTGTGTTTTGTTTAGAGCCCCCTTTTTTAAAAAAAAAATGCTTTGGGGGAGAGACAGCAAGGGTGAAAAAAAGTTTGGTTTGTGAGATAACTGCTACCAGATGCTCTCTTGGTCTGTTATTCTGCATAAAGAGAAAGAGAAGCTGGTGAAGACAGGGAAAGGAAAGAAACACTGTTATTTCTATATGAACTTCTCAAATGCTACATGGACACTCTCCATCTTCTCCCTTTCTACAATTTTCTCATCCCATGTATACTTAAATTGCACAAAAGTTGAAAAAGGTCAAAATAGTTACTTTGCAACTAAAACAACAGGGGCTTTGGCCAACTTTGACCACTGTAAAGTGCACAGGTTATCTGTCCCAAATTTTCACAAACCTCAGCTTTACTGCCCTCAATACTCCTCACCTATGAAAATGAAATGAACTTTGTCAAATGGAATGCCCTGTTTACATGTGTTCCTCTCTGTACATCTTGGGTATGAATGGTTTGATGGACTTATGTGGCAGTGGGGTGTGGTTTCTGGGTCTGTCTGGGTTGAGTGGCAGCTGTGGCTGGCACTGCAGTTGCAAGAGGATATGTGCACCTTTATGTGACCATGCAAGAAGCGACTGCTATGTGAGCCTCCTATCTTATAGTTTACCTGCAATTCAAAAGCTCCTTTTCATTAAAAGAATTTACCACAAACTGCCGTTAGTGTGCAGACATTTGCTCACAGCACTGTGCTTGACAGCATTTCGATTTTCCAAGTGTGATTTCTAGTTTATTGCAGCCTTGAGTTCAAAGAAAAGTCAAGTTGTGAATGACAGAGTTCCACACCATCATTAAAGGCTCCAGACTTTCTACAGCATGTCAACACTGGCAAGGCATGTGTCAGATAATTTATTACTATCCATTTTTTCTACAACACTCCATTTCTTAATTGGACAGATTTTTTTTCTCTCCTTCCTGGATAAAGTGGAAAACGTTCCTTTCACTGTTACTGCTCTTTACTCTGCCTGGTGACGTCACTCCTGTGTATGTGGCTCGTCGTTAAGGCAACACTCCCATCAAAAGGTTGCCTTCTGACCTTTCCACATCACATCAAGCTTTTTATTTTGAATACCAAACAGTTAAATACCAAAAGTTTGACATTAGTCCGATCCAGTATTTTGTATGGAGGTGGCTCTACTTTTGGGCAAGGGATCACTATGTTTCCATTCTGCTTGTGCTGCTCATATGTGCTTATCTGATGTTTTTTATTGTTTTTTTACTGCTATACTAGATCAAGTGATTTTATGACTGTGGTGTGACTAAAATAGGAGAAGTAAAGGTCTCTGTTCAATTAGCACCGCCATCTGTACTACTGTGATACTACCCTGTTCCATGTGACCACCCTTGAAAAGTTTTAAAGTAATTAAAGTAAGTTTTTTAAGTAGAGATGGCAGAGTTTTGACAGTTGTAGGGGTCAAAAACACAGTTGATGGGGAGGTTCAGAATACATGTGTATTGGCACAAAGTGGATAAAATCAACCCGCAAGATTTTATAAGCTTAAAACAATTTCCTTTTTACAGAGAAGCACATATAGTAATCGCAAGTAGTGTAACAGGAAAGTCAGTAGTACAGGATAGGCAAGGCAAGGCAGCTTTATTGGTATAGCACATTTCAGCCACAGGGCAATTCAAAGTGCTTCACACAAAATCAGTTAAAAACAGTTAAAAAATAAAAACAGATAAAACACAAGAATAAACAGTTAAAATAAAAAATAAAACAGATAAAACACAAGAATAAAAGTTGCAGTGTAAGAAATTAAAGAAATGAACATAATTTAAAGAAAGGCAACATCAAAAAGAAAGGTCTTCAGCCTTGATTTAAAAGAACTGAGAGTAGCAGCGAATCTGCGGTTTTCTGGGAGTTTGTTCCAGATATGAGGAGCATAGAAACTGAATGCTGCTTCTCCCTGTTTATTTCTGACTCTGGGGACAGAAAGCAGACCTGTCCCAGATGACCTGAGAGGTCTGGCTGGGTCATAGTGTAGTAGCAGATCAGAAATGTATTTTGGCCCTAAACCGTTTTAGTGATTTATAAACTAGCACAAGTATTTTGAAATCTATTCTTTGAGACACAGGAAGCCAGTGTAAGGACTTTAGAACTGGAGTGATGGGATCCACTCTCTTGGTCTTAGTGAGAACTCGAGCAGCAGCGTTCTGAATCAGCTGCAGCTGTCTGATTGATTTTTTAGGGAGACCTGTAAAGACACCATTACAGTAGTCAAGTCTACTGAATGCATGGACAAGTTTTTCCAAATCCTGTTGACACATAAGTCCTTTAACCCTTGATATATTCTTAAGGTGATAATAGGCTGACTTTGAAATTGTCTTAATGTGGCTGTTAAAATTCAGGTCAGAGTCCATGACTACACCAAGATTTCTGGCTTTGTCTGTTGTTTTTAACATTGTTGTTTGAATCTGAGCGCAGACTTTTAATCGTTCCTCTTTAGCTCCAAAAACAACCACCTTTTTTGCAGGATAAAAGGTTTACAGGTCTATACTTTTTTTTCTTCTTCTTTTTTTAAATAATCAGAAGATGCCTTACTCATTCTTGAATAAGCAAATATCATGCATTGTGCACTTCTTAAAATCCAAAATTTATTAAATCCTATAATTGGAATATCTTAAACATTTGATCAAGACTGACTAAATTCATGTTTCAAAATGCAAGTATATTTACAGTATTGCGTATCGATGTCTGTCTAGTTGTTAGTACTAGTTGGGCAGTACAGCCTATATAAAGTATTACTTGCTTCACAGGTAAGCAGGCTGTAGCTCCCATGTAAATGTCTCACTAAAGTGTACACAATCAGCAGTAAAAGTCCATCATCATGGTAAACTTAAGACATGAGCTATAAGATACAGGATACTGTATTGTTCTTGTCCTGCAGATGTGATTGCAAATGTAGTGTTATGAAGGCTGCACAATTAGTTTTGTAACAGTGGTCAACAATAAGGGTTGTCCAATGGCCTGGGGCATGTAAAAAGCCACGTCAGGCAAGTACATATAACAACCCAGTCGGGCAAGTGGGTTTAAGTCTGCTCCACTGAATTCAAGTGCTCTCTCCCCGCTGAGTGTGAGCAACTGGAACAGTGACAGCATTTTCTCCTCAGGCAGAATGACAAACGGGGACGAATCCCTCGGCAGCTGATTTCCGTAAAATATGACATCTACAGTAGCTAAAAAAAAAAAGCTTAATTAAGTTAACGTTACTGATCTCTGCAGCCCCTCTGCCTTTGACTCACCGCTCCAGGAGATGTTGTGTTCCCCCTACACAATGTAACATATTTCATTTACTGTTTAAAACGTTTTCCAGGTTAGTGGGGATGCATACTGCTGAAAACCATGTTCTCTCAGCATTTTGGTTTGTTGCTAAAACTGTATGTAAAATGAGCGGTGGCGTGAAATCACCTGTTTCACGTAATGTTATCTTGAGGTGTCGTCTATCTGCTGGATTTTTACTTAGCTGTGGTCAACTAGAAATTAAGCCTACTGATGGCAACATTATTGGTCATATTTCAGTTCAGTGTTTAGTTATGACCGAAGTAGTAGTCCCAGTGAGTGAAAATGTGATCGGAGATGTACATTGCAAAATATGTTATGTACCTGGAATAGTTCATTAGCTATGTGTGATATCTGTAAAGCTAAATGGACTCACAGTAGTAAAGCATTATAGATAGATAGATAGATAGATAGATAATTTATTGATCCCAGTAAAATGGGAAATTACAGCATTTAAAAAATGACACTTTATTCTTATCCAAAGATTTTTTTTTTTACGTGATAGAAAGGACACTATATCCCAAAATGTGACACTTTTGAGAAATCATTATTTGAAATTAAAGCAAACTGTTGCTAAAAAGGAACAACACACTTAGGTCATGTTACGGTTGACAACCTTTTCCAGCTGTTTCATCATAACTGTGACCAGGCTAAGGACCCCTAACACCTACAATATTTGTCATCACTGTTGCTGACATGCAGTGTAGCTACTAGTACTAGAGCTGTAGTAGAAACAAATAAATTACATATATAAACCACTGTCTCTCTGGTAGGTTATTTATTGCAATTCGATTGTATAGTTTTTTTCAATTAACAGCGTCCACTTTCAAGTATGAACTTTAACTCATCTATGACATTATTTGTGATGTGTTTATACATTGTACATATAACCATTTACTTGAGTATATTTATAACCACTAATAAAATAAAATGTATAAAGGCCAGTAAAAATTGACTATGGGCAAGTAGAATTTAAAAAAAAGAGCACAAATCCCTAGGGCTGTGCTAACATAACGTTAAGGAATGACGACCATTTCCACCACAGCGCCGTCATTTACGGTAACGTTACTAATTTAACAAAGCACAACCATATATTAAACACAATAGACAGACCAACTACATTACTAAAACGTGTAATGGTGCTTTGGTAAAAAAAAATTAGGTTCAAAAGCCTGCTTGCAACTGCGGGTGGGGGGTCCTCTGGTAGGAATCCATAGGATAGCTACTCTTCTGTGACACAACAGCTTGCACGCGGGTGTTGGAAACGTGTTTGATGGATGCATACAAAAGTGTGACTATCTCATTTAAAAAATTGCTGTTCGACAATTCTGAAGTAATTGTTACAGGCCTACATTATGCTGACCCAGTGTGTCATTTTAGATAGCATGTTGGCATTCTGGTGCAAAATAGGCGTGACATCACTGTTTACTGTTGATTTATTTGTGGCGGCCCACCACAATATCAACATGATTCACTCAGCCTCTCCCTGTCCGTCTCTCTCTCTCTGTACACATCCCAAACCGTCTGTGAAAAGCCCCCAACCTCCTCCTCTCTGTGCACAACTGCTTAACCCCAGCCTCTGGCTTTGCAGTATATCTATAGCAATGGCTTTCAAGAGTTCAGTGTGTTTCTCTCTGCAGTTATATTTTCACATGTTAGCTATGATAGTTGACATTAGCTAACGCTAGCGCTTGTTCCAATGGACCTCTGCTCAGCATCATGTCAGTTAAGTTAACTTTAAAAAATACGGTTTTATGTGAAAAACCGCAGAGAGAACCAACTTAACATGTTTAGGAGTGCCATGTGAACTCAAGAAAGATATTACTGTATTCTTGCTGCGTGGTGATGCCAGGCTTCGGAGTGGGCTGTTGGTCCAGAAGACTAATGTTTTTTCCATATTACAAGTAAATTCCGCTCTCCTTGCCTCCTCCCCTGTAAGCCCTCACAGTAACAGACGCTGAAAAAAGAGTGTCATGAAGAAAAAAATCAGAAGATCACACATCAGAATGCTTAAAAATATCAAAATTCAATACATTTTATTTTCATAACTTCATAATTTCTTTAATGCCAACCTCCCCCACCCCTCTTTAGCCGCAACCACAAATAGACTCTAATTCTGTGGAAAACACTAGACATGTATAACAGCATCGTGCGTGTGTGCGTGTAATCCCGCCCTGCCGGCTGTGCCTTTCTCACAGATGTCAATTTGGCACTGTTACTGCTTCTGGCTTAACGTCGGAACAACTCTGTCCCCCCCATTCTGTGTCCGTACCTTCTTATACAGAATTGCGAGGCAGAATAACGGCGTAACATTCCCTCCTTGACCAGGCTGTATATATAAAGGGCTACAGTGTGAGGGATTAGCAGTGCAGATTTAATCACTCAGCAGATGGGAACAGAGTGCAGTGTCACCAAGACAAAAACAAACGTGTGTGTGTGTCCGTGTGTGTGTGTGTCCGTGTGTGTGTGTGTGTCCGTGTGTGTCCGTGTGTGTCCGTTTGTGTCCGTGTGTGTCCGTTTGTGTCCAGTTAGACTGAGCAACTCTGATTTGATTCCTCGGTTCTTTTTCACCCATTGGCCTTCGGTGTCTGTCTTTCAACACTTGGTACTTATCCAGCCTGTCCTCATAAGTCATTTTAACACATTTAATAGTTTACCTGCAACTGAATGGCATGTGGTGAATGATGGAACATGAAGAAGGAAAACCAAAGAGTAGAGCATTACAACTTATCAAATGCACAAGAATAAGGTTTATGTTCTTTTTTGTAATCGATAATTCTGTGGGTTTTATCGCAATGGAATTGAAACAAAACCAACTAAAATGGTCCCTACTCGTGTGCCAGACTGTAAAACAATCCTTGTGATTCTCAGATTTTTAGATGAATTGTGTCTTTTTTTTATTTTGCCATGGTTAGCCGTTTGTCACCCTGGGAGATAAATAGAAAGTGAATTTTTATAGTTTTCATGGCTACAAAGATTAAAAACCCTAGTTCAGCTCCTGCTCTCTGTTACTCCTTGCACCTCATTTTTGGAATTGTTTTCACCTAGATTCTGTCAACACAGAGCCAGTTAAACGAAAGGAAAAGGAGTAGTAAAGGAAAAAATGAAAGTTGGGAGGGGGGTGCAGTTGTGAAACTGGCGTCAGACCATCTTTGAGTGGAATTCTTTGCAGGGGTCAGAGTTCAGGCGCTGCAGTGTGGCGCTGTGATTGGCTGAGGAAAGGTGAAATGAAAACCACAGTAAACTTTTGACCCCAGCGCAGGAGCTCTGCTGGAACGCCCAGCCCCAGTTCTGGCGTGGTGGAACAGAGCCTGCTCTCTTCCTGTGTTTACTCCACCAATCCAACAGGGACGGTGGGGAGAGGAGAGGGAGCGGTGGGGAGAGCGGTGGGAGCACAGAGAGGGAGGAGAGAAAAACGAGAGCAAGAAGGAGGGAGGGAGGAAGGGAAGAGAGAAAATCGTCAGAGCTGCGGCCTGAAATTGAGTGGCACAGTGTGTGCATAAAACACACACTGCTTATGAAAAGCAAAGTTAACACCAAGCACAGTCTTTTTTTTTTTTTTATATCAACGTGTGGTCATTTAGAAAATATTGCCAAATGTAATTACAAAGGTTGACATATCTTCACACTGATTTATCTGAGGCTACATGAAATTTCTCTTCTCACTGCATCTCCATTAGTTGCTAGTGAAGATGTGTGTGTTATCAGAATGGACAGCATGGCGGTTGATCAGGCCCTGGTGCTCTGGCTCTCCAGATAAAGGCTGTTTAGTCATTGATTAATGAACTCATTTCCATAATATTAGCCTTGTGTGATCACAGCCGCCTGCATTTTGTTTGGTTGGTGTAGTCTCCTCTAGACGATGCCGCATCCTCACTCTTATCATCTTGCTATACACACCAACATGTCACGCTTATAGAAAATGAAGGGTTGTTGGAGATTTAGCTGGTTGGACCTGTGCCCATGTGCACCTTATTCCTGGTTCTTTCTACTCTTTGTCCATATCAATGATGGATAGTTGTAGGAGATGCGCGCACACACACACACACACACACAGACAGTAGAATATGGCATCTCTTTGTTCCCCCCACATTTATTGTCCCTGTTTTTTTTACACAATGCAGTTTGTTTGAGAAAAATGGGGAGATGCACACACAGTCTGACTGAGATCTGTATGTGTTGTGTGCCCACGGGTGGGGAATTTTTTAAGGGTAAAAAAAAATCAATCCTATGGAGGCAGTTTCTCTGTACTTTGAAGTATCTTATCTCTATTACCACATTAATTAATGTATCACGTAGGCATCATGTATACTACAAGTTTAAGGAAAAAGCCGCTAGGGCTGTTGGAACGAATACCGAAAGTTTAATATAATTAAAATAGTGAAAGAATAAATACTATTTGAATTAGGGATGAACCGATACTTCCATCTCTAAAATGACGAAACACAGACGATGCCTTTTTTTTTAAAGCACCGTAGGCACCATTGGTGACAATGCCAATGTTCGCAGCATTGGTGCTGCTCCTCTTCCGGAACTGATGGGGGAGGTCGATACATCAAGAAGAAGGAGGCACGAAAAAGTGGCAAAAGTCACGCCCTTCTACTTCCGGTTCATATCTTTTGGAAAAATATGAACGATGTTCAACTCTTCCCGACCTAAAAAACGACATGTTCACTGCAAACTCATGGCCCTCTCTTTCCGATTTACAGCCCCCTCTCTTGGCTTCAAATAACCCACCGTTGTCGAGTACAGCCGCTGAACAGGCTACATGTTGTAAACAGCGGTGGTCGCTTGCCTGGTCCTCCGGTAACGTTAGCCATTAGTATGGTTAGGATAGAGGCGTTAGCCAGGACCAGTCTGGATCACTTAACTGGCAGTGTCTCAGTTGTTTTTGCGAGTAACCAACTTGGGTAATGTTACTCTAGCTATATAATTCAATGTGAGTACACAAATGTTGAAATGTCATATAATGCCCATTCTTTGTAGCTGTGATAAATTAGCCTTAAGCTAATGCTTAGCTACTTGTTCAGAATGAAATTAGTCAACTCGGCATCCTTTTGGGCTCTAAGCTGTCTTCATATTTCAAATAGCAACATCTCCAATATTTATCCAGGGTTTGTAACGTCTCTGATCACGCAACTGTTAGAAACATTGTTGTTGTTTTTGCACGGTATATTTTGAAAAGAAGTCTGGAATGTATCTGGGGACACTAGTGACTATGACCATTAAATGCAGTTTATTATGTTGTCCTATGCTCTATTCCACATGTTTTGTATGTCTTGTTATGGCATTTTGTTTTTTCTTTTGACATGTTTCAAGTTAAAATACATGGAATCTTAGAAAATCCATTTTTATAAGTATTGAAATCGGCATTGAGAATCATGTTATTTTATTGGTATTGGCACCAACTACTGATTTTTTGGTATCATGACTCCCCTAATTTGGATGCTGAAATTACTATTTGGATGTGACTTTTTTCATAAATATGTTTGCTAACGCTAGCTAAGCTCTCTCTTCTCGCCTTGACCTACCCGCATGTGTCACTCATGTCACGTTTTATGAAGAATAAGTTAACGGGAGTAAGAAACACAAATCATTGTGAGGTCTACTCTAACGTTGACTACGGACCGAGTAACGATAGTACAACTTTACGGCTGTGTCTGGAAATTGAAAGGACGGGAAAAAAGTTTGACTTTAAAATCAACATCCACCGAGCCAAAGTGCTTATGTTAACATTAGTTAGCTCATTCTTGTTTCCTAACTGCATCACAAGTTATAGTAATGCTAGCTTAGCTGGGTGCTTCATGGAAACAGCTAAAATTTATATTAGCTGCCCTACAGTTGTCATAGTTAGCTTAGACTTTATATATTACCTTCTAACAGCTGAATTCTCAGTAACGTGACAATCTGCAAGAAAGAGGTTGCTTAAAAATAACTAAAATAGTACGTTAATAACAGCATTGTTTGGCTTAGTTATTCTTGCCGTTAGCATTGTATCTAACACTTGTTACTTAACTAGTTTATGACAAAATCATTTTGGCTGTGCTTTCTAACTAATGTCATTGTGCTAACCAAGCACGGTTAGCCGCTTCACTACACTTGTTAGATAAGGTTATATTACAGAGTTTTCTGTTGATTTGTGTTTGTAACTGCGTGCACGTGGTGGAAAGTGAATGTAAACAAACGGTAATGTGAGTTAGCTAGCTAATGCTAATGCTAGCTTGCTAATTCCACCTGGCACACCATGGTTAAAGAAATAAGTAATAAGCCAAACAGAGTTGTCTGGCGAGAGCACTGTGCTTTCCTATGCTGTGACAAGAGTGTGTGAATGAACCACTATGTTGATAATTCTTTTTGACATACAGTGGGTACGGAAAGTATTCAGACCCCTTTAAATTTTTCACTCTTTGTTTCATTGCAGCCTTTTTCCAAAAATCAAAAAAGTTCATTTTATTTCTCAGTAATGTACACTCAGCAACCCATCTTGACAGAAAAAAACAGAAATTTAGAAATTTTTGCATATTTATTAAAAAACAAAAACTGAAATATCACATGGTCATAAGTATTCAGACCCTTTGTTCAGTATTTAGTAGAAGCACCCTTTTGATCTAATACAGCCATGAGTCGTTTTGGGAAAGATGCAACAAGTTTCTCACATCTGGATTTGGGTATCCTCTGCCATTCCTCCTTGCAGATCCTCTCCAGTTCTGTCAGGTTGGATGGTAAACGTTGGTGGACAGTCATTTTCAGGTCTCTCCAGAGATGCTCAATTGGGTTTAAGTCAGGGCTCTGGCTGGGCCATTCAAGAACAGCCACAGAGTTGTTGTGAAGCCACTCCTTCGTTATTTTAGCGGTGTGCTTAGGGTCATTGTCTTGTTGGAAGGTAAACCTTCGGCCCAGTCTGAGGTCCAGAGCACTCTGGAAAAGGTTTTCGTCCAGGATATCCCTGTACTTGGCCGCATTCATCTTTCCCTCGATTGCAACCAGTCGTCCTGTCCCTGCAGCTGAAAAACACCCCCACAGCATGATGCTGCCACCACCATGCTTCACTGTTGAGACTGTATTGGACAGGTGATGAGCAGTGCCTGGTTTTCTCCACACATACCGCTTAGAATTAAGGCCAAAAAGTTCTATCTTGGTCTCATCAGACCAGAGGATTTTATTTATCACCATCTTGGAGTCCTTCAGGTGTTTTTTAGCAAACTCCATGCGGGGGCTTTCATGTGTCTTGCACTGAGGAGAGGCTTCCTTCGGGCCACTCTGCCATAAAGCCCCGACTGGTGGATTGCTGCAGTGATGGTTGACTTACTACAACTTTCTCCCATCTCCCGACTGCATCTCTGGAGCTTAGCCACAGTGACCATTGGGTTCTTCTTTGCCTCTCTCACCAAGGCTCTTCTCCCCGATAGCTCAGTTTGGCCTGACGGCCAGCTCTAGGAAGGGTTCTGGTCGTTCAAACGTCTTCCATTTGAGGATTATGGAGGCCACTGTGCTCTTAGGAACCTTAAGTGCAGCAGAAATTTTTTTGTAACCTTGACCAGATCTGTGCCTTGCCACAATTCTGTCTCTGAGCTCTTCAGGCAGTTCCTTTGACCTCATGATTGTCATTTGCTCTGACATGCACTGTGAGCTGTAAGGTCTTATATAGACAGGTGTGTGGCTTTCCTAATCAAGTCCAATCAGTATAATCAAACACAGCTGGACTCCAATGAAGGTGTAGAACCATCTCAAGGATGATCAGAAGAAATAGACAGCACCTGAGTTACATATGAGGGTCACGGCAAAGGGTCTGAATACATATGACCATGTGATATTTCAGTTTTTGTTTTTTAATAAATATGCAAAAATTTCTAAATTTCTGTTTTTTTCTGTCAAGATGGGTTGCTGAGTGTACATTACTGAGAAATAAAATGAACTTTTTTGATTTTTGGAAAAAGGCTGCAATGAAACAAAGAGTGAAAAATTTAAAGGGGTCTGAATACTTTCCGTACCCACTGTAGGTCAGTCGGAAGAAAAAGCTAGTCATTCTTCCCCGCTCATGTATACTAAGAGATCTAGCATTACCCGGTTATTCACTTAACCGCAGTTACCGCTGTGCATGTAAATGCACTGACTACCATGGTTTTGAAAGGTGTTTTTTTTAGTGCACTGAACTACTCCTTGTATGACTTCAACTCTAAATCAGTCAAACTGGTTGAGGCTATCCATTTGAAAAATATATCCAAGTGAATGATTTTGGGCAAACAAATTGTATTTGTTTTATTTTCGGCAGTGTCACTTTGCAACTCGGACATGGTTTGAATGGCTCATAAAGGTATGCAGAGGAAAGAAGAGACAGAATTCTTTGTTCTACTGCCCAGACACACTACAGACAAACGTAGTGTTTTTATTCTGGTTTTTAAGTTTTACTGGAATTTCACAGCTGCCTTGGCACCTAAATGGAGGCTTTCTATGAACAATTTACAGCTTCACTTTTTTTTAAAAATCTACACTTGTCCGCACATGCTTGACATATGTCCTCCTCATCCCCATCCCTGAATCTCATTGTGTGGCGGCACTCTCCGTCTTTCCATTAAACCCTCTGACTCTGTTTCATTAAAATCATGTGTAATGTTTGCAGGAAAATGGCTAATAAGCAATCTTTAGCAACAAGGGTGCATTTGTGCAAAATGTTTGCTTCCGACTTTATCTTCACTCAAAATTAAAGGGGAATCCCCAAAATGTCTAGATAATGGATGGCTCCAGCAAAGTGAAATAGTATTGTAAATTATATGAAGCAAGAGCAGAATTGTCATCAATGGTTCCCTTTTTCTGCCATCTGTATCTTGCAGTATTGTAGTTTTGGAACATGCAAATCTCTCACATATCTCACCATTAAGGCCCTGACACACCAACCTGATGGCTGACCGAAAAGGCAGTCAGGCTGAAAGTCACCCTGAATTGGTCAAAAAAGCGTCTCTGAACACACCGAAGCTACGCCGACATGAGCGTACGTTCTGTGCCTGCGTGAGACGTAATATGACTTCATAACAGCAGGTGGCACTAATCTGTATTGTCACCCAAAAAATTAAAACTGGCAGCTGATTGGAAGAACTCATCACGTGGGTCTGGCTTCTCTGGAATTTGAAAGTCAGACTGTCATGGCGGCTCAACAAAGGTCAGTTTAAAAGATTTTTGTCAGACTTTGAGCTCTGAGCTTTCCTTAGTATGTGCCATTTCTGAGTCTGTAGCTTTTGAGGTCATAAGGGTCAAGATTTCAGATCGGCCCATCTGAGCTTTAATTTTTTCAAAGGCAGAGCAGGATACCCAGGGCTCGGTTTACAACTATTGCCATTGCTAGCCACTGGGAGACCATAGGCAGGCTGGGGGAACGCATATTAATGTAAAAAATCTCACAAAGTAAAATTTTCATGCCATGGGACCTTTTTTTAAAGTACCCATATTATGAAAAAAAATCACTTCTTCTGGGATTTGGGGTGTTATTTGGTGTCTCTGGTGCTTCCACACACATAAAAACTTGGAAAAAAAACTATCTATGCTGTTTTGAGTGAGATATAGGTTTCTGAATGTCTTCGGCCTTCAGTCTCCGGGTGAGCTGTAACTAGCTGAGATGAGGTGGCTAACCGTAGCACATGCTTGCGCTTGCATGCTAGCTTGTTCTCAATGGAAAAAATTGCTACAACACACATTAGTTAACCATAATCTACAAAATATCTTCTTACCTGTCCCTGTTCTGCAGGTATTCCATGAGTGTGCCCTCGTTTAGAAGTCTCCCAGCTAATCCTGCCTTGTACTGACAAAGGTTGGAGAAAGAGTTATCTAGCTGATGTGATCTTACCTGACTACTGCACATGTGTGACTCACTACAAAGATAGTATAGAAGTGAGATATCTCACTCTGTAGCTAAAACAAGTTAGATGTCTCTCTGTATCTAAAACAAGTTAGATGTCTCTCTGTATCTAAAACAGAGATCTAAACACATAGGGTGAAAACAGAATTTACAAAAATATAGTGTTTTTTTTTTTTTAAATGAAACAATGTCAACCTATTCTGGTACAACCTCAAAATACAATTCTGAACCTGAAAATGAGCATAATATGGGCGCTTTAAGGGGCTCACTGAAGTAAAGACATAAAGAAAGACAATTTGCTAATAGTTGCTAAACCTCTCCCCTGAACATTGATTGTACAATC
Organism: Etheostoma perlongum; assembly: GCA_026937815.1. Classification (NCBI taxonomy): domain Eukaryota; kingdom Metazoa; phylum Chordata; class Actinopteri; order Perciformes; family Percidae; genus Etheostoma; species Etheostoma perlongum. The sequence goes on from CM049374.1 coordinate 9,514,414, forward strand.
ATAGATTATTGTATGCCTCTCTGAATGTGCAAAGGTGCAAGGAACCAATTTAACAGTGAGTTTGCCTACTCTAAATTAAGCTGCTTATATCAGCATGCAAAGCTTACTTGCTTGTGATTGTTTGATTTGGCATTACAATTATGTTCCTTTTCTGTGTGGCTTTAGAGCTGGGTCGTGGCAGATATTTGATGAAGCAGGTGTGTGCTTGGTCTCACCCCTTTTACTTCAGAATTAAACCAGCTGGGTGTGCCTGGTTAGCTCACCTGGTTTAGTGTGCACCCCTTGTACTAAGGCTTAGTCAGCGGATCGTTTCCGACCTGCAGCCCTTTACTCATGGCCGCGGGAACATATTTTGAGTTGGGGGTGCTGACAAATTTTCGAGTGACATTTTCAGCCAAAGTCAACCACCAAACACAACACTGCATCCATCGCAACGGTCCACAAGCGGAAAAACAAAATCCAGGACAGAGTAAAATTAGGCACAAGTAACACAGGATAAAGCTACGACAATGGTACAGAATAGGCCTTCTACAAGCTCAAACACTGAGCCACAAAATACAAGGGTATAAAACATATCTTTGAATTAAATTAAATTAAATTAAATCAAAAGTTAGCTGCCTCTGACTGATTTATGAAGAAATCCAAAATATGCTTTTGTGCCATGTTACAGGCAAGCTAACGTCTGTACTGTTGACCCGCCGGGAAAGTTTCCACAACTATCTTCACTCATGAAGGAGTGTCAGAGGCTGCGCACCTCAGATTAACGGGAACCTGTGGTTAACTGTCTTTTCGGAGTTAAACTCCACAAGCTGGCCGGCCGTTTACACACACACACATACACACCTACGCACGCACATACAGTATGCACACATGGCCACAGCAGGCAGGGGAGAGAGAGAGAGAGAGAGACCTGTTTCTTTTTGGGAGACTTTAAATGATGACATAGGCTATATACATTAGATTTAGTATTTACTGTAGTTAATACTTTTTTTGGTGTATTCATTTTCTGATTTCCTATGGCCGCTTAGCCAGTGCAAGTGCGAAATGCAAAACCAGTTTTGGGGGAAAGTAGTTAGTAGAACTGTTTAGAAGCGGACTCTCCGTTCTTGTAACTACTTGGTCGGAAAGCAACTTATGTGATGGTGTAAAAAGGTTCCTGTCTTTCAGGTTTGATAAAAAACATTTTAAAGATTAGTTTTTGGGGGCATTTTTTGCCTTTTATTTGACAGGACAACTGAAGACATGAAAGGGGAGAGAGGGGGAATGACATGCAGGTCGGAGTCAAACCCGGGCCCGCTGGGTCGAGCAGTAAACCTCTATATATGGGCGCCTGCTCTACCAACTGAGCTATCTGGGCGCCCAACAAAAACATTTTAGTTTTGAAATAACACCCACAGAAAGTTTGCAGACCTGATGAAATTCAATAACCAATACAAAAATTCTGATAGTTTATTTATTTAAAGATTATTTTTGGGGATCATTTATTTTTGACAGGACAGCTGAAGCCATGAAAGGGGAGAGAGAGGGGGAATGACATGCAGCAAAGGGCTGCAGGTCGGAGTCGAACCCCGGACCCGCTGCGTTGAGGAGTATACCTCTTTATATGGGCGCCCACTCTACTTACTGAGCTAGCTTGGCGCCCCCAATTCTCATACCTAAAAACGTTTTCTTGGAATTGAAAGGCTCAACAATTGGATTCAACAAATCATGGCTTCAAAATTACCCAGGATTTGGTCTTGAAAAAAACCATTGAGCCTGGGGTTTGTGCGAGCTCCAGTTGCACTTAACCCTGGTTGTATGCTGAAGAAGTTGAAGGTGAAGAAGTTCTTAGAAGAAAAACAGGAAGCCTGTCTTTTTGTTTCTTTTTTGCTCTTGATGTCCCAAACTCTAGTTGTGTGTGTGTGTGTGTGTGTGTGTGTGTGTGTGTGTCTTCACCTTTTATTTCTTGGTCTGTGTAACCCATCTCTTTTTGATACATTTATAACAACGACGGTTTGTGCATTAGGTGTGTTTTTGGGGGTCTGTAATTGCATGTATTGTCTGGTCTTTGTTTTGGGGTGGTTATTGTTGGCCCTGCCACTCATTGTCTCAGGGAGCTCGGATTGCAGGCTTTATTTCAGGCTGAGCAGGAATGTCCTCCTTACTATTCTGGTCCTGACTGACTGACACTGCTGCCATTCTGGCCTCTAGCCAAACGCTTGTGTATCGAAATAATGTACTTTTATAATACTAACTAAAACTAAAATTCTTTAATAATGCAAAAAAAATGCAGGGTCATAAGTACCAAGATTCTTTCAAAGTTGTTAGATCGTTGTACTGTTCCGACTACACAACTTGCTGTCTTGTAATTAGGAGTCTTGAAGTTGCTGTTGCCGGTCAGTCACACTTCAATGTTCATGTCTGGTTTCCAAACATTGCGAGAAGTGACACAGGACATGACGTAATATGAGGCGAGAGACAGTTTGGATGTCCGCCAGAAACAAACTCCAAGTAGTTGGTTTGCTGATTTGCAGTGATAAAAAGAAATAAATGGTAAGAGGCTGTCTTCATTGACGCATGTGTCCACAAAATATCCTGCCGTATTGTACAGACTTAAGATAAAGTCTTTGTTTGGTACAGGCCCTCACAACCATAGGAATTACGCCATGATCAATATATTCTTCAATGAAAATGATGTAAAAAATCATTACCTCTAATATTGTGAATCATATCGCAATATCAATGAAAACAAATCGCAAATAAATATTTTCCTCTTATCATGCAGCCCTTCTTCACTTTAATCAGCAGGTAGCATGCAAGACACAGGAACCTGGCCTGGTATTGAGGAGTTGTAGCATTTATTTACCGACAAATAGCCTAAACTGTACTCACTGCACTGCTACGTTTACAGCTATAACTTTACTTAAACTTCATAATCACACTCTCCCTCACTCTCTCTCTCGACCACATACTTGCTAACAGAGTTAAGCTAATGGAGTTCACCATTTGTATAACACATTTTAGTTTAAAAAACCCAGTCAAAAATACATTTAAAAAAGATTCCCCAGATATTTAGGTCTGGTGAGCCAGGCTTTCAAAAGGTATTCAAAATCAGATATTTCTATTTTTAAACCATCAATTACATGGTTTCTGTTTTATAAACAATACAAGTAGCAAACAGGTTTAGTTTAGGAACTGCTTCAATGTCAAAGTTCTGCCAGTTCTGCTACCAGTATACATTAAATTTGTGTCCCCTTGCTTCTCCCCTCCCTGTTCTTCCGCCTCCTCCCCCTCTTTCTTCTGCTCTTCTGCCTTGACTCCTCCTCTTGCTGCAGTCCATATTCATAACAGTGCTTCTCCTGGTTTGAATTACATTTCAGTACCAGAAGTTACTCGTGCATGTGTGTTTGTACCTGTTCCAATAAACAAGGACAGAAAGCACAGGGATTAACAAAGTTTAACAATAATAGTGGATATGAATGAGAGTTGAGGATACAACACTACTAAAACTAAAAGATGTTAAAACATATTCACACGTTGCTTTCTTCCTCTAGTTTCTGTGAATTATTAAACTGTTTGGACAGTTGAAATAAAGGGACACTTTTCTCTATTTCTCTGTGTTAAATTATTCAGATGCAGCGTTAGCTCAGTAGCAGCCCTGCCTTTAGGACTCATGTGATCAGTGGTCTGTGGTGGAGGAACACACACATACACACACACACACACCTTACCGTACTGAAGGTTATAAAATCTTTAACAGAACGGTTGCCAGCACGTGTAATTTCTGACAAATTCTTCTCAAATAAGAATTGTATATAAAAGAAATGGTAAAAAAGTGATGTAGCATCTTGCTTACCATAAATAATGACATGGCAACAAATATAAACACTACCTGCTTAGTTATGTGCACACTGAGGAAAGCCTTTTGACCAACCACACACAGCTGTGGTCAGTTTAAATTTAGTATAAGCAACCATCTGATAATTTTGCATGATTTTTCTGACCTTTCTTCATATGGTTTGATTTCCACACTTGTCTTGTTGTCTTAATGCTGAGTTTGCTAAGTGTTGGAAAGCCTCCGATCGCCAGTAGCAATCCTACAAGGTGTAAGTAGGAACCAGGATGACGATCCAGCTTGATAAAAAGAATACGTATATAAGGTGGATTAGTTGCCACATTTCCAGGAAAGGGAAGTGATGATGCAGTGGAACGGGCTGAGGGGGAGGATGCAAACAGGATGCTGCGGCTTCCTGTGCAATTTTATAAAATATTTTTTCCCCCATGAATTTCTGTGAAGGCAAAACATATAAAGAGCTCATGCTATTTTCATTGGGAGCATTGCCACTATGAAGTCATGTTGAGACGTCTAGCCATTCAGAGGACACAACAGTTTATGACCTTTTTGTTTTTCTCTTTCTGTTTTCAGGAAATGTTAAGACATTGAAACGACACTAGACCCTGAATGGAGCTTGACTGGGGCTTGTACTGGTCAAGGTGAGCATGTGGTGTATTTAGAAACACATACACACACACACACACACACACACTAGGTGGACAATCTGGATTCAGACCATATTAGGTTTAGCTATAAGATGTTGTATTTCTCACATTGGCAGGTGCTTTTTGTTTACTTGATGGTCTGTGCAACGTATCTCATCTTATACCTAAGAGAGTTCCACATTCTCAAAAAAATGAAGCTGATTCAGGGCAGTGGCATACTGCCAGGCCTGTTGAGACCCAACAGTGGTTTTGGTGGGCTGCTGCTCATAATCTCTCACTCTGCTCTAGAAGTATTGTGTATTTTGGTTGCCAGTTTTCAGATTTAAGTCACTTCAAAACTTTTAGGAAAGTTCAAAATGTCAACATTAGTGAACTTGTGATGCATACTATTATGAACATAAAAAACACTGTAAATTGTGTTATGCAGTTTAAATCCCATAAGTACATAGTTGTTTTGGTGAAGTTTGATTTAACAAAGAGACTAAGAAGCTCAGAAGTTTTCAACATGGTGTCCCCATGACCAAATTAGAAACTGTGCTACGCCACTATGCATTCCCTTTTCTCAGAGAGGCCCCCAGCAGCCCCCAGCTCTGTTGTTTGTCCGTTTCAGGATGTGAGCCTGACTGAGGGCTGATGTCATCTTTCTCCACTGCTGCAGTGGTGAGCCTTAGGACAGAAACCAGGCTGGAAGGAAGAGCGAGAGAGATGGCAAGGCAGTGAGAGTCACAGCCGGAGCACGACAGGCAGACAGAGAGGGGTGGTGAAAGGTAGACAGACAAGAAGCATGCAATGCAGATTTATGGCGCAGAGTGCGTGTCTGAGACCTGGTTCTCCAGTAGGAGTAGTGGTGGTGGGTGACTGGGCTGCATGTCCTAACCTGCAGTTGTGAAGCAGGAGTTGCATAATGGCTCCCATCCGTTCTATACTTTTCCACTCTGGAATGAGCTCACTCTGTGTTTAAGAGTTGTGTTTGTGCACATACACACTTGCAGACACAGAGTCGAGGATAGGGTAGTAGAACAATCTGTTTGCCCAGCCACACGCTACAGCTTTGTGTGTGTTTCTGGTGGGAATAGGAAAGAGCAATGACCTTAGGGGCTGGCTACAGAGGTTTCCTCTAACATGAACTCTAAGGGGTCAGACACAGGGCAATGTCAGACCAAGAAAACAAGGGCAGAGTCACAGCCCAGTACTGTTACACCCATGGAGGGAGGGAAAGAAGGGAGGAGTTGTCTGAGGATGGCAAGGGGGAAAACAGTAGTTAAAACCTATTGAAATAAAGAGGATGTAGTCCAGTATGGAGAATGCGGAAGAACGATTATTCTTACTAGTCCCTAAAAAGCACTGTGGAGCCTTGACTGGATTGTTTCTGGGCTCCACAAGCCTAAGCAATGACAGGCAGTTAGACAAAGAGGCAAGCTGGTGAATATGTGCCTTGCTGGGACAGTAGCTCCTAGCACCGATCTCTCTTACAGACTGTGCTGCGACATGCCTGAACATGCAAGTGTTATTGAAACAGTTTGTATACGCTGTGTGTGTTGCCGCTGCTAGCAGAGTAGTGTCATTCTAGCGGGCAGCCTGGCTGAACGCAGGATGACCCATCTCCCCCGGGGCCCCATATCACTAAATCATCATCAGTCGCTCCTCTCAGTGGAACAGATGAGATTTCACTCCCATCAAGCACTAAGCAGGAACCAAGGCTGCTTTACTAAATGGATAGTCTACCGTCATAAATCTGTAGGAATCTACAACCCACTTTATCCTTTGGAAGTCACTTCATTTATAACCTAAATAGCTTGAGGATTTTGTAGATTTTTTTTCTGCATAACTAAACACTAAGCTTTAAAGATTTGCCTGAATTTGGCGTAATTTCTGAGTGAACTTTGCAAAGAAACGACAACTGATGGCACTTTCCAATCAGCACTTCTCCTTTGATTAGATTGTACCACACACATATGAGCATATAAAACCCCACACTCGGTTTATTCCCTCTGATTATATTGCTGTATGTCTGTCTGTCTGTCTGTCTGTCTGTCTGTGTACATGTGTGTGTACATGTGTGTATGATGTGCAATTATATGCTTTCAGGGGCTGATATGCGCTGAAGATGAGTGGTGTAAGAGATAACTCGTTGGAGCCGCTGTGCTCTGACCGTAAACGTAAACTGTCCACCTGTGACACACCAGGTTTGGGGTGAGTGCTGTAACTTCCTATAAGTGTCAATCCCATATCAATCCAGTTTGTCTTTGTCTGCTGCGGTTTTTGGTGTGACTGTCAGCAATTGCACAAGGTCGGTTCCTTCCCCCTGGCCTCCTGCAAACAAGGTTGTGTCTGCTGCTTGCAAAATATCTGAAGGATCTGAGTCAAAGCTGTATGGCCTGCATATGGACGGGGCATAGGCAGGTGGGGTTGTCATGACAACATGTCTAATTCCCTTGGCGCCCCAGCAGGTGTGACAAGCGTCGGAGGGAACAGGAAAGCAAGTACATCGAGGAGCTAGCTGAGCTCATCTCTGCCAACCTCTCCAACATTGACAGCTTCAACGTCAAGCCCGATAAATGTGCCATCCTCAAGGAGACCGTGAGACAGATCAGACAAATCAAAGAGCAAGGTAAACCCACTGTGCAAAGTACCCCCATACATTACTGGTCTTGATGAACAAAGCAACATATCATTATTATTATTACTAATATCATTGCTGTTGTTGTTGTTATTATAAATAGAATATTTTTTTTCTTTTTTCTGTGTTTGTTATGGGGAGTAAACATTGAATTAAGTTAGACTGAATCTTGTTAAGTACCCTGCTGCAGGACAGATGATGCCAGTGATGAAGTGGTGTGTTTGGTTCATGGCCAGGCTGCTTCAGCCTGACAGCCAGCCTGGCTGTTTGTATTGCTGCGGGAAAACGAACACCAGTAATTGAGACCAATACTTGGTGGTCATGGCTCAAGGCTGGCAGTGACAGTGTGTATTTGTTAGTGCCAAACCGGGCTTCTCTCTGGGAGACAAATGACACTGGTGACTCAGAAATCAGACCTTATAGAGAGTTGCTCCTATCCTTAGGCCACTTTCCAATCGTTTTGCAGATTTTATATGATTGGATACGCAAAAGAGGATATTTTCTTCCACCTGTTTAAGCTTGGTTGAGATTAGATCTGGGAGGTTAAGTGGGTAAGGAAATGTGAAAGCAATCATATTGGAATCTACCCGGAGGGTCACAGCTGGCTACTGCTGGCCCCGGTGTTATGCAGCCAGGTTGCCATAGTTACAGGATGTTAATGATTGATTTGTTTTTTCTCTTTTCTGTCTGTTGTCCATTTAACACCTTTTCCCTCCCCCTGTTTACACATCTTTGCTCTTTGAAATAGCTGTCTCTGGTGTCTCCTTTTTATGTCAATTACTTCTGCTCATAAGGCTAGTTTGGTTAGAAATTGAATTAAATCCAGTGTCATACTATTTGTCATCTTGCTTTGTATCTTGTGCCACAGATGGCCCTGCTATATAGAGTGGTATCTAACAAAGCCTCAGACACATGCTGATTTTAAAAATAGAAAGGCATGCTAATTATTCATCTGTGACTCATGCTGCCACCTGCTGGCCAGAAATAACAATTTCATTGTATTAAGGAAGCAGATCCCACAGCTAACTGGACATCACAGAATGGTTACTGTGAAATTCTGACAGTATGATCAGGAACAATATCTATTATACTGTAGCCGAAATAACATGCAGCTCGTGTGTGCTTCTTAAATTAAGGTCACTGGCATTAAATGCTGCCTTCTGAACAATAGCTGTTCTAGTTTGTGTTAGACCATGTAAATAATTTGCAATATGTAAAGTACCAAATAAAAAGATCCAGAGGCATAAATATATGAGAAACTACTAGAACTGTTGGGTCCTTGTTAATTCTGGAGTATGGTCTAGACCTACTCTATCTGTAAAGTGTCTTGAGATAACAATTGTTATGAATTGATACTATAAATAAAATTGAATTGAATATATGTAAAAATTCTCACACTTCATCAGTATTGCAATTTGCTTTATTTGTCTTCAGGTAAGAGGTCATGCAGCGATGACGATGTCCAGAAGGCGGATGTGTCTTCCACTGGTCAAGGGGTGATTGACAAGGACCATCTGGGACCATTGCTCCTACAGGTCAGCTTTGGGAAAATCACTAGGGGGCAAAAGAACAACACTAATTAGCTGCCGTTCTATATGCTGGACCAGTGCTTTGCTGTCACTGCTGTCTTAAAGTTGATAAAAATGTCGAAGCTGGTTTATAGAAGGGCAAAAATAGTAACAAGGTGTATACATATTGTAATTTACATTGATGAGTCTCCCTCCAACTAACTCTTCATTTTTGTGGCCCTGCTGTTCTCAGGCCTTGGATGGCTTTCTGTTTGTGGTTAACCGAGAGGGCAGCATTGTATTTGTGTCGGACAACGTGACACAGTACCTACAGTACAAGCAGGAGGAGCTAATCAACACCAGTGTGTACAACATAATCCATGACGATGACAGGGAGGAGTTTCACAAGAACCTACCTAAGTCTAATGGTGAGACATGGGTTTATACATGTGTGGGTGCAAATACATTTAAGATCACACATAGGTAAATGTACGCTCAAACACAGTCACTTACTCAAACGCGTGTATAACTGATTGAACCTCTGAATGCTCCTGGACACACACATAGACTCATGGTCATCTATTCACCGGCTGCCTATTTCTCTTCATAGCGCTAAATGGGGCATCGTGGGGTGGAGAGGCACCCCGGCAGAAGAGCCACACCTTCAACTGCCGCATGCTGGTGAACTTTGTTCACGGTCAGAGTCACGGGTTGTCAGAAGAGAGGCCTGGGGGCCATCGCTATGAGACCATGCAGTGTTTTGCCCTCACTCAGCCCCGGGCCATGATGGAGGAGGGAGAAGGTAAAAGTCATTGTTTACTTTGAATATAAATATATATTTTTTAAATTTTGAGATTAAAGCAATAGGGAAAATACAACAGTTAAACATGTGAATACAGTTAACATCTGCATTTATTCATGCAGAGGATATGATTTAACTAGCATCCACTAAGTAGGACTTGTTTACCCAGTGACTTTCTTACATGCAGTGTGTCTTCTATCGTATTTATTGGTCAATCTGCTTAAATTATTTTGAATGTCCAGTTTCTCCTCCGGTGGTGTCAAAAGAGGACTTAACATTGCGCTGTCTCTTTATTAAGATTTGCAGTCATGTATGATCTGTGTGGCACGACGCATCATTACAGGTAGAGAGGACTGAGAGGTTTAGCACACGCCATGAACTGTCTGGTAAGTTACCACTATGTTATTTCTGATAGTATATACTATGTAGTATATACTAATGCAAGTACTTTCCCCTTTAGTGTATTAATTTTGTACACATGTGACATGTGACCTTTGGAAATGTTTTTGTTAGGCACACCAGTTTACAAAGGCCTTTGTCAAACTAAGTTAAGTTATAAATGCTTTCTCCGATGGCATTGTGCAATGCGGTGTACTTTTTTTTTAGATGCCCCACTTATACTGATTACTTGTACTGATATGACAATGACCTTTCAAGCCATGTCATTCTAGATAATTAGAGATATACCGTACTGTATTAGGCATATACGCTAACTGTAAAGTTCATCACTAGCCATTATCCTTTGTGTAATCCCAATGGTGCATCCTCTATATTGCAGGTAAGCTGATTGAAATTGAGCAGCAGGCCTCTCTTCACACCACTATGCGTCCAGGCTGGGAGGACCTGGTGAGGCGCTGCATGCAGATGTTCCTTCATCGAAGTGAGGGACAACCTTGGTCCTACAAACGGCACTATCAAGATGGTATATAATACTGCACCTCCCTACAATTTAACCTCCCTTGTCACCATCCCTCAGTCACTTCCACAAAAAGCTGGCATTTGCGCTGCTGGTGCTACATTTGTAGGTGTATGCAATAGCAACTTTATTTCCGCATTGGTTTTGCATGTGACTGGATTACCTAGAATGACAACATGGTCATAGGCATTGGCAAGAAGGCTACAAAAGTATACAAGGAATGTACCAGTCATCTCATTAAAATGTTTGGTATGTGGGACACTGCCCTTGCTAGATAAATAAGAGGCTAAAATCATGAGTGAAGGAGTCATCTCCAATTCAACAGGAGACAATACCAGATTGAATACACTTGATTTTATGGGATGGTTGGAATGTTTTAAATCTCTATATTGAATTTTCAGTACCGTTGTTAGTTATTTGTAATGTCTCTGTGGTTTGGGGTTTTGTTCCACTCTTTCTTCTTCTTTTTACTAATCTAACAGACAGCAGCCTCCAATCCTCTTCGTCAAACTATCACAGCTAAGCTGTAATTGCTGTTAATTCAGTCAGCTTCACATTAAAGGCAGTGATCACTGGAATGCTTTTAATTATGGAGCAGCTACATGGCAGTTTTATTTGTTAACATTGTTAGTGACTGATTGTTGAGCAAAACGTTTTACCGTGCCTTTGTGTCGTGTGGAAACATCTGTGTTGTGGCTGCATCACAGGCTCCAACTATTTCCAGCACTCACAGTACAGAACAGCAAGCATATATCAACTATATGGACATTTTATCTTAAGTCCCTGCCACAACCTGTGACAGTGTTTTCTTTTCATGTTGGTACTGTATATGCATGCTTTGTCCCGTTGTCGGCTATTGTGGGTGGTGTTAATTCTCCTTTTGCTACTCTAGCTTTCCATAATGGCCATGCGGAGACGCCACTCTACCGCTTCTCGCTCGCTGATGGCACCCCAGTCACAGCCCAGACCAGGAGTGACCTCTGCAGGAATCCCAACAACAATGAGCCACACTCTTATCTCTCCACACACTTGCTACAAAGGTGCACATGCTCTAACAATTGGAACTAACAAGAATGATTTTTTTTTCCTAAAACTGGTGAATGTCTCTCTATGTTTTATGTGCTTTGTTCTGTTTTCAATTTTTGTTATTTACTTTATTCCCTTGTAGAGAGCACATAGTTATCGTGGAAACCAGGGTGGAGGTATGAGGCCTCAACACATGGGTGTGAACAACCCCAACCAACAAATGAACATGGGCCCAGGAGGGAGCATGGGCATGAACAGGGGCTACGGCATAGCTGAACAGGGCAACATGCCACAAAGAGGAGTGCCTCCATACACAGGGGGTAACCGCATAAATCCCATGAACCAGATGAATCCCATGCATCAGATGAACAACATGGGGCAAATTAATCAGGTGAATCAAATGAATTCCATGCATCCAATGAACTCCTCCATGAACCAAATGGGTCCCATGAATCAGATAGGCCACCATGGCATGCATCAGCATCAGCACCAACATCAGCAGATGAGTCAGTTCCATGGAGGTGGACCTGGAGGTGGAGGGTACGGGATGGGAATGACCAGTCCCCCCCAGGCCAGTCCAGGGATTAATGGCCCCCCACACAACGTCATGGGTTCACCCAGAGTCAGAGGGAGCCCCAAGATGGGTGCGAGCCCTTTCTCTCCCGGAGGTATGAACCAAACCTTTGTAGAACTCATGAAGAACTTCAGTATAAACAAATCACAATTTCTTTACTCACATTTAGTTACACTTTTGTTATTAACTTCATGGAAGGTGCCCTTGAGCAAGGCACAGCTGCTCAGGAGGCAAAACTTTATTAACATAAGAGTGTAAAAAAAAATTTTTTTAACAAGAGTAAAAAAAGGACAGTATATATACAAGAAAGTGGAAAAATATGTATTTTCCCTTGCAGGACTAATAAATCTTCTGATCACATGTCTCTGGTTGTGTCCACTGCAGGAATGATCTCTCCCATGAGCTCCAGTCACCCTGGTAACTCTGGAGGAGGTGGAGGGACTACCTTCTCCAGCAGCTCCTTGAATGCCCTCCAAGCCATTAGTGAGGGAGTGGGTAATCCGATGCCCTCCCCACTCACCTCTCCTCTCCCTCACAAGCCTGACAGCTCCCCGAGCATCAACTCCACAAACCAGGCAGCAGGGGGACCGTGTAAACTAAACCTCCCAGCCTACTCTGACTCCAAGAGCCCAGGGAGCTCACTGGGGACTGGAGGAGAGCAGCAGTCTCAGCAGCATCCACACACCCCCACGAGTGAGGGCCTTCCTGACAAGCCAGACAGCCAGGCCGGCAGAGAGACGGGTCCAGCCGGGGGAGAATCCAACCGAAGGGTCCCTGACACCAAGTGCCACAAGAAGCTTCTGCAGCTCCTCACATCCCCTACAGATGAGCTGGTGCTACCTAGTCAAACACCAAGCTCTGGGCCCAGTGCCACCCCTGAGGCTAAAGATGGAACAGCCGGCGTCACCAGCCCCTCTTCAACAGGAGTGTCCTCCTCCACAGGCGGGAATCACAGCGCTGTTTCCTCTTCAGGCGGCACAGGACATTTAACAAGTCAGTCGCTGCAGGAGAAGCACAAGATCCTCCACAAGCTTCTGCAGAATGGGCACACGCCTGATGAGGTGGCTCGCATCACAGCAGAGGCCACTGGAAAGAGCAGCCTGGATTCGGGGACATCAGAGCCTGAACCTGCACCCAGTGGAGGGGTTAGGGGATCAGAATCAAAGCAGGAGCCGCACAGCCCTAAGAAGGAGAAACCCCATGCCCTCCTTCACTACCTCCTCAATAAGGATGACTCTAAAGAAGGTGGTGATATCAAGCCAAAACTGGAGGAGCTAGAGGGGAGAGGAACTCATGGGACAGGGGTCACCAGCTCGGACCCCCACTGCATGGATGGGAAGGTCAAGTTGGAGCCATCTGATGAGGTAAGGGTTTTGCCCAGGATAACAATTTGTTAGATATAGTTTAAAATGCCAAGTAGAGCATTGTTTTTTAATTATTTTTTATGTCTTGGTGGTTCAGGTGGAGACCCTGGAGACCATTCTGGGTGTCCCAAGAAACAACTCTGGCTTCTACCCTGAACCAGAACCCAGAGCAGGAAAGGAAGTAGGAAACAAACTGGGAAATATGCCTGACAGTTTACATGGTGAGTCAGTCAGTATTGATTATTTTGATAAAATCTAACACTGGACAGCAAAATGATTCTTGCTCTATGGAAAACACACATTATTATGAATGGCTGAGATTCTACAGCCATAGCAGCCTTGGCATATAGCATTAAGCAGCAGTTAACTTTTTAGGTCTTTTATGAGGTTGTAGCTGCTTCCTCGTCAGTGGTAGTCTTAATCTCAGAATATTAGGATCTCCTATATGTGTGAGGTTATGTAATCTAACTTTAGTATTTTTCTGTTTTAAGATGGGGAAAGAGGTCCCATGCCTTCAGGTCAGCGTAGTGCCTATCAAAGAGCCTTGTCCATGGATGCCAAGCCCATGGGTGGAGAGGGAGCAGTAGGAGGCGGTTTGGCCGGGAGACGGAACGTGCCCTGTCCCACATTGGTCAAACAAGAGAAGATAGATGCTCCGATTCGACCTGGGCCCATTCCCAATGGTTTTCCAGGAGGCATGGGTGTGTGTCCACCCCGGGGGAATCCAACAAGTAACTTAAACATTTATTTCTTAGCATACCCAAGACAGCCCCGATTTCTATGAAGAACTGGGTATCACAGAGTAGACCACATTGGGATATTTATTTTTTTCAATACTACTATTTTTACACTGACGCCTTATGTTTGTGGTCCGTGTTTTGATCAGGAGGTTTGGGCAGAGGAATGGGAATGCCTCAGCGACCTCCCATTTCAGGTGACTGGGGGATGGCAAGGTCCAGCAGCAGCAGCCCTGTGACCGGATCAGGACACCCTGGCATGGGTCGCTCCGGTCCAATGGGAGGACCCATGATTAACCGGTCCAACAGTGTACCTGGAAAAACCAGGTCTATGCTGCAGCAGCAACTCATGGATATGGGTATGTTGCATGTTGCGTGTTCTACTGTAACTAGGGAATGTTTGTTGCTTGTACTTAATTGGTACATACAAAATGTAAATGTCTGTGTTGTGTTTCCACTCTATATTGATAATACACTACCAATGTTTACCTCTGCAGGCACCAATGAAGCCAATATAAGTATGAGCCCATTTGGTGGACATGGGGCCCCTCCTCGGTCCCCGTCCTGGCCAGACTCGGCTATGGGAATGGAAAGACCACAGAATAACACAAACCGGTAAAGCTTTTGCACTGGTTCGCACGCTATTCCTCTGAATCTTTTCCAAATTAGACCTTAAGCTAAATTCAGAAGGTGGTGTTAATGGTGTCTGTGATTGCAGTCTCCGTTTTTTGAAGTGATTCCATGTTTCCTGTGTCATTTGTTGTGTTAGGGAGCAGTTTGGGCACCCCCTGGAGCAGCTGCTGGGGCCCCTGGCCAACAATGAGGGCCCGAGTGATGAACGGGCACTTCTTGACCAGTTGGACTCTCTGCTCAATACCACTGATGTCATTGCTCTGCAGGAGATAGACCGAGCCCTAGGCATCCCTGAAATAGTAGGCCAGGTACAAGACTCACTACAGTACATATAATATACTGCATATACTCATTTTTTTAACAGGACATTTAGGCACCAATGGGGCGTGGACCCAAATTATCTTTTGTTGTAAAAGTAGTTCTAATTTATAAAGTGATTATGGAATAAAGCAGAAAGTGTTTAATTGTAATTAAAAATAGGAATTAACTAGTTAAATCAATGCAAATTTTAAATGAATAGTTGTCCATTAAATGTTATGTCATGAAGTGGACAACTAGTTACACTCTTGATTCAAATAAATATGGAATTGAAGATAAATTTACAGTGGGTACGGAAAGTATTCAGACCCCTTTAAATTTTTCACTCTTTGTTTCATTGCAGCCTTTTTCCAAAAATCAAAAAAGTTCATTTTATTTCTCAGTAATGTACACTCAGCAACCCATCTTGACAGAAAAAAACAGAAATTTAGAAATTTTTGCATATTTATTAAAAAACAAAAACTGAAATATCACATGGTCATATGTATTCAGACCCTTTGCCGTGACCCTCATATGTAACTCAGGTGCTGTCTATTTCTTCTGATCATCCTTGAGATGGTTCTACACCTTCATTGGAGTCCAGCTGTGTTTGATTATACTGATTGGACTTGATTAGGAAAGCCACACACCTGTCTATATAAGACCTTACAGCTCACAGTGCATGTCAGAGCAAATGACAATCATGAGGTCAAAGGAACTGCCTGAAGAGCTCAGAGACAGAATTGTGGCAAGGCACAGATCTGGTCAAGGTTACAAAAAAATTTCTGCTGCACTTAAGGTTCCTAAGAGCACAGTGGCCTCCATAATCCTCAAATGGAAGACGTTTGGGACGACCAGAACCCTTCCTAGAGCTGGCCGTCCGGCCAAACTGAGCTATCGGGGAGAAGAGCCTTGGTGAGAGAGGCAAAGAAGAACCCAATGGTCACTGTGGCTAAGCTCCAGAGATGCAGTCGGGAGATGGGAGAAAGTTGTAGTAAGTCAACCATCACTGCAGCAATCCACCAGTCGGGGCTTTATGGCAGAGTGGCCCGAAGGAAGCCTCTCCTCAGTGCAAGACACATGAAAGCCTGCATGGAGTTTGCTAAAAAACACCTGAAGGACTCCAAGATGGTGATAAATAAAATCCTCTGGTCTGATGAGACCAAGATAGAACTTTTGGCCTTAATTCTAAGCGGTATGTGTGGAGAAAACCAGGCACTGCTCATCACCTGTCCAATACAGTCTCAACAGTGAAGCATGGTGGTGGCAGCATCATGCTGTGGGGGTGTTTTTCAGCTGCAGGGACAGGACGACTGGTTGCAATCGAGGGAAAGATGAATGCGGCCAAGTACAGGGATATCCTGGACGAAAACCTTTTCCAGAGTGCTCTGGACCTCAGACTGGGCCGAAGGTTTACCTTCCAACAAGACAATGACCCTAAGCACACCGCTAAAATAACGAAGGAGTGGCTTCACAACAACTCTGTGGCTGTTCTTGAATGGCCCAGCCAGAGCCCTGACTTAAACCCAATTGAGCATCTCTGGAGAGACCTGAAAATGACTGTCCACCAACGTTTACCATCCAACCTGACAGAACTGGAGAGGATCTGCAAGGAGGAATGGCAGAGGATACCCAAATCCAGATGTGAGAAACTTGTTGCATCTTTCCCAAAACGACTCATGGCTGTATTAGATCAAAAGGGTGCTTCTACTAAATACTGAACAAAGGGTCTGAATACTTATGACCATGTGATATTTCAGTTTTTGTTTTTTAATAAATATGCAAAAATTTCTAAATTTCTGTTTTTTTCTGTCAAGATGGGTTGCTGAGTGTACATTACTGAGAAATAAAATGAACTTTTTTGATTTTTGGAAAAAGGCTGCAATGAAACAGAGTGAAAAATTTAAAGGGGTCTGAATACTTTCCGTACCCACTGTATATTGTCCTCTCTGCTATTCTAATTCGATAACTGAATGTGGGGTCTCAATCCTCAACCTAATGCTAGCTTGCAGTAAATGTTATTAAGTTTCCAATGTTTTTTATAGCTTCTGGTTGTGCAGGCTTCTGTAAGCCGGTTGTGATACTTGTGATTGTTATGCAGTTCTTTGTTGAATATGTATTTTATGTCTGTGCTCTGTAAGTGGTTTAATCACATAAATACCCATATCTTTCTGTTGATATTGCAGAAAAGTTCACAAACTAGAATGACATGCAACTTCCCTGCTCCCCAGACCCACGGACCTGAAGGCCACCAGCAGGGCCAGAATCGAGGCCAGGGTCGGTGCCCGCCATCAGAGCCTTTTCCAGGGCCAGCCTCCTCCTTAGGCATGGACCAAAAACCCATGTATAACCAAGGCTACACTGGGCCCCCAGGGCCCTCTTCAATGGGCATGCAGCCTGGTTATGGTGGAAACACAATGCAAGGCCAGTCTCCCGGAGGCTTCAACCCCATGATGAATCAAGTGGGCCAGACAGGAAGCTTCCCTGGCATGGCAAGTATGGGCAACCCCCGTGCAAACATGATGCGACCTCGCATGATGACTGCCACCAAGCCTCTCCGACTGCAGCTGCAGCAGAGACTGCAAGGACAGCAGGTGATCACAGACAGACAGACAGATATCTTATCATTATATTAAAGATACAGTAGGTCTTGTGACTTATGAGAAATTGGTGGCTTCTTGGCTGCTATGTTAGTCAAAAACGGGCCTATTTAACATGTCTTTGACTTGTCTCATCTGGCAGTTTATGAACCAGACCCGACAGGGCATGAAGATGGAGCATGCCCCTGGAGGAAATCCTGCCATGCATTCAGGTGTGCAGCCTGGCATGCAACCTGGTATCCAGCCTGGCATCCAGCCTGGCATGCAACCTGGCATCCAGCCTGGCATGCAACCTGGCATCCAGCCTGGCATGCAACCTGGCATCCAGCCTGGCATGCAAGCTGGCATCCAGCCTGGCATGCAACCTGGCATCCAGCCAGGCATGCAACCTGGTATGCAACCTGCAAGCATGGGTGGTCAGGTATGTAGTCAGCACTTCCTCACATCTAATGCAGTGTGCCTTCACTTGCCACTTTTTAAACATCAGTAAAGTTGCCATTTGTAGAATTAAGGTCCAAGTACGGATGTTTGTCTGCAGCCTGGTTTCCTGAACGCTCAAATGATGGCTCAGCGCAGCAGGGAGATGATGACCTTGCAGATGAGGAGGCAGCGGATGCTGATGCTCATGCAGCAACAGCAACAGCAGCAGCAGCAGCAGCAGGGGACAGCAAGAGGCTTCAGCCCTCCTCCAAATGTCACAGCACCAGGAGGCATGGACAGCCCCATTGGAGCCCCCCCTATGAACCAGCCTGGGCAGCAGGGCTTTAACTATGGAGGTAACTATGGTGAGTTGACTGCGACAGAGCTCTGCATCATCTTCTCCTGGATTTTCAAGTTTCACACTGATGACTGTTGTTTTTGCTGCTGTACTTGCAGGGATGAACCAGCCGGGGGAACCATCATTCATGGCTCCAGGTAGCAGCCCACCAGCAAACATGATGCAAGGACGAATGGGAGGTCCTCCTCAGAACACCATGATGCCAGGGATGCAGGGCAATCCACAGGGAGGGCCCATGTACCAGCCTGGAGACATGAAAGGCTGGCCACAGGGGGGCATGCCACGCAGCAAGTATGTAGCATTAGGCTCCCTTGAGCAAAATTATTTAGAGTTACCAATTATTCAAGTGTGTAGTTAATTATCACCATGTAAGCACCCTACTGAAAAGGCTTTTCCTAGGGTAATGATTCTATAAGTTGCAGAGGTATATTACTTGTGTTAAAAACTTCATTTTATTTTTCTGGTTTTCCAGCACATACCCCCAGCAACAGTTTCCCCAGCAGGGCAACCAGGGACAATTTGGACCCATGATGATGAACACCTCCATGGGTGGACCCGGGCCAGTCAGTGGGGCCAGTGCAGGACAGATGGGCCAAATACCAGGACAGAGGCAGGGCCAGATGCAGGGCCAAATAGGCATGAACCCCATGGGAATGGGCAGAATGGCAATGGGACCTGATCAGGTAAGTAATACATTGACAGTTTCGGAGTACAGTGGGCTTACATGAGCGTCAGTTGATGTTTTAAAACACAGTTGAGATATCAGCCATGTAAAGAAACCCTAGAACAGTTTGCACATCTCACTGTTTTTCTCTCTGCAGAAGTATTGCTAAGGACCTGTGGTCGATAGCAGAATCTGGAGCCTTTCAGCTGTGGCAGAGCGATCTCTGCCCCGAGAGCTGGACCTACACAAACGCACACAAACACACACATAGTAGTAGTTCTCCAGCATAAAACATGACGCAGGAGATTTAGCACAGCACACTGCTACTCCTGGAGGAAGCAGGCTACAAGGACAAACATTGGGCTCCATTCCCAACTAAAGCCTCCCATACTGTAACCCTGTAAAGTGATGCACAACCACAAAATATCAGTGCATGTGGGAGAGCTAATGTTTGTGTGTGTTCACGTGAATGACCTGGAGCTGTCGGGCAGTATTCAGGGTCAGAGCCAAGCTACAGAACAAGACAATGGTACAACTAACTGTGGCTGCACTTTACCTGGAAGCTTCTGTGTAACAAAGATTGATGCAATATTTTTTCATCATTACAGCCTTACTAGAGATTTAATGCCTTCACAACAAAGGGTTTCTTTTTTCTTCTTATCCTTTAGATGCACCTCATTCTTGAAGTCGTCTGAAGCTATAAGCACAGTTAACTATGTTATGCAGATTGGAGCAATAACTCTATGCTTTAGACTGTAACTGAGCATCATGACACCTGTTATAAGCAAACAAATGGTACTGCAGTATTAGATGTCTCAAATGTCCTCTGTGAATATGAATTGTAAATATTCTACAAAATATATCAAACATACTTTTTAAAGGCCCATTATTGCACAAAGTATGAGACCTGGTTGTATTTTTGTGTCCCATAGGTCAATACTGATTTGGTTGATTTGCTTCTTTACACCCTTGCAAATATTGCAGGCGTGTTTGGGGTTTCTTCCCCTTGTTTGTCATTTTCTGAATGCTGTATTTTTTTTTTTCTTTCTGAAAAGTCATGTATTCCATGTTTTAGCGAAGCACTTTTACTTGTGATGAGTATCTGATGAGTTGGAGGTTTGAGCTTTCACACTGGCAGAGCTTTTATTGGAAGGTGGGGGAGGTAAATTCTGCCAGGACATTCGATTACATAAAACGATGTGATTTTGTTGGGTGTTGTGTGAGGTGAGCTGTATAGATTCTGTCTGCAGTACAGTGAAGATATGAGACATGTACTCCTCAATGTACCAACAAGTCCAATTCTTGCAATGTTCTCTCCCCTCCCCCACAACTCTGTCAAGTGTATTTTATTCACACTATCTTCTTTTGACTGTTATTCTCAACTTGCTCAATCTACCTTTTTAACATGCGCAATCCAAAGATATTTTTCCACATCTCTGTATAGTTTCTGAAATTTCTGGTGCACATTTTTTTATGATATGCATTATATTAGTCTGATAGTAAATGGGTACACATCATGGATCTGTAAAAGCAATTGATGGTTTTGTACTGTAAGCATAAAGAGCATGGAGCTAAGTTGTTCCACAGTGGTGGGGGGCGGGGGCTAACGGTGCAGCGCGAAGAGGACTGGAAACTCTTAACCCCACAGCAGAAAGTTTTTACATCCAGAAAAAAAAAACATGTTTT
The DNA here is from genome assembly GCA_026937815.1 of Etheostoma perlongum. Classification (NCBI taxonomy): domain Eukaryota; kingdom Metazoa; phylum Chordata; class Actinopteri; order Perciformes; family Percidae; genus Etheostoma; species Etheostoma perlongum. The sequence continues at coordinate 9,535,098 of CM049374.1, forward strand.
GCTGTGAAAGAATGAATGGAATGGAATGCAATCCAGTTCAAGACATATCAATATCTCTTCTATCTTTCAGGAAACAATTTCATTTTATGTCCAGATTTTGTTACTTCAGGAAAAAAAGGATCTTTGTAGAGTTTGAATGAAGTTCAAAAAGAAGCAAGAGATCATTTGTTTTTTGTTGTTCTTTATTTGGAAGATAAGCTGTCATCTTATAGGATGTATATTACAGATTTTTTTTCTGTTGTTGATATTGATGTAAATACAAATTTATATTTAAACACTGTACTTTGGTTCTCTGATCATCTTCTGACTGCAATTTACTAAATCTGACTCACAGTAATTATCAGCCAATATATTGCATTGGCAAACAAAGTTGATGATCCATTCCTAGGTTTATATGTGATATTCTTCTGTCAGAAGAATAACTGCTTTGCTTTGAATTTCAATATTACACTCTGCTTAGTATTGTAATGTAGAAAACCTGCCTATTCAGCCTATTATAAATATACAGTGAGGAAAATAAGTATTTGAACACCCTGCTATTTTGCAAGTTTTCCTACTTAGAAATCATGGAGGGGTCTGAAATTGTCATCGTAGGTGCATGTACACGGTGAGAGACATAATCTAAAAAAAAATCCAGAAATCACAATGTATGATTTTTTTTTAACTATTTATTTGTATGATACAGCTGCAAATAAGTATTTGAACACCTGAGAAAATCAATGTTAATATTTGGTACAGTAGCCTTTGTTTGCAATTCCAGAGGTCAAACGTTTCCTGTAGTTTTTCACCAGGTTTGCACACACTGCAGAAGGGATTTTGGCCCACTCCTCCACACAGATCTTCTCTAGATCAGTCAGGTTTCTGGGCTGTTGCGGAGAAACACGGAGTTTGAGCTCCCTCCAAAGATTCTCTATTGGGTTTAGGTCTGGAGACTGGCTAGGCCATGCCAGAACCTTGATATGCTTCTTACAGAGCCACTCCTTGGTTATCCTGGCTGTGTGCTTCGGGTCATTGTCATGTTGGAAGACCTAGCCTCGACCCATCTTCAATGCTCTAACTGAGGGAAGGAGGTTGTTCCCCAAAATCTCGCAATACATGGCCCCGGGCATCCTCTCCTTAATACAGTGCAGTGGTCCTGTCCCATTTGCAGAAAAACACCCCCAAAGCATGATGCTCCCACCCCCATGCTTCACAGTAGGGATGGTGTTCTTGGGATGGTACTCATCATTCTTCTTCCTCCAAACATGGTTAGTGGAATTATGACCAAAAGGTTCTATTTTGGTCTAATCTGACCACATGACTTTCTCCCATGACTCCTCTGGATCATCCAAATGGCCATTGGCAAACTTAAGACGGGCCTTGACATGTGCTGGTTTAAGCATGGGAACCTTCCGTGCCATGCATGATTTCAAACCATGACGTCTTAGTGTATTACCAACAGTAACCTTGGAAACGGTGGTCCCAGCTCTTTTCAGGTCATTGACCAGCTCCTCCCGTGTAGTTCTGGGCTGATTTCTCACCTTTCTTAGGATCATTGAGACCCCACGAGGTGAGATCTTGCATGGAGCCCCAGTCCGAGGGAGATTGACAGTCATGTTTAGCTTCTTCCATTTTCTAATGATTGCTCCAACAGTGGACCTTTTTTCACCAAGCTGCTTGGCAATTTCCCCGTAGCCCTTTCCAGCCTTGTGGAGGTGTACAATTTAGTCTCTAGTGTCTTTGTACAGCTCTTTGGTCTTGGCCATGTTAGTAGTTGGATTCTCACTGATTGTATGGGGTGGACAGGTGTATTTATGCAGCTAACGACCTCAAACAGGTGCATCTAATTTAGGATAATAAATGGAGTGGAGGTGGACATTTTGAAGGCAGACTAACAGGTCTTTGAGGGTCAGAATTCCAGCTGATAGACAGGTGTTCAAATACTTATTTGCAGCTGTATCATACAAATAAATAGTTTAAAAAAATCATACATTGTGATTACTGGATTTATTTTTTAGATTATGTCTCTCACAGTGTACATGCACCTACGATGACAATTTCAGACCCCTCCATGATTTCTAAGTGGGAGAACTTGCAAAATAGCAGGGTGTTCAAATACTTATTTTCCTCACTGTATATTCTATATATAAATATAGAATAGAAATATTACAATAAACATTGTAAAAGACACTATAACAAGTGAAAGAGAAAGTACAGAAGTTTAATTGGCAAATAGACTAAAATAAAAGTAGTCAATCAGCAGAAAAATGCCTCCTAGGAATAGGTCTGTACGGAGTTGGGTTGGAAACCAGAGGGTTGTTGGTTCAAGTCTCCGTGCAGACCAAAGAGTGTGGATTGGTAACTGGAGAGATGCAACTTCACCTTCTGGGCACTGCCAGGTGCCCTTGGGCAAGGCACTGTAACACTCAAACTGCTCAGGGTGCTGGTCCAGCTGGCAGCCTATTCACTCTGATAGAACATGATTAGGTCCTGCACATGTGTGTATTTCAGGCCTGTGAATTGTAATTTCCCCACTGGGAATCAATAAAATTATAAATTATTATATAATAGGACACTTTTAGGTTGTTAATACTAATCACCATCAGTAGCATTTTACTGTTGTAGCTGGTTGAGGTGGAGCCAGTTTGATAGTTTAATCTGGTCGGCCAGTATACATATCCCAGAATACATTTGGGTCGTGAGATGATTATCAATGTAGTTGGAAAGAAGATTAAACAAAGTGCTGACACATTTAGAGGGGAAATCTTTCTTAGGTGGAACTGCTAACAACTCATTTGAAACATGAATTAATTAAAAGCACTATATAAATATTCTCAAAACGTCCCGCATTGTAGTTAAGTATATTACTTAAGTAAACATTTGACAATGACATTTTTAATATTGTCAAAAATTATTTTTAAATCAGGAGGAAGACGTGATGACACCAGCACCATATTAAAAGAGCTTTTCTCGTCGGTTACCAGAAGGGGGCGCTGTTGTCTACTAATGTCCTCTTTTTTATCTTGCAATTCATCCCATGCTCGCCAGAGGGCGCTAACTAGAAGAGCGTTGAAGGAAGGGACATGAGGTTTAATTCATGTTTATAGACTGACGTCTTAAAATAATTATGAGAATTAAGAATTAAGCACATGAAAAAGCCAACACACGGGCCTAATTGGATTGAATGTAATAAAATATTGAGTACACTACACACTTATTATGGGGATAGCCAGATTACGTAAAAGGGATTAGTCTCTACAATGTAGATAATTATATGTGATTACTGATTAGAAATTCAGAGCTGTAAATGTTTAAATATAAAAAAAATGTAAGAATTGTATATGTTAAACAATTTTCTTCAACTACTTATGGACACTTCTCTAACAGCCCAAGCAGTGTATATTTCTAAAATATATATATATATAAAAATAGTATACATATTATTAGCAAATTCAGAACATACGACTGTGCTGTGGGAATATATCTTTCTCTCTCTCTCTCTCTCTCTCTCTCTCTCAGTGTTGGCTTGGTTCCCGGCCCATCTGCGGCCTGGCCCGTGGATTACTGTTTGTTAATGTTTCAATCAGCTGTGTGTTGAGGAATGTGGAGCTATTTAACCTGAACTTCCCCAGGTGTGCCGAGGCGCCGCTCAGTCTGGGCCCCGCCGCCCTCCCCTGCCCTTGGCACAAAGCTATCACACAAACACAATCACACACTGGCCACGCCGGGGCTGCAGCTGTGCGCATCACACCGCAGGGAAATGGGAAAAACATTGCACCAGGGAGACAGAATAAATCTTATAACAAATCGCCTCGCCAAAGCCATTTTAACCCCTGCAGTGCCGAGAGAGACTAAAACTGCTGATTTACACGATAATATCTTGAAACACCACAATTCAATGTATGTTTCATGGAGTCAAACAAACTTTAATTTTTCTTTCTTAATAAACCGCCCTACATGTCGTGATCTTTGTCAGGGAATTTGTTAAATAGGCTACGTGTTGAATCTTAAATCATCTTGTGGGAAAAAAAATACATTTGTCATGACTGCGATGATTTTATTTAATACTAAACTTCAAACTGCCTCAATTTGTCAAGATGTTTAGACTTGACGATTTAACATGATACTTCCTCTTGTAATGTGATACGGTAATGGCCCATAGAGAGGCAAATTACCAATTTAACTGGCTATGAGTCATTATGTTGACCACCAGCTTTAGTTTTATGTTACCTGATTGACTTAACAGCTTCTTCTAGGTGTAGCATTTTTTTATGCTTTACATCCCTCTAGTACTTAGGCAACAAGATAAGCTATTCAGATGAATATGAGTAGGCCTGCTATTAATTACAATGATAATAAGTCTATAACAGCACATAATAATCACCAGAGTGTCATGTTTCACAACTATGTTTCTACTTTTTGCAAAGACTGACAATGAAACTCTCCAGGTGGGCCTGTGCGATGATATAGCATCTAATATAGCCTACTGTTATTTTTCTCTCTCACACACAAACAAAATGCCAGAATTCTTGTTCAAAAATAATTGTCTTGTTTTAATAAAAACACAAATAAGGTACATTGCAAGAAAACAATATCTGCACATAGTGTGGCATTGTAATATACAATACAGTTTGTCGCTCAGTAATCTGAGAAATGTATTTTTTTCCTTTTACAAAATGTTGGATATCTCTATAAAGTTTTACACAAGATACAAAGAGCGTAACAGAAACATTAGCTTTCTTTAGAAACTCTACAAGCAACGAGCGATGCTGGTTGCACTGAACTGGTCTTGGTCCCCCGGCTAACCCAGTCTATCTGGACACCGCCGGTCTTCTTCTCTCAGGGCCCTCTGATCAATCGAGAGCCTTGAGTGACAGAGATCCTCGCCACCGGAGGATGTCCACGCAACTTTATTTTTCTAGCATTGGGAGTTTTAAACGTCCCTACATAGTTCAAGGTTTTTTTTCATAGATGTGATCGAGACGTCACATCAAATAGCCTTGTTTGTTCTTCGCGGTGCTCGCTATGGGGTGATGGTGCAAAGCTCCACGAGCTCTTAACGGCACATAATCCTGTCATCTGAGCATCCATTCTGTGGGGAAAGAGAAAAGGAGGTTGATTAGTACATCTGAGTAACATGGATATAAAACAATCTCAAGAACGTATTGTGCGCAAGAGAGCCTTTTACGCATGGACTTAGCAACTTAACGCACGCGTACTGACGTTCAAAAACATGTTACAGTGGTGCAGGGAGCTCTGTGGGACACCGAGCCCTTCCCAGATTAATTCTGCGGTATATGTGATGAGATATTTACCTCCACTGCTATGCTAGCGATCTCTGCGTTCAGGGTGGTCAGCGGTGTGCGGGTGACGCTGTTGGCGGAGTGCTGGCGGCTCTTCTCCGGCTCGTCCAGCTCGACCTGCAGGTCCCAGATGTAGTCAATGACGTGCTGCAGGATTTCCACTTTGCTGGCCTTCTTGTTGGTTGGCAGGGTGGGCACGAGCTCCTTCAACTTGCTGTAGCAGCTGTTCATGTCGTGAAGGAAGGCGCTCATCTGCTCGTCCAGTAGCGGAATCTTGCACTTGGAGATGGTCAAGCTCTGTTCGGACAAGCAGCGCACCATGTCCTCGCCGCCGACCTTGCTCTTCAGGGCGCAGGTAGATCCGACAACCTTCATTTTGATTAGTGTAGGTGTAGTTTCCAAAAATGACGAGGGATTAAGGTAAAGTAGCTGAGCAATGAGGCTTCTCCTCCTTGGAGATCTTGGCAATGCTATGTTGACAGTTTGCAACTTCCACATGGGCAAACCTCCTCGACTTTATAGTCGAGAAGGAGCCGGGGGCGTGCTAGAGTCGTCCTGTTTGAAGACAGTAAACCAATGAGACGGCTGCGTTTGTGTTGATGGGTCGGTCCACAACAGCAATTTCAGCCAATGACTAGTCTTGCCTGGTTATCGGATTTACAATCTGTTTGAGGGATGGCGTTACAAATGGAAACAAATGTGTGTCTTTTATGGGTAATATGTGGGAATCCAGCTGTCCATGGCTTGGGGACTCTGCAGGTGTAGATTGCCTGGGGACAGTTAAGGGGTGGTGAATGCCTGGGTATGCACTGTGAGAATGTGTGTGGGATGGGACAGGATGAATAGGATGAATGGCTAATGATAATTAGGCTACCACAGTGCCCCAGTTTTGCCTCTCACAATTGCTGATGGCACTGCAGATGTGGATGACAATAGTACAGTAAAGTAAGACAATGGATGACATAGAGTGACCAAACAATTCTGGGAAAATATTGAACTTTTTGTTCACTCTAATTAGTTCAGGATAATGAAGTTTGGTTGAGTGTGGAATGCAGTCACTAAAGAGATTAGCCGTTTATTGAATTTATCGGATTAGTTAAATAACATTACTATTTGCGGACAAATAGTTTTCGAAAATGACAACCCACTCATTCCCACACCACGTCTCCCCAGCTTTTTAAACTCAAAGCTTCCTTTATGCTCACAAACTGGACTTTTCTCACAGAGTCTCCTTTTCCTGCTTCACGTGCTGAAGGAAGCTCAGTGTGAGCAGAAGCTTCACGGATTCCTTCACATGTTTCTGCAGTGTGTGCTCAGCCTTGTGTGCACACTCAGATCGCATCGCTCTGTTCTGAATCTTCCCCCCAGATTGTCCAAACAAGCCCGAGCAGACTGGCAGGCGCCAGCGCGGTGACGTCACCCATTCATCCGAGCCTTGACGCCTGTCAGCCTGGCGCCGCTCGGGCGGTCTCCATGGAGACGTCAAACAAGAGAGCTCGCACTCCGCACTCCTCCATTCACCTGCGAGGCGCGCGGAACCCTGAGAACAAACCGGCTCCGGAGCTTTGTCGTTCATTTATCACCTAAAGCAGCGGGGTGAGATTACCGCCCAGCGCACCTGCAGAGCCGAGGCTGTCAGAGGAGGGGAACGGCTCGGAATTATGTTGTTACTGCATTTGAACACCAAATAACGACTGCATTCCTCCACACAGCCCACTGGATTTCTGTGGTTACTTTAAAATCCTTATGTAATTAATTTATTTCATGCATTTAATTTGCAAGAATTCGGCTACTCTCTTGTCAGTGATGACAGTTTGTTATGTCAAATAGCGTTGCCTACAACATGCATCAAACTAATTTAGGTAATATAAATGTATTCTAAATTATTTTAAGCAAAAACACAAAGAGGAAATAAATTTCCCAAAAAATACTTGTTTTATTTAATTTACTGACTTTTAACTTCATGTAGTAAACTACTTTAGTAACATAAAACTAATCTAATCTAAGAATTATTCAGATCCTCCATATAAATAAAAGTAGGAATGCTGATTAAAAAACAGTCCATAACAAGTTGCCTGCATTCCAAAGCTTACACAAGTAAAAGTGAGTAGGCCTAGGCCTATTATCAGAAGTTATCAAAAGTTAAAGTACCCCTTAATTAAGAAAGACAATGGCCCCGGTCAGTGTCATATTATTGTATATTATATTATTGGAGTATCATTAATGATCTATTAATGTGTAAGCTTAATGTATTTAATTGTATGTAATATTCTGCAAATGTGAATCTATTTTGCATACTGTTGGATAGTTTAAAATACAGTAAAACAATATGTGCCCACTGAAATGTAATGAAGTAGAAATATAAAGTAGCATGAAATAGAAATAATCAGGTAAAGTCTCATTACCTTAAAATTATACTTGGCACATTCCTTGAGTAAATGTACTTTGTTGCATTCCACCACTGTATAATACCATATGTTGTGCTTATAAGTGAAGGTATTTTATTTGACTAGAACCTGCAACATATACTATTTATAAATTTATGTTTTTGCAAATGTAAGATTTTATTTAGAATATCATTAATATTTTGGTAACTCCACACACTGACACATTGCACAGTTTTTCATCAACTTTGAAAGTAATTTGCATATTGAAGGAATATATAATAATGATAAAACAACTTGTTCTCTTCACATTTTACCATAAATGCTATTTAAAGAGGCTCAGCTTATATGTGCACAGATGTTGTAGCAGACCGAGGAAAACATCAGTATTGCTGTGCTGTCTTGTAACAAAGTTAACTACCACTGAGCCTGTTTCTTCTAGCTGTTGCAGTAGCCTGTAAAAACTTTTTAAGAAACTTTCCTTTTTTCCTTTCTTTTTTTGCCCTCTGTCCTAGGTCACAGCTGACAGGGCGGTGGGAGGGCGGTGGGAGGGCCGGGTGGGCAGAACAATGGGAGTGCGGTGCAGGGATTGTGGGAGAGAATCTAGGCTGGAGCCACAGTGTCTGGAGCGCCCCTCCACTCCCCTCATCCAGCTTTTGTTCAGCTGCAAAAGCTATCAGCACTTCCTACTGACACCAACAATAACTCCACACAGCTGGGCCCTTTTTAGCCTGTTTACAGCACATCAAGGCGATGGGAGAGAGAAGACAGAGGGAAGAGGCAGAGGAGGGGAAAGAAAAGTGAAACATATTAGCTCCTGATTTTAACTGACAGAATGGCAATGCCCTCTCCCTGCTCTCCTTCCCTCCTTCATCGCTAACACAGAATTAATTTCCCAGTGGCCTCTTAACATGTGAGCCGATTATCATTTGGGATTTTATTTCTCTGACAGGCTACTGTTTGTGTCAGTGCTGTTGCAACATCCTGCATCCATGAAACGGCAGAAAGGCAACACTTAGTTTTTTACAGGACATTGTGTATCTTGGCTATATTTATGCCAGCACACAAACCATTTCCTGGTAGCCTTTTTTCAAGATAAATTGTTCCATTTGGTGGAGGGGAAACATATTAGCTAATACGCCCTCTTTATCGCTACAGCAAATAAATCTACAAAAGAACACTACAGGAAGCCAGAAGAGGAGAAGTTGGTGCAGGATTTTTTTCAGAGGAAATAGGACATTCCAGCAATGCTTTGACACTTTTGCTGCTGTTATTATTGCTGCGGGGACAATAAGTAGTGTGCGTACTACTTCCTGAAACATGAAAGTGACCAAACCACAATAATGGCACAGAAGAAAGAAAGAAAATGTTTCTTTGACAGAGGATTTACTTGAGTATGATTATTGAGATACACTGTTGAAAAGAAATGTGCAGGATTTTGATTATGAGAGGAGAAGTTTTCAACATTTTTTTACTCACTTACACTAACATGCACACAAACACACAGAGGTCATCTCCTCGCAGCTGTGGGATTAGTTTCCAGTTGCCAGTCACGCTCTTCCTGTTTGCTTGATAATGATCACACCTGTGTGCAGGTGTGTGGAGAGGCTCACATGGGACAGGGAGGGGTGAGTGTGGTGTCAGATACAAACATTTTAACCACACCACATTGTCAAATCTTTCTTCAGCTGAGTGATGATTGACTGGGGGCACTCAGGACTCATCAGTCATAGGAACAAGTGAAGGAAGTTAGGTCTGAATGTGAAGGTTTGTAATAGTGTGTGTCACGGCTTCTGTGGGTGTGTGTTATGTATGTTTCTGCCTAAAATCCTGGTATGTCCCGACGTGGCCTGGCACCTCCCTGGGCAGCCAAGCCTATGTAATGACTGAGGGCCCGTGGTTGGGAGTCACTTCCTGTGGGAGTCCTGGTTCAGAGATGTGTCATCAACAGTGCAGACCAGTTGGAGCCTTGCCGCCTGTTGGTTGTTTTTCCTGTGTGCAGGCAGCAGACTGGATGGGTGAATGAATGCCCTTCCCTGAATATAGAATAAAATAGAATGCTTTTTATTGTAAAAAGTAAGTATGGTTTTATATACAGTGTGATATGCAGTATGAAGTAATGATATTGCTCAGTATAGAGATATTGCACATTAGCAAAATTGTGCAGTATCATCAATAGTATTAACTATAAAATATTGCACAGTAGGGGGGGTAGAAGAAAGTCCGGGGGTTGGGAGGTTAGACTGTGAAGTCAGTACATGTGTGAGTTCAAAGTGGTTATGGCTTTTGGAAAGAAAGGAAAGCCAGGGGCAAGTTGTAGGAACACTATCTCCATCTGGTAGTTGATGCGAAGCCTCACAGAGATCCTTGAAGCCCCACAGGTGTCCTCTGTTTTGTGTCCTTGGACCGGGAAGACACTTAGGGACAGCTTGGTCTCTCTCTATCTCTTTCTCTTGTGTGTACATGTGTATGTGTGTGCATTCACTGGACCCAAAGCTCACCCCTCCTTTACACCCCTTTTCCCATCTCCCTCCGCCTGGTTCCCACACACACTATCAAAGCTCTTTAATGGCTTCTAATTAGCTCCCCATCTGCTGGTGACAGCGCACTGGTGGCATGCTAAAGCACCCATTGAGAGCATAGGCATTGTACTCTGGAATACTTTCCACTCCAGTGGCAATTGCCTGGAGAGAGAGCTTTAGCTGGGGGTGTGGGGGGTGTTGGGGTGGGGCTGGGTGAGGAGGGGGTGAGAGAGAGGAGGAGGAGGGGGATGCTGGGTAGTGTTCTCTACAGTCAGGGGTTTGGGGGAGGGCAGGGGTGGAGGAATAGACAATGGGAGACAGTGTTACAGCTTGTTGCAAATCTAATAACGCCAGAGTCTCTTTTCTGTCCACTGGTCATCACCCCCCACCACCACCAGCAACAACTATTTCCCAATCCCACATCACCCCTCCCTCTACTTATTTCACTATAGCAACAATGTGATGCTGACATCATACAGAGGATGGTCAGTGAATTAAATCTGACTTTGTGCTAAGGCCATGGGGAAACTGGAAACATCCCGATGAGGTACTCCACTGGCCTGAGAAGCCTCATGGCTATTGCTCCCCCTCTTGAACAGAAACAATAGATGCACCTCTATAGAAACTGTAAATGTAGCTTAATGAGGCCTCTTCATTAGCAGAACCTGTCTATGTGTGAATGCGGTCTGTTTGTCAGGCCTTGTCCTTTCCAGGACTTCCAGCAGGGCAGGTCCACTGGTAGCAGAAGGGGGACCAGCTGTTCACAGCTGGTAGCCAGAAGATGCCTATGGGGGACAGGCCTGCATGCTGCTGGCCAGCTGCCCCCTGCTATAGGAGGGAGATGAAGAACAAACTTTGCTTCTGGGAAACAATCAGAAACCATGGTTTTCTCATTTACACCAGATATATACATATCATTTTATTGAGACATTTGGCTGATTAATCTAGCGTAGGAAATGAAACTAGAGGTTGTCATCAACACCCAACATAAATAAGGTGAAACGTCACCAACAAATGGCCATGAGAGTATTCCTGTGATTTTGTCAAATCGATAAGAAGAGCAATGAAATTAAGAGCCATGTATTGTTTACCAAGAAAGAATATATTTCCCTAAATACGAGACTGAACTAACATATTAAAGACAGGAATTCATTCTGGTGTTTTTAAGATTCCATGGCAACTAGCACTACTTTGAAATGACAAGTAAAGCCACATATTTGTGCATGTCTGTGTAAGTATGAGACAAATGGTCTGTCACCTAACCTCTCTCTCCATCCTGCTCACACACACACACACACACACACACACAAACACGCACATCCCCACAGCTGCACAGAGGCGTCCAGTCAGCACGGCCAGGGGACATGGGAGCCAAAGCCCAAAGATGGAGCATGGACAGTGGCAGCTGGGGAGCTGACAAAGCCCCATTCAAAGGGCCCAGGCCTGGGGACAATGGCTGGGCTAGGCTGAGCCCTCTCCTCCACTCTTCCACCCAAAGATTAATACTTCAGATGGGCTTCCCGGTGGCAGGCAGGGCTAAAAGGAGAGCCCTCCTGTTTGTCACTGGGCATTGTGCGAGTCGCCTGAGAACCAACCTCTTGGATGGGCTTGACAAATGAGAGCCGCCATTGACAGTGAACAGATTGGTCCTGCCACTTTTGTTTTGATTGTGTAGCGGGTATAATCAAGTTATTTGGGCCTAGGGGAGTTTTTGTTTCTTTCTCCTGATGCTCTTGACACTAAAGTCTCACCTTAACAGTCTCTGCTGGTTCAGCTGTGATCTGAGCCTGCTCAAGTTTCGCCTCTTGTTTGTTGTTTTATTTATCAAAGCTGAATAGAGGGCACAGCAGCAATAGGAAGTTAATTTACTTGGGTGTGGGAATCTGGCTATCTATTTATGTGCCATACAGAAGGAAGTGCAGGTGCAACAGGTGTAGGTGTGTGTATTCTTGTCACAGTCAATAGGGATACACTGCAGAGTTATTGTAATGTTTTCTATGCAGATGTCCCATGTACACCTGACCTGAATAATGTAACTAAAGACCAGCTCTAAGAACATTCTACTGCAACCAGAGACCCTGTTAGGTAGGGGGTAAACACAGGCAGCTCAGGTGTAACCCCCCACCCCACACACACACACATGATCCACACATGACCCACCTGCCCCCTCTTACCTTTTCTCTGCACTCGCAGTGCAGGTGTTTAGCCCCCAGCAAGGTAGCATTTCAGGTTAAACTGTAGAAACGCTGCCCCGCCTATGACACCAGGAACTACAAGTGGCTGCAGAGTACACAGCATCACACCTGTGCACCTACTTCTACTGTGTGATCACAACAGGAAATACTTTAACAGAGTCTTGTGAGAGAAGAGACCATTCATTCAGTTAGCATGTTATATGCAAATCTCATTTTAAGCCCAGTAACTAAATACCCCCCCCCCCCCGCGCCCACCCCCCGACATCACTCAATATTTGACTGTTTGGTAAAGCAACAAGCAAGGATTGAACATTTGATTTCATGTGTTGTGACTACAGTAACGGAAGCCTGGGGCCATCTGCCCTGTCTGTCTCTGTGTTATTGCTGTGCATCGACCAGCCATTCTCACAATAAAGGAATGTACCCTTCTTGTAAACATGCATCGACCCCCCGCAAAAGCCACTGTTCCCTCCTCTCACGTTGGGTGTCCTCCCATCTATCCCAGTCTCCATCACCCTCTCATCCAACCCCCCGGGTACTTATACTGCCAGTCTCCCAGTCCCCTCAGCCGCCCAGGAAAGATCCTCCCCTGGTTCCCATGTAGAACTGAGAGACACACAGCTAAGACAAGTGCCCTGCTTTTCACCCAGGGCCCACTTCCAGGAATGTGCTTGTGTGAAACTTTGATGCAGCAGAAGGTGCCCTACTTTTAAACTTCATTCTTCTCCCTGGGATTGTTTCAGGGGGTTTAACAAAAGGCGAGAGAGTCTATGTGCGGGTCAGCAGGGGTGTTTGTGTATGTGCATCTAGGTTATACTCTGGTGCATGTGTTTGTGTGCATGCCTGTGTTTATGCAACAGTGTGTATGTGTGTGTGCACGTGAGGGGAGGGCTGTAGGATTATAAAGAGGAAGTGAATGGGAAGTACACACTCAGTGACAAAATAAGAGGGAGACATTCCTTTGCTGCTCCTCCCCTCCTCGTCCCTGCTCCCTCTTTCTCTCCTCTCCCTTCACTGTGGCAGGGCCCTGGGAAAATCAAACAGGTGGTTTGGGCCTGGCAGGAAAGCTGGCTGGGCCCGGAGTGGGCAGGTCTACAGGCTGCTGGGGGCTATCAAAAGCTCTTAGGCCCAGCTTTAGGCCAGCACTCTGAATGGCCCCGGGCTTCATTATCATGTGAATTCTGGGAACTGCCCCGGGCCCCCAGTAACACCAGTGAGCTGCCCATATGGCGTTCGCTTGGCAACCCAGCACCCCCCCCGCTCTCCCTTCCAATGGTACTCCTCCATTCCAGCACTCCTAATATCAAAGAGAGAGGGAAGCAAAGCCCCCCCCTTAGCCACAGCCTTCTCCTGGGGGGGCTGGACCACACAGAACAGCATTGGACAGTCCTTAGGGACCCTGGATAACACCGCTGCCCTACAGGGCACTACAGCAAGGCCGGCTCTGGGTGGATTTAGCCATTGAATTAGCATTAAAGGCACATTCTAAAGCTGTCAATTTAGCATCAGAGCCACAGCTTTGACAGATAAAGATGTCGGCATGTCTCTCCACTTCATGAGGGTGCGCCTCCTTCCACCATACAATTTCTCACTAAGGACTTTAGAGAGTGAATGCTTCCTGAACAATCAATATTAAGGTTCAATCGCACTAGAAAATGGCAGCAAAATGAATTTGATATATGTTGTTCTATTGTTGGGTCACCTCTTTTACACAGAGGTTCGGGAATAATGCTGTAAAGAATTATACCTGCTCTGCTTTTTTTACACCAAACAACGCAGGCATAATGCTGCACTAGCCGAGATGTGTAACACAACAGTGCCTAGTGTGTGTTTGCTTGTAGTTTTGCCATGCTGGCTTTTCGTTTTACACAGATGTCAATTCCGCTATCTTACTACCTTCGCTGCCAGCTAAAGGGCTGAATAACTCTGACATTCTATTCCGTCTCCATAACTTTTTTTATACAAAAAGGCAAGGCGGAATGACTACTCACAGGGCTAGCTGGTAAACTGCGAGCTGCTAGCCAGCAGGTAACATGCTAGCACAAGACTCTTCTAACCATGTTTTCTGTACTGTGCCATTTACTCACCTTGGGCATTTATTCTCAGGTATATCATTTTACACTATAAGGGTTATTGTTGGGGATAAAAGCTCTTTGAGCTTGTTAGCTTGGTTGCTAATGGGACAATAAATTGACACAGAATATTCAAAACGTGTATTTGTACCACTGACTCTTACTGCTGCCGCCAAACTTTTTTTTTTTGTGTGGAGCAGTTTGTACTGTGAAATTACAGTAAGTAAAAAGCTGATAGATAGCTTTTTCCATTTTGGACTCTCTGGCTCTCAGTTACTTCTAAGGTCAGCACTGACAAGATGGCTTGCTGTTGGTCAACAGCGCAAAGTCCTGTGACAAATCTGTGTGAATTTCCTTTGCCCATGCGAGGAAATTTACTAATGGAATGAATTGATTTTGCCACAAAATTTTACCATTTTAAATGCTGGTCAGGCCTTTTGTGAGTCGTATAGCAGCCCACACACTCACAATTAGATACAACTGTAGCAATATTCTGTAGGTGTACTGGCCCAAAGCCGCTCCCATAAGCATTCCAGATACATTAGTAGTGACAAAAAAATCTCAAAATCTCAATGAGATCCATCTGAGGTAAATAACCTTGTGAGTCATCTGGTTTTCCTGGATGAGGATGAGGACACTTCTACAGAGGAGATGTCACTTAACAACAGAGCAGGAATGCTGCTCAGGCTGCTGCAGTCAGCCACCTGCGTTATAGTGCAGTGGGGGGAGGAGGAGCAGGAGGAGGAAGTGTGTGAGCGATGTGTGTTATATGTGCCACATGATCTCATGCTGATGAAGAGACTTTGGATGGCTCCAACATTGTTCATTGTGTGTGTGTGTGTGTGTGTGTGTGTGTGTGTGTGTGCGCAGGGCTGTAGGATTTGGGTGTGATCATATATTGCATTTGTGGATAATATAGTCAGCTTACTTCACTGCTTGCACCTGTGATAAAGAAGGCAGGAACAACAAGAAGGGGGGAGTGTGTGAGAGGTACAGAAAGAATCAGAGAGAGAGAGAGAGAGCTGAAAGTGTGATCTGACTTCTGAAGAACTCTACTAGTGATTCATGCTGTTACACATGGAGCGATTCACTCCCTCTGCAGCTGTGCGGGCCACATGCACAATATGATTTCACAACATCTTGCCTGTACTTGGAAATTCCTTTTTTTCATACAGCCCTCTCACCCCCTTCCCTCCTGTCAGTGTGCTGGCTGTGTAACCCTGACAGAGAGGCAGGTGCACAACTTAGTCATTCTTTTCTTCCCTGTGGCTGGCTCTGTGGCTCTGTGGTTCGGTGCTCTTCACTGAGGCTTTAGGCAGCTAGAAGGGCTTGACCAAAAAACCCTGTCAGAGTCATGTGTTTATCACACAGTAGGCTTCACAGTGTTGCTGGAGTGGGTGTTGTTGTTATCATTAAGGCCCGTACACACCGGGACGAATATCGCTGGGCGTTATTCGTCAGCGTTTTTCGACGCGTTTTTTGTGTTCACACCCAAGCGATTTTCGCTGACGATGAGCCGAATGAACATGCAAATTCATTATCTGTCACTAGATGGCGCTTAATGTAAAACAGAAATACCCCCGTACATAGGGTGGCGCTGCGCAACTTTGCGCTTCTGATACTCGCTTGCAACTCAGAAGAAGAGCAGAGAAGAAGAGAGCAAGTATTTAGAACATTTCTTCTAAATCAGATATAGCTCTTTATGTTCCCCAGCAGCTCAACATTTATTTTGGACATCGTGCTTTGCCTCTTCCTCGTCTTGTGGCAGTGATGACGGTGGCGTATATATGTCTTCTTCGTTGGTGTGCTCGGTAAGACCGTTTTGTGCTTGAGGCCGCCAAGTTGTATTTTAGTGTAACTTCAGAAGCACAAGACACGTGAGCAAAAAAGGGCTTTCATTGGTCGGATAGTTTTTTGGCCGTCAAACCAAAAAAAACGAACCCGAGGCGTTTTTTTAAAAATGGCAACTCAGCGTGGCGAGCGTCGGTGTGCACACTCTCATTGACGCCCTTTGTTTAGTCACACAGTCGGCGAGCTCGCGAAATTCGTCCCGGTGTGAACAGGCCTTTAAGGCCCGTACACACCGGGGCGGAGTGCCCGGCGTTGTTCAGTTTTTCGACACGTTTTTGTGTTCACACCCAAGCGATTTTTTTTTTGACGATGAGCCGAATGAACATGCAAATTCATTATCTGTCACTAGATGGCGCTTAATGTAAAACAGACATACCCCCGTACATAGGGAGGCGCTGCGCAACTTAGCGCTTCTGATACTACTTGCAACTCAGAAGAAGAGCAGAGAAGAAAAAGCAAGTATTTAGAACATTTCTTCTAAATCAGGTATAGCTCTTTATGTTCGAAACCAACGAGACCAGCAGCTCAACATTTATTTTGGACATCGTTCTTTGCCTCTTCCTCGTCTTGTGGCAGTGATGACGGTGGCGTATGTCTTCTTCGTTGGTGTGCTCGGTAAGACCGTTTTGTGCTTGAGCACCCCCAAGTTGTGTTTTACTGTAACTTCAGAAGCACAAGACACGTGAGCAAAAGGGCCGATTTCATTGGTCGGATAGTTTTTGGCAGGCGCGTCAAACCAAAAAAAAAAAACCCGAGGCGAGAACCTTAAAGGCCTGTTCACACCGGGAAGGCCAGCAGCGTTCGCCCGGCGTTTAACAACTAAACAAAGGGCGTCAATGAGAGTGTGCACACCGTAAAAGCGTCATTTTTAAAAAAGCGCCTCGGGTTCGTTTTTTTGGTTTGACGCCGCGTCAAAAACTATCCGACCAATGAAATCGGCCCTTTTGCTCACGTGTCTTGTGCTTCTGAAGTTACACTAAAATACAACTTGGCGGCGCTCAAGCAAAAACGGTCTTACCGAGCACACCAACGAAGAAGACATATATACGCCACCGTCATCACTGCCACAAGTGTGTCCAAAATAAATGTTGAGCTGCTGGTCTCGTTGGTTTCGAACATAAAGAGCTATATCTGATTTAGAAGAAATGTTCTAAATACTTGCTCTCTTCTTCTCTGCTCTTCTTCTGAGTTGCAAGCATCAGAAGCGCAAAGTTGCGCAGCGCCACCCTATGTACGGGGGTATTTCTGTTTTACATTAAGCGCCATCTAGTGACAGATAATGAATTTGCATGTTCATTCGCTCATCGTCAGCGAAAATCGCTTGGGTGTGAACACAAAAAACGCGTCGAAAAACGCTGACGAATAACGCCCAGCGATATTCGTCCCGGTGTGTACGGGCCTTTAGGCTCATCACTCTTCCCTTCAATGTCATCAGCCAGCTAGGAACATTTGCAAAACTTCAGTGACTCAGCATTTCTAGGTTTCGGTTCCTGTCATTTGCCTTACAGTGAATGTTTGTTTAACTTTACAGTATCACTCTCACTTTTTCAACAAGACGATCCACTGCATGTGACCCAAGGGTAGGATCACACCCAGAGTGACGCGTGTTTGTGTGTGTGTCTGTGTGTGTGTGTGTGTGTGTGTGTGTGAGTGTATTGTGTTTGTGCTATCCTTCATCCCACAGGTCTACAAGAGCAAGGCAGCCAACGTTCAGTGTGTTTACACCGAACCTGAGCTCACAGCGATAAAGAAACTAAAGCTGCTTTCGCACTTGGAAGCCATAGTGATGCCATGTTCAATTACCCAGGTAACATGATTGTTCCGGATAGATTAAGTTGCGCTCATGTGAGACTCAGCACCTGCAAAGCTTGATTTTGTCAAAGCTTTGTTGTTGTTCCATAATAATGCACTTCAATGCAGAAACTAAACATCATATAGATTGGGTAAGCAACTCTCCTGCTCTCCGCTAAGCTAAATTTCATAGCATTTTAAAATCAAAAGGCAGATCTTGTATCAATCATGACGTGACTGTTCCAAATTAAATAAAGTTTATTTTGTTTATGGTATCAGTTCATAATTCATTCAGTCCGAGCCTGCCACCCTTTTAGTTGTGAGGTATCTGATCAGTACTTGGTGTCAGCAGATAGCATGAGTTAAAGCATCAGAATTAGTAAAGATTGTATCTGTGCATCCCTGGAATGCAATTCTGTTCTTCAGCGGACTTGCAAGTGTTGAATATCAGCTTCCCACCAACATGCAAAGTTTCGGAGCTTCCATTGAAGGTCTCCACCTGTAAAAAAACATGACATCAAAGAACATTATAACCATCTGAGCGCTCTAAATAGTGCTTCAACAGTGTATCTATTGTGGTTCCAGCGACCACACGACACAAACAATAAAAGCTGCCATAAGTAAGGTTAAGTTGTATGTGTGGGAACACAACTTAAACTCTTAAACCATCACCTGTCAAAGAGTTGAAGTGAGTTTTCCACATTTAAATTGGGGTGGTTGATTAGCCCTGGACTGTGTGACTGACTACTTAGCAACACAGTTTAAAATAATAGTGGTAACAGTGAAGACAGTATGTAACAGAAATATTAGAAAGACAACAAATGACTTTCATTTCATTCCACCAGCACTGATTCATAAGGCTAGGAACAAGTTTGCCAATGTTGCTGGCAAAATAGGCTGTCACCATTGAGTTAATGAAATGGAAAAGTAATATAACAACTATTTTAACAAATACTCATTGCTCTCAGGGAGAAATGATAAGTCCTGATATGGTATTAAACTTCAAAACCTTTTTGGTGTTGCCTGGAATGCATGCATGTCAATGTTGTCTTGTGTGGTGCTTGTGTGTAGACAATTCTGTATTTAACAGTAGAGGACATTGAGTCTATTGAAAAAAAGATTCTGTAGCACACGTTAGTATTCTTTGAACAAAGGTATCGGCATAGTATTGGTATTAAAACCCAGGTAACATATTGACATGAGTATTGGAATTTTCTAATAATACTCATTAATTAATGAATATAACTGATTTGATATAGATGCATAGTATCTGGTAAGAGCTATATTCATTGTTTCATGAAGCATTGCAATTCCTAATCCCGCTCTCCACACACACACATACACCTCTTATCCCTCTTTGCGTCAAAAGAGCCAGCAGGAGAAACTAAAAGAAAAGAAAATGGGCCTTCAAATGGTGAGGTATGAGAGTTGAGTTTAGGAACAAGTGAGTGAGTTAGAGAATGAGAAAATGAGAGGGAGAGACAGCATGGATTCTTTTCTTTGGGGCCTTAAAGACATGTTTCCCTCAGATGTTGGCTCTTCTTCAGATGCTAATGGTTCACTCTTATTCCCAAGCTGGGCCTTAGCATAACAATGCAGTGGAAGTGAAAGAGCTAAACCACTGCTTTCTTTAAGAAGCCAAAGCTGGGCTTTTCTTGTGGACTAACGCCCCTCTCTCTCTTTGTACTCCCAGTGAAAGGCTTGTGGAACGCAAAGGCAAGGTGATCACAGAGTTTACTGAAAATGAGACTGAAACAACACATGGGCCTGGGTTGAAATTGCATTGGTGCAAGTCATTTTAAGTCAGGCGAAATGACCAAATATAGAGCAGTGAGTTAGCTGGCCCTGAGCCACAGTACTCACTCTCTCGAGTATGATGACAGCAGTCGTTTTTAATATTATCAGCTTTTGCTTTTAAAGCTGTGCTGAATTATGTCTGTTGGAAGACTCCAACCCAATTGTTATGACTGTGCATCCTGTGCTGATTCCAAGACGCCAGAGTCCCATCTGAAAGGCAGTTACAAGCCAGAAGGGTTTTTGGATGACCTTGATGGGGCCCTATGAGATACTGTTGGAAGGCTCTGATAGCCTCTGATAGCAAAAGGACAACATATGGTTTTCTGCTTGATCATTCATTGGGGAAGAATGAACAGGATCAGAGGTAAAGGACATGCAGGAGGACACAGAGACACAGGTTACGCTGGCTGTGCATGATGACTTCAACTTATCCATGTTTGTGTGAAGTCAAACTTATTAGTCGTCATTAAATGTAAATGTAAAAGCAGTTCTTAGAAATTTGGAAAGATTACAAATGGCACATTTTAAGATAAAATCTCAAGGCTGGCTGGAATTTTACAACAGCATGTTTATAACATAGACAAATATTGTATGCTGAAAATATACAGTATGCACATCCAGAGGGAATTTACACTTTTAAAGTAGCAGTCTGCAGTCCTTTAAACAGTTCATACTATAATGGAAATTAGTTATGATTAAGGATAAAATAAACTTGATTGATCCCATACAGGGAAAATTAAAGTCCCACAGCAACCAATGGAAGTTGAAAAACAGATGCCTTTGTATAGATAAAGAGAAGTAACCTAAAAGTTAAACCTAATTGCCATGAAGCACAAACAATAAAGGTACTGCAAAAGCACAAAACAGTAGTTAGAGAAAGAAAAGGACCAAAAATACGGGAAGTAATGACACTGACTGATATGAGTTAAAAGGCATCTGTGCTTAAAGTGACGTGTGAACTCCCAATGAGTCTTCATCTGTTGCCCCTCAGGCCTCACGATGACAATAGTCGACTAAGTACCCCCCAATTATCAGGTTTTAACCCATTAACACCTCTGATGCTTTCCCTCTTCCTCTCTCTGTCGTTGCAGCTCTCCTTCACTCCCCCTCTCTTTATGCAGATGAGTAGTCGGCCAGGTGCAACACAGAGGAAGATAGCATCTCCCCAGCACAGCAACACACTATTTACATGCAAAACGCTGGGCTTAGTCAGAAAATGTGTGAACAGGTGTGTGTGAGTGGGAAGTGGTGGCAATGTTGTCACGGGAGCCACTAATCTTTGTTTGTTGTGATGATGTTGAATCAGTTTTGTATGATTAGATTATTAGATGATTCAATTTTATGTTGTTGGAAGGATTGTAAGAAGGATAGAAGAAACTGAAAATATGCCTCTGAGAAATACAAGCCTTTATTTGTGCTGAATTGGGCTTCTTTTGCTCTTTCATTTGTCTGTGTATATATGTGTGTGTAGGTTGAAAGGAAGTTGGTGGTGGCACCCAGTGTCATTTGAAGCGGAGCGCCTGGCGCCACAGCATCAGGAACATCACTCCCTGGTGCCAGGCTCATTTTTATAAGCACTCCCTAAATGACACACAGCTGGCGGCATGGAGACAGCTGTCACTGCCGTCACTACGCCCAATCTTGTCTCTCCCTTCCTCTATATGTCTTTCCCTCTATTTTCCTCCTCTCTCACACTCTAGTGTTCAGCTGGGCTGCCTCCCTTCCTTCTACCCCCTCCCTCCCTTTAGGGTCCAGACTTCATGGAGCCGAAGTTGCAAAAACTCACTTCCTGTAGCTGGTGCTCACTTTCCTTTCCTTTTTGTGGGACTTCCTGTGCTGCCTCTGTGATCAGGCTGCTCCAAGCTGACTCTCTGGGAGAGACTTCCTGATGCACAGACAGCTGGGGAGATAATCCCCTCTTTCTGCCTTTGTCAGGATTTTTTTCTATCTCTCTTTCTGTGTCTCCAGAGTACTTCTCTTCCCTCTGTACTGTTTTTTCATTTACTTGGCTAAGCTGCAGGCTTATTTTGATACGAAGCAAAGCAAATCTGATCCCCCAGACAGGAATCATCTTCTGAAAAGGCAGGCATATAAAGGACAACATCACAGGAAAATGAACCTAAAGGCTTTTTAATGTTTCTGCATCAAATTGACGGCGTACCCCTGCATAACCCTCTGCGTCTCCACAAACCCCTCTCCAAGCAGAGACCGCAAGGACTGTGATTAGTCAACTTGTCCTGTGTGTTAATATTTAGTGTTTTAAGCAGCCTACTGTGGGGAGTAGCAACATGCTAGTTCACTGTCATAAGCTTTTGCAAATAATCATATTTTGGTTACAATGACGGGTTATCCGTTTGTAAAGTGTCTATATGTCAGTACGTTTGAAAGTGAGCACTTTGCCAGCAAGCAGTACTTTGTGGGCAGTTATGCAAAAGTTTGCTTGCTAACATAACATAAACTGGCTAGCAGACACCTCGCAAACAACCTCAGACTTATTTTCTGGTCAAAGTTAACTAGGTCAATGGATTATTCTGTGTTTATTTCTCCGTACTTTTTACAAAAATAATAGTAAGAAAGGGCCAAACAAAAAATATTTTAGCACAACAGTCTATGGGGTTTGCCATTCTGAGTAATGTTTCGGTGGTGAGCAACACAGACACAGGCGACACCCCCTAGCGTTATGGCGTTGAAATGCACCGCCATGCAAAGCAAGCCGGCGTTGCGACGGAGTAGTTACGGTGTGGCGTTGATGCAGAAGCACAAAACAGCCTTAACAGATATCATAATTCTTAATGATATCAGACCGAGGCACAAAGCGCACTAGCACAGTTCATACCTGCTGATCTGGAGAAAATATCCTGCAATATCACGGCAACATCCCATTCATTAGGACTGATGTTCACCTCACCCAGCACCTCACCCTCCCCTCTGGCTGTGAGTGGAGGAATGTAGTGGGTGTGGGCCCTGGTAGCGAGCAGAGACTGGCTCTTGTTGGTACGCCAAGCCTGAGAACAGGCTCCTGTGATGGGGCAGGAAGGACAGAGCATGGACAGCCTGTAAGGAGGAGGCCTCAGTGGGTGAGCAAGCAAATGCCTATAGAGAGAGAGAGACAGGGAGCAACAGATAGGAAAGAAGTTGAGGCAGTGTTTAGGAGAGAAAGTAGTTTGAACATAGACTCCTTTCTGTCTGAGCTCCTGGGTTATCCCATCCTGCTACACATCACCCATCATCCACAAATGTTGTTTTATCGCTGCAACATTTGTATCTCTCATATTATGTGTGTGGCCAAAATAGAAATAAATGGACTTCTTGGCAAAAGCCTCCACCTCTTTTTCAGCAGCATATGTTATGCCGCTTCCTCTCTGTATGTCAATCTGACCACCTCGGCCACTGGAGACAGCAGGGTGGCAGGTCCAGGGTCAGGCCAGAGGAGAGAGGGCAGCAGGGAGCAGCACTAGCCTGGGGATAGAGTAAAATAGTAAGGTCCTGGAGTGCTGACCAATCTGGGAGACTGTATGCTACCTCAGCTTCCCCCTACACAGAGGCCAAACTGTGAGAGCCTCCTTTGAAGGATGTTGCTCACACGTGGGCTCCTTACAGACAGTACATGTTGTGTGTCAAGCAGGCTCTATGCTTTGAGTAACAGACAAATGGGTTTAGTGTGTTGCTCCTCTGTTTGCAAGACTGCTCTCATATGTTTGAGGTCCTCTGAGGGGAATGACCTGGCAGGGGCAATAAATAGTTGGACTGGATAACCAGTGTTGTTTCACCTGAACACTCAATCTGTAGTTAAATAAGCCCAAGGGATACCTATTGAAGTGTACAGCTGCTAAAGGTTTAAATTGCCTCAATTATCTACACATATAGTACCAAGGTGTCTAGAGTCTGAACTATCCTAAAAGAGCTAAAAACACACACGTGATACTGAACAAGTAAAGATGCCTTGGAGAGATAGCAATGTTTTGTAGCAATCTTTGGCATTTCATTTTCCTTATGAAAAAAACAGCAGCAGAGATACAATTTTATCCTCAATCCATCATGATTAAAATGATGTAGTAGTTTTTAGGACTCATCCTCAGGCATATAGGTTTCGACGCATGGAAGGCTGAGCAGTGGCTCATGCCCAGGACGAGGACGGTGCTTTGGGCATGTTCCAACGGGATCCCCCATATCTGCCATGGTCTGGCCCTGGTCCGACCTGGCTGGCTGTTCCCTGGAGTGCTGAGTGACAGGAGAACACAACGTCCTCTCCACACGTCCTCCACTTCCTGAGCTACTGCTGGGCTTGACAGCCCTTGGGAGCGCCACATGGCAGCAGGCTAAGTACACACACAGGAAGAGGTGACATCTGAAACAGCAAATGCTGCAACAGTTTGTTTGTTGTCTCTTTAAAATGGTGAAAGTTTTTTGTGTTGGTGCATTGTCTCCTCACACTGGAGCATCTGCCAAATAACAATATCCAACATTCAACATGAACTAAACATGTCATTTCATGAAACAGCAGTAAAACATTTCCATTTGTTGATAATTTATTTGACATTTTCAAGTTTTGAGTTTTTTTTAAAAGAATATAAAGCATTACCAGCTGACCTAATTTTCTAAATGAGTAAAAGAGCAAAGAACTCTATCAAGTTATAATTGTAAGTCACATTTTCAGCTGGGTAATAAATGTTTCAACAAACGTTTTTGCTTAAAATCATTAAACTTGCTTGATAATTCCTTTAACAAAATCTAATAATGAACTCAAACACTTCCAAGGTATTATCCAGCTTAGTCCAGAATGTTTTTTTCAAATAAAAGGGGAGGCTTTGGGAGAGCTCAGGGATGAATGTGTAATGAGCTCGAAATAACCTAAAGCTCTATTCTCTCTCTTTTTCTCTTCTCTGTGTCTTCCCTCCCTCCTCCCTTCCCTGTCTTTTTTCTCCTCTTTTGGGAAACATGCCTTTCCCAGCTGCACAGCCCCCACAGCGCGAGGCCAGGCCAGGAGCACAGCTGGCCAGACTTGGTGGAGCCAGTCGACAGGCGCATGGAGCGCAGCCCGCCCAGGGCCCGCTTCCTTCGCAAACATGCCCAGGTGTGGGGCCTCTGAGCTGGGCTTCTGATCTCCACCAAACAGCACTGTGTGTGTGTGTGTGTGTGTGTGGGGAGGGACGGTGGGATGAGGGATCAAGAAGGCAAAAGGGGGGAGGGTGAGGAGAGCGGGGAGGGGTGGTAGAAGGGGGTGTCCCTGCTGAAGCTGTGTCAACATTGTGTGTTAATGTGTGTGAGTATGTGCATCTGTATCTGTATCTGCATGTGATTGTGTTTCGGGAAGTGATGGGTCACCCCTGGGGGAGACAGTGGGCAACAACAATTTCTGCAGCATTGTAGCTAAATTGTGTCTGAATTGTTTGTCCCTGCCCACAGCCTCCCGGTGCCAGGAGAGAAAAGCTTAGAGTGGGTACGTAATTACTGTGCAGTGGCTCATTTGAAAAAGACAACACTGCTTATTAGCATATAATGGAAAATAAATGATCCCCTGCAGGATGAGTACACACTCATGCAAAGCTCTGAGCGCTTTTCAAAGAATATAATTCTGTATAGATGACTGATTACCTTCCACACATAACAATATAACAATATCTGACTACTTTCTGTTAACTCTAGGTTTCTGTTATGCTGGTTGTGCTGCGGTCTTAACACACTTAAACGAAAACACACAGCCTGAACATATCCAGCTCAGGCCACAGAGCTCGCCTGAGTAACTTTCCCATAAATCACTTAATAAATCTCTGCAAAAATGTATGCTTAAATGATTTCAGATTGCCTCGTAACAGTGACATTACCTGTGGGTTGATTTGATATGCAACCCCCTCCACGACCCCCTTTTTTATTGTGTTACAACTGATGGTGACCTCACACTGGCCTGGTTGACATCCAATCCAAGCATTTAACATTATAACCAGATTCCAACACAAGGACCTTAAATTGCATGGAAACACACACACACACACACACACACACACACACACACACAACTTCCACACACTGCACCAGATGAAACATAATGTAACAGGAGGCGTATGAGCTGGGGTCAGATCAGATAAGGCGAGGCCAGACAGCCTCAGATAAGCTTTTTGAACAGTACTATCTGCAGCGTCAGGGAGACGTTCTCCCCTCCAGCCGTTTCACATGATGACTGTGGGCCAGGCGGCTGCTGCTGGCCTGTTTGTGGCCTAGCCCTGCTACTAATTAACTGGGAGAGCCTGGGGACCTCTGACTGACTGCCTTGTCTCTTGCAATCCCCCCACTCAGGATTGCTCATGCATGCATTCTAACAGACATCCAGGCAAATACATACGCACAGACTTCTGTTGTGGACACCAGGAGGATCTAAGATGGTGTAGGTGGCCCTCTTGTGGTACAAAATGAAGGCTGTGGAGGATAGTGTGGGAGTCCAGAGTAATCTTCTCAGTTGCTGTCTGTCTGAAAAGGTTTCCTAAAACCTAACAAGTAAATAAATAATAAAAAATATACATTTAGGCTTAATTATAAGGAGTTCTACCGGTATCTAGGGCTGCAACTAACGATTACTTTCATTATTTCATTATTATTGGGGTAAGCAATTAATTGTTTAGTCCCGTAATTCACAACCAACGTTAAATGTAATTGCGTATTGGCAAGCAAGTAGAGAGTCTAAATAAATAAATAAATAAATAAATAAAGTGAATAAACAGTCAAAATAGTTAGCTAAAAGTATTAGATAGATGGAAAAGCTACTGGATAAATAGCAAATAGTAGTTAAAACTTTTAATAAGTAAAACAGCTGAAAGTAATGGATAAATGAAAAAGCTAAACGTATTCATCCATTTTAAAGCTATTTCAACAGTTGAAGTAGCTTGAAGTTACCGTAACTAAAGTTAGCATAATGGAATGGATAAACAATTGAATAGCTAATAGGTGAAAAGATAAATGGTTGAAACAGCTAAAAGGGATGGATATATACTGTAGATAATGGCTTACCATTTGAAATGGTTAGCTAGAAGTACTGGATGAAAGAAAAAACTAAAAGTTAAGCTATTTCAATGGTTGAAATAGCTTGAAGTTACTTTAAAGTAATGTCACTCCAAGTGGTAGTAGTACAAATGCAAACATGTCCAAACTGACCTAAAGATTGACAGTCCTAATAAAAAAGGAAACGTGATGTCTATTATGTTTCTCCACCACCAAGATAAATCTCTCGTTGTCCATGGTGTTGTAGAGGAGACATACAGTATATACGATATTGGGGGGTGTCTTTTGGTAAATTAACTGGATGCTCTTGCTGTTTCACTTCCTGCACGGCTGTTCACATGCCCAGGGACTTGCGTGAAAATAGACCTTGTGCCTATTGCTATGCCGATCAGCTGATAATCCCGCCTACACTGAGGTATCGCAGTGGAAAACTAAAAGAGAAAAGTACTGGTACCAAAACTGAGTTGAGTCAAGCCGAACCGTGGGGTGGAAATGAGGCCTATAAGATGACGTCTTCAAATTGATCCTTTTGTCCGACAGCCCCAAAACCAAAGATAAATGACTTTAAAATACATTAATTCTTGTAAATTATTCATATCAAATCATCACTTCACTACACCTACTAACTCATAAACACCCTCCGTTTATTTTTATTTTTTTTTATCTCTGTGTGTTTCATTATGTCAAAGTACCGTAGGTTTTAACCAAACAACATTGACTATAAATCTCACAGTACTCATATCGTTGAAACTTGTACTCTTCATTGTCTAATGTAAGCTTTGATGACAGTCCAGTTGGAGGTCTGTATTGTGTTTTAGCAGCGCTCCCCTCCCTCAGTGCAGAGGTTAAAACCCAGTTAACCTCATATGTCCAGGAGCATTCCAAAGGCTGTCAGCTGTTTTATCCTGCAGTGT
Source organism: Etheostoma perlongum (assembly GCA_026937815.1). NCBI lineage: Eukaryota > Metazoa > Chordata > Actinopteri > Perciformes > Percidae > Etheostoma > Etheostoma perlongum. Next base: position 9,562,899 of record CM049374.1, read on the forward strand.
CCCATGCAGGGTCTGGGCCCTAATGCTAGGAAACCTCCCTCTGAATCCCTATAACAAGAAACAACACAATCAAGGTGTTTGAACAACCACAAAGGGCAAACATACACTCACATAAGGACGCAGGAGGAGGCTGTGTAAGTGCTGCTGCTGCGGGAATCTCACCATTAGCTATCATAGAAATGTTTAAGGGAATCAGCTGTGTGTGTGTGTGTGTGTGTGTGTTTGTTTGTGTGTGTGTGTTTGTGTGTGTGTGTGTGTGTGTGTGTATGTTTGTGTGTGAATAGGTGTATTTGTGTGTTTCAGTTACTGTGTTTGTGTCTGCTAGTTGGACAAAAAATGGTGGGTTGCTCACCTGTTCACACACAGTGGAGTCACGGCTGAGTGTATACACACACACACACACACACACGCACACTGACCTCCACATTTTTCACTGCACTCACCTATTTGTTCAGAGGATGTCTGCAGCCTGATCAACTAAACAGCTCCAATGTTTCCACGCTACCTGTTTAAACAGCTGAGTGAAGCGTTGACTTTAGCACTTTGCACAATAGCATGGGATTGGTTTGGAAACACACACAGGCCTCCTCCTCTTGTGCTCCTTCTGCTCGCCTGGACTTGGATGTGTTAAAAGCCTGCACAGTGACCCACTGAAAGATTTTTCCCCCTTTAAAATAGCTCACTCTGGTCTGATGGAGTACAATAAGAAATGTGGTTTGAAGCGCATGTTTGTGGCCTGCATTGCTTACTATATATGGGCCAGGCCTCCCAGTCCAACATCTAATTATGTGTTGAGCACTGATGGGAAAGGATTACACACACACACACACACACACACACACACACACACACACACACATCTGTAATTGTGTGAATGTTCTCTGTAGATGTTGGAGTGGATGTGAAGTATGGGAATCAGTGTGCTATTGAAGGAATGCCCTGGTGCCAGTGAGACTAGGGAGCAGAGCAGCAGACGAGCTGTGGCGGATCTAAATAAGAGAGACGGCAGCGTTTATGACACCGAGCTGCATTCCTCCCAGATCTATAGGTAGCTTTACCCTGATGCTGTACCTCATCTGCATTTAGAGAAAACCTTAAACATGCATGCAACCAAACACTTTAAAAAAACAAGAGGTGCAAAAAAGGTGCAGAAGGAAAATAGTGGTAATTCTTAAAACGTGGAGCCAACTTTATCTCATTTAGGCAATGAGGGAGACTATTATAGGCTTAACGCGGCACAGTGGTCTCATCGGCGTCCGTCTGTCGCTGGCCAGCCTGTTTTGGGGGTCCGGGCGGAGGGGTTTTGTGGCTGCGGTGCTGCCTAAGGCATGGCTGGACTGATTTACAGGCGGCGTGGGGACATGTGCCGGGGATACTCCCAGAGCAGCCTGGTGGGGGCCAAAACAGCCACACTGCTGCTGCCTGCACATCTGGAGTCTAGACTGAGTGGCTCTGCCGAGCGCCTCACTCCCTCCCTTCTTTCCTCTCCACATCCACATCCATGCATCCATCCATCCATCCATCCATCCTTCTTCCTCAGCTGCTGTGTCCCAACCCCTCCCACCTTTAACCACTATTTGTGTAGCTGCCGGCGCTCAATTGAAATTTTAGATCAGCTCTCACTTTTTCCTCTCTCCCACTCACTTTCCTTCACCCTTGTCTCTCTCTTTCTCCTCTCTCTCCTTCTTGACCATCCTCCAACACATCTGATGAAGGACAAAATAGTCAGAAAGAAAATGAGTGCGCGTCATGGAGCGCATGTGGAAAACATCATAGAAGCGATTGTTATTCCTCACCCTCTAAAAGTCAAAGCCTAAGTGTTCACAGGGGGACCTTCTAGTGATCTTTCAAGAAATTGTGGATCAGGTTCCTGAGCCAAAGAGTGGTCATATAAATATATTGGCTCTGACATACAGTACATGATAAACAGCAATGCGATAAACATTATATCTCCCATACTCACTCTCTCACACACAGCCTTGTTTTAATGGCGGCTCCTGTTGGTTGCTGTCAGGATAAATGTTCTGTGTTCTGCTGAAGAGATTGCAAATACACACACACACACACACACACACATACACACACACACCATTTATCTCACACAAAGAGGTAGCTTCTAATGCTGATGTTGCTTTTTCTTAGCTTTCTCACATATACCTTGCATAAGGGAGCACTGTTGCCTTTGTATGGAAGCCCTTACTGTGTAAACAGAGACATATGTGTTATCTCTCATTACACCGACATGATGGATGAAGCACTCAGCTCCATAAGATAAATATGTTTTGGCTGGTCAGATGGTTTAGGGAGGCAGTTAGAAACTTCTACTTTCTAGCTGAGACATGCATTGTTATGCAAATTATTAATTTGTCCTAACAGTGGGTGTTTTAAATATCTGTATATCTGCTCCTTCAGTAAACAGCATGTGTCAGGGTTTCCTCTTGGCACATGAGCACAATCACAATAGTGTCTCCCTCTTACAGTTAAGAGTGGAAAGTTATTGACAAAACAATTTCAGTAGATCCAGAGAGGCAGGCGTCAGTGTAATTTACTGCAGAAAAACAGGGACCTTTCTTTCTTTCCACATAGCCTGATTTTCTCTCCCAATAATAAACATGAGCTTTTTTTTTTTACTGCCGTGTTCACCCTATCTCATTCACACCGTGTCATACACCCTGGGATAAATGGCAGCGTTCAACTCTCTGGTGTTAAACAAGTCGTAAAAGCTATATGATACTCTTACAACAAGGCCTGAACCTGTGAGGCTGCTCGCCTGACTGTCGCCTGCTTTCCTCCCCCTCCCCTCAAATGGAACAAATTATCCAGTGACTTGGGTAAAACAACGTAATATTCATTTAGGAAAGAAAGATGTAAAGAAAGAAAGAAAAACATCTGGATAGCACTGGTTGTAGCCTTCTCTGGAAGCCATTAGAACAAACAGTGTTCCTGGTCTATCTGAATGATCTTCTGTCCCTCTCAGGTTTCACTCTGGTTGAACCTTGCACATCCTCTCACCACCTGAATCAGCTCTGATTCCCACCCTAGTCACAGGACAGATACTGAGGGTGAGAGAATGGAGAAAAAACACCAGATACAGCAGAGGGAGGGAGTTTTTGTGAAATTGAAAGACAACAAGTAGTCGCAAGTAATGGAGGTGACCTATCACGGCTTTTGATCACAGGTGCAAACCGTCTGCTCAGCTCTCACACATGACAAAGCTCGAGTGGACATGTTGTCTCCAGAGAGTACAAATACCTTCTATTAGTCACCAACAAAAGCTAAAACACTTACAGTAATAGCAGTGGTCAAAACGCTGCTGACATACCTATTGTTTCCCCACTGACAGCCACAAATAGACTTTAATGCCTAGCGACCTACTGTAAACCAGACTAAGAGGCAGCTCAGTGGATTTTGTTATTTTAAAATTCAACGCATATCCCATGTCCCATGTCCCATCGTTGCACAATAAACCACCAGCTGGCTGGCTAGGCGTGTGCACCGTTGGTGTATGTTGAGACCTGCAGATTGGCACAATATTGTGTGTGAATCATCAGGCTCACTGGGGCAACACCACTGTCAGCACAGGCCTGCCAAGCGCCCCACTGGGAGAGGCTCAACAGCAGACTGGTATAGATGTGTTTGAGCTCAGAGAGTTAAGTAAACACAGGCTTAACATTATCAGGAGGCTGACTGGTGATAAAGTCAGGTATGAAGAAAAGCAATCAGACTGCTGCAGTAAGTGAGAAGTGTTGTGTTTATGATCTGACCGCTGATAAAGTGGTGATAAAGTTATAAAGAGAGGTGTAAGGAAAAGCAATTGCACAGCCATAGGTGAGAATTGCTGAGTGAATGATATAATCTGCCTGGTTTGATCAAGTCAACAAATACTGAAATGCTGCTTTAACATGTTTCCATAGATGTAACTTTTGAAAATGCCAAGTAAAATGTATTAGCAATAACACATACCCTTGATCATTTCAATGCATTGATGGGTTTTACTGTTATTTTTTACAGCCTTATTTGTTGTGATATGACCGATTGATGGTTAATAGCTAATGTTAGCAAACTGTATACATATTGCTGTGTAACTGACATGTATGAGTGAGCTCACTGACTTTATGACATATCTCTTACACAAAATTGTATCACATCACAGATAAACATTTATCTATTTTACTATAAAACAGACATGTGTATTGTTTCAATGGAGCTAAAAAGAAAAATTGGATATCAGACTCAAAAATGTCATTCTACTCAAAGTTGCTCATTGACCACGTAGTATGTCATGACAGTTTACTCTCTCACAGTTTGCCTCTGCCTTATCTGGCCCATGCACATACATATATTTTGCCAAAACAGTGACTGTATAAAATGGGGGGGGGCGTCCTAAATGTTCTTCAGGTGTCACTTAACCTTTCACTCAACTTCTAATCTCTTTAGCTGCACCTTTCAATTACCGTCATGGTTGATCTCTTCTTACTTTTGATTAACACAGTTCAACACTAAAATGATGCACATGTATCATCTATCACCCAGCTGTTGTTTTCATCAGGGACCTCAATGTGCCTGTGACAGTGAACCAAATCATTGTCAGGAGACAATATCTGTAAAGCTCATGGTAATGCCTCTAATAACAGCTCTATTGGCAATCATAACAACAATTCTCAGAGACATACTGTATTTAAAGAGATTATGGGCTCCTCTCTCTGGGTGTAGGCTGTTGTTACATCTGCAAAGGCTCTACCTGCCATCACCTCGAGAAAACATGCAAACACTAAGAGTGAAACCATCATTTGGTCTTCATTGTTACAGTAATTTTCAGGACTAAAAATAGGACCGTTAAAGTTGAGCTTGTTGTTTGGATAAGATGCTGTTCATGTGTATAAGGCCCCTCCTTCAGGAGCTCAGTGCCTCTGGGAAATGATGAAAAATAAACACAGGCTTGATGTTGACTCAGAGAAGTTATCCACAGGTTATTACTGCACTTCTCTCTCTCCTGCTCTCCCACACACACAAATAAAAAACACATACACACACTCCCTCTCTGGCCTCTGTGGCAATGGATGTCAGATGCTGCTGTCATGTCTCATTTACACCCATTGCTTTGCAGCTGTAATGGATAGATAGAGGGTGTTTATCATGCTAATCTTCTTTGGCTGAGATTTCTCACTCAAGGTTAGGGTCAATTCAGTTAATATGATGTTGATGATGTCATAAACAGAAGCAGAAATTCACTCTCCAATGATGCAGGCAGCATCCATTAATTGTGGTTATAGACTTGCTATTCCAACCTTTCAGATCAAGCTGAAAGATAGCTAAAGGAGTTTCCTGATTTGTCTAAATGGTGTAGTCCTTTGATTGTTTTATTTGTAAAGATATGGTACAACTATGGATGGACCAGACAATGTAATGGTTATACCTAAAAAAACACCAGCCTTAATGTTTACTTTATCTTCTCAATTTGTTCATTGGGTGTTTACCTACTTGATGTAGCATATAAATCATTATATAACCTAGATCTCCAAATTCACTCACCCATATTTATATTATTCAGAAATACATCTTAAAATGACAGATACATTGACAAATTGTCCTCTGTCCTGACACCTGAAGTTAAAAACTAAAGCCAGTCCTGCCTGCCTGTCTACTTGGATTTTTGGACTACTTGTGAAAATAATACAAGTTGGTGGCGCCCTCTTGTGTGTCAAATGGGTAAGTAAATTATAATAGAAAGGATGATAGTGTTTTTAAACTCAAGATTTCATTTGGCAGCAAATATGCTAATGTTCCTGCTATGGGAAGTCAAAATGTCTAATGGAAAAACCCTACACTGACTGACTGTGTGGACTGTATGTTAAAATCATTAATCAAAGTAATGTGTTACATCTGTGACCGGATAACAATTCAAATATCAATGCGCTGACTAAACTGTTAGCCCGCGTTTTGCTCGACAACCTCGCTTTTGAAAACAAAAACAAACAAAAAACGGAGTATAGGCCTACTTTAGTACCCTGACCCAAGAACAATCCTCATTATAAATATCCTGTCTCTGGTCAGTCACTTTAGTCTCGTAGTGCTAGACCTATCGCCACAGCGCTAGGAGCAGTTTCATGAGAGCGACGTTAGACGGCGTTAACAATCTGTAGAGGTCGCTGCGGGACACGCTTAAACCGGACAGGAGAAAAAGTTGAAGATACACACAGGTAGAATATGGCACAGATGTGTTAATGTGTTTTCAGTAATGATTTGCGGTGCACCAGTGTGTCAAGGGGTTTGCAAAACGGCTTCAAAACATCCACAATGCCAAAGAAAAGGTCGGACCAAACGTTTATCAACCTAGTGACAATCAGTTAGCTATAGCTTACAACACCTGTAAACAAGCAATGCGTGTGAAGTGTGGTTCATAGGATGATACGAGTTACTCAAGAGATGTATGCAATTTTAAAAAGTTAAGTCAGATGACTGAATTCAAGTGTTTGCAGTTGTATCTGTGAACTTGATATTAATAGACTGTGATGTTTGGCAATTCAAAAGACTGAATGAATAATAGATGTGCTGGAAACTATTACTCTAATCTCTGAACAAAACATTAGAGACTTTAAGAGCTGTACCAAAGATGCCCAAAGATCTCTGAGACACAGACACACACGCACACACACACACACACACACACACACACACACACACACACACACACACACACACACAGGCCAGTTGTTAGGATAGGTGCATTTGGGACATCTTTGTCTCACTGTGGCTCTCACAGTAAGGTCATTCACTCTTTGAATTACACTTTGTAAATCATTTTATCGATGTCCTCTGACAAACAATGTCTGTGAAACAGCTCAGTCTGATGCAGGTCTCAGTCTCAACCAGAGAGCAACTGCAGAGTTCATCCAAGGTAGGTAAATACGGATTACAATTGGATTATTGATTACAAGGAGCACTACATAAACAATAGCAGTATGACAATGTAAAAACAAGTCCTGTATCTACATTTAGTTCTAAAGAAAAAGTACTGGTGTATTAGCAGTAAGGTGTTAAAGTATTCATCATGAGTAATAACCCATTCAGATCTAAGATGCAGTCTAATGTTATAGCTTGTCCAGGCTACTATACTTTTAAATCTGTAAAGTCTTTATTTGAAAACTGACCTGTAACTACAAATGTCAGGTAACCTGTCTTAAAAAAAGAGTAGAAGTATAAGGCTGCACAAGCTAAAACCTCATTGAAGTACCAGTGCCACAAAAGTGTGAGTAACTTAAAGTTAATTACACAACTTAACATTCCCCTTACTGCCTGCATGTTGAAGGTCCCACTTTTTACGATTTTATAGAGTACAAATACTAATACAAAAAAAACAACATGACAGGAAATTATATGAGAGGTGTGACATGGACGTCTATGGAACTGCGACTTTAAAACTTCACTTCATATAAAACTTCACAAAGGAAGTTTTTCATTAATATATAAAACAACCTTTAATTTGACAAGATGCCAACAGCTCCTCCATGTTTTCTGTTTTCTCAAAGTTTGTTGTTTCCCGAAGTGAAGGGATTTTGAGAACACACAGAGAGCGAAAGTTGAGGGACGCCTGGTACATCAGGCTTTATCCTGGAAACGTACTATAGCTGATGTCACAATTCGCTCCTAGTTTGGACCGCAAAAGAAAATTCAGACTCAGGCATATTGGATTGGAGTTTGTAGTTTCATTTTATCTCAGTACTTGCAAGTGAAGTGAGAAAAACAAGGTGGAAGCAGATGGCATCTAGTGGTGGGGAATTTGTGGCAAGAAATGGCAGAGGATCAGCAGGAGGCAGGCTTAGTTTAGGCAGGTGTTGGAGACGGAAGGTGACACAGGTGAGGTTATTTTCAGCAGAGTCACAACAATGGGTCAAAGTTAGATTCTTCAGTGGAGTTTTAAGCCTGAAGAGTTACCACGTAGAGAGCGGAAACAATCTGGCAAGAGTGAGTGGAGAGCTGGGTTTCTTATACTGAACTTGATGGTAAATGGAAATCAGGTGTGCCTGGTAACAAATGTATAACCACGCCCCTGCTGATGAACACACACACACACACACACACACACACACACACACACACACACACACACACACACACACACACACACACACACACACACACACACACACACACACACACACACACACACTCCAGAGGTCCCAGACAGTCTGTGACAGTTGATCCAGACTAGTTCAAAATCAACACATTGGGAGATACATGGTTTTACTGGACAAAACGGGTATGGAAATTGTAATCTAAAAAGTAAGAAAAAACTAACTAAATAATTTGAAAAAAATTTGAGTAAAAAGTGCAATATTTGTCTGAGTAGAAATATAAAGTTGCATAACATATAAATACTTAAGTACAAGTATCTCAAATGTGTACCTATCTACAGTACTTAAGTATATATAGTTACATTCCACCTCTTTATAGGCATACAGTATGTTTTTGAAGGTAGTAAAGTAGCTATAATCAATCATGTGAAACACACCGCTCTTCAGCCTCTTCATGTCACTTCATCTCTGCAGTAGATTTCTCGTGTGCACACGAGCTTGAATACAAACTTGCTTCTCTTCTGTTTGTGTGCCTTTGTCTCCCCCCTACGCCCTCCTATCTATCCATATGTGCTCTTCACTTGCTGACTTTGCCTCTCCTCTGAGTGTGTTTCAGCCATATTGTAGTTTAGTGTTTCTGCCTCTAATGAGCCAATTGTTCTTGTGTTTTGTACCCCTCAGGGAGCATTGTGTAGCTAACAACATTTTGCTCACAACCATTTTATAACATATTCACTCCACCGGGAAGGGATCGGGGCCAACAAAACAATAATGCCTCGGAGCATGTACAAAATGAAAAATGTGTTAATGACAGCCACACTGGCGAGGTGACAGAGCATTATTTTCCTGTCAATTACACCTTGGTTATTCAAAAGCAATTTGCAACTCCCTGCAGAGTAAAATGTGTGCCATCTCCCAGGCCTCAGTCTATGATTGTGTAAGTTATGTATTCATTCGATTTCTCTGTGTGTGGCCTAGTTTGAAACATAGAAATGATATTAACGTAAGAGACACAGTGCTCGGTCAATAGTGTTCTTCATTAAAAACTGAGACATGTATAGTTTTGTTTTTTTAGGTGTGTGTGTGTGTTTCTTTCTGTGTGTACTTATGACTGTGTACAAGGAAGGTATTGATACAGCTGGCATTCAAGGCCCTGATTAATTGCCATGGCATTTGGTTTGTCTCTGTAAATGCCATATCCCATGCTGAGTGCTTGGTTAATGGATGTCTGCCCATTGCAAGCATCGGCCTTTCCTTTCTTTCCTCTCCCTCTATACTTCTTACCTCCTCTCTTTGCTTTCCACTCTGCTTGTCTGCCCTCTCTTCCTCTGCTTCATAAAAGGTTAGGTGTGCTTTATCAGCAGGAATAGACACATGAGTGGAATTAGCCCATACAGCTCAGATGTCCATGCTCTTGACAGTTTTGTCCAGATCAGTACAAAGGCTCAGCCTCTATTTCTGGCAGCACCAGTTCAAAGGTATCTTAAGGTAATGCCATCTTCCATCTTCTCTTTAATCTACTGTAAATGTGTTATGATAAGAGCTGGGAAAGAGCTCTACCTTCATGTGTGTATACCCTGAAGACCCAATTTTGGTTTGTCTCTATATCTCAAAGGTGAAGAAAAAAAGATACAAAGAATTAGCTTTTCACCCTCAAGTGAATTAGTTTGCTCTATCTTAATGAGGTTTGCTATGTCAGAGGGAACAGTTCAGAGCCTGCATGCTAAACAGACTGAAATTTGAATAGAGTATTAGCTCCTTAACTGCAAAAATACCTTCTCTCTCCAGCTCTAATTCCAACACTGCCATGCAATTACCCTTATACACTATTTAATCTTGTCACTTCCAAATGGGAAAAGAAGACCAAGTAGAGAAGAAATCATATTTTTTTTTCTTTCTTTTCAGAAAAGTAATTTCAAAATCTAATTAACTACAGGGAAACATGTCACCAGTTCGACTGGAAACATTGAACGTAGCTATGCAAATGGACCTAAATTATTGAAGAATGTGATTCGACAGAATCTCATTCTGGATGTAGCGAGGCGATATGGAAGGATTACTCAGCCGTATCTGAGTGGAGGCAAACACGAAGCGATGAGCCTGATAATTTATTGTGTTGGTATTTCTCCTGTTCGACTTAAGACAGCTCGTTAAAGGGCGAGGTGTCACCCAGCTAGACAGAACGACAGACAGGAGCATTTCTCTAATGGGCTCTTCTCTACTCTGTCGGCATCAGCTCTTTTCTTCCTTTTGCTTTGCTGGCTTAATCTCTGCCTTTTTTAATATAAGGTGCCAGATTTTACACAATTCATCATTTTGCTCCTCACAGGGGAGAGGGAGATGCTATTGTATCCTCCCCCTTGTCTTTCCCTTGTCTTTAGTCTGCTTACATGGCTGTTTCAGGGTAGCCATGGAGGGATGGCCAGAGTGCTGACATAAGGAGAGGAGGTCTGTTTTACATTTTTTTTAGAACACGATGGAGAGACAACATAGTCTGCTGTGTTGAAACAGTCTGCTATACAGGTGTCAGTCTGCTGTAGCTGGCTGGTGTTACTTAAAGAGTGATCCATATGCTGCCAGGGTGCTGAAACTCAATTACCAATTGTCTGACACACATAGTGTCTAACCATACCCATCTCAATTACCTGACCCAAATCTAAAAAGCCATGATGTCTCTCTCTCTCATGGTTGGGCCAAATTCTCTGGGTGGACCAAGCAGAAAGGGGAGGTAACCTTGGCACTTATGAGGTCATAAGGGGCAAGATTCCAGATTGACCCATCTGAGCTTTTCATTTTCTCAAAGGCAGAGCAGGATACCCGGGGCTCGTTTACACCTATCGCCATTTCTAGCCACTGGGGGACCATAGGCAGGCTGGCTTTTCATGCCATGGGACCATTTAAAGAAACACTAGAGAACTTTTACTGCTTTGGTCCCTCTACAAGTTGGATGCGGAATTGTCCCATTATGTCTCATTCGAACTACAGAGCCGCTACCCGATCTGGCAAATTTGCATAGTGCGGTTATAGCCGGTAGAGAGCCGCAAAGCAAATGCAGAGTGCCTGTTACGAGTTGATGAACTGCTGAAACGATTTTGGAAACATTATTTTAAGTTACCAAAAGTTCTCTAGTGTTGTAGTGTTCCTTACGTTTTTATATTTTTGTGTGCATTTTAGGCCTTTATAATATAGGACAGCTGAAGTGAAAGGGGGGAGAGAGAGAGGGAATGACATGTAGCAAAGGGCCACGGGTCGGAGTCAAACCTGCGGCCGCTGTAACAAGGACTCAGCCCCTGTACATGGGGTGAATGCTCTACCAGGTGAGCTATCCAGGCACCCCAACATTCTCACATTTGAAAGTTTTTTGTAATCTTTCTTTCTGGTTGTTCAGGAGCCCTCCTCCAACCCTGACAACTCCTGATTGCATGCCAGTGAGTGTATGTTTTCAGACACAGAGTGTCACACAAAAAAAAAAGCGAGGTCCACACTGGTACAAACAAGTAATTAATTATTGAGGACACCAAACACGGCTGCTTGCTCATCTACATAGCCGTTTAAAGCCCCTTGATTTATAATTCAGACTTTTCTCTCACTCCAGTAAGTGCTGAGATTGGAAGGCAGCATTTGAGGGCACTTGAAACTTGTGGTGCATCTTATACAGACTATGGTACAAACATTTAATTTAATTCAATTGTATTGTAAAATTCACTCCTGTTTCAGAGTTATTTGACTCCTCAGTGTAGCTGCCTTCACAATGTTTTAAAGTGATTACGAATGTATTCTTGCTAAAACACTGGGGTGCCTTGTTAGACAAACCCACAAGTGCTTCTCATTGAATGTGTGGCAAATATTACACAGAGTGCTGTACATTAGGAATACAAATAACACAGCGTCAAACAGGATTTAGTTAATTAGCTGGATATGTGATGCTGGGGCTTGCCCATAGAGGCTTGTGTTCCTCTGGACCACAGACCTTTACAGGGGGGCGCTCTTTGATCTGTGGATCCCACGGTCTGTTGATGGTTCCCCATCCTCTGCAATGCTTGCTGCACATAGACAGATGGTGTGTGTGTGTGTGTGTGTGTCCAATCTTTCCTGATATTAATATTTTGTTTTTATATACCACAACTTCCTTTACTGTAAATTAATGAACTGGCATATCAAGTGGATTAAACTTTATTAGTTATGTTGAACATCTGCAGAAGACATTTGTTTTCTTTAAACATAGAAAAAAAATATATATAGCTGCACTATGTTCGATGTAATCCAACAGCTTTTCAATTTGTTTTTTCTTTCTTACAACAAAGCCCTATTTCAAAGGCCAAACTCTGACTCCAAAAGACAACAGCTCAGTATGTGCAAGAACATGAGACAATAGAAACAAAAACCAGAAAGGTAGCAGACAGTTTTCAGCCTTACTATTTCAATGAAAACAATGATATTTTAATCTGATATTACCCAACCCTTCTAATCAGAGCAGTTGTGTTTGCCACCTCAAAGTGATGCATTTCTTAACACCCCTGATGCACTGTGGAAGATATATTCCTTCAAGGCCTAAGTACACCTCCCCCTGCTGGCTGATCATCTAACATGTGCTCTTTTAGTGAGACAGGATGCCCCAATTCTACTATGCGCAAATACACCATGTACTTATGTTGACAACACTGTTGTTTGGCAGATATAGTAGACAAGAAACCAATGTAGTGTACTGGGAATTAAACAAGCCATGTGGGATCTCGATGAAGCTACACCTTGGGAACAAACTTTAAAAAATGTTTTAGCTGAAAAGGTTGTTTTTCCAAAGATATGTTGACTGGTCAAACACAAGAGTAACTGTAAGAAGCATATCAAGGTTCTGGCATGGCCTAGCCAGTCTCCAGACCTAAACCCAATAGAGAATCTTTGGAGGGAGCTCAAACTCCGTGTTTCTCAGCAACAGCCCAGAAACCTGACTGATCTAGAGAAGATCTGTGTGGAGGAGTGGGCCAAAATCCCTTCTGCAGTGTGTGCAAACCTGGTGAAAAACTACAGGTAACGTTTGACCTCTGTAGTTGCAAACAAAGGCTACTGTACCAAATATTAACATTGATTTTCTCAGGTGTTCAAAAACGTATTTGCAGCTGTATCATACAAATAAATAGTTATAAAATAATACATAGTGATTTCTGGATTTTTCTTTTAGATTATGTCTCTCACAGTGGACATGCACCTACGATGACAATTTCAGACCCCTCCATGATTTCTAAGTGGGAGAACTTGCAAAATAGCAGGGTGTTCAAATACTTATTTTCCTTATATATATATATATATATATATATATATATATATATATATATACAGTGGGGAAATAAGTATTTGACCCCTTGCTGATTTTGCAGGTTTGCCCACTTACAAAGAATGCAACAATCTATAATTTTAATCATATGTACATTCTAACAGTGAAAGACAGAATCCCAAAGAAAATTCCAGAAAATCACATCATATGAATTTATAAAAATCGATAACCATCTGATGAGGAAAAACAAGTATATGACCCCCTACCAAACAGCAAGTATTCTGGCTCCTACAAGCCAGTTAGTCTTTCTTTAAGACACAGCCCCAATCCCAACCAATTATCTACATCAAATACACCTGCCTCACCTCGTTACCTGTATAAAAGACACCTGTGAACACCCAAACAACCAGCATCCAACATCACCACCATGGGCAAGACCAAAGAGCTCTCTACGGACATCAGGGACAAGATTGTAGATCTGCACAAGGCTGGGATGGGCTACAAGAGAATCGGAAAGCAACTTGGAGAGAAAAGATCAACTGTCGGTGCAGTTATCAGGAAATGGAAGAAGCACCACACCACCGCCAACCTCCCTCGGTCTGGGCCTCCACACAAGATCTCGCCTCGTGGGGTGTCCCTGATCATTCGAACGGTGAGGAGTCATCCCAAAACCACAAGGGGGAACTGATGAATCAACTGAAGGAAGCTGGGACCACAGTTACAAAAGAAATGGTTGGTAACACACTACGCCGTCATGGATTGAAATCCTGAAGCGCACGCAAGGTCCCCCTGCTCAAGAAGGAACATGTACAGGCCCGCATGAAGTTCGCCATTCACCACCTGGACAACTCAGAAGAGGCCTGGAAGAAGGTGATGTGGTCAGATGAGACCAAAATAGAACTTTTTGGCCTCAACTCAACTCGTCGTGTTTGGAGGGCAAAGAACACTGAGTACAACCCAAAGAACACCATCCCCACCGTCAAGCATGGTGGTGGCAACATCATGCTTTGGGGGTGCTTTTCAGCCAAGGGGACGGGACAACTCCATCGTATTGAAGGGAGGATGGACGGGGCCATGTATCGTGGAATTCTGGACCAACATCTCCTTCCCTCAGTGAGAGAGCTGAAGATGGGTCGAGGATGGGTGTTTTAGCACGACAACGACCCTAAGCACACCGCCAAAGCAACAAAAGAGTGGCTGAAGAAGAAGCACATCAAGGTTCTGGAGTGGCCTAGCCAGTCTCCAGACCTGAATCCAATTGAAAATCTTTGGAGGGAGCTTAAAATTCAAGTTGCCAGGCGACAACCTCGGAACCTGAATGATTTGGAGGCTGTCTGCAGGGAGGAGTGGGCCAACATCCCTGCCGAAATGTGCACAAACCTTGTCACCAACTATAAAAACCGTTTGACATCTGTGCTGGCCAATAATGGCTTTTCTACAAAATATTAACATGCTGTTTGTCCAGGGGGTCAAATACTTGTTTTTCCTCCTCAGATGGTTATCAATTTTAATAAATTCATATGGTGTGATTTTCTGGAATTTTCTTTGGGATTCTGTCTTTCACTGTTAGAATGTACATATGATTAAAATTATAGATCGTTGCATTCTTTGTAAGTGGGCAAACCTGCAAAATCAGCAAGGGGTCAAATACTTATTTCCCCCACTGTGTATATATATATATATATATATATATATATAGGGAGGAAATCTACACTCTGTATTACAATTAATGAGGATAATGGCTTTTTTTTTTTTGGAGATTTCATTGCAAAGCTTTCAGTCAGACTTATTTAGACTTTCTTCAGTCTGAAAATATCTATGACCAAAAGCTTAGCAATTAAATCTAAAATCTGTGATGCAGGAAACGTTGCTGAAGCCTCTATTCTTTTTAATTGTACCATTCTGAGTCGTGGGACACCCATGAATGAATTATAGCATCACTTCAGGATATGGAACTAACTGCTGGAAAATGATGGTTGCTCATAACTGACTTATTAACTATTTATATTTTCAATGAGAGTGTGTGATGTGACGGTGACAGGAGGGATGAAATAAACAAGAGGAGAATACAGTAGACATGACAGGACAATGTGTGGTCTGCATCATTGCCAGGATGTAATGATGTCAGGCTATTCAGCTCATCCATACCTGGCATTTTGACGACCTTCTGCATCACGGAAACAACATTTGTAGTCAGCCAAGAAAGCGGTCCTCTGGACATTTGTTTAATGTTCTGTGTTTGTGTGTGTAGTTTGTGTCTGGTCATTGTATATTAACACCCACTGGAGACATGGTTAAAGTATGTTTGAGACTATACAAAGTGAGCAGGATGATGGGGTAGTTTGCCTCTGAAGCCACATGCTCAGAGGTTAGATGGCCCTATGACTATTTCTACCTGCAGCAGCCACTGTTCTACTTTCAGAACACTTGTTTGATGGGGCCAGGATTGCTCTCTCATCCTCACTTGTGTCAATCCTGTGTCCTTGAGTCCCCACATTGTCAGCTCCTGGGCTCTCACTTTCTGTTTTTCTCTCTATCTCGGTTTCTCTTTGTGATGTAGTCATGGTGATGTAGAGCTGTCTCTGCACAGGACCCACTTGCACACACACACACACACACACACACACACACACACTCACACTGTGTGCGTGGTGGTGGTTGAGGGATTGTCAGCCTTGGACTATCCAAACCAAGAGAATAATAGGAGGAGTGCTCCCAGAGATAGATAGAGCTGGTGAGAAGGAGAAGACAGTGAGCTGGTCTGCCTCATTTGCACTGGAGTCCTCCCCTCGTCATGCAACCAGCTGACAGGGGATATTTTTATCAGCTTGGCACACACAGTGCAGAAAAGGAACAAATTCATTTGTAAAAGCACACTCCCAGCCAAGGACAAGATCTCAGCCTGGATAGAGCAAGGCTTTCTTCTATCAGAATGGAAATCAATCATTCTTATTTATACACCTGCCTCTGCACAATCATGCACAAGGCCGTATCCACTTTGTCTCTAATGAAGCAGAAAGCAGAAAAGCAAAAAAATGTGTTCCCAAGGTCTGGACTCTTTTCGTGCTTTTAAAGAACACATGTTTCTCTCTGTCTTCATGCAGACATTTGTATTCTTTTTGTGCATCTTGTTATTTTTGTTCTTTGGCTTTGCATTTCTATTTTTTCTTCCTGACCCTCTGTGGGAATACAGCAGAAGCCAGTGGTGTTGAAATAAATCAGTCTAGTTTAGATATGGAGACTTTACCCTGTTTATATACTGGTTTGGTGGAGAATACATCTGTTGATGTAAAACTCAATTAGAGATATGGTGTGACACCGCTTAAATGTGCGTGAGAGTGAGCAAGACAGACACAGTATGAGCATGAATAAACCATGTCCAAAAGTGGTGTCACTGGGCTTCTGTGTTGGCATTTCAGCACTGCACAGGAAAAACATGGCAGTCTCTGGGGCATTGTCTGTAATCCAGCATGTTAGAGCGGCTAGATGACTTCTTTATGTAAGCAGTCCCACAGTCTCAGACATCATCTAATATACATACAGTGGAGAAATAAAAAAATAAAAAATTCTAGCAGCATATTTTGTCAAGATGATTATGAATAACATTAGAACAGGCTGATCCATTCTTACAAAGGGCTTATGGTTCCAATTGGCTTCAAATGATAATATATTATTTTTTTTTACCAGGATTAGTGTTTAATGCACCTGACGTTATAGCAGGAAATGTCATTTTCTTTTATCCTCAAATGCCATGCAATCCCATGCTCTATATCATTTGTTTTGCATCTGCATTGAGACAGTCATGGCCAAAAAAATACTGTTTTATTATTTCAAAACAGCATGGTTTCGTCTCTTTGCAGTGACACAAATACCGTACTGTGCCAAGCTGACAGATAGATGATCCATTGCAGACGTTGTAATTGAAAACACTGAGAGGGGGTGGACAATTAATCTCTTTCTCTCCCTGCTTCAAATTTCCATTGGAGAAATACCTCGAAATGCAGATAATAGATAAGAGTGTTATTGATTAGATGGGGTGGGAGGAGAGGTTAGGAGAGGTTCTCCATCACTAATCTCTCTGGCTGTGACTGCATCTAAATAACCTGCAGAGAGGGATAAACAGGCGCATCCATCATGGGATAGCTGACGCAGACAGTGATGGATGCCTCTGCCCTCCGCCACCCTCTGCCGAACCTCTCCCTCCTGGTCAGGGATAGGAAGTGACACCGGCACTCAGGAGAAATACCTGGCTTAAACTGGGCAGGACAATGTACTCTGCTGAGATGGAAAGATTTGGGGAAGGCTTTGTGTGTGCGTCTGTGTGAGTTTGAAGAATTGTCCTCTGTCCTCCGCTCCCTTGTCTCTTTGAGTTTATAGGATTATGCATCTTGATATATCCTGTTTGTTTTGTCAAAGAGGAAATTGGTTTTGTGGCTTTGTGTGTGTATGTGTGTCTGTGTGTTGGGGTGTGTGATTTCCCTCTATCTGCATGCCTGTGCATCGTGAGCCAAATCCCCTGTTCTGCCTGGACCCAGTGAGCAAGCGTGCCCAAGCCAGCTCGCCACAGAGGTGCCATCCTGATAAATACGGTGTGTGTGTGCCAGGCTGTGCTTTCCCTCCCCACCCTTGCAGCATTAAGATTGATCCCTTGTTCCTTCCCATTCCTTTCTCTTTCTCACTCCTCTGTGTGCCTCTGCCTTTATGAGACTGTGAATAGGTGAAGCTCACAGGCTCCAACAGATGGCCGGAGCTGGCCTGTTTCACTGTCTCTCTCACACATGCACACACCCACGTCCACGCGTGTGCACACGCACGTGCACACACACACACACACACACACACACACACACACACACACACACACACACACACACACCGCACACAACTGCTCCATGAATGAGAACCTAGAGAAGAAGAGGCAAGAGTTAAATGTGACAAGGAGAAAGAAGAAACAGGAAGCAACACGACTAAAACTAATTGCAACAGAGAGAGGCAGTGAGGAATAACACGCAGGGAGGAAGATGGAAAAAGAGAAAACAGAAATATACTGAAAGAAGAGAGAAATAAAAGAGAAGGACTGAGGGCAAAATTGAATTGTAGATTTAGGGAGCCCTCCCTCTTTCCCTCCCTCTTTTATTTAGCTCATGTGAAACCACGCCTCCCTCCTTTCACTTGTCAGTGCATCTATAACAGTGAGCTGTCTGCACCGGGCTGCGTGGGGGTGAGACGAGCTCCTTACTCTGCCAACGCAGGAGACCGGATCTGAGCGGACAGGACTGGATGATACTGGACTGGCCAGAATAGGTGTGTGAATTTGTGTTTGATCATATGTGATAGATGACAGAGAGCAGCATGAGTATCCCTCAGTGTCGGATCAATTGTTCCTTCACAGGACTTGCTTCCAGAGTAGCGAATCTAGAGGGTACAGTGCTGAAGCTTTGCCCTAGTTTACACTTGAATGCTCTGATCCGTTCTTTTTGCCTCTGAGATTTATGCATGTAGTCGCTAACAGCGCTGCTCATCGGGGTAACAGAGATAAGACCTCTTGGTCATCAGATGGACTGGACTTTTTACAGAGAATCTGGCTTTGAATCAGAGTAGGGTTGACAGGATGCTGTTTATCTGGTGGAAGAAGTTGGTAGTTTTTTGGGCTGGATGCTGTCAACATATGCTGTGTCTCCATTCGCTCTTTTTCAAGTATCTGTCTTTTAGGTGATGTTCACATTGCGACGCAATAGTATCCTCTAGTAGAGCAATTATTACATTACGATTGTGTTCAGAATCTGTGAAAATCCACTCAATGAAACACGTCAAGACAGCTTTCATATTCTTTCTGTGGTCTGTCTTGGTGTCAAATCCAATTTGTAAAGAGTTCTCTTTGTCTTCCTGTTGCACAGTCTGTGGTATTTAAAAATATGGAACATTCATTGATTCAGCATTGCTTTGGGCATTTACTGCTGAATTGAATTCAGCTTTATTTATATAGCGCCAAATCACAACAACAGTTATGTAGCACGTTTCATAAAAGAGCAGGTCTAGACCGTACTCTGTGATGTTACTTACAGAAACCCAACAAAGTGTGAATGTGTCTGAGGGTTTGAAATTATAGCAAAAACAACAACTACAACAGTTAAAACATTAAATTTTTTTAAAGGCAGGACCAGTTTTGGATTGTTTACCTTATGGGAACCTTTTGTAGAAACTGAGCAGATATCCGGCACGCAGCATTCATTTGCAGCCGCAGCTGTTCCTATAGAAGCCTGCACAGCTTTAGTCTACAAGGCTGGCCCCAGTGAATGTACTCACTATCAGTGTTTTGTCAATATCTTTATGGGTCAAAAGGCCGTGTCATCACCAAGTGGTGACTGTTAAGAGTAGCATAGTGGAGGGGGAGTGCAAGCAATGACCTGGAGTGGATGGATAAATGTATGCAAGGATACAGGGATGAACGGAAACTAAAGAAGAGAGTCAGAGATTTCTTTAAGCATTCATTATTTATCACAACGCACTCTGCCATGGAAGCTCTAACCCCACATCAACTGGCCTCTTTTCCCACTGAGATGCCAGTGGACTGGAGGAGGATGCTCCTGCTTAGTCTACCTGTCAGCTAGTCCCCAGGCATGTTAACACTACAACTGTATGCTACACACACACACACACACACACATGCACTTACATGCACATACATGCACACACCCAGATGAACCACATTTGGTTCTGTTTTATATTTACATACACTAAACTTTAATTGCATGGTTACAATCACTAATGTATTAGGAAGTGCAGACAAAATCATAGTGACTTATTTCCACTGCATTAACCCAAATGTACAATAGCTGCACTCACACTGCATACATTTGTGCTCAAGCTCATACAACATACACACACACATGTCACTCTGGGTGTGATCCCACGACCTTCAGACCTGTTGATGTTGTCTGGAGTGGCCGTGCAGAGAATATATAACAGGCATGTGGGACTCTCGGCAAAAATGAGGCACTTGACATTCCGTTTGTAAAAAATGACTGGAAAATGTGCAGGAGGGCTGGCGATGCAGTTGAAGGGAGACACCAGCATGAATATGTATTGTATGCTAATGCTGCATGCCGAAGCTGTTGACTCAAGCTGTTGATGAAAGCAGAGGACATGTTCCCCCATCGCCACTCTCAGGAGGATGTGCTATCGACAAACCCATTTTCAACACAGCCGCATCCCTGGCACGCAGGGGCAGCGTGGTGACAGGTGGCAGAGATCAGTGACAACAGCCAAGGTGACACTGCTTGATAGGCTCTGTGGGGGTGCAGGCGGCCAGGGCAGCGCCATTGTCTGCTCTTTTTACCGCCGCCTTGACCTTTTGTGGTTAGACACAGTGAGGTTAGACTAAAGGGTCTTAAAGCTAATGTCTCCCATTAGCTACATTGCGCCCTCTCAGAGCTACAGCTTCTTCACCCTCACCCACCCTCCACTTGCTGTTTTTATGCACATTATTAATTTGCCTATTAAAAACCTGGGTGGAAAACACCAGGAATGTAAGAAAAGTTTAAATAGTGACAAAACATTTTTATGCTTCGCTGAGGTGGAAAAGTTGGCATACTCAGAAAGAGAAGATGCAATAAAAGTTGATGAAAACAGATTTTTTAAATACAGCTTGACGTTATCATAGCTCCTTCTTCGTCTACGCTTGACAAGGCATTAATATTCTGCCACACATCGTTAAGAGGTTTCACTCCACCAGAAAGACCCAAAAAATAAACAATAAAGAGAGCACCCTTTCTGGGTGTACATAAATGGGATGCTGTAGTTTAAAAACAAACACAAAACACAAACTGCCATCCAAGATGAGAAGCAGCAATTAAATGTCACCAGTGCACGATTAACTGTGTAATTTTGCTGCCTGAATAAATAGATATCTATATTGAAATATAGTCACATACATTTAGTCAATGGACACACACTAATTTTCATTCTATTTTGTATACATTTCAGCTTAGAACCTGGAAACATAACTAGTGTTTCATTACTCACACACCCAGAGCATCTGTAGAACACACTAAAAGTAGCCTGAAAGTAAGTAGCACTCACGTGCTCCCTCTGAGTCCCACTTCATCTGTATGTATGAGCTGCTGTTAACGGGTCCTGCGATGAGGTGGGATCAGGAGATTAGTGTGTAAAATCCGATGCTTCTCTCAGCTCTAATGACAGAAAGACAGAGGGGCTCTTTGATGACGCCTCTCAAACACTCGTCTTAACTCTGTGTAGAGAGCGGAGAGTATCTGCATCTGATAGGAGCAAATAAAAAGAAGCACATTGCTGTGTAGTTGTCTGTGCATGTGATTTTGTGTGTTTGTATGTCTTGTTTCTCTGTGTGCATTGTGTACGTGTGACTCCAAATGTTCACGGGTGGACAGCCATTCGACTGTGTTGTGTGAGTGTAATCAGATTTCTATCACTTCCCTCTATATGGCTGAGCTGCAACAGCAGCGGTTTCCCCCCGCAGGGAAATGTAATTATACCCTGCCGGCCACAGAGTACGGGCTTCACTGCCCTATCTGTCTCAGGAGATCCAGCAGCTGGAGGCCCCTTCTCACTTGCAATACCAAACAGCAGAGATGTCACTATATCTCTGAATTCTGTGTTAAATCTGTTCTCCAATCTCCTCCTTTAATCAGCTTGTAGATCCTGGGGTTATCGGTGGCCTTTTGCAACAATTTTGTTACAGTTGTGAATAATTTATTACAGAATTAACTGCAGTTGCTGACAGCAGTGATTGGGAGATTTTGGAAGGCAGACAAAATCAGACTTAAAGCTTTAGTGTGTATATTTTTTATATTAATGAACGTCCGTTACATTCAAGCCATTGTCGAATGAGCTGCTACAAAGTTAATTAAGACTACCAGCTCCACACAACTCTCTCTGTATTTCTCATTATGACTATGTTCAGAAGATTGTGTCATCCGGTGCATAGGCGTACATCCCACGGGGGTCGGGAGTTCAGGACCCCCCCATAAACATTTATAGTCCCCCCCTGGTTTGGTCTGAATGAGACAACATACAGTACTGGTAGTAACTTTTAGTTCTGGAAACAAGACATAAGACATCCTTTTTCAGTACAATAAGTCCTCATATCAAGACTATTGATTGACATATATAAGAATGGGTGCTTACTAACGTTTAAGGCATTTTGTGGTTTGATTGTAAACTTATAATAAATGGTATTTAAATTTAAATGGTATAAATAAATGGTTTTAAAGAAGAATATTTTGATCAATTTATTCAGCTTTTTCACGTGCGCGATCACGGAAGGCTCGTACCACGTGGACGCGCCACTAGTGTTATTGTCATTACTAAGAATTCCTCATGGGGGCGAAATCTAGCCCAGTAAGAGCCTGCGCACCATGTAGGCTGAGTCCTTTGCAGCGGCCCGGGTTCGAGTCCGACCTGCGGCCTTTTGCTGTGTGTCATCCCACATCTCTCTCCCACTTTTCCTGCCAATCCACTGTCATCTAATAAAGGGGAAAAACGCCCCCAAAACTATTCTTAAAACAAAATAAAATTAAAGTTCAAAGCAAACTGTTTTTTCTCTGATAAGCAAAGTCTCATCACCATATTTATCACCTTTAATTATTTTCATTTGCATTCCCATCACCTGAGCCCCTCATGTATGGATTTGTTTTGTGTTTTTATTGATCAATCTCTCATCCTCTGTGTTTTATTTAGTTTTTATGACCATGTCTCCTCCACTGCTTGGCACATTGGCTCTACTCCCACTGAGGTGTGTGTGCTGACATGGTGTCCATTAGTACGGCAAAACAAACAGACACACCCCACTCTCCTGGATTTAGGCAAACAATCAATGAGAGCACTCAGATAACAGCAGTCTAAGCGGCCCATTGATGTTACAATTAAATGAATACAGGATGCAGTGGTGATGGTAAGGCACAGTAACCCAAAACAAATAAAACATATTATTTTCTATTCTGGAATTCTATTCATATATACAGTGCAAAGAAGGGATTGTTTGATAAATAAGCAGTTGCAAATTTAAGACGACACTAAATAATGTGACAAGGGTGAAACAGGGCGAGGAATTCAGCAGCAGTGAGGACGACTGTACATAGTGACTGGCAAGTCACACTATGAATCTTAGTGGGTTAGCTGTTTCATCCTGTTTTACCTATTCATGGTAACTTACCAAAAGTGCGTCCATGCTAGAACACTTCTGTCTTCTTCTTTCTCTGATGTGCTACACTCTGACTCTACCTTAATCTCCATTTCTGTGTTCGTCACTCTCTCTGTTGCTGCATTTGGCCTGGTCATAACTTCAGCAACCCACTCTCCTCGACACACTCACCCCTCCCTTATGCCTCTCCCTCAGGGTATAGCAGCTATTGTTGTGCCTAATAAGGTTTATGGAATTACAGATCTCTGAAATTGGATTTTCTCACTCCACCAAAGAAGTGGGATTATGGGTTTAAGGGCGGGTGCGTTGGGGCATAACTGGCCTGTGTCTGAACTGCTTTTTTCTGACTGCACCCTCAAGGTGCGCAGATCAAGAGATTGATGTGCCAATAGCTCTGGAGAAAGATAGAAACACAGGCAGATTCCTTTTTTTTTTTTTTTTTTTTGTATATGTACTGTACCTGGCAATTAAACTGATTCTGAGTCACACAGCTTTTTGGCTCCTACGTCTGGATTTCTGTTTCTCTTACATCGACCACTCTCACGCACTCCTCTCTCTGTCCTCACAACTTTTGACTGTGTTTGATCTAATTCTAATCTAATTCATCTTTTGATCTTCCTCGCCTGACACCCAGAGACATCCCACATTTCTATATCCAAAGTAGCTCAATTGGTTCTAATCCCTCAAATCTGGCTGATGGTGAAGCAATTGATTCTCATTGATCCACAGAGATTTGGACTGTCTACCGCAAGCTTATGTTTAATGAACTGTGCTATTTCTTTGGTAATGTTATATGAAAAATCCAGATCAATTCCACCATTATTTTTCAGATGTGACTGAGCCTTAACTACAACTGGAGTAGAGATGTAGTAGACGAAAGTGAGAAATGAAGTGAGAAAGCACCAGAGACAGACAGCGTAGTGAATGCAGCTTGGAGTTGTTGGTAGGAAGGTGGTATTTATTAGGAGTGGTCCATAGCGCCGGTTTAGTGAACTCTTAATTGCAGAAGAGACAGGGCTGGGAATGAGGGATCAATAGGGGCAGAGCCTGGGTTCTACCCTACTGAAATCAATCAGCCTCCTGCCCGAAAGGGAGAATGCAGACAATCAAAGTAAACACACCTCGGGCTGCGCTCATTTACCCTCCCGGTCAAACTTGATCACGGTCAACAGACAGACGGCTCATTCCATCTTATCTCAGTCAGAAGAGGATGGAGTCGCCTGATTGCTGTTACTTGAAGTGGGCATTTCATCTCTTGCTGGAATGCTTTGAAATGCCATTACAGTTTTGGTGTAACTCTAGCAAGAACAGGAGATTATTGCAACTAATAAAATATGATTTATGAACAGGAGTGCTTTATGGAAAGGAATATTAAATGAACCCATGGCGTATTTTTACACCACTGCTAAAAATAGTTACTTTCTCCTATTTTTCCTCTTTATCTTCCTCTTTGCCTGGGTAATAGCCATCTTTTTGCATTGTCACTTTTTGATGTATCATCCTCTTATTCACATCAAGGACAAGGCCAGGTGTCGCATTTTCTCTCAGTTGCCACGCTTGTCACAGTGCCTTGTCACCCACAGCCTTCTCAAATCATCTCCCTTTCTTCCTCCCCCTCTCTGCTTATTTATATTAAATCTGTCACTCCTTTTATTTTAGCGAGAGAAAAGAAAAGTAAATCACTTTTTCCATTTGCAGCCTGCGGGGTCTGCTGAATACTGCCAGTTTATTTAGATGTCATCTTTGGCCAAAAAAATCCTGTCAAAATAAATGATGTGTCTACTGGTTTGTATTGTTGCATACAACTAATTCAATTCAATTTTATTTATAGTATCAAATCATAACAAGAGTTATCTCGAGAAACTTTACAGATAATACATAACATAACTGATTAGCAACTACCTTCTCAAGGATCTTGGAGAAAAAGGGAAGGTTAGATATAGCTCTAAAGTTGGCTATGACCTCAGGATCGAGATTGTTTTTTTTCAAAAGAGGTTTTATCACAGCTACTTTAAATGACTGCGGTACATAACCTGTTAATAAAGACATATTGATCATATCTAGTAATGAAGTGTTCACCACGAGTAACGCTTCTTTGAGTAGCCTTGTTGGGATGGGGTGTAAGAGACAGGTAGATGGCTTAGCTGAAAGGACTTTTAACATTAATTGTTGAAGGTCTATAGGATAAAAGCAGTCTAAGTATATATCAGGTCAATTCTTCCTCCATGTTATGTCCTTGCTTTCAGATGTTTTAAGCTACCTACAAATATGCTTCCCAGTGAAAAGCAAGCCTTGACCGAGTTCTTAGGCTTTTATTTTGCTCCAGACAGATAGACAGGCACAGGTGTCCAGCCCCTACTCACTTTGATGCCCATGAGTGGCTGGCAGAGCTGGGCTGGGCAGAGAGCAGCTGGGGTCAGAGGTATGCCTTGGCAGTGAGATACTTGTGGGCTTACACGGTTCTCCAGTGTATTCTTAGCCTTTCTGAACATAACATTTGTGTGTGCATCACCACATTGTTGGGTGCATAGCATTTCTCCAAAGACTACACACAACATATTTGAGGCGTCATCAGTAGAGAGAGATTAAGGCCAAGATTTTACAGAGTGGTTATGGAGATGTCAAAGCTGGCTTGGCTCGACTCAGATGTTTACATGCTGGACACACTGACACCTGTCCAATCAAAATAGGGATAAGACAGCTCCACTCCTGTCAACATGTCTTCACAGGCAGACGCAGAACAAGGCCTTGTAGCTTACAAGATCATATGGGGGCTGTTGGAGATAGATGTAATGGAAATAGCTGGGTGAAAACAGCTATTTTTCTGTACCTCAGCTGCTCGGGACAGCTACTAAAGCAGTGTAAGTATAGGGATTTACTTGTCTGGCTGACTGAAAGTGAGCAGGGCTTACAGCATTACAAACAGAAACCAATTATTATTACTATCACTAAAACATTTCTGGAGGTTGTTATTATATAAAAAGAATGTAACACTTGTTAATCAATGTCTGGTCTAGGTCTAATTAAACCACCTCCTGAACGATTGCCTGCTCCATCAGGCGTCACAGCATCAATCAAATATGGATTTTACCTTTTTCAAATACCATGTGGACTGACTGAAATATGTGGTTCTTTATCTCCAAATCCTACCAAATTGTTGCAGTGTTATTTGTCTAAAACAGATGTGTCACTATCCCCGGGGTATA
This sequence comes from Etheostoma perlongum, assembly GCA_026937815.1. NCBI lineage: Eukaryota > Metazoa > Chordata > Actinopteri > Perciformes > Percidae > Etheostoma > Etheostoma perlongum. The sequence continues at coordinate 9,589,632 of CM049374.1, forward strand.
CTATGTGAGGAGAAGTGGTGACTGGAAGTTGCATCTGGACTTAGGAATGGCTAATGGTGTCTGTTAGGGAGGACAGAGAAAATACAGGCCAGCATCAGCCAGGGGTGAACCAGAATGCATACATGATTTATTAAGAAAAGAGAAGAGCATAGATACAAGATGGTCTGGCTTTGTTTGACTTGCATATGTTTCAAGTATTCATCCACTCTGGACTTTGTGCTTGCTTACAGAACTTGGCAGTCAGAGGCTGATTTCTGTGGGAGAGGAGAACCAGACAGCTAGTTTAGAAAGGAAGGTAAGGCTGTTCACCTCTTTCATGTGAAAACAATGTGAAAGTTAAATCTCGTTCTGCCCTCTCATTTCACCCCCACACACATATAGCACATGTAAAGTTGACTTGCATGTGTGGATGTTGCCACGGCTATAGGTTTCGGTATTTATTTTCTTTTGCATGTGAACACAGTGCCTGACTGTGCAGTCTGCCTATCTACTGTATTTATCTATTTACAGTATCTATTGTTCCACCTACCTGGGTATCACATACAATATTACAATATTGTTCCTGTTCCCATGGATTCTACAGACCTCAAAGGAAAGAAACACAGTGGGCTACAGTTAACGTCAATGTTTTATTTACTGTGGGGGGATAGATTCGTCACCTCCAGAGGCGACTCACACACCTCATTTGATCCACCTGTCAATGATTAGCATTTCATTCTGCATGAATAAGAGGATGGTTGTTGGCCTCACTGAGATGGATTTGATGATCAAAGAGAGCTGTGGGTGTCGCGGTTGTGTTGGAACCATCAGTCCAAATGGTGATTATGAAGAGAAGAGAGAGAAAAGAGAGTGAAATGATAGATGCAGAAAGCGGGGGTCAGATGAGGCTGAGGGAACTTGTCCTAAGAATTAATGAGCAAGCTGCAAAGCTCAGAATTGTTAAATCAGTAGCTGAAAAATCGCCTTCACCTCGTGTGGCTTTGGTCTAGCTTTGTCTCCACTAAATAGGCAATGATGAGGCCATGTTTTATGTATTTATGTTTTAAATCAGTAGTTAGAGGCACTGCGGTTAAAAACAGTGTTTTAAAGAGCCAATAAATCAAAATGATCTGAACACATTCCCACTTACCAATGTCCAGTTGGCTGTTTACCAGTAACATGTTATGTTGCTGTTGCGATCAGAATCATCCTGTGTGAACAGTTGGATAGCAGCAGATGAAGCAGCTCTCAGCACATGTGGGCAAATTATGTACACAGCTGTGCACAGCTGACTCATTATCACTTGCAAAAACATTAGTATACAAGACTGTAAGCAGCTCTCCTTTTTGATTAACAAACAACTTGCTACAAACAGCTCCTATATAATTACGATTGTTTCAGTGTTTTGTTGGTGAAAAAAAAAAACTGGCTACATAACTTTTCTTCACAGAGCATATGAGGGAGCTGAACTTTGATTTTTCTTCTTGTATTTGTGAAACTAGCAAGAGCAGACAGGTGAATGATGTGTCTTTGGTAAGCTATTCTGTTTGAGGACTGATCTCCACTTCAAAACCTCAGCGTGAGGACAGCATTCACCTCTTTCTTTCTTCCTCATCTTCTTGCTGGCAGAGGTGGCCTTTGGCAGTGCAGGATAAAAACCAAAAGTCTTCAAAAGAAACTCTTCAAAGGAGCAGTTCATCTGCCGAGTGAAGACCTCATCATTTTCGTTTTCTTCTCTTAAACCACTGTCCCTTCCACAGAGCTCTGGTTGTTTATGAAGAGTGTTATGTGATATTTCTTCATTCCTTGCAGCTGGTTGCATAAGGTGCTTTTGATATCTTGTCAGTGACAAAGGGATATTTTTCCTAAACACTTTGGAGGATCTGTCTGTTGTTGATGGCAATTTCTCCTCAGACTGATTTCTCACATCTTCTCTGGGGTATATGATGCACATTGCGGGGCTCCGGGAGCATTTTCCTGACCCTCATTTTCCACACCAGCAAGACGGGAACTGCCAGCTTGCTTTCATGCCCCAGCCTGACTTCTGCCCGCTGATTAAATGTAAAATATTAAAGTGCTCTGTTGTGAGCTTGGCCTAATTGATTCTTTCCGCCGGGTGCACAGAGAATGGGCTGACAGCAGGCAATAGCAGGCTTTGTCAACATTGGGCATGCTGCCTGCCTGTGCCCAGGACGGCACCCCAATAAAGCCCCCTGTGAGGGTGCCAACCTGCGGCCCCACACACAGAGAGGCCACTCTGCACTTTGGTCAAGCTTTATAGTAACAACACAGAAGCAGCTCATTCTTTTGCTGTATGTCAGCTCCCATCAGCTGGCTGGGAAGTCAGTTCTCTAGTTGCAAGGAGGTGGCTGGCTGTGAAGAAAGAGTGTGTGTGTGTGTGTGTGTGTATATGTGTGTGTGTACGTGTGAGTGTGTGTACTTGTTAACCACTCAGCTAACTTAAGCTATCTGGAGCAATGGTGCTGAAAGGAGGTTCCATCTGAATTCCAGAAAAAGCCTTCTTCTTCTCCTCCGATCCCCAGCTCTCCAGCTGGTAAGATAATTTCTCTAATAGCTTTTATTCACAGCTGTGTTGTACAAGGAACTTACCAAACACAGGATAGCACCAATTTTGTCATTGCTGCCCACCCTGTAAAAATGCAGGACATCTGGTGAAGGTATCTTCTTCTGATTGAAGCCTCATATCATTTGCCTGTAGTGGCTTACCCTTCCTTAACTGCAATGTAGGAATAATTAATTGGATCTCTACAGCAGTAAAAGATTGTCACTCTCTACTCCATAGGCCAAGGCAGTATATCGTTCTCCCTCTCTTGTCTGCTTACCCTATGAATTTACTGGCTATTTTATGTGTGTCTTGAATTGGTTGTACTCCCCTTTACTACTGCCTTTCTACTTGACATGTAGGGGAGTATAACAGCAATCTTGGTGCTATACAATGCTCATTAATTGCAAACATTTATCCACAACGTTTCTCTGATGAATTCAGAGAAACGCCTTGACCTTTTTGTTCAGTGTGATCCACAGTAAAAGGTTATTAATCCCCCCCCCCCCAGTTGAAAAGCTGTCTATACATCCTGTCCTGTCTGATGCCTAATGTTCCATCTGAGATGATAGAATGGTTTGAAAGCATGTGGGGGTGGGGTGATGGAGGTCAGAAGGCTGGCCGTTGGTGCAGTAATTACTCTATTACTGAAATGGGGCCGTGCTCTGACACAGCACTAATTACAACACAAGGGTGATGAACTTGGTCAAGGCACTGCTAATTCATGTTTAATAAATGAGAGAGTAAGACAACTGAGGATGGAGGCGAAGAAGAGGACCAGCAGTTTGCCATTGAGTGTGTAGAAAACATTTTGAAATGGACATAATCACAACATGTACTATTTCCAGTGCATTTGATACTTGAATTTTTTTCACACCACATTTCAGTGTGACCGATCGGCAGCACAGTCGAGGAATGGTCTCTTGGTTGCTTTAGGAGTAAAGGCCTGAAAAGTAATCACAATGTTCTCTCCCCTGAGAACTAAGCAGGGTTTTATTTCTACCTCCATCCTGTTACTTCCCTGCTGTTGATCCCTGGGGGGCGTCCAGAGGCTGAGTGGGGGTCATGATCACAACCACAGGGTGCCGACAGCTGGCTGCCTGTCTGACAGAAGCCTAATGGAAGTATAATAGGAGAAGTCAAGTCCCAGAGACCGCTACTGTGACCTTGACATGAGCCTGTGAAGGCAGGTAAAGAGGAGGAGGAAGAGGAAGAGGAGGGGGAGAAGGAGGGACAGAAAGGTGAAGTTCCATTTTAGAGGATGACAGGCAGGTGGTTTAAATATATTTTTCTCCTTTCTCAATCTCTCTCTGTGTATTTGCTTTCCTCTGTTGACGAGTTAGTGACCCTATACAACTTCAGCATAAAGAAAATGGATTTAGCTTTCTCTCTCCTGTGTTCAGTGTGAATGTGCCATGCGTTGGAATTAGTGTTTGAATATTGTTTTGATTTTTCTTTAAAGTTTGAAGTGTTGTTTTCTGTGGAAGTGCTGATAAATTATTCTGTTTGGGTAAAAGATCATTGAGATTGCAGCAACTTGCTCTTTTTATTACGACATGCAGACTAAAACTGAACAAATTTTCTACTTTAGAAGTTGCTTTCAAGTTTCAATGATGTTCTAGAAAAGTTAACTGCCAGTGGTATTTTAAACTCGATGACTTTGGCGACCGACTGAGTCCCTTAACACTTATATTTTGTTTCAGCTGTTGCAACCAGACTTCATCGCCACTGGCAACTGAACCTTTAGGATGCTCTAAGGCGGAGGATGTTTGTAACAAATAAGCACAAACAATAAGCACGCAGCATGCTTCTACCAAGATCTAAACATGCTGGTGATTGGCTGTCAAATGTTTTAGAGATAACAGGAAAAGGTCTACATTAGAGATGGGACTCATGTGGTAGGAGCTGAAAAATAAATACAAATATTTGTGCCGTATTGTTGTAATTTCTTTCTTTTTTAAATGGATTTTATAGAATTGGTATCTAAAAAAGCATTGTTCAGGAACCGCTATTGAAATTCTTTGAATGCTATCCAGCCCTACCCGTAACTAACTGTAACTACTAACTAAAAAACATTCCTCCCAAAAGTTTTAGCATTTCTACATTTGAACATGAGTATACACGTGTGTGTGTGTGTGAGACTACGTAATGTGGGCATGAGTGTGTTTGTTTCCCTCCTCAGTCAGAGATCGGAGAGGGGTCAGGCCTGCAGGGACAGCCAATGAGCAGCATCCAAAGTAAAGGGAGAGCCACTACTGCTTGATCAATCTGAGCTCTCATTAAAAGGCTGCCAAGCCCTTTGCAACCCGATACAATATCAATACTGTAGCACCACAGAGAGACCTCCAGAGCTGTTAGGCAAGCCGCTGGCAGCTTAACTGTCATTACTAGGCAGGCAACATGCCAGAGACCCCCTTCGTGGACCACTTAGGCTCCCCCCATGGTCCCAAACACAGGTCAGTACAGACAGATGGGCTGTCTGGGCAGCTTTCCAGGGGGACAAGGCAGAGAGAGATGGATACCGACCTGTAGAGGAGGAGACAGTCAGCACTCTCTCACAATATGGAGAGGATAATGTGGACAGTGTGTGTTGACCGCGTGCAACTACACATCACTGCGGTTTCACCTGAGGCTTGTTTGTTTTCCATGGGTATTTTCTATGTTGGTCCTTTACCGTGGATGATTACAAGGACCATCACACATGTTTGTGTTTAAACTGAACAAACGAAAAAGACTTTAGTTAAAAAACACACTCTCTGAACTATCTAGGTGTTGTTCAAAATATATTCTCTGGGTTTTGGCATATATCCCAAGATTCCTGCTGGGAAAACCACATGCACTGAATAGCGCTTTGTGGTGAGTAGAGCAAACGGGGGGAATATAAGTGGCCCTATAGAAAGCCTCTGTAATTCAGATTATTGTGTGGAGGTCTCGCCTCTGTACTCTAGTCTTAACCCCCTGTGTGGTTCTGATAGGGGAGGGAGGGATCAGTGTGTGCGTCTCTAAACCCCCAGTAATCCGCCGACAAAAGGGCCAGGAGAAAGCCAGCTAGCGAGGGGTACAGAGGTTAGGACAGAGAATGTGCAGAGTGAAGAAGTAAGAAGTAGTTGTCGCCTCTCCATCCCCCAAGGGTATGCTTAACACCAGAGAAGATGGTCCTCACTGCGCCCACAGATCCCCAAGGTAAAACACCCCTCTGCGGTGTAGGGCCTCTTTGAGTAGTCAAGAGCCATTGTTTATCAGTCATGTAAAAGAATCCTGAGTCTGTAGAAGTGATCACTTCTTCAGCAGCACAACTGTAACTTCCAGCCATCATATTGATTAATCTGGGCTGTAATTTATTCTGCTGACTGGGGGCAGTTGTTTACTGAAGGTTTAAACCGATATTGTCTGTAATCATCATTAAGTCAGGGCCATTAGGAGCAGTCCCAATGGCAGGTGCTAATTTGATGATAGGAGAGAAATGGGATGTAATTAAAACACAACAAATGACAATTTAAAATCTAGTAGTCCTATGGAACATGATCTAATTCTACCAACAGGTGTGCAGCCTACAAACTAGAAGGTTAATTGTATCATCCTGAGCAGATAAATATCACTGTGTGCATATTTATATTATATATTCATATTTGCTAGGATATGTATGTATGTATATATGTATATATATGTATATGTATGTACAGTATATGTATGTATATATGTATATTTATGTATGTATATGTATGTATATATATGTATGCATATATGTATGTATGTATATATGTATATGTATATGTATATGTATATATATATATATATATATATATATGTATGTATATGTATGTATATATGCATATATGTATGTATACTATATATGTATATGTATATGTATATATATGTATGTATATGTATGTATATATATATATGTATGCATATATGTATGTATGTATATATATATGTGTGTTTGTGTTTAATTTCTCATTGGTACTGCAGTTACGCAAAGTCATGCAGAAGTCCCTTGGCTGCACTGAGGTCTCAGTGAGGTAGTTAGGTCTGTGGAACAATTGGCCCCGGCTGATTTGTCGTAATCCATTTAGCTGAGATGTGACACTCTGTAGGGGGGCTTTGCCTCTGGTCAATAAGTGCCAATAAGAAACAGCCATCACTCAGCGGGCTGCCCTGTCCACCAGCTTGCTCACTTGTTTCAGCTGTCAACCTCTGCCTCAAAGGAGCTGGCAATTGTGCCGCTCTCTCGGACGCACCACAAATGGCTTTCCCATACAAACCTCAATAGGACAGGAAAGGCAAGGACACTCACAGAATGCAAACCAGGCGTATTTCCCTCTGACATCAGAATAAACCCATCTGAAGTGAAAACAGCTACGTATTTACAAAACACCATTGACAGTTGCTCATTCTCTCAGTCCTAAACCCTTGGAGGTGGGGCTGTGGGGGGGGGGGGGGTTGAACCTAAGTCAGGGACAATCAGGGCTCTGTTTGTGTTTTCTCTAACACCTCCGTTTTCTCTTTGGGCTCTTTTGGAGCGTACTGCAAGGATGCAGAGGAGGAGGGGTAAATGCTGTGACCCTGCTGTGGACCCTGACTGAAGCCCCCCAAAAAACCTGCAGACCACCACGCTAGCCTTACATGCCAAACGGTTGCTGCTGGAAACAGAGAGAAAAAGCAAAGTGGACGTGTGTAGATAAAAGAGAAAACAGTCATCTTAAAAGATGCAGACCAAAATCAGTCACCTAACCATGCTCACTGCAGCATGTTTTGACATTGTTATTTGTGGTGTGGCTGCATTCCAAGCTCATTATGAAGAATATCTTAACTGTGTTAGTCTGTTAAACCTGAAGGACACAAAAAGGCAGGCAGTAGCTGTGTGATGTCCCCCTAGTGCTGCCGGGGCCAAACAATTTCAGAACAATATAACAATACTATGCTGTTAATTTCCTCCAGATTCAGAGATAATTAGTCTAACTGCTGTTCTCTCTTTTTATGTTCCCTTGTTGGAGAAAGATGTCTGATACGCAGGGTGTGTTTGTGTGTCTGCCTGTCGCTTTGCCTGTGTGTGTGTGTGTGTGTGTGTGTGTGTTTGGGGTGCATTTATACATTTATAGTCAACAGAACAGACCCAGGGAGTCTGTCAGAGCTCTTTGTTCTAATGCGAGAACACATCATGACTGGGCCTTTAGTCTGAACTGACACCATCAAACCTTCTACTTCTTTTCCTATCTCTCTCTCTCTCTCTCTCTCTCTCTCTCTCTCTCTCTCTCTCTCTCTCTCTCTCTCACCCTCTTATTTTTTCCACCAAACTATTCACCCGACATCCCATCACTTGCACCATTCAAAAGATAATGGGCCCTGTGGATTATAGAGTTGCAGAGATAGGCCTAGAGATGATTTTTCTTCCCTGTGCCTTGGCCTGGACCACGCTAACTGTGGACCCATTTCCACCTGGTATTATCATCAGATCTGAATAATCCAGTCACAGCTCTGAGTACAGTTGTTAATGCAGTCAGGACGCATTGAGGATGCATTGAGATCCAATTACTCAGACCACATTTGAGGTGGTCTGGGCCACATATGGCCACATTCTTATAGCAGTGTGTGCGGGAACGTGTTGGCCACATTATGGACCGCATACTCAACTGTGAGCGGAACTATACAAGTATTTCTCATGTCACAGGAACCACCGAGAGTGAATTTTGGATGTTATTTTCATACTGTCTGTGATGTGTTACTGTTTTTGTTCCAATGCTGCCTGCACTTATATCCCAGGCTGTCTGGAGGTCTGTGCAGCGCAGTTGCCTGGAAAAGGTAGACAATAACCCTATTTTAAGTTTCATAAAACCCCCTCGGAATTACGAACCTTACTACAGACATAACTGTCTTTTTACGCCGCAACTTCTCCTTTTGCTATTTAGTAGCCTTGCATTGCCTGACCTATCTCCATAGGACTGTGTCAGTGCTGGAATAAGTTTAACAAAAAAAAGTACATCTAAGATAATGTGTGTGTGTGTGTGTGTGTGTGTGTGTGTGTGTGTGTGTGTCTTGTTTGAGAGCTTTCCAGCCAGAACACATCACTGCTCACCCTTTTTCTCAGAGCAACAGACTCACTGCAGGATTAATGATGTGTTAAGTGCTAAAATTACACTCATTCATATTTCACTGTATGGGCAGCACATTCCACATGGAAATTAAAGGCTAGGGAAGAATAGAATATATATATATATATATATATAAAATAAACACGCAAATGTAAAGGCAAACACTTTAACAGTAACTGCACAAAGAAATATTTCACACTCAAGTCTCCTCATCGCACCACAAATCAAATTTTCTCACTCTTAAGTCTAACCACTGCTCTTTGTGTCAGTGTATTCAAACAGAAAATTGCTGTGCAGGTTCTGACTGTAATCTTAAAATGTCTACAGAGTACCTAGCTTATCGGAACCTCAGGGAAATCTAAAATAAATATTCCCGGTGAATGGGATCCACCCTCTGCATTATCTCTTGTCCTTCTCAACTATTAAAATTAGTTATTAGGGAGTACTTAGGGAGTAGAGTATTTGTCAAAGGAATGCCAAGGCTATATGTTAAACCAAAGAGCAGCTGGAGAGTTATTGAATATGATTTCAGGGTTATCATCCAGGGACTGAACATTTTGAAGAGACAGCGATGACCATTAAACAAACATTATAAGACGTTAGTTTAGAGATCATTGGTAGAACATCATGTGGGACGCAGCTGTACTACCAGGATGCTTAACGCCCCTGTATTTAGGAGACTGTCCTCTCCAGAGGAAAGACAGCATTTGTTGGTAGTTGGAACAGCTCAAAAGTGCCCATTTTACATTTCTTACCAAAGTTGGAAGGTTCTTACAGCAACGATGAAAAGGTAGGGGTAGATGGTAGATAAATGATAGGCACACAAAGCCTTTGTAACCAGAAAGCAGGGTTTGTTTTTGTCATAAAATTCATTATGAAACTCTTGCCAAGAGTTTACATTTACCAATTACTCTTTAGCTGTGATGGCCATAGTTTGGTTTAGAAAGGGGTTGCTTGATGCCTACAGAGAACCAGATAACCTTCAGAGAATCATCACCTGTATTTGCAGCTCCTTTTGGCTTTACATAACTTTGTAGCAAATTTCACTGTTATTGCATTGTTTCCAGTCGCAGCAGGCATCTGTTTACACCAAAAAAGCTTTAAAACCCCACTGTACACTAGCTGCTTAGCACCACACAACTTACAGATACAGTTAGTGACTAGCTTTTAAACATAATGGAGCATTTAGCAGTTAAAAGAGTTGGAAGAGACCAAAAACAGAGCTAATAAGAAAGGGAGATTTGGCTTTTTTGACCATACCTAGAGTTTGGGGTCAAATAAACAGGAAATGCCAAAGAGCGTAAGATTGACGAGCGTGATTGAAAATAATGATTTTAATAATGTGTTTTTCCCAGATTTTTGTGGCCGAGCAAAGATTTGCAAGCAGATAATGATAGATGAAGGATGGCAACAAACCATGGGTTCTTATTATCATGAAAAAAGCATTCCATACTGTATTGAGAATTGCAAACCCCTCCTTTCACCCAGACACATACTCATAGGCATGCACACACACACATACACACACACACACATAGATGCATACCATTGCAGAATTTGCATCTGAATGCAAACTTTTGTTGGTAAATTCAAGGGAACTTGGAGATTTTTGCACATTCTGTTCAGAGCTAGGTAGTCCAATGGGAACAAAGTCACACATTAGCAAAGCCCTGCCAGCCTCAATTATGACCAAAGGGATTGGCTTGATAGTGTTGCAGTGGGCCACATTCAGAACTGGATGTGTCTATTTAAACTTTTCTGGCTACATCCTTTATGTTTTCTTGCACTACATTACTGTGGATGGCAAATTCCTGCATCAAGAATAATGTGAAATACATTTGTAGGTTCTCTGCTACCTTATTCTGTTTTATTTCATATGGAAGCCTTGGTCTGTGAATCTAGTTTTCATGTTTGGGAAGAATCCATCTGCAATGGAAATGCTTAGGCTTTGTTCACTGTATGCCGAGAGGTTCTTTCCCTTTTCTCACATTTTCTCCATCTTTTTCTCTCCATCTCTCTCAGAACATTCGTGATAGAGAATCCAGGAGTCTGGCTTCAAGCTTGTGGGCTTTCTCCTCCATATTTTATATGCGTTATGAGACAGAGCTGATTAAATTGCAAGTGTTTGCCATGACTCGCCCTCCTTCAATATGTAATAAATGTTTTTTTCCTTGGTTTTCTCATATTCTGTCTGTGTTTCGTGACTTCTCAGGGGGCTGCAGATTGGTTGAATCAGACTTTATGCCTGTTTCAAAGCCCAATGCGTTTTATTTATAGGGAAAAGGACTTTGGAAGATTAATCAAGCACTCTCTTAGCTTCCTCACTGCCTCACTTGAATTGTGATACTTAAAGTACAGTTGCATGTGGTTGGGCAGTGTAACATATCTGTCTGTCGATGTGGGGCAGTGTTTTCATCTCACCAGTCTTGCAACTGTCTTACCATCATGCTCATGCTGTGACATGACCAGCTCTGTTGTCACTGCATTTATAATTCAGTCTTATTAATAAAAGATGGACAGCATTAAGTTTTTATCTGGGGATGCAGTACTCCTGTCTCTTAGAGCCTCTTTACAAGCGAATGACTGAAGAGCAAAACTTTCCTTCCCTGTTCTGACTTCCAGGCATCACTTGGCATTAGTATAACCTTATGTGATCCTTGTTCCTCAAACATGCTTTTAGAAGCTTATTCCCTGTGATCTCATATTCTGCTAGCTTACTTCCCAGCCCTTCCCCTCGAAGCCCCCAGCCGTTAATAACTTTTGCAGAGTTAGATTTACTCATGTTGTCTTATGCTCTATTCTAAATGGCAAAAATTCCTCTTACAATCAGTGTTGTCAGGCTGAATTAGCAATATTGTTTTGTTGCTAACTAGTGGAAATAAAAGAGCTGATTTGGGTAGAACTCTGTCCGGAAAACAAGCTCTAAATCATCCCAGTTTACAGGAGCAACATGACTTGCCTTTGCATTATGAATGTGTACAACCATCACATTGGTTATGTTGTTGGAGATAATTGGCTTATGTCTGTTTAGACGTCATGGTTTCCTGTTTTTTCTTTGCGGTTTCATGTAGCATCAGTCTGCCACCTGGAGAGATAAACAATACGGGTAGATAAAAGAGAGAGGGAGAAAGCAAACTGGAAAGAAAGGACTGCATGTGTCAGTTAGAGCTGATAAAAGCCTGAAAATCCAATTAGTCCTTAGTATCAGGGGGAAGGAAGAGGCCTCATGGGAGTAATGTCAGAAAATATCCACCATCGTGGCATGTCAATAACACAACATTTACCTACTCAGCTATTGATAGATCAGCATGTAAAATTAAGCTGAATGTTTTCTTGTAAATCATGACTATATTTAGTACCCTTTCCTGACGGCTTTTGCCCACATCAGCTTTTTGAACAGATAAACAACCATCAAAGGGAAGTACTGTAGCTTTCACACCATAAACCACTCTAAAAGTGGAGCCAATGGCAGAGGACCGTCTTAATTTGAGCATACTGAATCCATTCTTTATTCACTGTAGATGCCCTGGAATCCATTTTGATGACAGGGCATTCACTGCTGGTTGCAGACAGAGCTAGTTAAATTTGTCGTTCTTTCACCAGTTTTTTTTTCTTGTGGATTTCCGCATCGCTTGTGTCTTGTTTTCATCCTGTGCCAGAAATGAAAGAGGGCTGTAGGCAGGGAGCAAGGAGCAAGGACAATTTCAAACAACCCGGAGCGCTGGGTCAGAGCTCATGTGTTCCCCCGGGGAAGAAGCACATACCTAGAGTATGAAACTAGAGCAAACACAGCTGCTGTTGCAAAGACGTATTTGCGTGTGTGTGCATGCACGTATTCACATGCACATCATGTGTATTTGCTTAAGTGTATGCGTTTTGTGAAAAGCAAGACGATAGAGGAGGATGGAGGACATGCATGGTTGTTTGGGAAGGCCTTAAAGGCAGGGTTGGTAACTATTTCCAACAACACTTTTTATATATATTGTTTGAAATGGTCTTTACACCCCAACAGCAATAAATAACTTATGTGCTCTGAAAAATTAGCAAAAATGATCCGTCATCTGTAGCTGCTGCAATCCTTTAAAAACGCCTAGCTGTCTGCTTGGAAAGAACCAGTAAAATGGCTTCTTGCCCCGCTGCGCGTACTCTACCCCTCCCATGTACGAGCCTGAGCTCAATACGTGTTGTTGCAGCATTGCTAAGAGTAGTCATGTTTGTTTTAAACATTCAGTGTGATCATTTCAGGTGTTTGCTTACAGATGAATGAGACATAAGACAAAATTGCAATCCTTTCTCTGCTCTGAAGACGCGATTCGCTGTGCGTGGGTCAGAGCCCCGAGGGCAGGGGGAGAGATTAGACGGAGCCCGGAGGAGATGCTACTTTCAACTCTCGCTAGCTTTTTAACATTACCAACCCTGCCTTTAATGAGCACAATCTGGGCAACAACATAGACCAGAGAGGAACAGGGAGCTTTGTCTTAGACAGAGGTGTGACATTTTTTTCTGTAATCATCTCTTCTCTTAAATGTTTAATATATTTAAGATGTTTTATTCTTTTAAGTGCGTAAGTTGTGTAGGTGTGCATCCAGGCGCGGTTGCATGTGTGTATCTGTTTATTTGTGCCTGCTTATCCCCATGTCAGACTGTATTCCAGTTGGATTGTTGTTAAGGAGGAGTTGCAGTCCCTACAGACATAGGCTGCCGTTGTGTTGTTGTTATTGTATTCATCTTCTGGCCACATACTCCTTGTGGACTCACAAAAGCATACACACATATACCTAAAGTCGCACCTTTTTTACTGACAATGGAGCATCTCAGTGGGCGCATGGATGTTGCTGATTGTAAACTGTGTTTATGATTTTGGTCACTGAGGTGTACTTCTTGCTGATTTAATTATTGCCTCATTTCCCCTGCATGTTTCTGCTTGACTCGATTCCACTCGACTCAATCAGGTGCTTTTCTCCATTTTGCTTTCCACTGCAGATAGTACCCCGTCAATGTGGGTTTAAGGCTTATCTGATCGTCATAGCAATGCCAAGTAGAACTGCCGTGACATTGTCTTTGACGCGACACAGCTAACGTTACTCACTCCGTCTAGCTATCCCTGATCAGGCAGCCAAACAGAGGAAAGTCTGCAATTTGTCAATTGATTAGTGTGGTTTAAAATAATGTCTTTTTATGTACAATGAACAATGTTACTACCTTATATTTAATAGTCAATGTTTCAAGACAGGTTCTTGCTTTATCTTCTAAGATTTATTATGATATGGACATGGTTGAACCGTATGAATCTAAAATAGTAAAGTAACAACGCTCTGGTCCATTGCTTTGTTTGCTGCTACTGCTACATGTTTGCAAGGGACTGTAACTAACAGTTGCCATGGTAAACTCAGAGGGGATGTACTTTTAATGAAGAAGAGTTATTAGAGAACTAATAGGATTGTAGTGTAGTTTTGGTGAATTGCATGTAGACATTAATTATAAAAAGCTCTATTTAACACATAATTGACTTCAATTGTTATGTCAAACTTACAAAGGAGAGCAGAATTTGCAATTTTCTGCACATCTAGGGGCAATTTACTTTTATTGACCTTGGTGATATTGCCACATTAAAAAAATAACTGCTTACCTTTTTCAAAGATACTTTCATATTTTTCTGTTCCACACTGTATGCTCACAGTGTGAAAGAGAAAAATAAAATTGAAAGTCAGTATTTTCAGCGGCTGAGGGTTCGTTTCTGACCTGCAGGGATCTCTCTCCCCTTTCATGTCTAAGCGGTTCTGTTGAGTAAAGGCCTAAAATGTCAAACAAATTCTTAAATAAAAACAAAAGTCAGTATTAAGTCCTGCTCTCTCTTCACATTGTCACTCTGCTCATTGACCCCTGTCTTCATTTTCCTCCCCTCATCTCCTTCTCTTCTGTCTCTCTCCTTCACCTCTACCCAACCCTCCCACCACCTTCCCCCCCTTCCCACCTCCCCACATCCCTCATATCCACTCTAACCCTCTCAGGGGGAGGTGAGTTCTGAGCTGGCCCTGGGCCCAGGCCCATTAGCCCCAGCCATGTGCTCATCACCAGAGATCATTACACCCAGCCAATGACACCACTCTAATGCATCATTAATGATTGATTAACGAGCTGAGCTCAGCCCAAACGGGTGCATTTGTACGGAAGAGCACCTTGTAATGGCTGTGCAAGGCTTGCATCTGCTATTCTTCCGTGTGTGTGTGTTTTATTCTTATCAGTCTCGCTCTGTGTCTTATCTCTCAGGTTGAGTGAGGGTTCTGTGTTTGAAACAAAGGACTGAGAAGGGGACTACAGGGTAGCGTGATGGCAGGGCGGGGGCTCTCCGCCCCTCTCCTTCTTCTTTCGTCCTTCTTGTCCTGGTGGAAATCCTTACTGTGGCCCAGGGTTCTGGCTACCTGTCTGGATATCGCCTCCGGACTCGCCTGCAGAGGGACCGCCAATTTCGCAACATCCGACCCAACATCATCTTGATCCTCACTGATGATCAAGACATAGAACTGGGTAAGACATTTCCCCACATTAATCCTTAAATATTTGAGTGTTTACTGTGTGTTCTGTATGTGTGCATCTGTCTTTCTGTTTGCTTTATGTCCATGTCCCATGGGTATGGGTATTCACTCCATGTGTATCCAACAGCATCAGCAAGTGAAAGTCAGCCTAATGCTGCCTCTTGGCACCACAACAACTGGCCCACTCAAAGTCATGTGCTCCCTTTGCCAACTCCTCCAATGCTGGCATGAAATGAGGGCGGCCTATGGCTTCCATTGTCTGGGTGCCAAACCCTGGCCATGTCCCTTCCCGCTTAAGTCCTTTAGCGACGTATTGGACTGGAGTGGCTGCATAATGGCCTCTGTGACATCTTTTGTCCTCCTGTGATCGCTAGTGAGAAGACTCGCATTGAAAAGCAGGAATTTATGGTCAAGCATCTGTTTTCCCAAACAATCACCATCAGCCTGAAAAGCTTTAAGTACACAGGAATCCAAATGGGTTACACTTTACCAAAAAGATTTATTCCCTCATTTACTTTCTCCATAATAGATTTTCCTTTTCCCCCCTTGTGTTCTATATTTATATTTTTTGCGCTGTTATATTCAACCTCTCTCTTTTTTCTTCTCCAATCGTTTTATATCCCCCTGCGTCCCTTTCATTTCACTCCTCTGCCTTTGAATGTCCTTTCCCCCTACTAACCATTCCTACAACCCCCCCACCCGTTTTCTCCCAGGCTCAATGCAGGCCATGAACAAAACTAGGCACATCATGGAGAAGGGTGGCACGCATTTCTCCAACGCTTTCTCCACCACGCCTATGTGCTGCCCGTCCCGCTCCTCCATCCTGACGGGGAAATATGTGCACAACCACCACACCTACACCAACAATGAAAACTGCTCCTCACCCTCGTGGCAGGCCCACCACGAGCCACATACATTTCCTGTATATCTCAACAACTCTGGCTACAGGACAGGTGAGTGCCTCAAGTCTGAAACATGACTGTCAAAGTAGATTCAAACAGGTACATTCACAGATGCATTAAGCTGGTGGACCAAACTTAACATACTGCTCGCCTGTTCCCTCTCAGCCTTCTTTGGAAAGTATCTGAATGAGTACAACGGTTCCTATGTGCCCCCTGGCTGGAAGGAATGGGTAGCACTGGTAAAAAAACTCACGCTTCTACAACTACACCCTCTGCAGGAACGGAGTACGAGAGAAACACAGCGGTGACTACTCAAAGGTATTTATTCATTTATTCTGTTAATTTTACACCGCATAGTGTTGCTGTTGTGTTTGGCTTTGCAACAAGACCAAAATCCATTCTGTTAATTTCAATGATACAACTGTTGGAAAAGGAGTGTGATTATTTTAAAACAGTTTGTCCAACGTCCAGGTGACGTAGAAGCGATAGTCAGCGGCATCACCGCTGTGTTAAACGTAAACAAGAAGCTGATTGGTCGCTTCTCTATCGTCACCGTGTAAAACCCGCCAATAGCACGCCAGGTAGATAAGCCAGTTTGTGATTGGTTCCCACAAAATTGTGAACTGAAACAGGAGAATCAAACGTGCAGGTTTCCAGACCGAGCTGCAGGGCAAAATCAAATCGCCAACAGAGTGGGCGGGGTTTACCCAGTCTAAATGGTTTACCTGCTGCAAAATTATTTATTTAAGCTTGTTCTAAAATTGTTCAAAGCTGTAGGCCGACTGAACATAATGAAAAAGTGGTTCAAGACAGTTAATTAATGTAGGAGGCTTGATTTAATTTAAAAAGTTAATAGGCAATGGGGAAACACAGTCAGTTTTAATGCAGCATTTATTCAAAGACAAACTGAAAACACAACTGTACATTTGATACTACTAGACAGATTTACTGTTCATTTCTTCTCTGCTCCAATCACCAACAGCTGTCTGGTATAAACGCATCCACTGTCCTTTAACACCATGTTTTCATTCAAACATTTGCATTTTGCAAAATTACGATGACGATTATGTAATAATTGTGACACCTTCACAGAATGATTGCCTGCATTAATGTAAAATTCAAACAAAGATTGTTTTGAGATATGCAATTATCTATACATTTTAAGCAGTTAACATTGAATAACCATACGTTATGAATCTGTAAATGCATCTTTTTTTGACACACACACCAGGTCTATTAATGAGCGTTGGCCCAGCATAGTGCTGACGGTTTTGACATTTGCTCTTTCACTCCATCTGTCACTCACTGAGTACCTGATGGACAATGTCTGCTTGCTCCACAGGACTACCTGACAGACATCATTACCAACGACAGCATTAACTACTTCCGGATGTCCAAGAGGATGTACCCTCATCGTCCTGTCATGATGGTCCTAAGCCATGTTGCTCCGCATGGTCCAGAAGACTCCGCTCCGCAGTACAGCACTGCCTTCCCCAACGCATCACAGCACATGTAAGAAAATAAGTGCTATATGATCAACTAAGCACTGAGCTCCAGATTGTTATGGGATACTCATCTAGTTTGAACTGGACTGTCTTTGCTCATTTAGTATGTACTGATTTGGTTTATGTTGGACGAAGCAGACAAATAAAAAATAAAAAAGTTTTTTCATACATTTTCATGCATCAATAGTTATTTGCTTGCATATGAGTCATCCACACGTTCACGCTCCCTTTCATTTGACCCAGAATGACATAAATTCCATAATCCCAGCTCGATCTTATCTTCCTCTGCCTGCAGTACGCTCTTGGCAGCTCTAGCCCTCTCCACACACAGTGTTTTGCTCCAGTTTATTTGGCTCATATTAGCCTTACCACTGTAATGAGCCCTGCTAATTTGTACCATTTTGTCAGCCATGATCAAAGAAGGCATGAATAATGTATGTCTAATGCATAGGAAATTATTTTGACACACACACACACACACACACACACACACACACACACACACACACAGGCACATGCACAACATTTCAGCCTTTGTCTTCCTGACCCTCCATGCTCCTGACTGGCTGTCTAGTGCTGCTGCCTAATGGCAGGCCTGATATTGGCCTTGAGAGATCCAAGATCAGTAATGAAACTGCAGTTTCTGCTCCTTCACTTCAACCCCCTGACACCCTTCTCTTGCCTCACCTAATCCCTCCAGTATCATTAGCCTGTGCCATGCAGGCTTTACACACACAGACCATTCTGGAAATTCAGCCCTAGTGTCTTTGTACTAACTTTTAATTGCTATTTCTCCATAAATTTGCTCTCCCTCGGGTGATGTTTTCTGAGGGCGTTTCTGTGGCTTTTTTCTCACTCCATCTCTCTTTGCCCTTATCTACCAAATGAAGAGAGAGAGGCAGTAAAAGTCCTGCCCCACTCTGGTGATAAACCTTCTTCTCACCTCGACTCCTTGCAGACACATCTTTACACTACATTAGATTTGCCATTGTGGACCAGGCTGTGAGACATTAGCATTTCTTAAAAGTCCAATCGATCCGCGTTTAACGTTAAATACATTTTCTTCAAGGATCCCATTAGCTATTTAGCAGTGTTTATTCTCAAATAATTAAAGTTCCATATAGCTCGGGGTTAATAATTGATTAAACTCTGCTCACTGTGTTCAGGCCAATCAATTCCAGTGCTTTGCATTTTACATGGTTTATGTAACCTCCAGTTTAGCATTGCATAAACAGTTTTCTTGCTGCTTTAGAAAAAAAGTATAGGAGACATAGCAGACACGGGCAGAGAACATTACTGTGAATGCACAATGTAACTGTACACACACTGGTACATTTTCTATAATGCAATTTACAGCAATATCACATGGAGATATGTAAAAGAAAATAACTGAATGCAAATGTATGGGGAGTTACAGTGGAATGAGTGCTGTGCTTTGTTATTTTCTTTTTTTATGATGTAAAAGAAGCAACAAAAATGAAATGTTAAGTTTTGTTTATGTGGTTTAGCTTGATGCTTTCTGTCATCTACCTCTTTTAGAACTCCCAGCTACAACTATGCCCCTAACCTAGACAAACACTGGATCCTACGCTACACAGGAGCTATGAAGCCCGTCCACATGCAGTTCACCAACATGCTGCAGCGCAGGAGGATGCAAACCCTGCTGTCTGTGGATGACAGTATGGAGAAGGTAGGCGGGACATGCAGGCAGATAGACATACAGTGAGGAAAATAAGTATTTGAACACCCTGCTATTTTGCAAGTTCTCCCACTTAGAAATTATGGAGGGGTCTGGAATTGTCATCGTAGGTGCATGTCTTCTGTGAGAGATATAATCTAAAAAAGAAATCCAGAAATCACAATGTATGATTTTTTTAACTATTTATTTGTATGATACAGCTGCAAATAAGTATTTGAACACCTGTCTATCAGATACAATTCTGACCCTCAAAGACCTGTTAGTCTGCCTTCAAAATTTCCACCTCCACTTCATTTATTATCCTAAATTAGATGCACCTGTTTGAGGTTGTTAGCTGCATAAAGACACCTGTCCACCCCATACAATCAGTAAGAATCCAACTACTAACATGGCCAAGACCAAAGAGCTGTCCAAAAACACTAGAGACAGAATTGAACACCTCCACAAGGCTGGAAAGGGCTACGGGGAAATTACCAAGCAGCTTGGTGAAAAAAGGTCCACTGTTTACAAGGTTACTGTTAGTAATACACTAAGACGTCATGGTTTGAAATCATGCATGGCACGGAAGGTTCCCCTGCTTAAACCAGCACATGTCAAGGCCCGTCTTAAGTTGGCCAATGACCATTTGGATGATCCAGAGGAGTCATGGGAGAAAGTCATGTGGTCAGATGAGATCAAAATTGAACTTTTTGGTCCTTATTCCACTAACCGTGTTTGGAGGAAGAAGAATGATGAGTACCATCCCAAGAACACCATCCCTACTGTGAAGTATGGGGGTGGTAACATCATGCTTTGGGGGTGTTTTCTGCACATGGGACAGGGTAACTGCACTGTATTAAGGAGAGGATGACCGGGGCCATGTATTGCGAGATTTTGGGGAACAACCTCCTTCCCTCAGTTAGAGCATTGAAGATGGGTCGAGGCTGGGTCTTCCAACATGACAATGACCCAAAGCACACAGCCAGGATAACCAAGGAGTGGCTCTGTAAGAAGCATATCAAGGTTCTAGCGTGGCCTAGCCAGTCTCCAGACCTAAACCCAATAGAGAATCTTTGGAGGGAACTCAAACTCTGTGTTTCTCAGCAACAGCCCACAAACCTGACTGATCTAGAGAAGATCTGTGTGGAGGAGTGGGCCAAAATCCCTTCTGCAGTGTGTGCAAACCTGGTGAAAAACTACAGGAAGCGTTTGACCTCTGGAATTGCAAACAAAGGCTACTGTACCAAATATTAACATTGATTTTCTCAGGTGTTCAAATACTTATTTGCAGCTGTATCATACAAATAAATAGTTAAAAAATCATACATTGTGATTTTTTTTTTTTAGATTATGTCTCTTACAGTGGACATGCACCTACGATGACAATTTCAGACCCCTCCATGATTTCTAACTGGGAGAACTTGCAAAATAGCAGGGTGTTCAAATACTTATTTTCCTCACTGTATGCTTAAAGACAGAAAAACACACACACACACACACACACACACACACTCTTAAACACAGACACACGCACATTTCATCTGACAGTCTCAAGTCCTGAGAGATCTGTGCTTGTTCTGACTGGGACTGTATAATGTATTCACTGACACACTTGGTAAATTGTTCAATCCCTTTTCCTTAAAACTGGCACAACTATCGAACATGAAGTATAACTTTTTACACTGTGTTAGTGTTTAATAAATTATATCCTCCTGCCTAGTTGTACAACATGTTGGCGGAGACAGGCGAACTGGACAACACCTACATCATTTACACCTCAGACCATGGGTACCATATCGGCCAGTTTGGTCTGGTCAAGGGCAAATCAATGCCTTATGAGTTTGATATCCGTGTTCCATTCTACGTACGAGGACCTAATGTGGAGCAAGGTGCCATGTGAGTGACACAGACACAGTTACAGTTCAGTTATTCATTCAATATTCTGATGTCTAGTATAGATACTGTCCTCCAGTATTACACGTGTGAGATTTATGATATTGTGATTTCCTTTGCAGGATTTATAAAGTATAAATTATTGTTATTATTAATGTTGTTGTTGTTGTTATTATTAGTTTCTAACAATTTCCCATGAAAAATATCACCTCACCTTTGCTTCCCTAAAGAAATCCTCATATAGTGTTAAATGTTGACTTGGCACCGACCCTGCTGGACATGGCCGGTGTTGATATCCCTGCAGAAATGGATGGCAAGTCTATCCTCAAGCTGCTGGACACAGACAGGCCAGTCAATAGGTAAACACACAACAATTATTTTACTCAGAGTCCCGGCATTTAAAAGACAATACAATAATGGCATTTATCATGTTGCAGATTAGATGCCTATTTGCCAAAAAGCAGTTTGCCTGGACTTTGTTTATTTTAATTTTACAATTTATAAACGTGTAGCACCACTTTCCTTTCAGTGCTACATAAGGATGGCATTTGAAAATGGAGTGCATGTTGGTTCAGTGTAAATATCACAGAGTGGTCTGACAGAATTTTTCCTTTCTTTTTACTTATTTTCCAGGTTCCAGTTGAACAGGAAGAGTAAAACATGGAGAGATTCTTTCCTTGTGGAGAGAGGGTATGTTTTATGACCTTTTGCAGGACATGTTCTCAGTCCAGGCATCATCTTCTGTCTTCTGGTGACATCAGACTCTTGGTTGGTTGAAGAAAAATGCATATATTTTCCTGTTTTTTTAGGAAGCCTCCACACAAGAGAGCTGATGGGAAGGAAATGGCCCAGGAGGAGAACTTTCTGCCAAAATACCAGCGGGTGAAGGACCTGTGCCAGAAAGCAGAGTACCAGACCTCCTGCCAGCAGCCAGGACAGGTACCGAACCTGCAGGACCTTAGAGGGGGAGGTTATTCAAGTTGCATGGAGTGTAGCTCATGCAGGGTGATAATTTGTTATCTGTGTTGACAATATACTAAGTATAATATGCAGTCATTGTACTTTCATGGTTCAATTTGACATCACAGTGTCTTTTTTAATCCTTCAAAATGAAGTGTGCAGAGTATAATGTGTGTAAATCATTACTGTATATGTGTAAAGAACACTCTGGTTTGTTAAAAAAAAACTAAAAAGAATATTATAAGGATATTTTAATACTGTTGATCTGGAGTATTTTTTGGATTTTAGGGTTCTTTGTATGGTAATATGAGTCTGACCTGATAAAGAACATTTTAAACTAGAAAATGCATTTCCTGCAGAAAATGTGTGGGAATAATAGCTGAATTGCTTAAGGTAACCTGGTTTAATAGTTTAAATCAGTAAAAGTTGTAGAAAAAATTTAAACGCTAAGCTAAACTGGACAAATAGCTTAAATCAGTCAAATTTGTAGAAAATATTGAAATGCTAAAGCTAAACTGGAGAAATAGCTTAAATCAGTAAGAAGATGTTGAAGTATTGAGAAGAGTTGAAAAATGTAGGAATGGTTTTAATTAAGTTGAATAGCAACAATAATGTAAAAAAGGTGGAAATATTAAAAAAAAATTAAATGTAAAAGCTGAACTGGAGAAAAAGCTTAAATCAGTAAGAAGATGTTGAAGTAGTGAGAATTTTTGAAAAAGTAGGAATGATTTTAATTAAGTTGAATAACACAACTACACCATAAAGAGCTAGAGCTAGATTTTAAAAGTGGATTTTTTTAATAGCTGAAAGTCTGCAGAAAATACGGACAACCAAAAAAGGTATGAAATAATAAAAAAATTATAATGGTGTTAAATGCCTTTGTCAGGATTGATGTACTACACAGCGGGGATCAAACCCCTGTCCATATCCACTGGGCCATCACTAGGGGTTAACTGTCTTCATAGGGAATACATCGGTTGAGTTCCCGCTGTGGGTATCGAACCCAGGTCTCCCACACAAAAGTCATTTGTCATAACCACTGCGCCACCACCAAAGGATCTGTTTTTCAAGCTTACATTGTAATATATAATTAGACAGACAGACATACAGAGTGTGTGTGTGTGCCTGTGTGTGTGTTGTGTGTCCTTGTGTGTGTGTGTGTGTGTGTGTGTCTCTGTGTGTGTGTGAAAAAACGTACGGAATAATACATGATCATTACAGGGTTAAAAGCGTTGTTAAACAGTAATTTATCAGATAATTTATCTGTGTGTGTCTGTGTGTCTTTGTGTGTGTGTCTCTGTGTGTGTGTGTGCGTGTCAATCTGTGTTTGTGTGTATGTGTGTGTGTGTGTCTCTATGTGTGTGTGCGTGTCTGTGTGTCTCAGTGTGTGTCTATCTGTCTCTGTCTGTGTGTGTCTGTCTGTGTGAGTGTGTGTGTGTGTATATATCTGTGTTTGTGTGTGTGTCTGTGTGTTTGTGTCTATTTGTGTTTGTGTGTGTGTCTGTGTGTGTGAAGTCTGTGTACGTTATCTCTGGTGCTACCCCAAACTGGCTATGTACTCCGGTAAGAGAGTTGCTGCAACCTTTGGTTTTAGTTCAACAGATTTATTGGCATCCGGTTCCAGCTTTGAATACAGTGATTGTTGCTTGCATTACACACTTGTATAGGTGTGTTTGTGGTTGCGTGTGTGTGTGTGTGGTTTTCTGTAACATAAAGAAACACAGAATATACAGTAAATATAAAATGTACATACTGAATGCACATATATACAAATAAAGAACAATAAGCAACGCATTCTGCAATAGATACAATTGCTAGGTAACAAATAGTTGCTGTGTAAACAACTAGACAATACCGGATAGTAATGGAAATCAACACAATGCACAGTAAAGCATACGGGTTTCATTATGTAGTAACATATTGGCCACTAGATGGTGCTCCAAGACCACAAATGAACACAACAGCGGCACGTGGATGACGTGCTGAAGTGCGCTTCAAAAAGCAAACCAGCAACACCGTCGCGAGTGCAACAGCGGAACTAATCCTCTGCAGGATTGTAATTAACACATGTAGAACGCTGTACTAACATGCATCCATTAACAAGTATTAATTATTGTTTCTGAACGGTACAGTCTGCAGCACGTTCTTAGCATTACGGTAGACATTAGCATGCTATCCTAAACTATGATAAGAAAGATACTATCATGTTGACTTACACAAACTAAAATACACGCTCGACTTGCATGAGCATAAATTGTGCACTTACGTTTTCATTAAACGCACACGGCAACACAACAGAAGATTTACATAACATGTGCAACTTTAGGAGCAGCTATGCTCATGTCCGCAGCAAACTACAAAGGGGAAGGTGAAACTGCGCATGTGCGCAAATGCGTGAGTCCAAGGAGTGACATATGCTCATCTGTCCAGCAGGGAGTTTTCTACAGCCGCCCCCGGATTTGTGGGATGAATGCGCAGTAACAGGAAGGTCGCTGCTGGGCTAGGGAGCACTGGTATCTCCGTCGTCAGGCATCCTTGGGAGCTCTATCAGTTTGGCGACAGGGCGTGTGTAGAGTTTTCCCTTGATGTCGATCTCTGCAGTGCGTACCTTGCCATCGTCGCTGTGGATGATTCGGGTGATACGTCCAACAGGCCATAACGCCCTTGGGAGCTGTGGATCGACCACCATAACGACAGCATCCACAGCCAGAGCAGTTGTTGAGTTCCGCCATTTCTGACGTGGTTGGAGACCAGGGAGATACTTGCGGGTGAACTGACCCCAGAAATGGTCAGCAAGTATCTGGCTATGTCGCCAGCGGCGGCGTCCTAGTAGGTCACTGGAGCCATACACAGCTTGAGGCAGTGAAGCATCCCGCCGCCCCATGAGCAGGAGATTAGGGGTCACAGGATCAGGATCTGCAAGATCCGATGAAGCATAGCCTAACGGCTTGGAATTGAGTATTCCCTCAATTTCAATTAGGACGGTTAGTAAGACCTCCTCAGGGATGGCCTGGTCCTTCAGGATGGTTTGGAGAGATGCCTTTACGGATTTAATTTCCCTCTCCCATGTTCCACCAAAGTGTGGTGCCAGAGGCGGGTTAAATCTGAAGGTGATGCACTGTGTTGCTAACTTTTCCCTGAGCGATGGTTCAAGTGCCTCAAACGCCTCCTGAAGTTCTTTGTTCCCACCACGGAAGTTAGTGCCTCTGTCGCATAAGATCTCAAAGGGTTTCCCTCTTCGTGCAACAAAACGGCGGAGAGACAAGAGAAATTAATCAGTGTCCATACTAGGCAGTAAGTCAAGGTGAACACACCTGGTGGTGAGACACTTGAACACGATGCCCCAACGTTTCTCCTGTCGCCGTCCTATCTTGACCATGTATGGGCCGAAACAGTCAACACCGGTTGACCAGAAGGGGGGCTTGGTAAGTCTGAGTCGAGCAGTTCGGAGGTCTGCCATTTTAGGGATAACCGGCTTACTGCGCCACTTGCGACACTCCACACACTGCCGCTGGTGTTTCTTAATGGCTTGGCGGCCTCTGAGGATCCAATATGTCCTTCTCATCTCTGCAAAGATTCGCTCCGGGCCTGCATGGAGTAAACAATCATCATAATCTTTCACTAATAGCTGTGTAATGTGGTGATCAGGCGCAAGAACAATAGGATGAACAGCGTCCTCCCGGTAGATCCTCAGCCTTACGGAGACGACCTCCAACTCGGATAAGGCCCAGGGTCTGGTCGTACTCTGGTGAAAGTGGACTCAGACGACTGGCAGGCCTGACAGGGTGAGAATGTTGCAGAGCGTTGATTTCCTCTGGGAAGCTTTCGTTCTGTGCTCGCCTGAGAAGGACTACCTCTGTGTCCAGTCGGTCTGAAGCAGACATAGGGGGTGCGGCCGCCCCATGAAGGGACTGGTGAGTAGCCTGTAGTAGGTCAGACCAGGTATTGTACTGTGTTGGGTCAGGAGTGGATGCGTCAAAGGCAGTGAGCTGGCCACAAAATGTGAATTTCCTGAGCTCACCTGCATCTTCTGATTTTACCGTGTGAATAGCTGGCCATTGAGCAGGATGATCATACAGGAAATCAGGTCCATTCTTCCAGCGGTTAGGTTGACTCAGCTGATGCAGTGACTTTCCCCGTGTGATGTCATCCGCCGGGTTCTGTTCAGAAGGGACGTATCTCCAGCTAGTAGCATCTGTGAGCTCTTGTATTTCGCCTATACGCGTCCCAACAAACACTTTATACTGAGACGAGTCTGACTGGATCCAGCTGAGTACAGTCGTAGAGTCTGACCACATTGTTGTCTGCCTAATAGGTATGGTAAGCTCAGTATGTAGCAGTTTGGCCAGTTGAGCTCCAGTCAGTGCAGCACTGAGCTCCAAGCGAGGCATGGAGAGCTGTCTCCGTGGAGCAACACGAGATCTGGACATGACAAATGACACATGCACATGTCCATCCTTTCCTTCAGCACGCAGATAGGCGACAGATCCGTGACGCTTCTCCGAAGCATCACAGAAAACATGCAAGTCCACAGGAGAGCAATAAGGATCGATGCTTGTTGGCATGTAGCACCGAGGCATGTTAATGTGATGGAGATGAGATAGCTCGTTCTCCCATGATTGCCATACAGAGAGGAGTTCACCGGTGATAGGCTCGTCCCAGCCTTGCTCGTTCCTCCAAAGAGCCTGGATCAAAACCTTAGCTTGCGTGGTGTAGGGGATAATATATCCAAGTGGGTCATATTGCGATGCCAATACTCTGTATACATTCCTCAGTGTGGGCTCCGTGGCTACTGCTTGGCGGTGCTTGTAACCAAGGGTGTCAGATGGGCAGTGCCACCGGAGACCTAGCGTTGACTCCTGGGGATCTGCTCTGTCTGATCTTGCCTCTGAGGGGAGATGAGCAATGACATCTGGTTGATTGCTTGCCCACTGTCTCATATCGAATCCACCAGCAGCGAGCAGGGCTCTCATCTTGTCAATAAGTTGTTTTGCCTGTGATGGGGAACGAAGAGACTGTAGGCATTTATCTACATAAAAAGCGTTGACAGAGTCCCGTACCTCTTGATTGTCAGAGCTGTTGTCCTTGGCGTGCCGTTGCACTGCATATATAGCACAACATACGCAGCAGACAGTGCCGAAGGGTAGAACACGCCATTCGTAGATATCAGGGCTACGGTCGCTCTCCATATCCCGCCAGAGGAAGCGGAGAAGTGGTTGATCTTCAGGAAGGAGCCTGATCTGATGGAACATCCCACGGATGTCCCCGCTTATGGCGACTGGATACTCCCTAAACCTAAGGAGTACACCCAGTAGTAGTGGACCAAGGTTAGGCCCAGGAAGCAGGATGTCATTGATGGCAAGTTGCTGGTATTTGAACGAGCAGTTAAATACTACTCGCGCCTTTCCGTTGTGGTGGACAATGTGGTGAGGAATGTACCATGATTCATTAGATTGATTTGCCTCGTCACTACTGATCTTCACAACGTACCCAGCATTCACCAGCTTGTGTATCTCCTCCTTGTAGACCCTGGCTAAATCTGGGCTGCGTGCCAAGCGCCGCTCAGTAGCTCTTAGAAGCGGCATCACTGCAGCTGGAGGAGCATGTAACCTGGGTCCCGCTGCTTTGCGTAGAAGGGGTGTAGCGTAGCGGGTTACTCCATCTACGGTGACCCGAATGGTTTGCTTCTCCAGTGTGTTGATAGCTACCTGGTCTTGTTTGGAACGTACAGCTTCCCTTTCGGATCTGTATGGCAGCGTGTCGATTTGCCAAAGCCTTTCAACATCCTGATGCAGGTCTTGAGCAGGAGACAGGAATACTGTGTGCAGGCAGGAGGCTTCTCTGGTGGGGTTCTGGAGGAAGTTAGTAGGTCCCTGAATAGCCCAGCCTAACAATGTGGATATGGCCACCGGGCCACCTGGAGGTCCCATCTGCACAGGGCATACTGGAGTAATTAGATGGGGATGGTCAGAACCAATTAGGAGCATGGGCTGTACATTATTGAATCCATGTATTGGTACTCCACTCAGATGGTCATACCTCTTCTTGAGGGACTCCGCTGGACATGACTGAGCAGCAAGACTCAGCTCATCTGCAGTAAAGGCATGGTGGATGTGGTATCTCACCTGTGTGTTGGCTTGGGACGATACCTCGAATGAGACAGAAGCACCTTTAAGCTTCACAACATCCTGTCGAATGGTTCTAAGAGGCAAAATTTCTTCCTCCTTGGAGAGACCAAGATGTTTGGCGGCTGCTGGAAGAATAATGGTTCGCTCAGAGCCATCATCCAGTACGGCGTGTGTATTTAGGGTCTTGCCTCTATTGTGGAGCTGAACAGGAACTACTTTCAGCAGGACACGACTAGAGTGGCTAGACTGGCCCACATATACCATACTGGAGGTGGTGCTAACTGTGAGGACGCTCTGATTGGCTTTGAGTGCAACCTCATGTAGGACAATGAGGTGTTGCTCATTACAGGTGGAGCATGGTTTCTTTAAGGTACATGTCTCTGGTTTGTGTCCGCGTCCACATCTCCAGCATTTGTCCTTCTCCTTTATCCAGTTAGCCTTCTCAGCTGTGTTGAGCTTAGCAAATTCAGAACAGGCACTGAGGTAGTGTTCCTGATTGGAACAGTAGGGGCAGTATGGCTTAAAACGCTCTCGCTTCTTCGAAGGGGCTAGACCTGGCTTTGGATTGGCTCTGGATGTGTCATGGCTATGAGGGGGCTCAGAAGTATCTGATCGGTTGGTGATGTAGACACTGGCAGTCTTAGACTTCTGGGGCCTCGTTGCCTTGTCCTTACGCTCTATGTGCGCAGGTTCCATCCTGGATGCTTCAGTAACCCTCCTTGATACCTGTACGGCTTGTGCTTTTCTCTCCAACCACACAGCAAAGTCAGGGAGTGTGTATGTACAATGCCACTGCGGATAATCCCCTGAGATATGCAGTACTCAGCGAAGCGGTCTCTGTAGCTGACAGGCAGTTTACTAAGCAGAGTGTCTATATGAGAGCCACATCTCAGCTCGGCACTGGAGGGACCATCCATAGTGCCTAGCAGCCCCACCAAGGTACTAACAGCTGATGAGAAATCCTCAAAGGCTTGTGCATCACCTGGCTTGATAGGAGGAGAGTTGAGAATGGCCTTCAGCTCTCCTTGAACAAGCTGGCATGGCTGGCCATATTGCTGTTCTAGGGCTTGCATGGCGCTAGTGTATGGGGTTGGATCGTTCACATACCTCTTTGCCACCTGATAGGCATTTGGTAGTTTGAGGAGGTCTAGTAGCACCTGGTACTTATAATCCTCTGATAGATGCTTGTGTGGGCCAAGCACACTGTCCAATCCCTTCTTCAACATTATGAAGTCACTCTCCTTACCAGTACTGAATGGGGTCAGTTTAGGTTTCGGAATGCCATATGAAGAAGCGATGGCCATTTCCAGAATATCTGGGATTGTAGGGCCTGCTGGTGGGATGGCTGGTGCATAAGGTGTAGCTGGCTGCGTCAGCAGTGGTTGCCCTGTTGGATGTGGCGCATATGGCGGGTAATACGACCCAGCTGGATAAGGAGGATAAGCAGAGTAAGATTGGTACTGTAGCAGCGGCGGAAGAGGATGCTGAGGATACTGAGGGGGAGCGTTAAGAGGCTGGAGATGAGGCCGAAGCATGTCGGGCTGTGCAAGCGGAGCCTGATGTAGAGCAGACTGTGGCACAGACCGTAGATGCAGAGCAGGATCCTGAAAGGGATGAAGCGAAGGCAGAGAGGTGTGGTGAGCAGGTGCAGCATAATCAATAGCTACCTGTGACCTGGACGTAAGAGCTGGCAGGGTATAAGTGGATTGGCCTTGTCCATGTTGTCCTCCCGTCTGGGCTGGCGTGAGGTTAGGCTGCTGTGACGAGGAACCCAACAGGGTTGCTGACTGCTGGAGAGGCTCTCTGACACCTGAGGTAGCGTTCTCCAGGGGATTGTGAACTGAAGTTGACCAGTGACCAACAGGGCTGCCTAACTCCAGCCGAGGCAGGCTGGAGTACTGTTGAGGATACTGAGGGTAATGCGGTGGATAAGCTGGGCAGCTTTGTGGGTAAGTCATGCGTTTAGCACTGTCCATTGTAATCTGCAGCTTCTCCAGCTGTTTACTCATGTCCTTATAACGCGCTTCGAGGCGCTGCAACCGTTCCTCCTCGCGAATCCGGAGGTCACTCTCTATACCCTGATGGAGGGATCCCTGGAATTGCGGAAGCTGTTTGGCTGGATAGCCAAGCTCGAAGTCCGCAAGGTACCCTGGGAGCTGCCTGGCTCTGCTGGGATGAGATCGGACATCTGTCTCTCTGTTGTAATTCTCGGAAGTTGCCATAACACAGCGGGGGGTAATATCTGACTCGAAGGACCACTTGTGAAGTCTGTGTACGTTATCTCTGGTGCTACCCCAAACTGGCTATGTACTCCGGTAAGAGAGTTGCTGCAACCTTTGGTTTTAGTTCAACAGATTTATTGGCATCCGGTTCCGGCTTTGAATACAGTGATTGTTACTTGCATTACACACTTGTATAGGTGTGTTTGTGGTTGTGTGTGTGTGTGTGTGGTTTTCTGTAACATAAAGAAACACAGAATATACAGTAAATATAAAATGTACATACTGAATGCACATATATACAAATAAAGAACAATAAGCAACGCGTTCTGCAATAGATACAATTGCTAGGTAACAAATAGTTGCTGTGTAAACAACTAGACAATACCGGATAGTAATGGAAATCAACACAATGCACAGTAAAGCATACGGGTTTCATTATGTAGTAACATATATTGGCCACTAGATGGCGCTCCAAGACCACAAATGAACACAACAGCGGCACGTGGATGACGTGCTGAAGTGCGCTTCAAAAAGCAAACCAGCAACACCGTGCGAGTGCAACAGCGGAACTAATCCTCTGCAGGATTGTAATTAACACATGTAGAACGCTGTACTAACATGCATCCATTAACAAGTATTAATTATTGTTTCTGAACAGTCTGCAGCACGTTCTTAGCATTACGGTAGACATTAGCATGCTATCCTAAACTATGATAAGAAAGATACTATCATGTTGACTTACACAAACTAAAATACACGCTCGACTTGCATGAGCATAAAATTGTGCACTTACGTTTTCAATAATGCACATGGCAACACAACAGAAGATTTACATAACATGTGCAACTTTAGGAGCAGCTATGCTCATGTCCGCAGCGAACTACAAAGGGGAAGGTGAAACTGCGCATGTGCGCAAATGCGTGAGTCCAAGGAGTGACGTATGCTCATCTGTCCAGCAGGGAGTTTTCTACAGTGTGTGTGTCTGTCTATCTTTCTGTGTGTGCGCCCGTGTCTCTGTGTGTGTGTGTGTGTGTGTGTCTCAGTGTGTGTCTATCTGTCTCTGTCTGTGTGTGTGTGTGTGTGTCTCTGTATGTGTGTCCTTGTGTGTGTGTGTGTGTCTGTGTGTGTGTGTCTTTGTGTGTGTGTGTGTCTGTCTATCTTTCTGTGTGTGCGCGTGTCTCTGTGTGTGTCTGTGTCTCAGTGTGTGTCTATCTGTCTCTGTCTGTGTGTGTGTGTGTGTGTATATCTGTGTTCGTGTGTGTGTGTCTCTGTATGTGTGTCCTTGTGTGTGTGTGTGTCTGTGTGTGTGTGTGTCTGTGTGTGTCTGTGTTTGTGTCTGTGTGTGTTTCTATGTGTGTCTATGTGTGTGTATATCTGTGTGTGTGTGTGTGTGTGTAACCAAAAAATGTACGGAATAATACATGATCATTACAGGGTTAAAAGCGTTGTTAAACAGTATGTGATGAGATCCCATTGTGGGAGTTGAAACCAGGCCTACAGCACGAAGGGCATGTCACATAACCACTGCGCCACCACTGTAATAACTTCTAGCAAAGCTATAAAAGGTAATATATAATTTATCTGTGTGTGTCTCTGTGTCTCTGTGTGTGTGTGTGTGTGTGTGTGTGTGTGTGTGTGTGTCTCTGTGTGTTTGTGTGTGTGTGTGTGTCTCTGTGTGTTTGTGTGTGACACACACACACACACACACACACGGACACACAGCTCAAATTTCTTTTTTCACTCTGTCTGTTTTAAGATGAGTTAACAGCAAAGCCATTGACAGAGAATGAAATGGTTGCTAAGGGATACAAACTACCAGTGGCCATGTTTGTAAACACAGCTAGGAAGCCTTTGATGTCTGTGATGTCATCTTTTTGATCTGTAATCAGTTAACGACCGCAGCTTTTTTACCTGTGGGCAGTTATCCAGACACCAGAACAAGCGCTCAAACAAATGGTCATTGCGCCAAAGGGATATGAGATATCAATAGAATAACCACCTCATGAGCACCAGAAGGCCTTTGTGAACGTATTGATATAAAATTCATGTGGATAAAGTTAAAAATGTGGGAGTATCGGCGATGTAAAAAAGTGGTTCGCTCTGCATTTTGCTCAGAAATGTGGACGATTAACATTGCAGTGAATGGAGAAAGATCCTGAACTCCTGTCATTTGAAAGCTCGCTGAGCGAAAAGTATAATTCACACACATTGCACATTGACAGAAACTAGACAAGAATACCTACGTTTTGATGTATAAATTGTCCATGACAAGTTAGAATTGTTGGCGTGGGAGCAAGTTATAGAGAACGGAGTAAGATAATTTTTTCGAAGCCGTTCACTCTGATGATGTCACACCTCACTCTGACACACGCAATACACACCCATTATAAATGCAGAAAAATCATAAAATTTACACTGTACTTACACAGCTTTTTCACAAAAACTGTAAAATATATCAATCTGAAAAGATAGAGCCGGATAGCTGAATATTCTGTGAACGTTTTAAAGTTTGAAAGACATCTGTAGGTGAAAAAATGTAGAAGGAGATACATTTTGAAGCAGAAGAAGATTTGAAGGATTTGAAGCTTGCTCTCATTGACTTTAATGTTAAAAAAAATTGTTTAAATGCTTAATATTTTAAAAAGTATAAATAGTAGAAAAATTGCTGAAGAAGTCCAATAATTAGAAATGTACTAACAGAGACAAAAAACTCAGTAAAAAGGCTAAATCGTGCAATAACAGGAAGTCTGGCTGTGAGGCAGAGCAGCTATTGTTCATATTATTCATGTGGATTGTCTTTTTATCATCCTGTTTATGATGTATGTATGTTGCATGTTATGTCTTCAAGCAACTGGGACCTTGGATTGAACCTACCTACCTACCTACCTACCTAGCTTGCTAGCTACCCACCCATCATCATTAAGTCGGGTTTAGCTAACAGTGTGACAGAGCAACATTAGTTTATTTTTTAATTGGCAATAGCTAGCTTAACCACTAACAAGGTATTTATCGCAGCTAACAAAGCTAATATTGGCTAAAAAAATAGCTAACAATAATTTAATTATGCTGCTATCATTAGCTAATATTAGCGCCAAAGCTAATGCTAACTTAAGCTAGTTTGAGTGCATGTGTCTGTGTGAGTGTGTTCCTACGTGCGTGTATCTGTGTGTGTCTGTATGTGACTGAGTGTGCAATGTGTTTTTTTCCTACAGTTTACAGATGCTAAATAGTTATCCACAGTCAAATTATGTGATGTATTATCAATTTCAGTTATGGCATTACTATACTTACCAGCCAATAGTGCACAGCAGTATCGATGTTCTGTAGAGAAAACCAGTGACAAATTGAATTAGTGGGTTCAAGCTTGAAATGTACTAACAGAGGCAAAACTCAGTAAAAGGCTAAATCTTGTTCAAACAGGAAGTCTGGATGTGAGGCAGAGCAGCTATTATCCATATTATTCATGTGGATTGTCTTTTTATCATCCTGTTTATGATGTATACATGTTGTGTGTGATGTCTTCAGGCAACTGGGACCTTGGATTGAACCTACCTACCTAGCTAGCTAGCTACCCACCCATCATTAAGTGGGGTCTAGCTAACAGAGCTACATTAGTTTATTTTTCAATTGGCAATAGCTATCTTAACCATTAACAATGTGTTTATCGCTAATTTTAAAGCTAATATTAGCTAAAAATAGGTAACAATTTAACCATGCTGCTATCATTAGCTAATATTAGCGCCGATGCACATTAAGCTAGCGTTAGCATTAAGCTAGCGTTAGCATTAAGCTAGCGTTAGCATTAAGCTAGCGTTAGCATCGGCGCTAATATTAGCTAATGATAGCTAAGTATAATATTACAAGCTGTAACGTTACAGGCAAACGTGTCGCCCTTATTCCCGTTTGTATTCTGTATGAGGTGGAAACCAATGCCAACCCTTTTTTAAACACACAAAATGTATTTCTACCGTTGAAAAACGTTAATTATATTTAATTTAATTAATAGACAAGCTAGCCTACTTAACAGAGAGTTCCAGAACACAATGGGACGTTGCTCCGGACCTACGCAGTTACATTTCATGAGGCGTTCAGGGAAAGTACGACATTCTGGTGCCAAATGCAACACAATATATTCTTCAAATTACGTGTGTGTGTGTGTGTGTTGTCAAAAGACAAGGGGGGAAATGTACAACTTTAAAAAAAATGTTTCATTGATTCACTACAATTATTTTTAATGAAATGAACACTGGTTGTATTGGCTTTTGATTTGTATTTGTTTAGTTTTTCTGAAGTAGGTATACCTTATTAATATAACAATATTAATAACTAGAGATTATTATGAAATATCAGTTATAATAATAATAATCACTACAATAATCATAATAATACAAACTAAACCAAAACAGCTTTTTCACAAAAACTGTAAAATATATCAATCTGAAAAGTTCGGATAGCTGAATATTTCGTGAACGTTTTAAAGTTCGAACCACGTCTGTAGGTGAAAGTATGAAGGCGCTGAACATTTTGGGAGCAGAAGAAGATTTGAAGGATTTGAAGCTTGCTCTTATTGACTTTAATGTTAAAATAAAATGTTTAAAAGCTTAATATTTGAAAAAGTCTAAATTGCAGAAAAATTGTTGGAGTCCTATCATCTGCTGAAAGAGCTGAAGATTGTAAAAGTTGAATGGTTTAAATAGCTGAAAGTATGCAGAAGATTGATTGAGACATTGCAGTGGGAATCAAACCCAGGTCTCCCATGTGAAAAGTGTGTGTCATAACCACTGGTTGTGAAATGTATAATAAATAATGTGTCTATGTGTGCTTGTTAGACACACAGGGACACAAATGTGTGTGTATGTGTGTGTGTGTATCTGTGAGTGCATGTGTTTCTGTCTATCTGTGTGTAACACCACTACACTATAAAGAGTAACACCATAAAGATTTAAAAAGCTGATCGGTTTTAATAACTTAAAGTCTGCAGAAGTTACAGACAACCAAAAAATGTACGGAATAATACATGATCATTACAAGGTTAAAAGCCTTGCTAAGAATATGTGATGAGATCCCATTGTGGGATTTGAACCCAGGGCTATGGCATGAAGGGCATGTCACATAACCACTGCACCACCACTGTATTAACTTCTGGAAAACCTATACAAGGTAATATATAATTTATCTGTGTATGTGTGTGTGTCTGTGTGTCTGTGTGTGTGTGTGTGCGTGTCAATCTGTGTTTGTGTATGTGTGTTTCTGTGTGTGTGTGTGTGTGTGTGTCAATCTGTGTTTGTGTGTATGTGTGTGTGTGTGTGTGTGTCTATGTGTGTGTCTGTGTGTGTGTGTCTCTGTGTGTGTGTCTCTGTGTGTGTGTGCGTGTGTGTGCATTTGTGTGTGTCTCTGTGTGTGTCTCTGCGCGCGCACAAGCACACACACACACACACAGGGACACACACACACACACACACAAGGACACAAAGCTCAAATGTCTTTTTTCACTCTTTTTTAAAATGAGTTGTGGAGATCTATAGCAAAGCCATTGACAGAGAATGAAATGGTTGCTAAGGGATACAAACTACCAGTGGCCATGTTTGTAAACACAGCTAGGAAGTCTTTGATGTCTGTGATGTCATCTTTTTGATCTGTAATCAGTTAACGACCACAGCTGTATGGAGGACCGTGTCTTTCATATTTAAAAATAAATACAGAAATAAATAAATGCTCAATAAATAAATAAGCACACAATTAATTGCCCCAAAAAATACAATGAAGAAATAAATGTTGGTAGAAATTAAATTATACAGTGAGACATAAATGTATATATCTCTTTTAATTAGCTTCTTTATTTATTCACCTTTGTAATAATTACCTTATTTATTTATTGTCCGTTATAATCTTCAACTTTATTTATTCCTTACTTATTTTTTAAATGTATTTATTTCTGTGTGTGTTTAATTTTTTTGTCTGTTTTATTCTTCCGTTGCATTTTCTACCCTATTTATTTTTCCCCTGGTATTTATTTCTGCCTGTCACTTTTACATTTCTGCCTGTCACTTTTACATTTCTACATGCATTTCTGCCTCATTATGCAAATGAGGAGGGCGGGTCTTAAGGGGTTAACTTCTGCCCATTGGTTGGTTAGCATTTTACTCCCTCGGTCGGTTTACATGCCACCGGCCACAGACACAACACAGATGGCTAGCTACGGTGAAGTTGTCAGTGAGCTCAGGCATTTAGCAACTGTTTTTTGAAAACAATGCTAACGTTATAAGTATTGACTTTATAATTTTTCGTTTAGACGCTCTGACAGAACGTGTGTTTCAGTCAGCGGTGTCGTGCCAATGTACTCGTGTTTCCCCTGGCCGCGGGAGCGCGCATGCACACAGAGCGGAGCTTGTGCTGCCCTTCGAATTGTTTAACTGCTGCACTTTGAATTAAAAGCGGAACAAACAGCGGCGTGGAAGACTCGGCAGGTTACCATAGTAACAGGGGTCTCAGTTAACTACATAAATACGTGTATTTGTCTGTTACATTAAAGGCGGCGTGTCAAATGTTTATAGCGTGGTTTAATATCGAGTGATAGGCGGATCCTCCCTGTCCCTGTCTACCATATGAGTTACATAGGAGGTACTCAAATATCAGGCCGTTTTTTCACCTGATATTTGGGTATCCTCTATGTAACTTTTGATAAACAACAGCAAACCTCTCCAAATTGTGTCAGGTTGTTTATTGTGACCTATTAAACACACAAAATAACACCCATGATGACAGGACAGACCCTTTGCATGTTAGGGATGGGATACATAAAATATCAGGTGAAAAAGGATATTGATATTGATATTGATGATAGTCCTTCATGCAGTGCCATCACATAGGTTACACACACACACACACACCGCCGTGAGAAATACTAATCAACCTGTTCGCCGTTAGAAGCGGCGCACAACTTAGGACTTCTCCATCCTGAGACGTCTCCGTTGGATTTATTCTAAACATCCACCTGCTAAATTTCATCGGGTTTTTGTAGTGCAACCTTCTTTGAACGAACTGCGGCTGTTATCATTCTGTCTCTTCTGATGTGCGACAGGAAGCCAGAGAGAGGAGTGGATTGGAGACAGACAACCCACTCCCGGGCCGCTTCTAGCAAGGGAAACCCCCCACGCGTTGCGCGCCTGGATCGCCAGTAGAAATTCGCGTCGGGAGTGCGTGTGCATGCGTCAGGCACTAAATGTGTGTGTTTCGTGCACGGCAAAGCCCGGGCTCCGTCCTCAACAGTTGCTACCGGAGCGACGGAGAGGAGAGGTGGAGAGCGAGAGAGATAAGAGACTGAGGACAGACGGACGCGGAGCCCCACGTCGCTCAGCCCGGCTCTGCTCCTGACATGCAGTCATGTCATGGTGAAAAATGATATTGATATTTTATGTATCCCATCCCTAACATGCAAAGGGTCTGTCCTGTCATCATGGGTGTTATTTTGTGTGTTTTAATAGGTCACAATAAACAACCTGACACAATTTGGAGAGGTTTGCTGTTGTTTATCAAAAGTTACATAGGGGATACCCAAATATCAGGTGAAAAAACGGCCTGATATTTGAGTAGGGGAGAGCCGGGACGATTGAAACGCTGGGACGGATGAAACATTCCAGTTTTCTCCGAGTACAATGATGATAGACAGACTTCCTTAGGTCTGAACATAGAGCATGTTACCCTCCTCCTATCAGCCAAATATCTCCCTGTTATTTCCTTTTATCGGAGGAGTTACAGCCGATAAACGAGTTTTGATGGTCAAAAGTAAACTTCATTAGCGGTCACATTTTTTCGATTATTAACGAGGGTTTTCATTTAAAGGTTTGACTACATGCTCATTCAGTAGACCAGTTAGTGTTCTCCACAATCCCAGACTTTTCGTATTGCATGCTGTTTACATGAGAAGCAAAACAGGCTGTAATGACATGTGTCTATGTCGGGACGGATGAAACAGCTGTTTCAACTGTCCCCGACCTGGCTGGAACTCCATGGATTTTAAGTAAATGCACAAATATCTGTGTTTATACAATTATTTAAGGAGGTGAGACATGGAAAAGCAGTTTTAGAAAGATGAAAATATATTTGAGCCCACCAGGTAGGGGGGGTCGAGTTTTCCCATGTTATCCTATGGAGACTGACGGGCTGGGGCGCGTTATTTTTATGTCCAGTGGTATAACCCACGTAAAAACCTAGTGAAACGACATATTCCACAATAGAAACATGATATAAATGGAAAAACCAACTGTTCTAGCTATAAAAATGTCATAATCATCCACAGTGCATGATATTTCAATAACCGCTTCATACGCGCTTCAGGATGACGGCAATGAGTTGTTAACAGACATTTAGAAAGACGCATAGCCCTGCAACAATCTATCTAAATTAACACCTTTTGGAAGTGCCATCCATCATATACAGTAAAATATTAAAGTTGTTGGAAGTTTATATGGCTTAAACTGTATGTTTCATTAGATCCCCGCATGCTGTTTCATCCGTCCGTCCAGGAGGACAGATGAAACATTACGCACGTCCCACTTTTGCGGTAATAACTCCTCAACGGTTTTGTTCAAAGCTGAAAATGCAACTGTATTTGACAGATGACACGTGTAGGTTGCTAGTGACAAAATATCAGCTTTCAGTGTGATACGACCGCTTTGTAAATTACGTTTAATTAAAAAGTGTTTCAACTGTCCCGGCTCTCCCCTACCTCCTATGTAACTCATATGGTAGACAGGGACAGGGAGGATACGCCTATCACTCCATATTAAACCACGCTATAAACATTTGACACGTCGCCTTAATGTAACAGACAAATACACGTATTTATGTAGTTAACTGAGACCCCTGTTACTATGGTAACCCTGCCGAGTCTTCCACGTCGCTGTTTGTTCCGTTTAATTCAAAGTGCAGCAGTTAAACAATTCGAAGGGCAGCAGAAGCTCCGCTCTGTGTGCATGCGCGCTCCCGCGGCCAGGGGATACACGAGTACATTGGCACGACACCGCTGACTGAAACACACGTTCTGTCAGAGCGTCTAAACGAAAAATTATAAAGTCAATACTTATAACGTTAGCATTGTTTTCAAAAACAGTTGCTAAATGCCTGAGCTCACTGACAACTTCACCGTAGCTAGCCATCTGTGTTGTGTCTGTGGCCGGTGGCATGTAAATTCGACCGAGGGAGTAAAATGCTAACCAACCAATGGGCAGAAGTTAACCCCTTAAGACCCGCCCCTCCTCATTTGCATAATGAGGCAGAAATGCATGTAGAAATGTAAAAGTGACAGGCAGAAATGTAAAAGTGACAGGCAGAAATAAATACCAGGGGTGAAAATAAATAGGGTAGAAAATGCAACGGAAGAATAAAACAGACAAAAAAATTAAACACACACAGAAATAAATACATTTAAAAAATAAGTAAGGAATAAATAAAGTTGAAGATTATAACGGACAATAAATAAATAAGGTAATTATTACAAAGGTGAATAAATAAAGAAGCTAATTAAAAGAGATATATACATTTATGTCTCACTGTATAATTTAATTTCTACCTACATTTATTTCTTCATTGTATTTTTTGAGGCAATTAATTGTGTGCTTATTTATTTATTGAGCATTTATTTATTTCTGTATTTATTTTTAAATATGAAAGACACGGTCCTCCATACAGCTGTTGTACCCTTTTTTTACCTGTGGGCAGTTATCCAGACACCAGAACAAGCGCTCAAACAAATGGTCATTGCACCAAAGGGATATGAGATATCAAAAGAATAACCTCATCATGAACCTCATTGTGAACGTATTGATATAAAATTCATGTGGACAAAGTTAAAAATGTGGACGTATCAGCGATGTAAAAAAGTGGTTCGCTCTGCATTTTGCTCAGAAATGTCGACGATGTTTAACATGGCAGTGAATGGAGAAAGATCCTGAACTGCCATTTGAAAGCTCGCTGAGCGAAAAGTATAATTCATATC
This sequence comes from Etheostoma perlongum, assembly GCA_026937815.1. Lineage (NCBI taxonomy): Eukaryota > Metazoa > Chordata > Actinopteri > Perciformes > Percidae > Etheostoma > Etheostoma perlongum. Next base: position 9,630,087 of record CM049374.1, read on the forward strand.
GCATAAATGAGCATATTGGCTGAAACTAGACAAGAATACCTACGGTTTGATGTGTAAATTGTCCATGACAAGTTAGAATTGTTGGCGTGGGAGCAAGTTATAGAGAACGGAGTAAGATCATTTTTCGAAGGCCTTCCCTCTAGTGATGTCATACCACACTCTAACTCACGCAATACACACTCATTATAAAGGCAGAAAAATCATAGAATTTACACTATGCTTATACAGATTTTTCACAAAAACTGTAAAATATATCAATCTGAAAAGATAGAGCCGGATAGCTGAATATTTTGTGAACATGTTAAAGTTTGAAAGACGTCTGTAGGTGGACAACTGTAGGAGGAGATACATTATGAAACAGAAGAAGATTTGAAGGATTTGAAGCGTGCTCTCATTGACTTTAATGTTAAACATTTTTTTTAAAAGCTTAATATTTGAAAAAGTATAAATAGTAGAAAAATTGCTGAAGAAGTCCCATCATCTGCTGAAAGAGCTGAAGATTTGAAAAGTTGAATGGTTTAAATAGCTGAAAGTATGCAGAAGATACAGAGAGCCAAAAAACGTACGGAATAATAAAGAAAGAACAGAATAACAAAAGAGGGAATGCTGTGGAACAGCATTCCCACTAATAAATTGATATCTATGCGTCAACAATTATGCTATGCTACAGTACAAGCCTAAACACCCGACATCATGAAACTTCCCTCTCCCACATTTCAGAAGTGGCAGTGTGTGGAGGACCCGACTGGCAAGCTGAGGCTGTATAAGTGCAAGGGCATGGCTAGTCTCTTTGCTCCACGTATGCAGGCTCTGATGGCCAGCGGTGCCTCCCACGTCCAGCTGTCTCCCACGTCCAACTCCGACAGCTGTAACTGTGACGATGTGGGCTTCCAAACATCTGTCCTGAAGAGGAAGAGGCTGCTCACCAAGAAGAGTAAGTTCCTCTTGTTACTCACATGTACCTTTGTTCTAGTAGTAATTAGTTAATCTGATTTTGTTCAGAAAGACACTTGTGCTTTATTTTGAAATGTCCTTGCAGTGGCCTACAAAAACTTGCCAAATAGGGCCATTAATCTCATGCTAAAATAACCAGCTTTTGAAGTATTCGTGAGATGAGGAGCATGTGGCTGTGCTGCCATCAAGTGGTGGACTAGAGTAGACATGTGGGCCTTTAATCTAAGGGATCAAAAGATTCATGGAATATGATACAAAGAGCATGGAACGAATCATCAGTATTTTATATTGTATTGTGCTGGTCTTCACTTGTCTACATCATCATAGATCTTGATCTTCGGCATCAAAAACACGTCCCTCTTTTTCATCTTACTCAGGTCCCCCTGTCTCGTCTTATTCAGAGGTGAAATCCAGTAAGTCTGTCTCTAGGAAGCGCTGGGCCCGCTCTGTGTCATTTGAGCTGGATGGTGACCTGTATGCCGTAGACCTAGAGGAGGGCTACCGGCCCCTGGGCTCCAGGAACAGCAGCTGGGCCACAGACAGGAAGAGAGTAGCGGGGAATGAGGAAGACAATGAAGAGTTCAGTGGCATGGAAGTCACAGCCAAACCCACCACCAGCAATAAACTCACACCACCTGATGCTCTTAAAGTCACCTACAGGTGCTACAGTGTACACCAATCTAAATGAATGTGTAATGTTTTTGTGATAAAAGAGAGAAATAAAATGTTATGAAATAATTTGAAGATTTGGAGTGTTATTGTGCTTTTTATCCTGCAGGTGCTCTATTCTTATGAATGACACAGTAAAATGTGATGGAGGCCTCTACAAGTCTCTTCAAGCATGGAAGGACCACAAATTGCACATTGAGCATGAGGTACTGCGACATTCTGCACTTTGTTAAATCTAGCTCATAAAATTCATTTCACAGGTTGTCCGTAGCTTGTAGCTAATGAGCTTTGTGTGTTTGTTCCTCCTGTGTGTTTAGATTGAAACCTTGCAGACCAAAATCAAGAACCTACGTGATGTCAAAGGTCACCTGAAAAAGGTGCGGCCAGAGGAATGTCAGTGTAACACTCCCAGGTGAGAATGGGTCCAAACCGCACTGTAATTTACATAAAAAGCTAATAACATAATGTGACAGTTTGTTTGTTTTTTTGTCTTTACAGTTATCTCCCCAATAATAAAGAGATGTTCAGACTCAATGCAGGGCGCATGCACTCAGTCAGGTAAATCTTTTGTTTGACAATTATTTTTTGTATTTCCTCTTGCAGTCTCGCTGTATTGAATTTGTTTTGTTCTCATCAGAATGCCATCAAAGCAAAAGAGTCAGTGGCTGGAGAAGGAGCAGAAGCGCAGAAAGAAACTACGTAAATTCCTCAAGAGACTCCAAAACAATGACACTTGCAGCATGCCTGGCCTCACTTGCTTCACCCATGACAACCATCACTGGCAGACAGCCCCCTTCTGGACAAGTAAGGAATAACATATGGCTGTATAAATAGATTTGAAACATATTGTTGCATTTCCCAAAAGCAGGTATAGTGAAAATAATATTTTGAAACACTGTTGTAATACCCCTTATTTTCCACTCTCACCCCACCCTTCCTAACCCACTCCCACTCCCTCCCTCTTTCCCTCAGTGGGTCCATTCTGTGCGTGCACTAGTGCCAACAATAACACCTATTGGTGCCTAAGGACCATCAATGACACACACAACTTCCTGTTTTGTGAATTTGCTACCGGTTTCCTGGAGTATTTTGACCTCAACAATGACCCATACCAGGTATTTCATTTGTACAGGTACACTGTATTCTATGGCAGATACATAAATAACTTACCAATAATAACTATAAAACGATGCCACTGTTTTGCCCTTATTATTACTGTAGCTGATAAATGCTGTCAGCACCCTCGACCGCAATGCTCTGAATGCAATGCACCAACAGCTCATGGACTTACGGGGCTGCAAGGGACATAAGCAATGCAACCCAGAGAAGGGTGAGTAAAAAGCCTCTAAGGCAAACATGATTGATTATAGTGCCCCTAGTAATTTCAGACTGAGACTAATGTTACCCTACTTCCTTTTAGGAGGAAAAGAGCGAAACTACTTCAGTGAATACAGGTATTTTCTTCTTCCTCTTATAGCACAGATGATTACTTTTATAAACACAAACAAGATGGAATTCATGTTACAATTTGAACTCTTGGAGGTTAAAGCCTCCCAAGTGTGTCTTTAGTTATGTTTCTTCTTACTGCCAGTCATCTGCTGAGTCAAGAAAATAAAAATACAGGTTCCTTACTGTTGGGATCAAAGGCATTCTAGCATGCAGAAGCCAAAGAGGGCCAAAATGCAAGCCTGCTTTTTAGCTTCTGCTGTTACCTTTTTGTAATAAAGCCTAATTGCCTGTCTCTGCTCTGCGTGTGAGTGTGTGTGGCTGCCTGTGTGTGCACATGCATGTGTGTGTGTGTGTGTGTGTGTGTGTGTGCGTGTGCGTGTGCGTGTGTGTAAACCTGTGTGTGTGTGTGTGTGTGTGTGTGTGTGTGTGTGTGTGTGTGTGTGTGTGTATGTGTGTGTATGCGTGTGCGTGTGCGTGTGTGTAAACCTGTGTGTGTGTGTGTGTGTGTGTAAACCTGTGTGTTTGTCTCCATGCACGTGCATTTGCCCTGCACATGTATATGTGCTGTGCATGCTTCAGGCCAGTTCATCGTCGAAAGAGGCCAAAAGTGAAGAAGCCTTCCTCCAAATCGCTGTGAGTTTGTCATAACCCATCTGTTCTTTTGAAGTCAGCCAAGCTTTACTCCTATCTCCGTCCAGATTTTTTTTCAGCTTGGTTAGATGACCCAGCAGCATGTGCCCCTCTCTCCTCTTTACTGTAATTCTGTACCCTTATACTTACAGTAACTCTCATATACCTGCATTGCACCATCTTTTTCATTTACTTACTCAAATAAAATAAAATAAAGCAATGCAGATGTGACATTGTCTTATTATGTTGTTTTCAGTCCTGTTATTGTCATTTGTTACTTTTCCTAGCAGTGTTGGTAGGAGCAGATCACAACTGGAGCCATGGTTTCCAGTGAATGCCACAGGTGGCACATTTAATTCACAGTCTTTGTTTTCCCTGCACAGAGGGCAGATTTGGGAAGGGTGGGTTGGTTAACCACCTGCATCCCACAACCCACCACATTGGCCTCCTCCAGCGAAGGAAAGAGAAGGGGGAGTGCAGGCATACCTGAGGACCTTGACCACACTTTGATGGACCATAACCTGAGATAATACTTTACTCTTATCTGGGTTTTCATTTTTGAGAGCGCTGCTCTTCATTACTCTCACCCAGGCAGAGGAGATGCTGAGACTGAGAGGAAGTTTAAAGACTCTCCGATTGTCAATTCTACCTTCGCACACATTTAATTCTCATTTACATCTTCTGTTATGCCCCAGCTGTCCTGGACCATTAACATTAACAGGATGATGTGAATCAAGTGGGATAGTTTGATGTCCCCAAGCCATTCTGTCTAACAGTACTGCTTGTACATAATATATCAGCTTTATTCAGCTTACGTTCATGACATATGGGACTGGGTGGAAATATGATGAGTTACATGTCAACTCTGCTGCTACTCAATATTGTCATAGCCTCATGATGTCTATGTGCACATGTTGACTAAATCATTAGTCCTTGGAGTAACAAGACATACAGTATGTTCTTTCTCTGCATCAATGTGTCTGCACATGGAAGTGGTATGGACTTTTAAACAACCGACAAAACTCTTTGCCATAATCTTTTGTATATATATATGCTGGTGAATGTCTTTTATTAGGCATCATCTTCCTCAAAGCTGTGAGATGTAAAGTGACTACACATTGCCTGCCTTGATTGAACCCCATCCAGTGTCAGCCACACTTTGAACAGGCCTGCAGTAACCACTATTTCACAATGATAGAATCCAAACCTACAGAATATTTGACCACTGGCAGAATGCGTCATCAGTAAATGCCGTTTAACTCCTTTGTATTGTCATTATCATCACTGTAGAATTATCTATATAGTTTGTTCAGCTTGCTATACATGGTGCTACAGGATAACAATACAGAAGTAAAACCTTGCTGTACAGAACAGTATGTATTTGAATGTATGTTGTGCAATTAATATAAATGTTTACAATATTTTTTATAATACTGAAGAGGCAGACCTTGTTTGATATGGCTTGAACTTGTAGGGGAAAATGTATCTTGAGAAATGTCATTGCCCGCAACTATGTATGTTTGTCTTTATTTACATGGAAAAAGCACTTAAAGGGTTCACTGTGAAGAGATACGCCTGTACGCTTAATGAATATAAAGTTTACTCTGTGCCACTGCCAGAGAAACAACACTACAGTGTAATACTTATTGATGTGAATTTTAGCAACTTGCCTTTGTTAGCTTGTTTGATTTTTTTCTTAGCAAATATGTCCATAGACCTGAGCGCTGATAGTAATTGTGAATAAAGTGTTGTTTGACCATAACACATGAGCCAACTTTTATTCTGAAATTGCATGGTGGTTTGTGTTCCTGTCCAGCAGGTGTCTCTGTCTACTTGTCCACAGGGGCTAACAACACAAGGGTAACGTGGTAGGTTACAGGTTACAGCTCACTACAATTACAACAGTGAAGAGAGCTGTGTAATCATAAAAGAGGTAATGAACTAAGCTCTCTGACTGGCTGAGTTGATAAAGAATACGTTGTAAAATGAGAATATCAAATGCCTTATATGATATTCAAATATGAATCCGATAATCAAAAAGCGTCGCTACTGGTGTGTCACTTAGCAACCCCAGTGTTGTGGACCTTTCAAGATATGGTTTTAGCAGAGGGCTAACATCTTACTTAGGTTTGCTAATGAATAGCATCTTAATCTTCATAGCAATGATTCAATAACAAATAAGCAATAGTATGTAAGCCTCTTTGTTACAAACTATTAAAACAATGAATGCAGTCATTCAAATTCACTGAAAGATTAGTTGGCAGACTATTGATGGCCGTTAGTGTTACTCAAAGCATGATGGGAAAGCTCTAGTCACATAGTTAGAATTTCACATTACTTATTACTCTGCTTTGTTCAGCCAACTGAGCCACTAACGTGTTTTGCTTATGGTTTGGCTTCTACTCTTTCCAGCCAACCTTTATGTATTTACTTATCTATTTTTTCCCCAAGTAAGATTAGAATTTTTCATATAATGTTTGATGCCGAATTGTTTAAACATTGTATAACATTTTTGTAAAATTTGCTAAATAAAATAAATAAATAAATGAAACTCTTTCCAGCCAGCTAGTCAAAGGGATAGTGTAGTGGAAGTGGTGGTGGGGGGAGCAGACCATGCAGGCAGACTGGGTGACCCCCATCCCAACCTATGACTCACGTGCAGAGGCGGGGACTGCATATGAGATTCCCAACCGGAGAGGAACCGTGCCGTATTCACTCTTCGGACCGCTCTCTACGCTCAGAAAATTAAATTCATCCCGATACCAGCTAAACATCGTTTTCCCTTTGTTGACGCCTTGTTTACAATGTGAAAAAAATGGCGGCGACAAGGTAAGTTAACTCTAACTTTAATTTCATAGTGATACAAACTGGAGAAAGTTACGAAGCTAAAGCTTGGTTGCCTCGCTATCAACCCGCCGCTTAACGTACAGCTTCCTGAGGACAGCCAGCAGGCAGTGAACAAACCACGCCACTCATGGATAGCTAATTACATTGTTTCAATACTTTACAGTGCGTGTAGGTGGTTTTAAAGCTTAATTGTTTGCTAAACGTTTGTGAAAATGAAGTAACTTACGCGAAATTCAGTAATGTGAATAAATTAGCTATGTTGAAATGATTCATTTAACTTTCAAACTAAAATTCAAATGATATTTTCTAACGTTTGACAGTTCTGGCTCCCCGGATGTAGCTACAGTTATAAACAGTTTAACTAACGTTTAATTTGTAGCTTGCTAGCACGTAGCTTGGGAACCTACGACAGAAGTTTGACACTTAAGTTTTGGTATTTGTAGTAGAGGTTATTTAGCTGTGGGGGAGGTCGAGCCTACTTTCTTCGTTAATCTATCAAACCAGACCCATCTTTAAATGTTTCCTAATAAGTCTTTGCTGTGGTTAAGAGGCCAATAACCCAAACGGAAGGCAAATGTTCCACAGACCATTTGTTGCTCACATTTTTACTGGTGAAATAAAGGGTAACTGGGGCTCTAATCTTTAGCTACTGGTTTGATCTCCACATGTTGACTTTCTTCAGCATCTGCTTTGACTGCATTAACACATTGTTCGGTTTCTTGAGGCAGATGGTTTGCTTTAGTCTTCCCAGACTATTTAAAAACTACTGAGATGAAAAGGATAACTTTGGTTCCTTTCACATTTTCCTGTAACTGCTTTTTAGTCCTATGACTTTATATTCAGTACACTTTTAATGGCTAAAGCTGATGTTTTGAGAGTCTTTGATGTCCTAATATTCCTCCTTGTGTGCCTTGGCCACTGTTTTACAACCAAGCTGCAGACAGATGTAAGTGATATATTCTGAAGTGATAAGTTTGGCATGCCATGCCAACCTGACTCTCTGGGTGCAGCCGTTTCACCACCCGCTGCCACCTGGTGCTTATCTGATGACAGTGTGGTGTTGGTTTATGCAGATGTGTTAACTTCTATATCTGTCCAGAGCTACATCTTTATCTGCCCAGCACTACATTGCAGATAAGGCAGAATGGCGGGACAAGACAATGGTCTATTTGGTGTTGCTCCCTCTTAAAACATGTCTTCCATTAATTTGAGCTTGTCACCATGAGTGGCAGACATTACAATAGGATGTTATCTCACTGTTTGCCTTACTAGCTCACACCAGTAGACAGACACAAGGGAACAAACCATGCAACCCCTTACAAGATTAATCAATTTGGTTCTTGGACAACAACAAGGCAGGATGTCCATCTTACAGAGGATTTGGCATTGGACAAGTTTGTTTGCCAGTTGAAAGGAAATGATTTTGAAGCTTGTACTCAAGTAGCAATGGCTTGTTGTGAGTTGTGACATGTTAATAATATGACTGTGGATGTTTCTTTGTTTAAACATAAAGCTTCAAATCATATTTTCCAGCTTCCATGCCCTTCTTTCCTGTTTTCTGGATTACAGTCCTGGTTACATCCCTGTGGATCAGTGTTCTTAACGCTCCACACCCACTTTTCATCTGACTTTGATTCTCTGTGGCCTGCCACAATGACACTGTAATGAGGTTAAAGTGATTTGCCAAAACATGTTTATCTCTACCTGTACAGATGAATGTGCAGAGATTAAAAGCTGGGTTAGAGTCCTGGCCCACACTAGCTTGAACCCGACGCTAAGAGTGCTGATCAAACTAGCATGGGGATAATAACTTGTGGGACGGTCATGTCAGCAGATAGGCTGTAAGGTTGAAATAGTCATCTGCTTCAAAAGAGTTAAACGAGGCTATATAATCGTAGTGAGCTGTGGTGCAAAACTTAAATTAACTCCACAAAAATAACAAATGCACATAAAATGAAATCATTACAAAGGCCTGTTCACACCGAGAATTAAACGAGGCTATAAACAAAGGGCGTCAATGAGTGTGCACACCGACGGTCGGCAAAAACTTTTTTAAAAAACGCCTTTCGTTTTTTGGTTTGACGCACAAAAACTATCCGACCAATGAAATCGGCCCTTTTGCTCACGTGTCTTGTGCTTCTGAAGTTACAGTAAAACACAACTTGGGGGTGCTCAAGCACAAAACGGTCTTACCGACACACAAACGGAAGACATACGCCACCGTCATCACTGCCACAAGACGAGGAAGAGGCAAAGCACGATGTCCAAAATAAATGTTGAGCTGCTGGTCTCGTTGGTTTCGAACATAAAAAGCTATAAAACTTGTTTTCAGAAGCGCAAAGTTATGTACGGGGTATTTCTGTTTTACATTAAGCGCCATCTAGTGACAGATAATGAATTTGCATGTTCATTCGCTCATCGTCATTCGCAAACACAAAAAAAACGCCGAAAACGCTAAAAACTCTGTCATTAAGAAACAGACAGGGATGAGACTCAACTTTTATTTTCCCCTTAAATGCGGCGTCATAGTTGTTTCCCTCTATTACAAATTTAAAACTTGTTTTATTTCCCCCTTAAAGATTTGTTTCACTCTATTCCAAACCTAAAACTCTGTTATTAAGAAATATTAATCTGTTCCTACATCGTTGATCCCCAGCAATGGCCTCTTAAATCATAATCCACCTCACCCCTCCCCTTGGGCCCGTACAGACACAGCATTAACATCTTCACCAGGCTGCTCTGCACTTCTAAGCCTGGAGGGCCTGGCGTCTGCACCTCCACTTCATCTCGAGGACAATCGGGACGTTTCTTTCCTGTGTGCCCCCCACCCACTCACCCTGTAACTCAGCTTTGGGATAAGACTCTGGCCTCGTTTGTCATGTCAGCAGGGGAGGATTCGGGGGGGATAGTGTGGTCCTACTTAAAATGTAGTTATAAACTGCTGGTGGTGGTAGGCAAGCAGGTCAGAAACTATTAGTAAATGTTTTTTTGGCAACACACAGATTGCTGAGATTGAATTCTTGAGTTAGTGTTTAAAAGGTTGGACAGAACAGGTTTTCATATTTAAAGTGCTCATATTATGCTCATTTTCAGGTTCATAATTTTATAGAGGTTGTACCAGAATAGGTACTTACATGGTTTAATTTTCAAAAAACACCACATGTGTACATTGGTGCAGCTCCTCTTTTCACCCTGTGTGTTGAGCTCTCCGCTTTAGCTACCTAGTGAGGCATCTCACTTCTGTTCCATCTGTGTTGGGAGTCGCACATGCGCAGTAGCTAGGTAAGGACTACTAGCCAGTCAGAAGTATGAGGGAGTGCCACGCTAGCAGCTAGGCAAGCATTATAACATGTTACAAAGTGATGTATAGGTTTGTCACGGAAGTAAAGGCTGGACTACAATAGAGATGATTGGAGCAGTTTGTGAACAGTGTTTTCTCTGATGGTAAGTCCCTTTGGGGTGGACTTTGGCTTTTTCACTTTGTAAACCTATAACATGCACAAAAAAGATGTATAACACAATTAAGTAAAGCATAATATGAGCACTTTAACATGTATAACCCTGAATGATCTGACAAGATAAAGTTTGGACAATGAATATTTAGGGTAATTAGTAAACACAATTACATCCAAATAGGTTTATTCTGTCTTGTTTGGACGAGCAACTCCATTGTTCCTGCCCAGACAGCTGGTGTTCTGGACAGAAATGCCTGCCTAAATGAGGTAAACACCCTGATCCCGACCTCAGCCTGCATATGTTCACTCTCGTCCAGAGTCTCTTCTGACCTGAAAAATCCCAACTGAGAAAAGGGTTGGATTTTAGGAAGGACAGGGGCTTCTGTTTGGTCAGGTCTACCCTATAAAAGGGAATTTATTGACCCTGTTGTTGGAGAAGTGTCTCAGACAGACAGCAGAGCAGTATGAGGGCCATATTTTCCCTGCATTTCTGCTGAAAGCTGCAGCATTCGTGGGAGAAGGGTGGATGGCAGGACATGACAATACTCTCCTTACAGAAATCACAGAGAGCTTCTTCATTGCAGTTAGTTTGTAGGCGGATTTCAGCGAAAGTATCGGAAGTAACATTTAAGACTGCCAACACTAAAATGTTCTGCTGGAACCGGTGGCGAGGTAGGCACTTTTATCTCCCATTTCATGAAGAATCGGTTTGTTGCAGTTGGGGGTGAACATTTTGGCATCTACATTGAATTAATTCACCATTAGGCCATGAAAAATGGCTTGTTGGAAAGCAGCATGGGAAAGGCTAGCCTGGCTGAACGTGGCTCAACGACCTTGTGAGATCCAGTCTAATCCAGTGCCAATGGAGAGGGGAAACTGTCTCTAGTTCTGGATTAGGGCAGCTGTTGAAGGAGGTCACCACAGACCTCCTATACATGTCCCATGCTCCTCCCCACCCTGCCTCTGATTGGCTGGGCTCCCCTGTGTGGAGGCACCACAGAGTTCTCGTTGAATGAAGTCTGCCTGTTGATCTGACAATAGTCTGCATTGTTCTGTTTCATCACAGGCTTCAGAATAGGGTGCATTTCATAGGCTTTGTAATGCATATGACCGGGAGTCATCACAGGACATTCTTGTCAACTAGGTAACTATTTTTTCTGTTGCCAGAGAGCCCACAGATTTATGTATAACAAGAAACTGTAGGCAACTGCAGCAAAGTGAATAATTTTATGATTTCACAATGAATTCATTGTGTTCATGCGGTTGTCTTTCACAAGCAAGCAGTATTATTACATATTCCTTTTGTATTCCTTCTTGAAGACAGACTATGGGCTGGCATTGTGCAGAATCCAAAGTCCACTTGGGTTTTTTTAGATTTTTTTTTTTTTTTTTACCATGCCACAGTTTTAAAATAGAAAGCCATGTCCAAAAAGTGGCACACGTTTGTGTAGGCCTAGCATGTAGCAAACAGACCAAACTGGACCATCTGGTTCTTGCAGTTTTTGCAGTGTGCAGTCACTATAGCGACTCAGAACTACCAGTCACGCTGCTCTTTGTCTATACTAGACAAGATGAAAGAATATATTTACTTGTCTTCATTGAGTGATGACATTTTCTTGCTGTAGGGTTACTGCAGGAGGATTAAATCTGCAGGTGAAACACAAACGTACCGCGAAACACTCATATACTCGAATCATTAACGTGACTGTTGTTCATCTCCAAATGGAAGTGACTGTCTGCCTGCACTCTATAGAACACTCTTTACATGAAGACGTTTTTTTATTAGCTTTGATAAAATGATCTGTCATGTTTTTCCACACTCTCCAGCAAAATGGTTCTTCTTTTCCTAGTGTGGTGTGTCTCTCTCTAAAGCATATTTAAGGCTGTTTGACTCTCTGTGGTACAGTATGTACATGAATAACACAGATGTTTGTACAGAGGGTCCTGTTCTTCCCAGCCGACCGTGTTGAACTGAAAGCGCAGCGGGCGCATAGTTAGAAAAATTCAGAGGTGCACAACCACTCGCCGGTAACACCGTGGCTACTATAAACCTATCTTTACCATAGCAACAAGAGAAAAATTACAGTATGACAGGGATGCAACACATTTTACTTTTATACCTGTCACACCATGAGACTGTACAGTAGGGATTGACCAATATGGATTTTTTTTAGTGTCTATAATATATATTTTTTTCATCAGCCATAGCTGATGACCGATACGGGCTGCCAATTTTCTTAAGTCGATATTTGGAGCCGATACTGCTTTTGCTCCCTCAATTAACATCATAAAAATGTAAACGCCACACTGGATTTGTTTTTGGAATCTGCTCTGCCATTTCTTTTAAAATACTAAACAAAAACACAGATCGTGTCACTTCTGCAATTGTCTTACATTCGTATCACCCAAATTATGTGTGCAATGTGCATCAAGTGGATGGCTGCACTGCAAATGGTTAACTGTGCAGGGTAAAAGGCTTTCATCAACATCTACAACACAGCCTTGATGATGCATTGCTTGCTGACAGATATAATCAGGTCATCACAAAATGTCCTTTGTCAAAACGTTTAAATAATTTGTAATTTAAGACAGGGAAATGGGGCCCGTGAACTGCAGCGTCTCCAGCAACACAGAGCTGCCTGTGGATGGCTGTCTGTAAATAATGCTGGGAAAAACTATCGGCGAACACAGCAGTCGTGTATCGGCCGATACACATAAAAACGCAAATATCGGAACGATATATCGGCCGGCCAATAAAGCCAATCTAGCACTACTGTACAGTATCCCTACTGCTTTTTCAAAATAATACTAGTCACACCAAGTGTAAAAAGCGTGTTATCGTCTAGCCCTTTTGGAGGTAAATCAGGTGACAGGATGAGCTCTGTTCATCTTTATCCTCACATGCACGCCTTCTTCCCCCTGCGAGTCATGTGGATGCCCGGCTGTTTAGTCTTAATGTGCTTTACCTCTCTTCCCTTGGCAACCTGCAGCTCTGGTATCTGGGTTGGCTCACGGCCGGCTCTATCATGCCTTACGTGTCTTGCCGTGAAAGACGACTCCTGAACTTGTGTGTCAGCAGACTAGGAGTGAAAAAAATGGACACTGACAACTGCTGCTGAAGGAGGGGGGAGGGGTGAAGTAGATAGAGAAGGTCTGAATCTTTTTTTAGGCCATGTCCCCATTAATGTGGTTCAATTTGAAAACGCTGTTTATATGTTCCACATTAAATGTTTTTTGAAATGCAAGCATTTCTGTCCACTCTCTCTGTGATAACTTATTTTATTTCAGCATATCCAATCACACAATCTGTGTCAACATGGACAAATCTGTATAATATTTAAGTCCTATATAAGTTATAAATTTAATTCTAAGGTCTCATTGATAAAGCCAAGTTCTTGCCCTTTGATTTTTCCCTTTTGATCATCTGAATTCTTTTATTTATTAATTATTATTATTATTTTGACATGGGGCAAAAGAGTAAACAAGACAGGCAGTATGCAGCCCTGTGGAGCTGGTTTACAAAAAACATCACTGTTAAAGTTATAGAACAAGATACATCATCCTAACCCCCGGCATTAACTTTATGAGGGTTTGTGTGGGGATGAATGCCAACTGGCCTCTCAGAAGTCCATTGTTCTATAACAGACTTAGCAGTCTTTATGCAGGTTTGTTTGTTGTTACATTAAATGCAACACACACACACGCACAGACACAGGGACCAGTTGTGCCATGAGTTCTACTGACCTCTAACTCTGGTGACACGGCAGGAACGGAAGGTGTTAAACAAAAGGCCCAAAGAATGTGTATATGACAGGTGCAGGGCTTTTTTCTGACACGTGCACGCTCCCCATGGTTGTTCTGGATGCCTGGCCTGAGTGTATAAGCCTAACGCATCCTGCACAGTGACGACCCACATAACACCTTCTCCCAGCTCTGTTTCCAATTTTCAAAAATCATTCCCTAGCCATTTGGCCAGTGGACAAAAAAAGTTAATTTTGCACCCTGATCCTGACTCAAGTTTTTAAGGAGAAAAGTGAAGTGGAAAGTAAACCCATATAGCCCTACGTTATTTTAAGTGTTTTTCTCAGATTGTTTCAGTGCAGTCATGTCTTGCACTGCTGCTGATGGGGTTACACCCGTTAAAACTGCTACCATCTTCACTCCAGTAAACGGGACGGTGGCCACAGCACTCAACATACCAGATTTACAATTACTCTCATCGTTAATCACAACTACTGGAACTGCTGCCAAGCACTCAGTAGTCGGTCTGTGTCCCTGCTCTTGTTTTACAGTATTTAGATAAGCAGGTTGCCTAGCAGCCATCCTGAATAGACTTTGTACTTAAACATATCAAACAGAAGTCTGCTTATGGCAGATCACTCCTTGTATTTTATAGATGGACATGCCTCTGCTTGCCCCAAGTTTGCAAATTACTAGTGTTTTTTTTTTTTTGCTAAATGTTTAATAGTTTTGTACCTGTGCTGCGAGGTGAGTTTCAATTTCTTCCTCTTCTCTGAGTAATCTCTTGTTTTAAGGCCAGTATCTGAGGAGAAAGGAGGTTTTATGTGTCTAAATAGGAAATGGCGGGGCTGTAAATATACTGGCCAGGGTGGACCTTGGCACTTGTTGCTGTGCCTGATGAACAGAGTGCTAAGGTTTCCTAGATGAATGGCAGGCCCTGTGTGAGAACCCAGTCTGTCTTGGTCCACAAGGGACGGTCACAAGCAACAGCTCAGAATAGTCTGTTGTTATAAAAGGTTGGAGGTTGCCTTACAAGAGTCCGGATTGGTGAGTGGACGCTTAGCTGGGTCGCCCATTTGTCTATTATCGCACCTTAACAAGTTTATGGATAAATGAATTCAGTACCCCCATTTGGCTCAGTTTCTGAAGGTGTCCTATATATCCATCAGAAATGCAACAACAGCTAAGTTTCCATTCACTTGTCAATCAAATTATCTGAAGGTCGGTAAAAAAACTAAAGCTGGTGAAGGTGTGTTTCCATCCAATGGCTTTAACGCGAATAAAAACCTGTGCGTAATGATGTCACATGCTGTTTTGCAATCAAATTGATTTTAGACATTTTAAGGTGTTTCCATTCATTTTCGCACTGAATTGCACAACATTCAAGCAAACTTTTTTTAGACAAAATGGATTGCGCTGTCTACCAAATGATCAATAATGCACAAGTTGTAGTGCTTATGTGCCAGCTGATAGCAACATATCAAGCTATAATAAGAAAACAACGATGCTATCAATACATCGCTGTGGTGATGCAGATTCAACTTGCCTTTTATTTTCCCTCCGGCACCACTGTGAGACATGTCTCGCTGTTTGAGTGCCTTCCATTTACTCTGGAGGACGTCCCATGGCTTGTCCTAACCTTTTGTTGGCCATTTCCTTCGCAAGTTCCTGATAAATTAAATTCAAAAAGTCTCTCGTATCCTTGTTCGTCCACTTCCATCTGTCTTTGTTGACACCCGCAGTGTGTGCAAACAGAGCGGAAATATTGGGCGGAAATTAACTAAAACTTCGTTTTGCGGCGGGTTGCAACCATAAAAGGACCTAAAACTTAATCGCAATTTATTATTTTTTCGTCAAATGGCGTTTCCATCAGCGTTTATTGCTTAAGCTGTATATTGATCTAGAAAAAATCCGATGAGACCTAATGCATTTCCTTTGAGTCGATATTCATGAAATTCCATCAAATTGTACTGTTTCCATAAGGAATTTGTTATTCAATCTCACTTAATTCGGATAAAAACGTGTGAATGGAAACATAGCTCAAGGCACTGAAGCATGACGCTGCATTTCAGCCATTACTAGATTATCTGATGAAACACTGCTACCATAGTTTGGTCAAAACTCTTTGCTACGCAGAAAAAAACAATCTTTTTCTCTCTCTCTGTATTGTTTCTTTTTGACAAAATCAACAACCACATTGGTATTTGAGTTTGTTTGAAATCCAAAGCTGGACAATCACACAAGGCAGCTAGTTGCCCTATTTCTAGTGAATGTATTGTCCAGTCCTCTATGTTTACCGCTTCTGGGAAAAGTGCCATTTACACTTTGGCGTTGGCTTCGAACAATGGAGCAGATTCCATGAGCTATATTCTGTTGTTTCCCTCACTATGGGAAACCGCTCTCAGTTCTAGTTATTTTTGGAGCTGACTGTAAATTGTAGATAATAGATGAAGTAATTCTCCTTCAGAAGGAGACCTTTGGCACATTGGGACTAAGAGTAACAAAATGGTTGATGTGTGCCTGTGTCAGTATCTTGGTCTCAGTGGCAGGCTCTGTTTGCAGAGATTTTTTTGTACAATTTGACAAGCTTTATTTTTAGTCACTTTGTAATAGTACCATAGGCTGCTGAAGCGTCTCCTTGACCCAAATGGGAGACAAAGATCCTGTGTGGACATTGTATTTCATAGTTAGATTTCCAAATCTTTTTAAAAGCTGTGGACAGTTTTAAGACTGAATTGTCACCAGGAAAATGATGCCCCCACTGTTACAATTAAACAATGTAGTTTAGCTGAAAAATCCTACTCCTCAACTCTCTATTGGCGTTTTTCCATTAATGCTACCTGCTCGCCTTGGCTGCGGTGACCCGTCTTCCTTTTCCCATTGGCGATTAGTCCCACCTCATCTGTGAGGCGAGCCGTGGCTGGTTGTCATAGCAGGAAACACATTTAGTTTCAAAAGAAGCTGGTAGCAAAAAACATGGCTAAACTATTTAAACACGGTGGGTTTGTTCAGGTCCCCCCCGACCAATCAGTAGTCTGCAGGTTTTCACATCGCCTTTTGGTATCGCCTCAACTCGCATGGAACCTAGACTGAGGTGGTAACAGGTACCAGGGACTTTTTTGTAATGGCAAACCAAAAAAGGCAAATAGAGGTGAGTCGAGTAGGTACCATGCAGTGGAAAAACACCATATGTTCCTGTATTAACTGAAGTGCACTCAAGTACTGATTTAGGAACACACAAACCCCCAACACGGGTCTCTGGGGAAAGTCAATCTAATTGAAGCATACTTGGATACCAGAGGAAAATCAGGTGCTCTGTCCTAGTCAAAGGGCCATGTGTGTAATGAGTTAATTTTAGTTCAATATAAAACATTTGTGTTGAAGTTGTACTTCGATGAGCTGGTGCAGACTGCATTCCAAACCATTTATGAACATTTGCAGTACGATGCAGACTGCCTCAGTTGTTTGGAGTCCTGCACTATACTTTTATGTCTGCTTCTCAGAGAGAATCACCTAAAGCTGAGTAGGCTGAAGTTAAATTAATTAGTACTACAGACAGTAACTTTTTACCAAAATGTATAGCAACTAGGTTGGTGTCCGCTAATTAATTTTGAGACTGAAGGATATGTTGTCATGGTGGAAATAGCTCATACTTTAATTTTAAATGTGAAAGAAATAAAAATGTGTCGACCTTAGTCGTGGTAAATTCTGCGGAAAACAAGTCCCTTTGTATTAAGCAAACCCATGTAATGGACATCACTCATGTTGTTTGAGTACTCCCGAAAGTGATGTTCCAGGAATTTCATAACCTGAACACTGGTCCATCTTCCTGCTTATCTGGTCGTGTCAACAGAGCCCAGCAGGCTCGCTCTCAGCTCTAACTGCTGTTTATTTACCCAGAGGGAACAGTCCTTATACAACCACTACATCCCGTGCTGCTAAACTCGTCAGCCATGGCCTCCACAGTTGACCCCCATCCTTGGTTTCCTGTTGCGGTGTCCGGCATGTTACATTTTGTGCTGGTTTCCCCAATGTCATCACTGCCATGGAGTTTTGGGACTCAAAAAGAAATAAGCACAGAGGGACACACAACCTCAGCTTTCCCTTACTGCATGTTCATTAAGGATTGGTTTATTTGGATGCCAATACAATATAGAGAGTGATGACAAACACAGGACTGAATAATAAGGAATGCAGCATGGAGAGATCAGTTTCTCAGAGTGGGAAGGGCTTTTTTTGGAGGCCGGGAGCAGTAAAAGGATGAAGGCGCTGGTATGTGTGGGATGGTATTGACTGTTTGGCCTCCACTTTGAATGGCCCATTATTTGCTAGGCTTCCTTCCCATGAAGTGTTGCGAATCTAATTAGTCTGTAAGTCATCTTCTGATAGTTGGGCCTCATTGTGGTAGCTCAGACTGTAAACGCTACTCTGCTATATTGAATCCAAACCCTGCAACACAAACAAACACATAAAACACATTTTTTGACACTTGCATATACCTTTCCCACCACCCTTCATGTTGAGTCCACTAAGATCAGGGCTGCCTGCCTGGTGTGAAGGGATGGACCAGATGGCTTCCCAGCATAAAGCATTGGGACACATGGTAAGACCGTATGTGAAAGGCTCCTATATCCTCTCCATGCTCTTTTTATGTTTACCTGGGAGTTAAATCAACTGATGGAGAGCCTGGTGGAAGCACATAAAAGAGATGTAGATTGATAATTAATACTTGATGAACAGGTAGTATGTCAAAGTTCCTCAAGACTTTGTCGTTAAAATGGAGAACAGCTGTTCTCCCAGTGAGTTGTGGTCAACACGGTGACATTGTAACCCTGGCAGACCTGACTGGCACCACGCTGCTCTGTTTCTATTTCTGATGCCGGGGGTGCACATAGGGTTGATTTGGCAGGCACATGGGAATGAATGTGGGTACATGTGGTGGACATTGTAGGAACTCATATCCATGCTAAGCTTCATGCCCCTTCTGATCATCACAGGTAGCCTGGACAGCAGGCCCCCTGTGACAAACAGCTGTGACGGAGAGAAGAAAAGCTTCTCTGTCCAGAGAACGCTGGGAAAATGTCCAAACTATGCCGGATTGTTGTGACAGTACTTCACTCCCACTGGCACTTTTCTCTCAAAGATACTAGGCTAGGAATTGAGTGGGGTATTGAAAAAGAGAAAATGAGTGGTCATTATGTGAGACAAGAAGGGAGTGTTGTGATTTATTGAATATTTGGAGTCCTTTCTCTGGCTCTGATCTAGACATCTACTGTGTCTGACCCTGGGGAAAGGACTCTTGCTGCCTGTGAGCAGTGTTTCTGTTCCCGTATGGATTTGCTGGCACAGTTAAGCATTAGGGAACTACATCAAAGGAGACATAATGGAGCCCACAAAAGAGTAGCATGGCCTGGATAAATGGCACCAGCAAACTGCAGTCCTCGCTTCTTTGTCAGACATATTTATTGACCTTGATTTTATGTAGGTAGCTGCAGCATATTAGTGGTTGACCGTTATGGATTTTATTTTAATGGCCAAATGGCAATATTTAGAGAGCAGGATGGACAATATAAAATGCAAATGTTTTTTTTTTGCATCTGATAAGATACAACAATTTAAATCCATAATAATAAATGTGACACAAAATTGATTAACTTAAATTAACATTTATTTAACTGCATTATCTCCGTTTAGTCTGTGTTTGGTTGGCGGCTATAACTTGCAGCATAGTTTTGAAAACGCAAAGCTTGCTGCTGTGGTGCTGACTTCTGTCCACAGAATGGCCAAATTGAAACAGCATGAGCCACGCTGATAAGACTGCCTGCAGAAGTGTCTGCACTCAGACATTTTTTTGTTCTTGTGAGCACAGGCATCAATCAATGCTGATTATTTCAAAATGGCATTAATCGGTCGATCACGTCTGCATATACATTTCAATTGCAATATGCCACACACTTTGTTTGACACAGATAGTGTCCTATAATTTCTGTTCATGTTCTAATTGCGTGTAATTGGTTGTCCCTCTTATCTGTGCCTTTCGCATGTATACCTTTCTGCAAACTGGTCGTTTTCTCCATTTCTCTCTCTGCCTCTCTTTTTTTTGTTCCTCCCCTCTGCACTCTGTCTCTTTTTTGTCGTCTGTTGTGCTGAGTTGGCGGTTGCCACTCTGTGATTGTAGTTAAGCTTGGTGGTTTTTGCCTTAGTAGCACTCGGAGTGTATGGTTCTCTTTGGGCCTTGCGGACTCAATGCCTGGTGTCTCACTGAGTGAGTCCACCTGTCCCCTTATTAAGGAAACACACACCATCCCTCCCGCTGCTCCATTGCCTACCAAAAAGATGACATCATTGCAACACACACACAGATGGATGCAGTGGGGGTCACACACATTGATACACTCTACATATGGGCGAGTGGTCATTTTTTTAGCCCTCTCAATCTGTCAAACAGTGTGAGTTGTTTACTGCTTGTCAAGTTGATTAGTACTCAGGCGTGACCGTGGCCCGAATGCATATTTGTATCCTGTTGGTGGATAATCTGTTGTCATTTTTTTAGCTGTCAATAATTCTTTATCCTTGGCTTGTTTCTTCTCTTTCAGCTCTGATTGGGTGGAGATCCTGGAGCCACGCTCCCGTGAGCGTATGTATGTGAACTTGACCACTGGTGAGTGTGGCTGGGATCCCCCCTCAGGCGTTCCTGTCCGCCAGGCAGACGGTAACCAGTGGTGGGAGCTATTCGATCCCCACAGTGGCCGCTTCTACTACTACAACTCTACTGGGCGCCGCACAGTCTGGCATCGACCCCTGGGAGCTGATATAGTGCCCCTCTCCCAGCTCCAGGCAATGAGGCGATGCAGTGAGGCTAAGCGGGCTGGAGGGGCCGTGGACAGGCACCACCATGGGACCAAGGGGAGTATCAGCAGTGTAGGGAGCCAGGGGAGCTTCACACCTTTGCCCGAGCAGGGGGGAGACAACCCTGTCCCCAGAGCTCCACAGACCAATGATGAGGCTGCCAACCCTGAGCTGGACCCGGCAGTGGACAGCAGATTGCAAGGAGACGGAAGCAGCACCAAAAATGGCACAGACGACAGTAAAGACCCCCAGAGGTAAGCCTGACCAAACATTCAGTAGCCTCTACAGTAAGTCTGGAAAGTGATTTATGCTTAATCATTAGTGGATCAAATTACCAGGAAATGTGATAGTCATCTCAGCATGTGGCAATGTGAGTCGTAATGACTTTCAAATGCTTCTGCTCTAAGAACTTGCAGGAATATTTTTGCTGTTGACCACTCAAACCTGAAGTCAGACTGCTTTTTATTTTCATTCTCACTTATCTGAACATTCCATATATCCCATGTTTCCATACCATTGCCTGTGAACCGTGCTCAGCCATTTCAGCAAATCGCTACCAAATGGGGAGAACGGTCCATTATATTGCAGCGTGTGACCCCCCCCCCGCAGAACAGCCTCCAACAGTAAGTCATTCAGAGACCCCATCAAGTGTTTGCCGTTGTGGCCTTGTCCAAACCACCGTCTCTTCCCTCTAAGCCAGATTCCAGACATGCCACTTCTGTTTCCCCTGGCACAGTTCCACTGAGGCCATCTTAGTGTCCTTCTGTGTGCTCACAACCACCCTGCACTGCTCTGCTCCAATGCTTCATTTCACAAATCTAGGCTTCAAGGCATCAAAGACTGTAACACCCCGTATGGGTGAAAGCCTACCCATAAGAGGCATGTGAGAGAGTGTTGTCTGTGGTTAATAGCAAGCAGAACTGCTACATTCCAGCTGCCTATAAACAAGGCAAACCCTGCTGGTTTCAGAGGCTCTACCGTGGCAACTCTGGCTCTCCGGTTCCTCCTGGCTCTTCTTATACCTCACCTTGGCCCTTAGGAGGTCTCTCCTCTGACCCTCCGATCCTTTGGGATTACGTTAAGGTGGAGGGGGAACTAATTGGTCAGCCATGGCTGTTGAATGACACTACTGGAGGCCTTGTTGCATTGCCTCTGGTGTGTATGGGGAGTTTTAAAACTCCCCACAGGGTCTCACTTTGTCCCAGTGATTCAACCTCTCCTACAGCCTTTTCTGTCTCCCCTAAAACAATGACCAGCTGTGTTCCTCAGAGGAAGGCTGAAGAGTCGTTAGCCCACAGAGGCCTGATACCCTACTTGGCCATATGGCCCTTCACATGCTCACCAGCATCCATTTTTTAGCAGGTAATTAGAAACCACCACAAAATGCACAAAGGTGGTGGAATGTGACAGCTCAAAATGGATGAAAACTAAGGCTGAGGAATGCTTGTCTTCAGTTAGTGGCCCGCCATATTGATAATTTCAAGGATCATTGGGTAAGAACAAGGAAGAAAGGTTAAATGAAGAGTTATAAGGGTCACAGTGGTTTAAGGTTAGCTAATTGTCCTGCCCCACAAAACAGAGGAGTGTTAGGGAATTTCATGAGAATATCCTCTTCCTTTTTTTGTTTATGCTACTTCCCGTCATAACTTTTTTTTTCAGTTCATTAGAGTAATAGGGTATTTCATCGTTCCGTCTTTGATTTGAACGTCTCAGCTATTTTAGACTTCATGTGTTTTTTTCCTCTCTGGGAAATTTTGGCGGAGATGAAATGTTTTTAACTTATGACCTTTGAAAAACAATGCTGTTCTTTGTGAAGATGGGACAATCCCAGTTCTTTCAGCACCCATTTACTTTTGTTTTGGGCTATTAATAAATATGTTCATAATAGATAGTTTCCACAAAACACACCCTGTGTGTCTCTCTAAGCACTAGTTGGTTGATCCCTGGTCCCTGTCTTTCTATTTGTCTACCTACGTGTCAACTAGAGTGCCAAATCTGTTATTTATTGGCCAAGTCTTATCACATGTTCTGGGAATTTCTGGGTACTTTGAGCCTGTGAAGCTCATCAGGGAAGTACCGTGGTCTCCAGAAGGTAAACATGTCAGTCAAATGTGGTTATAGGGACAGGAAACTGAAGCCAGTGGATCTCTTACCACAATGTAGGACCCAAAGGTGTTACAGATCAACTAGCTTTAAACTGTATCTGTATTGAATTTCACTAACCGTTCACGGTCGGTGTCTGTGTGTTGTTGTCATCAACAACCAGACAACATCTGTTTGGGATTGCACCATAGATGGTTTGTAATCTGTGCGTATGCCCGTCTTCACTGTGTGTGGGCTCTTCTCCACAACACTGAATTTACAGAAAAACCTGCTGAGGTTGAGTGAATGTTAAAAGTCTGCTGAGGACACATGACAGCATGGTGTAAGACAACCCAGAAGTGGCCCAAGGTGGTTCGCGTCAGGGTCGCAGGCACAGCACTCTTTTGTCTTATGGGGTCTGGTACGTATAATGGACCACTAAAAGAACTAAAGGCTCCCACATAAACCCAGTTGTCCCCCCCCCCCAAACCGAGAGCTTTCTCTGAGCAGAGGAAGTCCGGGTATCCTGAATAGAGAAGAACACCAAATGACCTGTATGTGCCCTCTCATTTAGCCCTGTAATGATATAGCAGTGCACCAGCATTCAGTCTTGAACCTCACTTTTCCTGATTGTTGACTGTTTTGGGTTCCTTTAAAAAGATTTATAAAGCTTACACAAAGTTGGATATATCAGTACCTAAAACCTCAACTCTGTCTAGGTTGTTCCATTGTTTATTTTTATGTGCCTATACCTAAGTTGAATTAGATTCACACGTTAAAGAGTAGATAAGATAGCTGGCTTCATATGAGTTTGCAACCAGTTTAAAGGAATGTTGGCTAATTTGGTCTTCAGGGAAACTAAAGGACAAATGTAGAAAGCTCTACCCTAAAGTGCAAACCAACTAAAAAACGGAACTTTAAAAATTTTATTTTAATTTCTATTTTTGGGAAGTTTTTAGAGAGAGGTTTTTTTTAATAAAGCATGCTCATGAAAGCAAAAGTATAAAAAAAGCCAAGAACAAACAAGCTTCTCCTCATGTGCTTGAGACTGTCTGGCTATGAGTCATGTAGGAGAAATCACCAGTGGCTTTATTTAGGAAACAAGGGGGCGTCTTATGGGGTAGATAAAGTTTTTAATGAGTCACACATTGTCTGCACGTTTGGTGGCCTCTCACGCTTTTCACCTCCCACCATTCTAAGGACGTAGCCACAAAATCTTTACGCACACTAGAAAGACTTGTTTCGTCTCTACACTTCCGGTGTAGTAAACTGATTTTCAGCTCTTTCCAGATGGTGTTTTAAGTCTGCCCATTTCTTTTTTTCCTTGGCAAAATAGAAGCACTCTGAACTTGTGAGCATGTTATGTGTGCTAAGTTCTTTGATCTGGTTAACAGGTACAATGTCTTTATCTTGTTTCTATACACTAGGGTTTGAATTATAATCAGAGCTTTGTGGGGGTCTCTAAATTAACTAACGTAAATTAAAAGGGTTTGAAGTAGGGCTGGATAATATATCGATGTTGTATCTATCGCAATATGAGACTAGATATTGTCTTAGATTTTGGATATATCGTAATATGGGAATGTGTTGTCTTTACCTGGTTTTACAGGCTGCATTACAGTAAAGTGATGTCATTTTCAGACTGTTCTAGCTGTTCTATTATTTACCTTTTCCCACTAAGTCAATTAAATCATTTCTGGAGAATATTTATCAAAAATATATCACTCAGCCCTAGTTTGAAGTACGTTCTCGGCTCGCACATTCTCATCAGTAGACTTAGTTGGTGCAATATAAAAATAATACACTTAAGGGGGGTATAAACAGACTAAATGTACAGACTACATATTAAAATTTGCAATACAATGTGTTTTACAATGACAACAGAACAGAGGTGCTTTGAATGTAATTACATATATTAAAGCTAACACTGCTGTATTTACACTGGTCCAATTGAATAAGGCCACGCATCATACAGATGTTCTTTGATCATTTATTTCCAAGGCTCACCCAGTAAGAGCGTTCGCCCGATGTAGGCTGAGTCCTGCAGCGGCCCGGGTTCAAATCCGACCTACGGCCCTTTGCTGCATGTCATCCCCCATCTCTCTCCCCCTTTCATGTCTATCCACTGTCACTAATAAAGGGAAAAGCCCCCAAAAAATCTTTAAAAAAAGGCATTTGTAATAAAGAACAACAAAATTTAAACAACCACAATCAGAACCAGAAAAGGTTTTAATGCCAAGTAAGTAGCACTTAACAAGGAATTTGCCTTGGTTATTGGTGCATTCCTAAACATATTAAACATTAATATGAAATAATAAATAGGCTACAGAAACAAATAACACATACATATAACTATTTGACATTAGGAAGAACATTAAAATCATATTGCTATGAGACATGTGTGCCATACTACATACAGGTTCATTTTAATTTCTTTAATTGTGAATAACACTAAATAATGAAGAAGTATTAGTATCTATTTGTGTTTTAAAATGATGGTTGTTGGCAATGTATTAATAACTCCCACAAATGTAGGATTTTACTCTTTCATGGGAGCTCAGACCCTTCCCTACGAGAACTCAGCTCCCACTGGCACCCACTCAACTCAAGCTCTGGTATGCATGTCATGTTTCACTTTGTGAATGCACATTTCATGATATTGTCAAGAACTAGATTACAGAGCTACAGTCGTATGTCTCACTGAAGCAGTGTATTTAAAACCTCTTTTTAGAAATTATTGAAACCCTGCTTTTACAGTTAACTTCACTAACTGGTGCTGTGGTACGGTAGAATATCTCCAGTGTTTTCATGAAGAACCAGTGCCACCACATATGAACTGGCCTCAGGCATGCTGCTCTGGCTGCCTCAGCTGATTTGCAGCATGCAGAGATGGTATTTTCAGGGTGTTTACAGGGTTTTCACATCCATTTCTAATGGGGCATCATTGTTAACTACCATTTTGTTGTTTTTTTGCACTCTTTTGTGTGCCTGAGACTTGAGACTGACTGGGAACATTTTTGTGTTTGTTCAGTTTTTATCATGTAATCTGCTCTCACAAAAAAGAGTTGCAGATACACTTTCAATTTTCTTAGAGGCGTGTCTTTCTGGAATCCAGCTGGGTTCGCCTCAAAATGATCTTAGTGGCTGTCCTCTGGCCCAACCCAGCACCACAGTGGGGGTCGGGCTGCAGGAGCGACAGACATGCACAACTGGTAGACATCTTGGCTCAGAGGAGGGAGGCGCGTCAGTTCAGCTGTTGCAGGACAGCTGGTTCTCTGGAGGTGCCTGACAGGAACTAAGGGGCTACAATCTTTGCTTCAAGTCCAAAATCTTATTTTATTCTTCTAATTGATATTTTTATGAAAGTTTTTTCAAAAGTACAACAAAGAAGAAAAATCAGCTTTGAATGTTACAACATTGTTACATAGAGCAAATCCTCTTTGTCTTTTCAGTTTCCTTCCTCTACCCAGATCACAGTGATCCCATTGGTTTGCACTCTGAGGTGTTTGTGCAGCAGAAGCTTGGCCTATGCGACCCCATTTCCTTTTCCTGTCAAGCCAATGTTAATAATAACAACTGTTTTTCAGACCTCACTATTCCCATTGGGTATATTTTAGAGCTTCGCAAAATCCATATCCCTATCTGCCAAAGTGACTCAGCTGATGGCTTTTCCAACAACTGTTATTCCATGCAGGAAAGAAGGGAGCGACAGAACATCTGCTGACAGCAGAGCCCCTATAGTATATTTAGTTGGTTATTGAGACAACCTGACCACACCAATATTCATAACAGTGACAGAGGTTGGTGTGGGCTGTGGGTGTGAGACACCAAAGCTACTATTTGCTAATTGAAATTTGCTGACTGTTAAGTGGATTTGCTGACCCCGAGGCCAATCAGATTACACTACTGGTTTCCAAAGGGCCTCTAACTTCGTTTTATCTAACATTTCTCTTCTTAAAGGTCTCGCATGCTAGCTCTGGGTTCTGAATGAAGGGGTTTGTAAGTGCAGATGTAGGCGAAGGATAGGTGTGTACACATGTGCTGTGTGTGTCTAATCATGTGTGCTTAAGAAATAGTTGAAATGGGGATTATGTTTTCACAAACAGCGAGGGATTTGGAAAATCTGGAGAGTTTTTACACTCCCACTGATAATTATCATGTATCATTTAACCTCTGATAAATTGCTGTGCATAATCCCCACCTTCAGCTAACATTCAACACCTGACAGGTGGCTACTAGCAGGCAACACACCCTTTCTAAACAACTTTCACTATTGTGAAAGTAAAGTCCAGGCCTGTTTAGTGTTACATAAGAATTGGTTTTGCTGTCTGGTGGTAGAAGGTGGCTCTCTCAGGTTTGTCCCTATTATTTTTTTTTGCCCCATTGCTGTCATTGAGAGAGGCGTCTCCGTGACGATGGCACAGCCATGCATTGTGTATCTCCCCACACTGCCACAGAGGCCCCTGAATGAGCCCTGAGGAATGCCAGCCTTCCCGCTCATTCCCGTGCTGCACTCTCCCACGACTAATCCCCACCCCTTCTCATTTACACATGCTCACACCCTCCTCTCTTGTCTCTCGAGCTCTCTTCTTTTCTCCTTCACCCCACCCCCACAAATCGTTGCTCCACTTTAAGTCTGTTGTATTTTTTTCACCATTGTACTGTCTTTGTCTCTCTTTTGGTTCTTGGTTTGTAATCATACTTTATATGGTTGACCTGAGGTTTACTGATATGCAAGTGCTGTTCTAACTGTGCAATGGTATTAGAGGCTTTGGATAGAGATCAAAGACACTGTAAAGCCTTAAAAACTGTTGGAGTTTTCTCCCGGCCCCCATGCAATCGCAATGATCATTGCACCAAACTCCCTGCTGAAGTTCAACATGTGCCAGTGCTAGAAGGGGAGAACATGCCAGACCTTTGCAGAGCCTGAGTGGGACAATAGTAGGCAGACAACAGAAACAAAGCCTGACAAAATCCCTCTCTCCCATCACTGCGAGCTGGACTTCCTCACAGGCCCACGAATGTGTCAGGTTTCAGTCCTTAAACAATAGGTTGTTTAATGTTGCTACTGAATTCATCATTAGCTATATAATTTAGTGTTTTGTATGGACATGAAAATTGAGCATCTAAGGACAGCGGCCCAGGGATATAGAATATTTCATGTATGTTGTGAAAAATGTAGTAAAGCTATATAAAAAATCCTTTTATAATTAAGGATTAGCCCATACTTCCGCCCTGGGCACAGCATGTGAACATTACATTAGGCATTTCCTGTTATGGGGAAGCCCTCCAGTGGACCTCTTCAGACAGGAAGCAGTAGTCACTTCTATCTCAGGGTCAGTCCTCATAAAGTACATCACCCGCCCACCAAGAACATGGAAGACCGATTCATGGTGTTTTTTGTTTTTTTTGTTTTTTATAGCTGGTCGTTACATGAACCCAAGATGGGTTTATGTGTGAACAACAAGATTTGATTTGTTTGTGGATAATAGAAGGGGAATTTGATTATTGTGGTTTTATGTGTGATGTCAGCTGTGTTCTTTAGCCATACAATTATAAGAAAAGCCTTGATGTTTCAGGTGTGAGCTTTTCCTGCTGTAGCAAACTGGTGCTAAACGGTCAGTGGCTGAGGTGGGAATGATTTTGTAGCGTTTGTATCACCTCCTCCTGCTTGACAGGACCAGAGTGAGAAAACATACATTGTTTGAAAGAGTACAAACAGTGGCTTCTCATGTTTACAGCTGTCACCTATCAACCCCCTCTCCAACCCGTGCAACCATACATACTCACACTTGCTTGTAACAACTAAACAGTAGTGGTTTGGGGCAAATCCCATCCATCAGCGCTTCTTGTCTTCACACGTGAGTCTGTCTGTGTGTTTTTTTTGTGTTTTTTTTAGGCAATAAACTTTGTTGATTGGTCTCAGTGAGGTGGGGGCATTGGAGTAATCCCAACAATGGTTGTGACATGCTGTCCTGGTACTGTGCCAGGTGGCTGAGATCCAGCTGTTTTTAGGCCCTGCCTGGATGGTGAATATGTGGGACTGTTTGAAGATGAGAGCCTGTTTACATTCAAACCGCTGAGGTGGTGTGACTCACTTTATAGAGAGAGAGAGAGAGAGAGACAGAGAGAGAGTAAGAGAATGGCGAGCTGTAGCTAGGAGGACTAAAGGAAGTTTGCAGTTGGCTTGAGGACCTCAGGGGAATTGTTTCAGCATTGTTCCAGAGAGATGTGGGGAGGAGAGGGGGATCACTCCTCCTCTTTCTGCCTCCGTTTGCGTCCTCTTGCTGCCGTTACAGCCCAACTCTCAACTAAGTCGTAGTGCACTTGGAAAAAGGAAGCCTTTTGAGAGTGCTTGGTCTGGCTCTACGCTGATCTGTGTTTATGTTTGGACCTACAAGGACAGAAGGTGATCCGCTTTGATCTAATTAATTACCCCACTGAATGTTAAGAAGAGGTTTGAGGGAGGGAAGGTAAGTCTCCTTTGCCTGCCTTCACACTTATTTACCTGTTTGACCTTCGATTAAGAGAGGAAGTCTACTGAGCTTGTATATTCTGTACTACGTCACGTGTGCCTTACTCAGGCCAGCCGTTAACTGTGTTCCTGCGTGTAGTATGTGCAATAATGCCCGCTTTGGACACACTCATTGGTTTGAGAAGGCAAGTTTTTGATCAGTCAAGGAATGAAAAGTCCTGATTGCTGGGGATGATTATGAGGGGACAGCCTAGTAAACGGCAGCAGACCAGAGCAGCGTGACCAGATTAATGACAGATTGTTTTAGGTTGCTGGGATTAGCAATGGCCCATTGGGTTTGAAGTTAGCCCAGCTGCTCAACCAAAAGGAAAAGAATGAACCTTTTAGACCTGGGATATTCTCAGCTGTGAACTACTGTAATCCTGAATTCTCTCAGATCAACCTCTTTTTATGTGGCTTGCTGATTTACTGTCCAGTTGCTGATTCAGTGAGTCAGATGGCTTTTATGCCATGTGAATATTTAGATGAACCCAACATTAGCTAATTGTTTTATATGACATTACCCCATTTATAGTCTAGTCACTAGTATTTTTAGGAGATTTTTGCTCACACACTGGAGTTATTGTCTCATGGCTTTGAAAAGTTTACTATGACCGCCAGACTAAAAATGGAGTAAAGTCTTTGGAGGTCAGCAAATTGTTTGGAGAGGAATTTGTGGATTGCTGCAGATTTTCTCAGCCCTGTCAGCTTTGCATATTTTAAAATGGAGGATATAGCGAATAGCTTCATGCCTGTGTGTGATGATATTGCTTTTAAGGTTCTGTCTGTTGACTTTTGAGTGTTTATTTTTACTTTATATACTGTGTGTGTGTGTGTGTGTGTACAGTATGTATGTATATGTATGTATATATTACTTTGTTGCTTTGATCATTGTCAAATCTCATTCTGCTTATGTTTTCTTCTTTTTAGGGATGCTTATCAAAGATGGCAGCCCGAACCTGGTTCTAAGGCAGCCATGTTGGTGAAGGTGAACAGCATGAGCCGTAGCCAGCCTATCCCAGCCTTGCATCAGCAGCACCTCCAGCCCAGTGCGCACAGCAAAGCCAACACCGTCAACCTGCACCCCTCTAGCAGTAAGACCCAAGGAGGACATCTAAGTTCTACCCAGGGATATAAAACCGCCCCTTCTGGCAAAATGACAGCTGACACACGTCAGGCCCATCACTTGAGAAAAGCCAGCAATGGCAGCTTCTGTTTGGTGACATCAGACAGTAGCCATGCTAGTCCGCTCCTTCACAGGTCACAGACCTGCACACCATGCCCGGTCTCTCCCCAGTATGGTTGCTCTACCCCAATCTATGACGAGCCAGTTTCAGAATGTCCCATATATGATGAACCCCCAACAGACATGGAAGTTGAGGGGGCGCACCTGTACAACGGACAACCTCTGTCTCGTCTGACACCTACCCATAGCCTCCAAAAACCTAGACACCTCCAGCACCCTGGTTCATCTCATTCAGGGTCCAGACACAAGAGGAATCCCTCTGCCTCTGACTACAGCCCAGCTGGTCTGGAGTGCATCAAGCACATGATAAACGTAGACCCCAAACAGGGGCTTGTATCTGGCTCTCCTGTACCCACACGTACCCCTTCCCCTACCTCCAGGCAGGATCCTGTCTTGCCCCACCCTCAGCCACATCCCCAAGCCCACTCTTTGCCCCAGGCTCGAGGCCAGATGAGGGACAGAGAGCCAGGGACCCCGGGCCCAAGTACACTGGACAAGAAGCAAAGCTGGCGGGTCCTTGAGGCCACTGTCCAACGCGCCATGGAGGCACGACACAGCAGACAGAGCAGCCAGGCTTCACAGGACTTCCCCTCTTCAACCCCCCAGGCCATTGCAAACTATCAAGACTCTGGTTACTCCACCGGCCCCTCCCCAAGTCTGAGAAGAAAGAGCAGGAGGAGGGTGGGAGCCGGTGGTGGTGCAGGAGGCAGGCCGGGGTCGGTAGGCAGCAGCGGGGAGCTGTGTGCCCTCAACGAGAGGCTCATGGCTGAGATGAGGGAGGTGGTGAGTCGCTCCAATACCATGAGGGAAGTGAGAGCGGGGCTGGACCAGGAAATGGGGGAGAGGGTTGTCGTACCTCGGACACGCTCCCCTGCGGACTCACTCAGGTGGTACGGAGGAGGGGGAGGAGGGTCAGCAAGCAGGTGCGCATCACGAGAGGAACTGACTGGGGCTCCCCGGTCACTGAGTAGGGCAGGTAACCATGGCAATCCTGCGCTGACCCCTCTGGAGATACCAGGAAGGCAGAAAAGGACCTATGAAAAGGTAGACACCTTGGAGATGAGTGTGAATAGCCAGGCCAGCCTGTCTTCTCCAGAGACCCCAGGACCAACCTCCCAAGTAACTACTCTGCCCTTTTGTGTGTGTGTGTGTGTGTGTGTGTGTGTGTGTGTGTGTCTGCTCATTCAGCTGTGTGTGTTTGTGTGTGTGTGTGTGTGTGTGTGTGTGTGTGTGTGTGTGTGTGTGTGTGTGTGTGTGTGTGTGTGTGTGTGTGTGTGTGTGTGTGTGTGTGTGTGTGTGTGTGTGTGTGTGTGTGCTGACAGTATCAGCAGGAGCTGTTCTGTGCTATAGGTCAGCTTTTCCATAATGGAGAACAGTAGAGCAAACTCTAGATCAGATTCCCTCCTTCGTGATACTCCTTGCTTCTAGAAGAATAGAATTCAACTATTTGGATTGTTATAACTCAGGTTGTTATTTACTTGTAAAGAGGTGTGGGGTCTATAGATCCTCTGAGTACTGATGTCTCTCAAAATTCAATCAGATTCAATTTCACTGTGACAAATGAAGCAGAGTAATTCCTTATCTGCGTATTATGGGAATTTTTTGTTTTGTCTAGTCCTCAGAGAGCTGTAAGTGGGAGAATGGAAATATTGTGTGACTAAACTAAATACTAAAAGAAATATAAAATCCCTAGACAACACAACAGATGTGGTTAGATTTAGTCTTTGCAGAGCACTAAAAACACAGGAACCACCAACTTATCTTGACATTAAGAGTCCTAACAAACATTTAAACATTTAAAGATAAAATAACTATTTTGATTCTCAAAACAGTTGTATAAGTGGCAGAATGTGGAGCCGGTTCCAAGATCTGCTACTACTAATCCCCAAATCCCCTCTTGCAAGAGAATCACTCCCCATACCTCCATACATTAGTGTTTTCTGAAACGACCCCACTGCACCGCTGCTACTACAATAATGACGGTTTGATTCAGCACAAAGCTGTGGGATGAAAATCAGTAAGGCTAATTTGTCCCTTTGAAAAGAACACTGAGCATTTGTGAGTAATGCCTTTTACATTCCAATCTTGAGTCTTGAGAGTAAATGTCCCCAGAACAACCACAGTCCCAGCATTACCTGTCATCCTCTTACCACCGTCCATCTGCCCTGCACTGCAGGTACTGTATACTCATAGGCCATTTCTGTGCTTGGGCATCTGAGGCTCATGCCAGGCCAGAGAGATTCAGGACATGGCTTCCCTTGGTCAGGAAGGAGGGCCGCTGCGGCCCATATGGCCCAAGCTTGGCAGGGAGAAAGGAGGAGGAAGAGGGGGCATTTTGGTACCACTGTGACTTAAGCATGTTAGACAACAGCCAAGGAGTACTGAGCAGGCCCCCTAAGTCTGCCCTGGAATGTTCTTCAGACCTGCTGTTATATCACTCACAGATCATGGCTTGCTATGTATCAGCAGCTCCATATTTCCATATTTGAACATTCTGTTCTTACTGAGACTATTAAGACCTTTGAACTAGCTTG
The DNA here is from genome assembly GCA_026937815.1 of Etheostoma perlongum. Lineage (NCBI taxonomy): Eukaryota > Metazoa > Chordata > Actinopteri > Perciformes > Percidae > Etheostoma > Etheostoma perlongum. The sequence continues at coordinate 9,663,057 of CM049374.1, forward strand.
TTCAAAGGACACACTGAAACTGTCTGTTTCCACAAAAGCTTGAATAATTCATGTTTTTAAAATATTTTCCACTGTCTCAATCTATAGTATGACTAAATGCACATCATGTGCCGGTCCATCTGTAAACTATCTGTAATTTATGGAAAGTAGAAGTTGTACATTCCTATTCTCTAGTTAAACATGTGCTTTATTGCATTTGATCTTCTGGAGTTGACTTCTGTCACCAATTTCTTTCTAAAAACAGAAACTGTGTATGACCATATACACTCTCTGGCAAAGCCAAAGCTCACATCTGCTCCATTTGATTGAGAAGCCAAGATGCAAAGTCCAGCTTGTCTGGCACTTGTGAACTCCATATTACATCAGGGTCTCATTGAAAAAACATGTTGATGCGTTTTATGTTGCATTAGTAAATTTAAGCTTTGATTCTGGCTCAGGTCTGATGTTGTTCCTGGCTGTTTGCGGAGAATATTTGGGTTACTGGCTTTTTCTGTAAACGGAGTATGAGGTGCTCCTTATAGTCATAAACTAAACCGCAGGGATCACAGGGAGGTCTATTAGCATGGCTTTGGTTTTGCAGGGTAGATGAGTCTGGTGTGGAAAGGGGCTGGGGTAAGGACCGTCATGCCACTATCTGGTTACCTGCTCCAGAGGCCAGGGTTCATGAGGATTTGGGGATATTTTGGGGAGGCATCAGGAAAGAAATACGCCAATCCTGTAACGATTCCCACTGGAACCCCAGCACTGCAGAATAGAGCACAGTAGGCGGAAGGCAGCACAGCTCCTAGTGTGACACAGTGAATACTCTGCAGCTACACACACAGTTTGGACCTCTGCTGCACTATTGCCTCATCCCCTCTTTCTCCTCTTCTGATACCCTCCCTCCTGCTCTTTGGTAGAACTTTTCTTCTCTATTTAATGTCCACCTCTTGTCCCCCTGCAGGCGGGCACCCTAGAACTGCAGGCTCAGTTGGAGAGCAGAAAAAAGGCATGGTAGATGGGCGGACTGCTTCCCTAGGCCCTCATTGCCCTGTCAACCATGACAACAGAGAAGGAGTTGATGTGGAAGGTGGAAGAGCACAGGGATCCTCCTTCCAGCTCTCCTACGCCACCCTGCGGCAGCCCCCACCTCCCGACATGGGCATGGAGGACTGGGCCAGCAAGCACCTCAACATGCACACCCAAGGCCTGTTCCGTCGCCGTGTCTCCATTGCCAACATGTTGTCGTGGAACCGCGGTTCCATCAAAAAGCCCATGCTAGTCACCAGCAACCGCGCTGTCAGGAAGGAGGCCTGCGAGATGTTCAAACTGGTGCAGGCCTACATGGGAGACAGGCCTTCACGTCTTGACCGCCGTCACTGTGCCCTCCTCATCATCACCAAGTGCTGGGACATGCCAGGGCTGCGGGACGAGCTGTACGTGCAGCTGGTAAGGCAGACCACAGGCAATGCCACCCCGAGAAGCTTGGCGGGAGGCTGGGAGCTGATGGCTGTCAGTTTGGCGTTCTTCGCCCCCTCGCCTAAGTTCCGCTGCTACTTGGAGGGCTACATCCAGAGACACACGGACCCTGCCAGCGACAAGAAATGTGAGTCTCAGACTGAGCAACATGGTGGGTCACCTTTCTTTCTTCTGTACCTCCCTGTGTTTATGTAGGCCAGAGAGATGTTTTTCTTTTTAAAATTGCATTTGCATTTTCCTCCATATTTTGCTTTGGAATTGTGATTTAACTCAGTATGATCATGATAAAAAGTACACTATTGTTTTTGATGAGTCCAAAAAATCTGTCGAATTTGTGTTCATCTAACTGGCCATCAGAAATTTGACCTTTGCTGTCTTCTGTTTGATAGTGACTCAGTTCATATTGGAGCAGCAGGAACTAAAGCTGAAGAAGAATTCAAAGTCCAGAAAAAAGAGGAAACAGAATACAGATGAAGAAGAAGGTACATCTTTTGTTCATTACTTGCTCTTCAGTCCTAAATATCGCTTTAAGATCCTCAGATCCTTAGTAGTTCCCATTTGTATAAGCTTATCTGTTTGACAGAGTACAAAGTAGGCAGGGATGGAGTCCCAAATATGTTTTTCTACTTTCTTTAAAAGCTGTCTGGAGTCTAAGCCATGCAAGCCAATACAAATCTATCATATCACTCCCTGTAGAGTGACCACTTTGTGTGGGATGGAAAATTCAGCACTGTGCAGTTTGCCAGATGAGTACATGCTGATGTACTTGCAGACACAATGAATGGTTTTCACAGAAGGTTGAGTTGGAAAAAAACATGTAGGATACGAATTTCAGAATGTTCTCTATACACACAATGGACCACACTGTGAATCATATTAGCGGTCTATGCATGTCAGACATTTAAGGGGATACCTACCAGTACTCATCGGCACGTGCCCTCATTAGAGCAGCCCACACTGCCAGCTCATATGATGATGTCACCATACAGGAACCCAATCATCTCACAGCGAACACCACAGCAGTGGCCTCACACATTGTACTTTAGTGACTCAGACTCCAACTGACTAAGAGGTCAAAGAGAAAGCCTACGGAACGTTTCTGCCTAAGTCAAAAGGTCTTTAGAGAGAGGAATCTTGATGAAAGTCTTAAAAAAAACACATAACGAGAGCTACTGTTTGTTTGATGGATAACGAGGCTGGAACACATTCATTGTGTCTAATTAGAGTAATTAGCTGCTGTAAACAGAACCAGTACAAGGCGCACATGGGAACTGGGGGCCTCTTTTTAGGCCAGACCTGGTCTTGGCTTGGACAAGGACTTTATTTATTTTATTTATTTATTTATTTATTAATTCAGGACAGTGCACATTAATGAACATGCACGACAGTACACGTAAATGTGCCAGATTGTAGCCCGAGGGCTAATTTCCATCTGCAGTCCAATAGGCAGGTTAGGGTTACAGTAAAAACAGACATAGGATAATAACACTTAGCATATAAAAACAAAAAGAAAAAAAAAAAGAGAAAAGAAAAAAAAAATTAAAGAAATACAAAGAAAAAAAAGAAAAGAAAAAACAGGACAATTCAATAGTAAAAAAAATAAAATAAAATAAAAAAAATAAAAAAAAAACAAGACAACAAAAACAAAATGTAAACACAAGTTAGCGGTGATCACATGTTTGGTTAGCTCTAAGCCACAGCTTTACCTGGCTCTTAAAGGAGGCCAAAGTGGGCCGTTCTCTTATAGTTGGAGGAAGTGTGTTCCATAATGCACTGCCTTTAATAGATAGTGCATTATGGCTGAAGGAGGTTTTTCTAAAAGGAACCTCACAGTCCCCGTTTACAACATCTCTGGTGATCCGAGAGTGTCTGTATTTAATAAACTCCATCACTGGAGGTGGTGCCAGGCCATGAAGTACTTTATAAATTAAGCACAAATAGGAAAATTTACAATAACTATCAAAACTCAGTATATTTCTCTAAGATATTGCAATGATGATAAGAGAAAGTTTTTTTTTATCCAGAATCTTAACTTTGTTGTTGAAGTGTTAGTTTCAGCCAAAATTAGTGTAGACTTGTCTCATTAACAAAGCCCAAGATGAGACTGAATTTGTCTTCTCAACATTCTTTTAATGGCTCTGTGTTTTTGTTGTCAAGTTTAGCTTCAATGCATATGTAGACAGGTGTCATGCCGTTCTCAGCCTGGCACAGTACACTCAAGCTCCTAATGAGCTCATATTTCTCCTGGGCTTTGGTTGCCTGGTTGTTGTTGTTTTCATGCCATCAAACCTGATGTAAATATAGATGACCAGTAGCGTTTAAACCCTTTCTCAGGAGCTCTGCCATCTTGCTTTTCTGAGTGTAAAGGCCCGTACACACCGGGACGAATATCGCCGGGCGTTATTCGTCAGCGTTTTTCTGACGTGTTTTTGTGTTCACACCCAAGCGATTTTCGCTGACGATGAGCCGAATGAACATGCAAATTCATTATCTGTCACTAGATGGCGCTTAATGTAAAACAGAAATACCCCCGTGGGTGGCGCTTCGCAACTTTGCGCTTCTGATACTGCAACTCAGAAGAAGAGCAGAGAAGAAGAGAGCAAGTATTTAGAACATTTCTTCTAAATCAGATATAGCTCTTTATGTTCCGAAACGAACGAGACCAGCAGCTCAACATTTATTTTGGACATCGTGCTTTGCCTCTTCCTCGTCTCGTGGCAGTGATGACGGTGGCGTATGTCTTCTTCGTTTGTGTGCTCGGTAAGACCGTTTTGTGCTTGAGCGCCGCCAAGTTGTGTTTTACTGTAACTTCAGAAGCACAAGACACGTGAGCAAAAGGGCCGATTTCATTGGTCGGATAGTTTTTGAAAACCAAAAAACGAACCCGAGGCGTTTTTTAAAAAATGGAGCTTTTACTGCCGCGTTTTTCGTCTGTGCACACTCTCATTGACGCCCTTTGTTTAGTCACGACGCGTTAAACGTCGGCGAATATCGCGCGCGAAATTCGTCCCGGTGTGAACAGGCCTTAAGTGTACAGCCTCTATGTTGGGAGCCTTGCGAAAAATAGCCTGTCTTTGCCAAAATCAAGGGCAAATTATTGGTATGATCTCTCTAATTAGAAATAATTATAGTCAAACTTGGTCAGATTAGCTGCAGTCGTGAGCCTGCATGGGAGTCACCTGTTTGCCATAAATCTGGTTTGACTGTAGGGAACATGTTGGAAAGTGTTTGTTACATTTTAAAATCCCATCTGTGGTTTTGGCTATCTGGCCCTGCTTTAGGTAGCTGATACGGTAGAGATTCTGGGAACGCAATAGACCCCCTGAAAGATCTCAGCGTTTGTTACCACAGCAATGAGAGATGGGTATGATTTCTTTTTATGAGTGCACACAATGACTCAACAATCAAGATTTTCTGTTGGCTTGTTGGTTGTTTGAAAGCTAGCATACATAATCCAACTTTTTAGGGACAGATCAGGTTCTTCTGTAACCTGTGTCTCTTGAAGGACATCCAACCTCAGAAAATAACATTGTTTCTCTGATTCAGTTCACTTCCAAAATAGATCTAGGCCCTACAGTAGCTACTTAGGGCAGGTAGCAGACAGAGAGCCTCTGTTTTTCTCATTTGCCCTTCATGTCTGTGGACGCTGATGAATCACCTGAACGTTGGAGGTGCAGGCCGGATCCCGTCTCTAAAGCTTTTGTTCAACAGCAGTAAATCTTCTTTCAGCCTGACAGTTTAGCCAGGCCTGCTCTAATCCCCATATGCCTGAATTGCACCGTCAACATGTCTCTCCAATTACCACTGCATGCCTCTCATATGCAACTTGACATCTGTCTGGGGTCGAAAAACCCTGTTGGTGGGAAATGATTTCAATAATTTATTAGTTTGTGTGTTCAGTAATGTCTGATGCTTAAGGGTTTTACATAGGGTCTTTGAGGACATAACAAGGTGGGCAAAGTGTTTCTTGTGGACTTTGGTGTCATCGTTTCTCAGTCCTGAATTTTTCTCTTCTGTCAACCTATAGGTCTCCCTATCAGCACATATGCCAAGTTCTGCCATAGGAAATTGCAGAAGGTGGCGATCACCGGAGGAAAAAAGGTAAGCTAAAAAAATAAAAAAGAGGTGGTAAGCTTTAGATGTTGCATTTACATGCTATTAAAAATATGCCACTATCATATGATTAAAAATAGGATGTATCAGCTTAAAAGTTGTGATTCGACATCGGAGTCATCTTAAGTACTGTCACAGAGCGAGACATAATTATAGGCACACTGACACAGTCATAGGTAGAGACATAAACACAGACCCAGTCATAGTAGCACAGCTGCATACACATGCTTTCCTTATCTCTCACCCCTCCAGGGTCTACGTAAGCCCACCTTGGAGGAGATCGACCACAGTAGGCGGGCCATCGTCACTCCCTCCCTGTTTGGCAGTTCTCTGGAGGAGGTGATGGAAAGGCAGAGCGAGCTCTTCCCAGATAGGAAACTGCCCTGGGTGCAAGTTCAGCTTTCCCAGTATGTTCTGGCTCTGGGCGGGGCTCAGACCGAGGGCATCTTCAGGTAAGAAAGACTTAACTCAGAGTGAGCAGAGTGAGAGAGGTGGAGTGTAGGAAATTAGAAGGGGGATCTTATGTACTGTATGTGCTTCATTGTATGCATAGTGTGTATAAACAAATGTGTGTATGTGTGTGGTCTCTTGTATTGCTGTATTTCAAAGTAGGCTCTCCCTGTGTAAAGCACACACAACAGACAGCAGAACAAACACAGCCCTGCTTTGCTCCTCAGACCAGCACTGTTTAATTTGATACTTCATAATATGTGTTTACATTACTGCTTAAGCTTACAAGCATGTGGGAACTACATGATTGTGTGTTTGTGTAGGATTTTCTCCAGCAACTGTAATTCTGTAACATCTTGACTTGTTTAGTAAAGTGCCCCCTTTCCCTCCCTGTGAAACTCCGCTCCTACACACAACGCAGACTGTCCTGAACAGTGTGTTGTTTGGTTGTGTTATGTTTATTCAGTTTTTGTTTTTTCCAAAGATGTACTGCGAACAAAGAGTCCTCTCAGCTCATGTTTGAGGCTTATTGGGAGTGCAGTAGCAATGGCTTTGCCACAGGATATGGCGAATCTGTAATGATGGAAGTAGGGGTCCCTCTTGTGGCCACTGAGTGTAACTAACGTGCTGTGTTTTTTCAGAGTGCCTGGAGACATTGATGAAGTAAATGCGTTGAAGCTCCAAGTAGACCAGTGGAGGATCCCAGAGAATCTCTCTGACCCCAATGTTCCTGGTAAGGAAGGATGTATTTGGCTTTTATGTCTGCATGTATGTGTTGGGTGTGAATGTGAAAACTAAGGGTACGTTTGTCTTGTTCAGCCTCTCTAATGAAGCTGTGGTATCGGGAGCTGGAGGAACCTCTCATCCCAATGAACTTCTACAAGCAGTGTGTCAGTAACTGTGACGACCCAGTGGCGGCCATTGCTGTGGTTCAGTCTCTGCCTGAGCTCAACAGGCTGGTGCTCTGCTACTTCATCCACTTTTTGCAGGTAACCCACATGTTGACCAATATTTATAAATGCAGCCCATACCCATAATTTAACTCAACCAGGGTTCCTATTCCAATCACACCATTATGGTGATATCTGTACAAGTTTTTGCCCCTGCCTTTTTGTTGTGTTTCCATATTTAGTTAATTTAAGTAATTTAATGAAGAAGCTTCATGTTACCTTTTGGTACAGGCACATAATTGCAATATTATATTCAACCCTAAAAGTAAGATCACTATTGCCAACTAAACCTAGCAGCTGTGACCACATCCATCCAATTTTAAAAATAAATTAACCAAAACTTAAAGGTGCTCTAAGCGATGTTGGGTGGCGTTACTCCTTGTTGACGTTCAAAGTATTTTCAACCAGAACGAGCAAATTTCCATCCTGATACCTTCAAAAATGTATTTCCCCTACAGAAAGAGTAGAACTAACTAACTAACTTAGCTACACTTGGACTACTGTACACAAACAGTTAACCTGATTAAAATAATTAATATTAACATATTTCCGTTGAGCTCTTGGATACCTGAATGTGACTCCCGATTACTCACTCCAGGACAACGGTGAGCCTGTACACGCTCAGCCTGGCTCATTGCTTTCTCTCTCCTTCCATCCTGACTATCTCTAGGTATTTGCTCAGCCATCCAATGTGGCTATAACCAAGATGGATGTGAACAACCTGGCTATGGTGATGGCACCTAACTGCCTTCGATGCCAATCCGACGATCCACGGATCATCTTCGAAAACACACGCAAGGAGATGTCCTTCCTGAGAATGCTAATTGTTCACCTGGAAACCAGTTTTATTGAAGGGGTGGTGTAAACACTGCAAACCACAGAGCCCACCTCAGGTGCTGAATCAGCATCTCCAGTTACACATTTACAATCATGCATAAACACTTTGTGTTCAGACCACACTGGAAATTCTTCAGTTGAGATATTACAACAGCTTGGAGCTTTCTAACTGAGAGACAAGACACCTTAGGTTTCACTGTGTTTTTCGATACTAAAATCAACAGTGACAGATTTAAAGTGGCTCACTTCAATGACCGCTGCGAGTGAAAACAGATTTACTCTTTTGTTTCTAACTAAATGGGTAGTACTACAGCTCCATAGAACAGCTGCGCTGTGTCAAGGGAGAGTCTTACAGTAATTACTTTACTTGCACAACAAAACATAAAGGCAGCAGCGTTGACATTCTGGTTTCATTCGTGTGTGTGCGTGTGTGTGTGTGTGTGTGTGTGTGTGTGTGAATGAATGAAAGACACCCTTCTTTTATCATGTACAGAATGTTTTCAAAAAACAAGTTAAAGAACTATTGTAATGGTGTCTTACTAGTAAGCTTGCCTGTGCTGTTTTGACAAGTTGTACCGAACGCTCGTCTCCTCATATTTCATTTTTTCGAGACACAAGAAGCCGCTCCACCACAACTATTCTGACTGAGTACAGAGCCTTCAGGATGTGCTGTAAGCTATTTGTAACGGATGGTGGCGATTTTCTATGAAAATAAACTTAGAAAGTGCTTTCATTTTACAACTTTTTAACACTCAAGTGAAGTTAGACGAGAGTGTTGTAATTACTGTTTGTCGTAAGGATGTTGGAGGTTAGTAAGGTAATACTCTTTCACTATTATCTATAAAAAAGGCTTTCAGTTGGAATTGTGTTCTCTTTTGTTTGTGGTCTTTATGTTTTTTGACTCAGGTCTTATGATAAAACGGGTGTTGGATGTGATAACTGTACATGGCTTCCCTTACAGACGGAATATTTGATTAATATAACACAAACTCCTGTAATGAGAATTAATTATTGTTCAACTGTCAAGCACTATGAGAATGTAGATTAAGCTTTTTGTGTCCCCTTTCAGGCTTTGACCGTGTAAATAAATGCTGCGTGTAAATAGTATTAACTCTGCTTAAGTGTAGTCTAATGATCCAGGTTAAGGGTGAAGTTAAATGTTGCTGTAAAGAGCAAAAAAGGTGTTTTTGTAATTAACTGTTCATTTCTCTGCTGTAACCGCCTGCCTTTTGAACATAGGACTGATTCAAACCACTTTCCGTGTGTGCGTGTGTGTATATGTGTGTTTGCATACCTACTTGTTATAATGTGGAATGGCTGTCCATAAATAAAGATTTGTTCAATTGTAGATTGGATGCCTTGTGTTTATGTTGTCATGTTTGCCTTTAGTTTGATAGTGGAGTGTAGTGCAGAGAGGAGGCAGGAAAGGGGTGGAGAGAGGAGGGACCACATGTAACAAAGACCCCTGGCAGGTATCTACAACCTAATGATTAAAAAGATGAGTCACTAGAGAACATTTAATTTGCCTCCTAAATCTATATTACAATTAGTTGGTATGACACAATCAATTTTCAAACTTGAAAAAGACACTTAATGCATTAGTTGAATAATATAATGATGTAGCCAAATGAGCTCCACAAACAAAGAGGGTGGAGCACAATTTAATTTGTAAGATATTCTCCTGACCACCTAAATCGGTGTGAAGGATTTTGTCTAAAATACTTGTAGGTGACAATATTTTAAAGGATTCTTATTTTACCTCAGTGCATTGTTTGGGTTTATTTGATTTGAAATGTAATGATGTTTAAACAATATTTGTGTATGTACACTTCAAATCTGGGTTTAATGAATGACTAAACTAATGGAATATTATATTTTAAGATTTGTAGTTATTATATATAAACAGTTTAATTGGTCTAAAGGGGTCAAATCCCTGCAAATTTACAAAATAACATTACATGTGTTCCTTAATTTTGTCCTCTAAGGACCTTAACTTTTCAATTAAAGTGAAAACTCAAGGGTTTGTAACATAAATGTATGTTTTTAGGAATTAAGGGTGTTTAAAGATCATTAAAGGGTTAAAAGCCCTTAAAGTGGACCCCAAAAAATGAAGGTCCTTAAGGTTTTAGTCAATTTTAAGGGTATTTTCTCCCTAAACCATGCATATAAATATATATGTATGCAAATATCTTGAAATATTACAATCTATTCATGTATCTAATTATTACCCTCTACACCCAAAGAGGGCATCTCTCACGTCAGCTTTGGATACACAACAGGTAACAACAGATACAAGCCGTTCCCCATCCTGTTAAAAGAGGTGAACTTTTCATGCACTAGGGAAAAAGTCTTGAATGTGTAACAAACGACGAGAAAAAACAGTCCTTTAGGAAGATGGTTGGGGTCGAGTCTATTTATTTTCTTTTAAAGCCGATAGATAGATAGATAGATAAACATCAAGACAACAATTGTTTATTGATATGGGTTACGATATAAATGTATTACATAAAGACATTTATGCCAGTCTAAAATGGTGGACAAACAAAATTGAGTTTAGCTTGGTCACCCTCCACTCCTGTAAATAAACAACAGTTACTTTGGGTGGACGGTGGGTGGAGCTATGCGCCCATCAGATAGATAGTGAACAATAACGTAACTTGCTCAGGGCCTTCCTTGAAGATCCAAATGTGTTATATATAAGAGTAGAAAGGTATAGGCTTATTTTGGCCTCCATTTGATTTACTGGTGTAAATATTATTATATTAGTTGTTGTCAAGCCATGTCCTAAAAGCTTGATTTGTTCAATTAGGTCCTTTTAAAATATATTTAAGTGCTTCGACTCACACATGTTCACATGTTTATGAAAGTACATAAACTGGACATTTTAAAAGCAAAACAAAGTTGCTTATTTTTTAAGTGTAAATAATATTATCGGAATAGGACACTGGGGCGCTGTATGAGCATGCGCAATGTAGCGCCACAGTACCCGCGCCGGTGGTGAGTGCAACGGGGAGAAATTCAACTGCGTGATCTGGACAAGGCAGACGGAGGCGGCGATACCAGCACTTTAAAGGGATTACGCTGCACAATTTATACGCAACTGGACAAAGAGTGACTGGTAGGACAGGTAGGAAACCCAAATTGTTTCCCCCCTTCGCTTCAGAGTTTACAATTCCTCATAACCTCGCGAATGAGGCTGGTTTGGTTGATGCGTCAACGGCGTAGATAGATGGTGTGGTGCCGCATGTCGGCTTTTGAGTTCAAAACAAACGTGACGAAGTAGCTAGCTAGGTAATAAAATTGAAACATTTATACATTTAGTTCTATTCGTGTAATTACCGGTGTGTCTCTCACACGCTGTATGGTTTTTCACTGGGTGGTTTTAATGCTAGGTGGTTTCTTAGTTGGGGAAGTTTCATGATTGCTTTGCATTTCACCGCCGCTCTTTCTCAGCACAAAAAAGTATGACAAAGTAGGCCTAGCGCGAGGCCCAGAAGAGCTTTGTGAGTGACAGCTGCACGGCCAATCAGATGCCAGCATTACGCCAACACCAGACTCGGTCGACCAGTTACATTTGCCTAAAGCACTGACGTCGTCGGTGGTTTTCTCGCGCAGCGCCCACTGATTATAAAACTCTGATCAAAGTGTTTCAATAGCAGAAGTGGTCAACAGTATATGCCTTGGTGAACACGAGACAGCATGGACTCGTTGTTTGCTGTTAAACAGTTGAGACCTGTGAAGTGTATGTGAAAAAACTGTGTGGGATGCTTTTATCTCAGTATAATATCAATTTACAATTAAATGAATCAGTGCAAAATAAACCATTTAAATTGGTCAACATCATCATTAATTCTCGTGATTGTGCCATCACCAACTCTCGGTTCGCGGCGCGCCCTGCATGTACAATGCTGCTGTCTGTCTGGCTCTTTGTGCAGGCCATGAAAGCACATTTTCATTTTACATATTACATTTTACTGAATATGATATCGTTTCCTGTTTGAATGCCGTGCTAGGAATCTGCCTGCTGCAGACGAATATTCATAAGGGGCTTTTCCATTGTCTTCTATTGTGTCTATACGTAAAATTGGCTGATCAGAAAACACGTGGGCTGAGTAGTGTGCAGACATCCGGTTTGTACGTTAAACTGAAAGCCAAAAGCTCCGGACTGCCTTCGCTATGATGAACCGAGTCCGCTATAACCTGGACGGAAGTAAGACGTTGTAATATCTTTTTGTTTAGTCATTTAAAAATGTTTAGCTTTTATTTGATGGCGCCGATATCTCGCTTAGCCCTCTTGTTTGCCCGACAAAGGAGGCGCTGTTATCCAGAGGGAATTTAATTTTTCTGTGTAAGACAAAAAGATTATCCTCCGCCACAAAGCCCTTTTATTTTAGGTAAAGGGCTGAACATCAGCAGCAGACTACGGGTCTGTATTTGAGACTGCATATACAAGGACCCAATATACTGTTCATCAGTCGAGTATTGACGCTACCTTGGTGCATAATTACCTGCTTACTGTACTGGTGGGTGATAACAGTAGGAAGTGAAAGCTATGGACAATATATCATTCTTTTACCTTCTCTCTGACTGTACCTTGTGCCTTTTTTAATATGGAGTAAACGAATACTGAATACATACATCAGATATCATCAGGAACCTGTGTGAAGTCGTTTCTTAGCTCTCTAGTGATCACTGCACATCTGGTATTAGTTACACATTTCATCATCATTTGAGGTACATGGCTCACCGTAATATCGGTTTTCCCTTGCTTTACAATGTTTTACAATGTGTAATCTGTAGCTTAATATATTTTCCCAGCCTGGACTACATTATTGGTCTGTTGTCATATAATGGAAGGGTTGAACTTGCCTTTTAAACACCCAAATTGCTACTCAGGTGCAAACCTATGATTTTACACAGTCTTTTGGAGATAATAATTGTTAGTGATGACCTGAGGGAGACAAGGGTGACTGCAAATTGTCTGTAAAGTCCTTGATAGTCACGTGTATTGTGTTCTTGGCTCCCAATGTGGGTTTCTCAGTAGTGTACCCAAGGTCATATGGGTGTAGTTTTGATTTGTATGTTTATTGGCTAATGTATGTATGTGTGTGTGTTGTTTGTGTGTGTGTGTGCGTGCGCGCGCATGTGTGCGTACAGGAAGGGAGCCTTGATGTGGGCAGTATGAGTAAGACGCCCCCTAACAGAAGAGGGATATCTTTTGAGGTGGGAGCTCAGCTTGAAGCCAGAGACAACCTCAAAAACTGGTGAGTCATGGCCTCGCTCATTCCTCCCCATCCCTGTAACTGTTCACTTCCTTCACTCTTACTCTCATAAATTCTCATTCTCTCCATTCTAGGCTTTGGCTAGCTATTCTGTGTCTTATCAAACATTAAAAAATTAAGAAAAGAGTGATGAAAGCCACTCAGACCTATCATTGCTCCTTTGCCAGTAAACAACAGCTGCCAATGGGTATGTGGCCCTTGATCTGGATTAGGACTGAGCGATTTTGGGGGGGGGGGGAATTGAATTGTGATTTTTCTATATTGCGAATATGATCCTATCTGTGATTTGAAATTATTTTTTTTATCTTAAATTCAATATTTACTGTGGAACAGATAAGACATGTCATGGAGCATTATAACATAAGACACCATCACAAATGCTCTATAATCTTATGCAAGGATGAGGTACCATGGACCGTCAGCCCAGTCCTTTGACAGACACATTTATGCTCATATTATGCTTTTTTTCCTTTTTCCCCTTTCCTTTATTGTGTTATACATATTGTTTGTGCATGTTATAGGTTAACAAATTGAAAAAGCCCAAAGTCCACCGCAAAGGCACTTAAAGGAGAATTCCGGCCAATTTTTATGTTAATCTTGATCGCTATAAATATGCGTGTACTTTTGATTGGGAAAAAAAAGAAGTCGTCTTGATCGGTGCAGGCAACACGGAGTATCAGCAGCTACATGTGCAAGCTTCCACTCAGCTAAAACAGGAGTTGTCGGAGCAATTTTTTGAGTGCCTTTGTGCTTCTTAACAGACACAAAATGCAATTTAAATGTCAGGGCCCTTACGTGACAACAATATGCGTTTTCAACACAGACATTGTTTAAATTCACCTACCCTGTCTCTATCCTTAGCTTGCTCTGTTAGCTGCTATCTGTTCGCTACTAGCTGCTGCCCATGATGTTCAGCCACGCTTCTGTGATACTCGTCACACAGCAGTTCTGTGTGAAATTTGTAGCTCATCCATTTTGTGTGTGATTGATCGGGGGTTGGTGAGTAAGAAGCTTGTCAATTCGTGTGGTAGTTCCCTTAGTCGCGCTAGCAGCATCCTTGCTTCTCGGAGCGATCTGAACACTGTTTACTTTTTTCTGCTACATCGGGACTTCAGTGCGAGACGACAGCTAGCCTTCTCTAACACTATCACTGTGCAAGCCACAGACATCATTTGGCCCGTTTTCATGGAGTTATATAGTCACTAATATGGTGGAAAAGGCATGACCTGTCCTCTGGAGGACATAGACAGACCACTTGGCGCTCACTGGATTGTTTTCGGGAGCGGAAGGTAAGGGCGGCGGGGAGAAATCGGAAGCAAGGATGCCAGTCGGGCCTGCTAGCGCGGCTAAGGGAACTACCACATAAATTGACGCGGCCAAGCCTCCTATTCACCAACACCAGATCGATCACACACAAAATGGATGAGATACTAATACACACAGAACTAATGTGTGATGGTTATCAAAGAAGCCTGACTGAACATCACAGACAGCAGCTAACAGCCAGCAACTTACAGGGCAAGCTAGCTACCGGCAGGCTAGATAGAATGTCATCTACTTGCATATACTATGCTCTCCATCTCTGCAAGATTCAGAATTCTGTGTTTTTTGAAAATTAAACCATGCTGCGCATTGGAGTGTGAATGTGTGTGAGTGTTTATCTGATGAGCAGGTGGCACCTTGTACGGCAGCCTCGGCCACAGTGTATGAATGTGTGTGAATGTATCCTGTATGATGTAAAAGCGCTTTGAGTAGTCGTTAAGACTAGAAAAGAGCTATATAAATACAGCACATTTACATTTACTGACTGATGTTTAGAATAGAGGATAAGGATAAGCTTAAACATCTCCCTGTCCAATCACTTTATTGATTTTTGTCATATAGGTATGCTGCCAACATAGAGAAGATTGACTACGAAGGTGAAAAAGTACTGATCCATTACCGCCAGTGGAGCCACCGTTACGACGAGTGGTTTGAGTGGACGAGTCCCTACCTGAGACCCGTTGAGAGGGTTCAGCTGAGGCGGAAAGGCCTGCAGGACGACGCTCCCATACCTGTAAGCCAAGGGAACACTGTTTGTTCATGCATTTTTTGACCTGTGTTGCATAGACAACACAGGTTGTGGGTTATCTTATTTTCCTCTCCCCCTGCATAGAGGGGTTCTTGGTTTGCTTTCACACCTGTGAAGTTTGGTCTGTTTTAATCAAACCTGGTGTGTTTTGTTGGATAGTCCGATTTGTTTGGGGTGTTGTAAAAGCTCATTTGAACTCTGGAGCAGATCAAATAACCAAACTGGTCTGCTTAAAAAGGGGGTCTCGATTGGCTTCCAATTGCACTAGAGATAGGTTCACTTAAGGTAAGAACGTTATCCGGGTTAGACGGACTTATATATGATTTTAAGTGATGATAACTTATTATGAACATACAGTCAGGTCCGTAAATATTGGGACATCACCACAATTCCAATCTTTTTGGCTCTATACACCACCACAATGGATTTGAAATGAAACAAACAAGATGTGCTTTATCTGCAGACTTTCAGCTTTAATTTGAGGGTATTTACATCCAAATCAGATGAACGGTGTAGGAATTACAACAGTTTGTATATGTGCCTGCCACTTTTTAAGGGACCAAAAGTAATGGGACAATTGGCTGCTCAGCTGTTCCATGGCCAGGTGTGTGTTATTCCCTCAATATCCCATTTACAAGTAGCAGATAAAAGGTCCACAGTTCATTTCAAGTCTGCTATTTGCATTTGGAATCTGTTGCTGTCAACTCTCAATATGAGATCTAAAGAGCTGTCGCTATCAGTGAAGCAAGCCATCATTAGGCTGAAAAATCAAAACAAACCCATCAGAGAGATAGCTAAAACATTAGGTGTGGCCAAATCAACTGTTTGGAACATTCTTGAAAAGAAAGAACGCACCGGTGAACTCAGCAACACCAAAAGACCCGGAAGACCACGGAAAACCACTGTGGTGGATGACTGAAGAATTCTTTCCCTGGTGAAGAAAACACCCTTCACAACAGTTGGCCAGATCAAGAACACTCTCCAGGAGGTAGGTGTATGTGTGTCAAAGTCAACAATCAAGAGAAGACTTCACCAGAGTGAATACAGAGGGTTTACCACAAGATGTAAACCATTGGTGAGCCTCAAAACCGGAAGGCCAGATTAGAGTTTGCCAAACAACATCTAAAAAGCCTTCACAGTTCTGGAACAACATCCTTTGGACAGATGAGACCAAGATCACTTGTACCAGAGTGATGGAAAGAGAAGAGTGTGGAGAAGGAAAGGAACTGCTCATGATCCAAAGCATACCACCTCATCAGTGAAGCATGGTGGTGGTAGTGTCATGGCGTGGGCATGTATGGCTGCCAATGGAACTGGTTCTCTTGTATTTATTGATGATGTGACTGCTGACAAAAGCAGCAGGATGAATTCTGAAGTGTTTCGGGCAATATTATCCGCTCATATTCAGCCAAATGCTTCAGAACTCATTGGACGGCGCTTCACAGTGCAGATGGACAATGACCCAAAGCATACTGCGAAAGCAACCAAAGAGTTTTTTAAGGTAAAGAAGTGGAATGTTATGCAATGGCCAAGTCAATCACCTGACCTGAATCCGATTGAGCATGCATTTCACTTGCTGAAGACAAAACTGAAGGGAAAATGCCCCAAGAACAAGCAGGAACTGAAGACCGTTGCAGTAGAGGCCTGGCAGAGCATCACCAGGGATGAAACCCAGCGTCTGGTGATGTCTATGCGTTCCCAGACTTCAGGCTGTAATTGACTGCAAAGGATTTGCAACCAAGTATTAAAAAGTGAAAGTTTGATTTATGATTATTAATCTGTCCCATTACTTTTGGTCCCTTAAAAAGTGGCAGGCACATATACAAACTGTTGTAATTCCTACACCGTTCATCTGATTTGGATGTAAATACCCTCAAATTAAAACTGAAAGTCTGCAGATAAAGCACATCTTGTTTGTTTCATTTCAAATCCATTGTGGTGGTGTATAGAGCCAAAAAGATTGGAATTGTGTTGATGTCCCAATATTTATGGACTTGACTGTATGTTGCTTGTAAATATTATCTCTCTCATGAGGGACCTCCCCTCTTCTTTACTCGCTGTCTTGTCAGCTGCTTATATTATTCGCCTTCTTCTAAAATATTAGTAACACTAAAGCAAAGTCAGACATTGTCACAGTCTACCGAAGTATAGGTGTGAAAGCGACTTTATTTAATTATTTTTTTAAACTGGGGTTTAATTTGCATAAGCCAAATGGGCATCTGCTACTTTTACTTGCAAGTAGAATTCACTAAAGCTGTAACAACAACAATGGTTTTGTTAGCATTTAACAGCTCCACCTCCCATGAGATTTTGACAAAATGCCTACAGTATGTCCTAGATCAAATGTCACTGTCCTTCTTCCAGGGCTTTCATGTGAATGACAAGGTTCTGGCCAGCTGGTCTGACTGCCGTTTCTACCCCGCTAAGGTCATTTCAGTCAATAAAGATGGTGGGTATTAATAATTTCATGTTTTATCTTTTGTTTTAACTGCACGATTCCTTTTAATATTTCAAGTTATTAATTGAAATAACTTTAAGCTGATTTTTCTTGGAAGATGTTTAAGATTCTACTCTGATTATTCATGTTGTGTGTTTGTGCAACATGGAGCTTACAGTAGTCTAAAATGTTCCCTTTTGTTTTCAAAAGGGAAGCTGTGGTAATAGATGGCATTCAATAATAGCCAAATGTTTTTTTTCTTTCACTGGCACAGCAAAGAGAAACTATGAAGACTACCAAACTCCAAATTGGAAAATGCTTACTTACTTACAACAAAAAGAACAATTGAAGTGTAGCTTCTTCAAAACTAGTCTGTAATGGGCTACCTGACTAGCAGCTGGATCTTGTGTAAAACATGTTTGGCATCAGTTCTCCTTTATTCCCCTCAGCATCCTACACTGTGAAGTTTTACGATGGCGTCATCCAGACAGTGAAGGGGATACACGTGAAGCCTTTTATTAAAGAGGTAATTGTCATAAGTGAGCATAAACATCCATATTATTTAATAAAGTATTCTTTGTCTACATTAATCATGTACTGAGTGCTATTTTCTGCGTGTTTCCTAAACTTCGTCTTCGTCCTGCCTACAATTAGAGAGGTGGAGGGAAGTCTCGGTCCTCTGAAAGGAACATGGTCAGGAGGGCCCCGAGTCGCAGAGACAGGAGGCCTCAGGAGAACGGAGGTCCCAAGAACAAGCGAGCCAGACGCAGCACCTCAGACCAGGAGGAGGATAGCAACAGTGAGGACGATGAGCGGGAAGAGGGGATGGTGAACGAGAAGAACAAGAAAGCAATTGGCGAGGTAGAGGCTGCACCCACTGTCAAACAGGAAGAAGAAATGTCAGAGCAAGCAGACCAGGACAAGCCCAGGGTTGTAGAAAAGGTGATGGGACTGACAAATGGGGTGAAGGTAGAAGAAGACTATGAGCATAACAAAGAAATGTGTCACATTAATGGAGAGGTAAAGAAGGAAGAGGTGGAAATAGAAGGAGGGGAATCAAAGCCATACACAGAGTCGCCCAAGCCATACACAGAGTTTTCCACTCAGACATCAGCACAGATGGAGCAGGTGCCTGTCACTATAACAACAACAGAATCCAATGGAGATGTGGAGCAGAAGCCAAACGTCCAATCAGAAAGCTCTCAGCCTGCTGCGGACGCGCTGCCTCCCCAGCCTGTGAAACGTAAGTGTTAATGAAGTTAATTAGCAGAAATGTCATTGGATCTGTAGGATTGAGAAAACAAGTTACTGAGTGCAGTAAATATCACATAGCATCTGGACATACTTTTAAGACCAAAGTAAATACATGAAGTTCTTTCTTTCGGTAGCGGTAAGAAAGCAAGGTTTCCACAACCCCAACAGATTCAGCAGAGAACCTTGTGAGTACAACTCAAAACCCATTAGACAAATACAGTTATTATTTGCATTCTTTGATCTGCCACTTATGGTATTCCTTGTTTTAGTGTACCGTGTTATCAAAAATCAACCTCCTCCCGTCCTGTCCATCAACCTCGACCACAACCCATTTAAGTGCAGCGCTCCCGGCTGCACAAAGTCGTTCCGTAAGGCCAAGCTGCTGCACTACCATATGAAATATTATCATGGCGAGGAACAGCCTCCGGAGGCGGAGCGCAGCCCCACCAGGAATGTCCAGACCAGGGCCTCTGAGAAACAGGCTACTGCCACCAGTTTGGACGGCTCAAAGAGAAGACGCACAATCTCTGCATCTATGCGTAAGTTCCTCTCTATCTAGAGTTTTAATAAAAATTGGATCAGCTGCTATTTCTACACTGCTCAAACATAAATGCATGTTAAGCAACCACAAAATCAGAAATGCTGAATCATGACATGTTTGAATCACTTACCCTACAATTCTAAATCAAGGCTGCATTGTATGTATTACACTAGGCATTCGGAAATATCAGAGCTTTGGGCTTATTTTTGGCCTTATTATTTATTTCTCTCAGACTCTG
This sequence comes from Etheostoma perlongum, assembly GCA_026937815.1. Lineage (NCBI taxonomy): Eukaryota > Metazoa > Chordata > Actinopteri > Perciformes > Percidae > Etheostoma > Etheostoma perlongum. Next base: position 9,682,688 of record CM049374.1, read on the forward strand.
GTGGGCCTGCCGTGGCTCCCCGTGGAGAGGTGAAGACTGCAGGCAGGCGAACGTCAGCCCCGCCTGCAGTCAACACCCAGAGCCATCAGCAGAGGGCACTGCTGAGAGAGAAGAGCAAGGAGAACCAGCTGGACAGGAATGGATGCCAGCAGCAGGATAAGGAATCAGACAAGAGTGGCTTTGACGTTGGTCAGTATTATGCAGTATGAATGTTTATTCAGTGAAAAAATGACTGGATTGTATTACATACCTGTTAGTTTCTATCTTAGAGTACAATTTTGTTTATCGAATAGATAAGTGCTGTGATGGCTGTGCACAACCAAGGCTTACCTTTTGCTACGTAATTGTCCACAGGGTCATTAAAAGACAAACTGAAAGAGAAACCGAAACAGAAGGACTTCCTCCGCATTAAACTAAAGAAGAAGAAGAAGAAAAAGAAGGCCAAGTCTGGTAAGAAGGGGCCCCTGGAATCGGGCCTCCTCACATATCTGCTGCTCTGCATGTGCACTTACTGTGACATTGTGGCTAGCCTGCAAAGCATTATATACTACAATTCACTCCTCTTGGTGTGGTGGCTGAGCCTTTGTGTGTGGGAGAAGTGTTCCATCTGTCGCTGGCCTCTGTCACTCCATTATGCCAATCAGAAAGCTCAGACTCATTTCTTTTACATCATTGTTTTCATCTACTCTTGTATACGACAACTTGACAGTGCTGGTGATGAAAAGCCAGTCGCACTGATATTGACTAATACAAACACAGATCCAACACTGCTCTCTGTTCCTAGTTGGCATTCACATGTATGTACATTTTGTTTGGCATACATACATACTGTAGGTTACCTTCCACATGGATTATTTCATATTATTAAAAGGCCCTGGAAACACAGCTGGTATGGATTTTTATCAAATTGATTGTCCCTGACTGTTGTTGAGTCTATTATTTGTCCATGTTTGTTGTGCCACAGTTTATCACCTCCTGATGGATTTCCAAAATTGACATTTTGTTTTACGTCTGCTTCCCCCCTTCCCTGTATGAACAGACTACACAGGTAGTGAGGAGAATATTGACATCTCAGTATTGGGTCTTCAGTCCAAATTGAATTTGCCATACAAATCCCCCCCCTCACACAATCACAAGCCCGAGGCCTACCCCAGCAGGCCTGGATACAGCTACTCACAGCAGATACATGTGGATGGTGGGTATCTCTGTGACTGTGTGTGCATGAGCGTGTGCGCGGCTTCCTCTCCCCTCCATTTTTCTATTGTCTCTGGATTCAATCCATCATGCTGGTCTAGTTTGATGTGCATCACACCTGAAGCCTGTTCTATGAATCAAGATCAACATGCCCAAGATTTCTTTCAGTTACCCAGCTTCACCATCCCTAAAATCTGCGGTCCTGCCTAACCTGTGTCACAATGCTGGTAAACACTAGTTCAATAAACCCGTTCACATAAGAGGCGGTGTTTGCACAGCATGACCAATCACAAACATCTACCAGAGCCGCATATTTTACATAAAAAGAGCAAACTATAATTCTACATAAATATGAAGGACACTGTTTTACAGGCAAATCGCAATACAGTCGCTTCCTAAAACGGGAAGGAAAGCTGGCAAAATAAGCCAACACCTTAAATGCTAAATCAAAAACGCTTATCAATATCACTTGTGTCACAGACACAAGATCTGACCATATTTACACTTTCCATGCACTGTCGTTGCTTTAGCCTATTATTTCAGTTGCAACCCTGGCGGTGGGAATTGATCTGAGAGCAAATAAAAAAAAATATAAAAACGTAATGCAAATGTGCGCATAGGTAGCTCACGGCTCAAGAAGCCGACCTATACGGAACCCCTTAGGCTAAACTCACTCAGCCAATATTTTAATATGTTTTTATATTTATTCATTTTAGGGCAAATTCACCATCACCAAACCCCCCCAGACTCCCATTTAAATAATCAGTACTTTTATCATCGTAAAACACAAATAGCCTATATGTAATTCCATCCACATAAAATCTAAATCTTTCATAAAAATATCCATCGGGGAATGTTAATGGGGTTGTCTGTCACTAAATGTTTTAACTTTCATGAGCGCATCTCTCTCTCTCTCTCTCTCTCTCTCTCTCTCTCTCTCTCTCTCTCTCTCTCTCTCTTTCTCTTTCTCTCTTCTTTTTTCTTTCCCGCGCACCGAGCTCTAGCTGATGAACAGTGACGCCGTTGTCAATCAAGTATTTCATTGGTCAGTAGGCAGTGCTTTTACACCGGTTCTCTAATCTCCAACATAACGTGCTCCCGACCAGGTTAGGTGTTCAGCATAAGTTACCATGGCAATTGAACCCGGTAACAAGTTATCCACCGTCGTGATACAGAAAACTTGGGTTGAACCTGAAAAGTACCTCGTTACTGCCAAATCTTGCTTCGTAGTACAGGTCTCAGGTATCTGTATCAAATGTTACTCATAACACACCATGACCTGTAGAATTAAACTGACCGCTGTCACAGATAAGACCAAATTTGTTTAATGCTTGGTTGATTGAATCCTGAGCTGCTGTTTGCTGCTATGGCTTGCTTCATCATGTAATCCACAAATAATCATGAAGACACAACACATTTTGTAGAGGTTAAAAATATTAAATTAAACTAAATTGTATCAGGAAAAGTTAATTCCTGTCATGTCATTCCCATGACAAATCAACAGCTCTGTTTGTGCCTGTTATTGTAGATGAGGATAGCATTAGTGACTGGTCCACTGACAGCTGTGGGTGGAGTGACGATGACTTTGGGGTGGATTTGGACGTCACCACGCCTCCCCTGAGTGTGGACTCCGGTGCTGTGGACACAAGTGAAGAGATAGTACGATGTATCTGTGAGGTGGAGGAAGATAATGACTTCATGATTCAGGTGAGCTGGTTGTTTTTTGTCACCACTTGTAGCATGTCTACATTGCACTTTTCTTTTAGTCTTAGCGTTGCCTTATTTTATAAAACATGTGTTTCCTTTCGTCAGTGTGAAGACTGTTTGTGTTGGCAGCATGGCACGTGCATGGGCCTGCTGGAAGACAATGTTCCAGATCGATATACCTGCTACATCTGCAGAGACCCACCAGGTGAGGGAAAAACACCACCACCATATAGCTATAAATGATCCACTGTCCTCTTTTAGACTTATTGACATCAAAGCATCTGTTTGGCTAATCTGGTAGAGAATACTGCAGGCTTCCTCTTTGACTTGACGGTGTATTATCTGCCATATAGTGGACAATAAGAAAAATGGCTGTTTGTACAATTAACACTGGATGTTGAAGATTACTATGGAAATTGTATGTATTTTAAAATCACTAATGGACAGTGCATTATATAATAATGCTTTACATTGATTATGAAGTGTATGCTTTACACTGATCTTTCCTGATGATTTTATGTTCTTACGCATCAAACGTCGTGTTTTCTTCTAAAAGAAAACAAAGTTTACCAAGACACAGTAAACTCGGTCCCTGTGTGGCAAGCACAGCCCAAAATATGCTGACAGTTATAGAAAGTAATGATTTAAAAATAGGAGAAGGGCCTTTCATTTCTGTCCCATATAATCACAAAACCGTGAAACTACAGACAGTTTGTGCTGCAGGTTGCCTTTTTGCTTATTGATTTCTTTTTTTTCTTTTTTTCTTCAAATAATGAGCTGAAAATGTTGTCCCGGCTGGTCGTTGTTTTGTAACATTAAGCGTAACATAGTCCTAAATAATACAGGCCTATAGGGGCCTTGGTGTGGCCATAATAAATGTGGAAATGAAGAGCTGGATATTTATACCGTAGCTGTTTTTAGCTAAAGGGAAAAAAAAAACTTACTTAGAGAGTATACTGCCAAGGTGGAGGAGTGTGTGAAACACGGTGCTTGTGAAACTGAGAATCGTAGAAGTATTGTGTTGACTAAGCACTATGCACCAAGTTTAAGCTGAGGACCAGGGACTAGCAACGCTAGGGCATGCTAATAGTATAACTTAATTAGCTAGCCACTTATAACCATATAGCATACACATATTATATAAAACAGTCTGCTTGCTGCTGTAATCTTAGAGATAGTAACTCAAACGTGGGCCCACATTACCTATTGTCATTGTGAGCACTCCAATAATAATCATACAGTATTAAGCGAGTATACATGTGAGCATAATACTGTTGTGAGCATTAGCATGTGGCTAGTGGACTTTTATGCTAATGTGACTAAATATTAGGGATGAGCCAGATACTCGGCTGAAACGAGTATCCGGTACGGATAAAGCACTTTTGCCGAGTACAAGTATTATACGAGTAATACGAGTCAATATCTGTACTCGGATTGAATAAAACTCGTCAGCTGACCGTCTCTGCGCCCCCCCACATACACGCTCTGCTCACTCGGATCTGTCTGTCTGTCTGTCTGTCTGTCTGTCTGTCTGTCTGTCTGTCTGTCTGTCTGTCTGTCTGTCTGTCAATCAGGTCCGCGGGTCTGTTCCGTTAATGTTTAGGGTTTCTTCAGCTTCAGGTTTGTTTTTAACTTCGGTTTGTAGTACTTACATAGTAACCAGTAGATTTCTGGTAAACGAGGGGATTCAGACATGCTGCTTGGTTTAAATGCGACTCCTGTTGAGTCTCTGCCGTTGGAGAATTTCTTTTATTTTCTTTTTTTTTTTTTTTTAAACCGTCAGCTGGCTTCATTAAAGTCAATGCAGATCTGAGAAACAGCATCTGCCTAGTTGATCCGTAGAAAACAGTCTAAATTCTGTCCACTTCCGGGTTAGGCCCCGCCTAGTCCGAGTACAGGTACAGATAATTCATGTGGTAAACAGATGCAGATAATGCTGTACTCGCTCATCCCTACTAAACATCTTACAACATACATATGTCAGTATATAAATTTTACACACAGAAATACTTACCCTATCTATCGATCGATTGATCGATCGATATATATACACCAGTCCACTCACATGTTTATGAACACAAATGTGGATGGATGACTCCAGTTTACAATATCTACGATCTGCATCGCTAACTCCAAAAACAAAACCTAGAAATCAGCACATGTATTGTTTTTTTCAATCTAAACAGGTGCTGATTGGCTGATCCCTGCCACCCTGAACATAAATAACCAAGTGTTTCATCACACAAATGACAATGCTTCTGTCTCCCTTGCACATAAACACACACCGGTCTTATTCAACGGTCCATTTAGATCGATCCAGGGGTCCGTGTATTTTTCTTTTGATAATACAACCGGATACTGATTCGTATCGGTGAATCTTTACACCCCTAAAGCATGCACATTCCAGCAAGAGAGACTCCTAATCACCTAATAACAGCTTTACTTACAAATAATTTAGAGTTGTAATTTCTGAACAAGTAGTTGCATGTGATAACATTTCATTGCAATATGTTAATTTCCAGGCCAAAGGCAGAGTCTGCGCTACTGGTATGATCGTGAGTGGTTGAGCAATGGTCACATGTACGGCTTGTCCTTCCTGGGAGAGAACTACTCTCACCAAAATGCCAAAAAGATCACTACCACCCACCAGCTGCTGGGAGATGTGCACCACGTAGTAGAGATTCTCAATGGACTACAGCTCAAGATGAACGTCCTACAGTGAGTACAAAGGAATCGCATGAAGAGACTTCTGTTCTCTAATGAAGTCAAATCAAATGTGGATCATGACAGAAATTATTGTAAATGTATTAGAAAATTATACTAATCATTTTATAATGTGATGTTTACACACTGGTCTAAGCTTTCCTTTGGCTTTTCAGGAGCAATACTCACCCGGACTTGCGTCTGTGGCGGCAGCCCTGGAAACATTTGGAGAGGTCACGGACCACCTCTGACTCGTGTCGTGGCAGTGATGCAGCTCCATCTCCCGTGACTCCTGATGAGGACATGAGTCGAGGTGAAATTTTAATGTCCAATGCTCTGGAGAAGCTGAGCCGGGCTGCTACATCTGCCACCTCCTCTTCGTCCTGCTCCTTCCCCTTCCCATCCTTTCAGGACTCCTACATTACCAGTGAACATTGCTATCAGAAACCACGGGCATACTACCCAGCGGTGGAGCAGAGGCTGGTGGTGGAGACCACAGGGCTCAGAGCTGGAGGACAGCATGAGAAGCACAGAGGAACTGTTGGAGCGGGAGCAACGCTATGGAAGCCTGCTGGAGATGGACAAGCCAAAATCAACAGGCACCAGTACCAAGGTTAGGCCTTATTCCACAACAGACGAGGATGATTGGAGTGCAGCCTGACTTGTCACTATAGAGTAGTAAAATGAGTGTCAACCCTTACACAATCCTAGAATTATGTCCTCCTATGTACTCCAGGACTCCCTTGAAAAAGAGATTGGTAATCTCAATGGGATTTTCCTGGTTAAATAAAGGTTAAATTCCTTCTGTAAAATCACATTTGAAGGAGAATTGAAAATATGCTCCTCAAAACAAACACAGGATTTATAAATAGAGAAAATATGAGGTTTGTCAGTCAAATGGCACTGAAATACTGCAGTATCCATGACTCCAGTTGCGGTTGCTGTGGGGAAGATGTCCACCAGAGAGAGTGGTGAGAATTGAGTAATTTTCAGAACACCTTATTGTTGTAGTCTCTAACAAAATACGGCACCAGTTGCAGAATGAATCTTATATTAACCAAGATTCTGGATGTGAAGCTGCCGTGTAAATAATAATAATAATAAGTAGGTAATAAGTTTTACAAAGCTCAACTACTTAACTCCCTCTTGCAGTTGGTGGCACAGAGAACACATTCAAAACAGAATATTTTAAATTGGAGTTAGGTAAATTTTAGGCCTGCACAATATGAGGAAAATATGCAATAACGTTAAATATAGCAATAACAATATTACTTGCGATAAATAATAAAGTGTACTCAGTTCTGCCTTTCTGCTGCATAGTATTGTGCTAAAATACAGCAAATTGCTTGTAGAAATTTAAAAAAACGAGGCACCAATAAGAAAGAGTTAATTACATTTTAAAGTGTAGTTTTCTACTCATTAGGGTTGGGTACCGAAACGCGGTGCCAATAGGGCACGGATTCCGATGTAAACGGTAGTAACAAGCCTTTTTTCCAGGCACCATCGTTTTAGCGCTGGTATTGGAGGCTCAGCCTTTGTTTGACCACCAATCATGTAGTAGCAACCCTTTTTGGTTGTTTATCTCCTGTGTGCATGAATCATGAGCATTGATTTGGCAGAAAGCTCTTGTATAAAGAGGTCTAAACCTGGTTGAAGTGAAAGTCTTGTCTGATGATTTCCCCTGAATGTCTCTAGGCTTCAATTGGTGGCTCTTGGTCCCAGACTGAAATGAGGGAAGAGGGTGGAAGAGATCCTGGAGGGGCTGCAGATAACAGCAGGCAGCATCAACAGAGGCAGATCAACCTGCTGGATCACATAGACGCAGTCCAAGACGAGGTCTCACACAGGATGGACTTCATTGAGCGGGAGCTGGACGGTAAGACTTGCAGTGGCCCTGACCTGGTTACTAACTTTGTCTCTTTAGCAGGTGTTCCGTTCCCTTTGATGGATTCAGGGACAACAACACGACAATCAAGAAATAGTGAGAGTCGAAAAAGTGAAAACTGTTTATTCTCAACATATGAAAATGGTTTACAAAAGGTAGTGGAGGATAGGACCTGGAGGTCATGCCAAACAAATGAAATGAATCTACCTAAACTAGAAAACTTTGGGATTAGATCATCAGTGGTCCATCAGTCCATAACGTTAACAGCCAACTGTTTCATGTTGGTAACATATTACGTTTCAGGCGAGATCACAAACCATTAGCTAGTAGGTGAGGCTAATAAGTCCAATAAAGACTGTTAACACTGACAGTTTATAAGAATTCCCACATTTCTGTGCTGAGTCTTGTTTTGATGTGTTTCCTATCTTAGCCGTGGTGGCCTTGAAACCTGGCTGCAAAGTTCTTGTGAAGCATTGTGTAAACACATATGGTTATGATGATTCATGAAATTATGCAACAGCCTAGACATTATCATGCACAAATGGTTGTGAGGATTACATCTCACACATTGGTTGGCGTAAACCAGCATACCCTAACACTCGCAGGTGTGAGACCTTGAGAACAGGACAGAGTCTTTGTTGGTTAAAAGAGGCCCATGATGTCTAACCATGTGCTCACCTCTGATCCTTCTGCTCGTCCTCCTCAGTGCTGGAGAGCTGGCTGGACTACACCGGGGAGTTGGAGCCTCCTGAACCCCTGGCCCGTCTGCCTCAGCTTAAACACCGCATGAAACGGCTGCTGACACAGCTGAGCAAGGTGCAGCAGATTGCCCTGTACAGCTCCACATGAGGGCGCCAGAGAACAGCAGCGGTTCAGTACCCACACAGTATCAAACGGTGCAGGCGAGGGCTTTCACTGGTCTCTGGCTGCAACGGTAACGTTATTAATGCAAGTGAAAGACGCAGATTGTTCAGCACATTCTCCCTGACCTGACTTCTGCAGCTGTTTCTCCTTTTTAATAAGGTTATGTGGTGGAATCCGATGCTTGTGCCTGCCAGTGTCATATATTCATATTTATATGAACATGTATGGGAAGTCGGCATCATAAATCAGGATTGAACACAAAAAGTAACCTCGTAAATGCAGGACAAAATCCTTAGGACCAGATTACACTTCTATGGTTTCCATGCAACTCTAAACCTTATGGATGCTTTTGGTCTGAGCCCCTACTTAAGGTTGACCTGTCTCTCTCAGTACACAGTGCTTTACATGCAGAAGCTTTATATTTGAAATCGAGTTCCTGAGCCTACACAGCCTCTTTGCTATAGTTTTTTGAACATGTTTTCAAATAATCACTGTTTTTGCATCAACAATGTCCCAAAGTTTAGTTTAGGTCCCCTGCCATGCCATACTGCATTAAAACTGTTGCTGTAAGTGTGGACAGACGGTAACTTGAAGACATCCAGTATGTAAGGACACTTTACCAGCAGTCTGCAAATTGTTTCTGTTTTTGGCCTACTCTAGGGTTTGTTTTATACTACACTGTGAAGTTATTTTTGTCTGGAATCAAAGGAATCTTATTTTCAGTTTTAGAGACGTAACAAGTGTGACTTCTGTCTTAAACTGTAATGTAATTATTTTCTAACAGTCACCTCATCTTTGTACCAGTTTTATCAGTTAACGTTTGTGTGTTTGTCTGTTACCGTATCCCTTACTTCAATTTACTATTTGCATTGTTGCTGTTGCACTTGACCCATGATTCACTGAATACTGTAATGTGGATTTATCTTTTCTTAACCTAGCATATTGTACTTTTTCAGTGAAATATACTACTTAGAAGACCTGTAAATTACTTTTCTGTTCTTTTTCATCCGTTTATTTACAGTACTTTGCTTGTTTGTAAATATATTATTCAAATGTGCTCTTCATTGAAAACATTCTCCAACTTCTTATATTGTATGCTAATGTACTGTAAGTGTCTGGCTTAGAAGCAGGGAAATATCAAACAATGCAAACCGATTTGCTGGTCCATAAATAAACTATCATTGTTATTAATCATTATGGGCATATTCTTGGCTGTTTTGTCAATTGTGTCTCTGACAATGCTGGGTTTTTGAAAAACCGCGCTCCTTGTCATCCTATTTATCAGTAGTCTTGAAGGCCTCTGCTTTTGACAGTTTTTTTTTTTCCAGAACTAGACCCTGCCGAGGTGCTGTTGAGCAAGGCATTCAACCTCCATCTCTACAGTTGAGCACGACCCAAAAAAACGAGAACGAGATGGACTTTTTTTTGGGGGGGGGGCAGAGATTGCGTTCATACTTTGATGTAATGTGTTTTTATTATAGCCGATTTGTGCGGTTACATAATCTGTTTGAAAATAGAAACTTGATGAGAATTATAATCGGTTAAGCCCCAAAATTTGACCCAGCATCATGTAGTGAGAGATTTCAAATGATATATTGCCCACGTAGAATTTAGTGTCAAGTCAACGTGTTCTCTTTATTTTATGTGTGTTGGACTATTACCAAAAATGGACTAAGTTTAAAGGACAAATACCCTTGATATAAAATAAAGTGTCAGGAACGATTCCTGTGCAATAACCCAAGCATCCACCTTTCAAGTAAATACATACTGTAAACATACATATGTCATACATATACTGTATATACTGTCATAGCCACCTACCTCATGTATATAAGCAACATATTTACCATTCTGTTTATTTATTCTAGCAAGTTTATATCCGTTAATAATAGTCCAATATTTATGTTTGCCTTTGTTGAGCTTGCTGAGTCAAATCCTTGTAGTGTACATTAGACTGTAAAAGATGTACCTATACTTGCTATTTATGCTTATTCTGATTATTTTGGAGCAAAGTGAGACCTCTTGTTTCCTCCTATCTGTGGTGTGCACCGCCTCCTCCCATTGGCTCATCCGCGTTGTCTGCAACGCAGCGGGTAGTTCCGCCCAGACTCGCATCGAAATACTAGTTGAGGCAGAGGAAGCGCGGCAGGCGGTGGTATCGTGTACTGAACTACTAAATATACACATTAACGTTGATATTCAACAGTATACCCGAACACATTAACTGGAACCCCCCGACCCGGACACTTATTTTACCGACGAGGTAAGTCTTATATCTGTTTTTTCGCGGTAGCATTTCCCTGTTCACCATTTACAGATGTGCCCGATGCCACAGGAGATTAGCTAGCTATCTCAGCTCGGTGGATTTTGTAACCTGTTCACGTTGCTGTATAGCTAGCTATATATCGCTGCGTTTGTTAGAGGAATGGTGGCAGCCGTCAGAACAACAACGTACCTTTATTATAGCTACTTCATAAAAACACGTTTAAATCACCGGCGGAACTAACGCTAGTACTTTAATGAGCGCGAGCGAAGCGGTTCAGTTCGAAAAATCGCAGCTCAGATGAATTGAGTTCGTTGCTGTTCCTCTCAACAGTAATGCGACATAACTGCTATTTTCACACAGTATCTTCATTTTGTTAGCGCAGTACGTATTGATATTAGTTTGCTTTCTGTTACATTGACTACTTGTTAAATAATAACTTGTAGCTTTATAAAATAAGGCCTTTCACGACATTGTAAATTACCGAGCTCAAACAACTGAAGAAATGTTAGCCTAATAGCTTATAGCTTGATGAATTTAATAGTCATAAACATCCCTGTAGAAAAATCAGGCATTAACCTTATGTACTAGTGGTACCAGTTTTAGGTTACAAACTCACTGTTTGATACGGAGTATAATAAAATACAAGTTGTAGGCTTCTTGTAGGTGTATTAAAGGAATACTAATATTAATTACAGTTAGGATTTCATTTTGTCTGGAGTTTAAAGAGGAAACCTATAATGCTAGCTAGCCATCTTAATAAGCCCAACGCTGTGTTGAATGTGTGGCTTGTCGTCTCTCATGGTGTCACTGTACTGTAGATATGACTTTTTATTCTAAAAAAATTTTTTCCCAACACTACGAGTCTGGACTTGGCAGATCCATCATTATTAATCCGATCAGTCACAATGATGTAGCTGCAAGTGTTTGACCATTCAGACACCACGTGATGTATGAATGTCACTGGTGACCACGCGAAGGTCACACAGGTGGGAAGTGTAAGAGAGTGGGCATCAGGTGTTTCCCCCTCACCTAAAATAACTACGGTCATCTTGGGCTATATTTTAAAAGGACATTGTCTTCTACAGTTTCCCAGTCAATCTTATCAGGAAGTATATTAAAGTAATCATAGTCATAGGATATTTAAAAACTACCATGCCATAGAAGGTCATTATGACCTCTGTATTAAGTACCACAGATACACACAATTAAAGTTTCATGGTGGTGGAATTAAATTTGGGTGTTCTATTTCCCACAATGCCCTCAACAGTGTCACGTAATCAGATACTGTAGGCTTGAATAGAGCTTACACAACAAGCAACCAGCAGCGATTGTTGTCACCCTCAACATTGTCGTGAAAGACTCTTTTAAAGACTGTAAAAGCTAATGGATAACAAGCTGTTAACAGAAAGATAGAAAGCTTTTTTCCTGCAAGTTGATGTGCAAACAAGTCTTTTGTTTTTTAAACAGGAGAAGGAGCAGATGGTGGGTAGTTTGAGGTTTGTGCCACATCATTGAAAGCAGACCACTCCTAGTTGATTATTACAGTGAAAACCAACTGTCTAACTAATGGGAGTGTCAAAAGTTGTTAATAAAGCCACACGTTGCCTGTGAGACCTTGAAATCTCCAGGAAATGTGTTGACCTTCTCTCACTTGCCCCTGAAATTTTGAATAATTTAAATGCATTTGTAACACTTTGTTTTAAAGCTGTTAGATGTTTTCATATTTTTTTCAAATTTGAAGGGATTCCACCTTCCATATGTGCTCAGAGAAATTACAACGTGCCCGAGCATTCAAAATAAAAAACAAAGTCAACGTCAACAATACTGTACTTTATATGACATTAATTCTCTTAAGTGAACGATTTAAAGTAGTTTCAGTATGTAAACATCCAGAAATGACACTATAAGGTGCGTGGATTACTACTTACACATAATTTGTTACAGGGATTACAGAGTACATAAAAAGCGAGTTGTGCTCTTGTGCAGAAGAGGATTTCTTGCAGGGATGAATGTCAGGGAATAACGCTCACTGGGGAGATGGAGACAGTAATTAAGCCACTGTGCTGACAGTCATTCTGCCTCGTGTTCACTCTCACCTCAGCATTACTGAGTCTACTGGTTTGCCAGCCCTGCAGGGCAAAGCATAACCTGCGCCAGACATGGACGTTTACTGGGACTCCTAAGGAGCTCTGGTGCTGCTGTTGTGTTTTTGTAACTGGACTGCAAACAGCTGATGCATACACACCTCTATGCCAGTTTAACTTCTTAAATTCCTCTTGGCCTCAGGTGAACAGCATATGCAGACAGGTATCCCATCTTTTCCTGCTCCATCAGTCTTCACTGCATGGATGGAACTGAGGATAAATATACTTCTAGCAAACAAATAAATGACAAAACACCAGCGACCGTTGTTAGCAGGCTTGTGTGCAGCAGCGGCAGGGTCCACACATTATTCAGACACTGCTGGATCACACCCCTGATGGGAGGGATGGCGCTGTCCATTTTCTTTATCAGCAGCAGCAATGAAATCAGCAGGTGGTGATGGGGAGATGCAGGGCACAGGTGGTAAGCTTGTTGATCCAAAGTGATGGATACAGGCCAAGCTGGACTTCTGGATGCTCTGGGCTGTCCTTCAGTGCCACTGTTCATTTAGGATCGTATATTTTATGAACCTCCCCTCATACACCTGCACATACAGTTTATTTTCTCCAACTTCACAAATTGCACCACATTGTGTCCTGTTTTTATTTAGTTTTGGAGGGTTGTCATTGTCAGATAATGATACATGTGTTGTGGAACAGAGCTAGTTAGCAAGCAAGCCAAGCAGCAAGCAAGGTGACTTATATTGTGTGAGGCGAGGTATGTAGTTGGCTGAGCGGTTTCCCACAAAACTAAGTGGTACTACAACAAACTATGACTTTCTTCACTTGCAAAATTATATTTTAAAATGACAAAAATATGTGTAATGCATCGCTCAATTCAAACAGGATAGGTTTTACCCGAAGGGGAGGGACTTTGCCTCTCTATAAGCAGGCATACATTGTACAATAGGCTTTTTTAAAACTCAAACATGTTAGCAGCATGCAGCTTTATTGACAGTGGTTCAAGAATAATTTCATACCCTGCTTATGATCCAGGAAAATCATTTACAGTGCCTTGCGAAGGTATTCGGCCCCCTTGAACTTTTCAACCTTTTGACACATTTCAGGCTTCAAACATAAAGATATACATTTTTTATTTTTTGTGAAGAATCACCAACAAGTGGGACACAATTGTGAAGTGGAACGAAATCTATTGGATATTTTAAACTTTTTTAGCAAATAAAAAACTGAAAAGTGGTGCGTGCAAAATTATTCGGCCCCTTTACTTTCAGTGCAGCAAACTCACTCCAGAAGTTCAGCGAGGATCTCTGAATGATCCAATGTTGTCCTAAATGACTGATGGTGATAAATAGAATCCACCTGTGTGTGATCAAGTCTCTGTATAAATGCACCTGCTCTGTGATAGTCTCAGGGTTCTGTTGAAAGCGCAGAGAGCATCATGAAGACCAAGGAACACACCAGGCAGGTCCGTAATACTGTTGTGGAGAAGTTTAAAGCCGGATTTGGATACAAAAAGATTTCCCAAGCTTTAAACATCCCAAGGAGCACTGTGCAAGCGATCGTTTTGAAATGGAAGGAGTATCAGACCACTGCAAATCTACCGAGACCTGGCCGTCCCTCTAAACTTTCAGCTCAGACAAGGAGAAGACTGATCAGAGATGCAGCCAAGAGGCCCATGATCACTCTGGATGAACTGCAGAGAACTACAGCTGTGGTGGGAGAGTCTGTCCATAGGACAACAATCAGTCGTACACTGCACAAATCTGGCCTTTATGGAAGAGTGGCAAGAAGAAAGCCATTTCTCAAAGATATCCATAAAAAGTCTCGTCTAAAGTTTGCCACAAGCTACCTGGGAGACACACCAAACATGTGGAAGAAGGTGCTCTGGTCAGATGAAACCAAAATCGAACTTTTTGGCCACAATGCAAACGATATGTTTGGCGTAAAAGCAACACAGCTCATCACCCTCAACACACCATCCCCACTGTCAAACATGGTGGTGGCAGCATCATGGTTTGGGCCTGCTTTTCTTCAGCAGGGACAGGGAAGATGGTTAAAATTGAGGGGAAGATGGATGCAGCCAAATACAGGACCATTCTGGATGAAACCTGATGGAGTTTGCAAAAGACCTGAAACTGGGACGGAGATTTATCTTCCAACAAAACAATGATCCCAAACATACAGCAAAATCTACAAAGGAATGGTTCACAAATAAACGTATCCAGGTGTTAGAATGGCCAAGTCAAAGTCCAGACTTGAATCCAATCGAGAATCTGTGGAAAGAGCTGAAAACTGCTGTTCACAAACGCTCTCCATCCAACCTCACTGAGCTCGAGCTGTTTTGCAAGGAAGAATGGGCAAGAATGTCAGTCTCTCGATGTGCAAAACTGATAGAGACATACCCCAAGCGACTTGCAGCTGTAATCGCAGCAAAAGGTGGCTCTACAAAGTATTAACGCAAAAAATAATTTTGCACGCACCACTTTTCAGTTTTTTATTTGCTAAAAAGTTTAAAATATCCAATAGATTTTTCCACTTCACAATTGTGTCCCACTTGTTGGTGATTCTTCACAAAAAATAAAATTTTTATATCTTTATGTTTGAAGCCTGAAATGTGTCAAAAGGTTGAAAAGTTCAAGGGGGCCGAATACTTTCGCAAGGCACTGTAGTAGTTGTTATTGTGACAGAGCAAATGGCAGCTACAGTACATGCCCTGGTGGTTTGAAGATCCTTCCCTTCAGGCTGTGTTCCTGCTAGACGCCGTCAAATTCAGTCAGAAATGATGCTGTACTTGAAAAGGTTGCCTCCCTGGTGAGTGTGTGAAGCACAGTGTGAGTCGTGACTTGTGCATGTTGCATGTTGTATTGAAATAAATTTAGGCGGATCGGGGGTTGGTCGGCACTCAGGAAATGATCACACTGGACTCAGGTTAGAATGATACAATAATGGCGTTTATTGCCAATCTCAACCCACAATCCCTCACACTTGGTTACACATAATCAAACAGAAAACGAAGCTTACCGTCGCCAATGGGTGGAGAGCCAACACCCCGGTAGATCCCCTGTGCAACCAGCTGGGCGTTCCGTACGCAACCCACAGCAGACTCTACCGGAGCGCAGGGACCCCCTGCTCTTTATAATCTTACCAAGGGCAGACTGCGTGTGAGTCTGACGGGCCAGATCAGGCCCACAGGCAGCCCCCCTTTCCCACACAGGCAGCCACCTTTTCCCACACTAGAGCACTGGCACACCGCAAGCCCCAAAAAAAATAGTAAAGCAGTCTCTCGTTATACAGACTGCACTTTGGTCAAGGCGACCCAGGAAAGCATTTTGACTAGATAAGCACCCCCAGATCGACACCCACACAGTCCTTATTTTGAGAATTGGTCAGAGCAACACCAAACAGTGATGATTTACTATCACACATGTGTATACTGCTGATACATATGACGGATGCATTATTGCTGCATTGAATCTTAATGACTTTAAATAAAATGTATTATTAACTCTTTGAGCATCCTGGGAGCCAAGTGGAAGCTACGCTGGTTGATAGAGCATTCCACGTTGCCTTGGTTGTGATGAGAAGAGAATAACTATGTAAATGATGGTGAAAAGGGTTGTTTAATTTCAGCGGCAACACGAGCAGAGCTGAGGATAGCTCACGGGAGGGGGACCCATGGTTGCCAAGGACACCGCCGACCTCCACAGCGTGCATTTGCAAGGGAGGGTGCCACAAGATCCCCCTCCGTGTGTTTCTGTGGGGGATTGAGTTGTCATCAATCAGTCATTGTGACAGCCAGGTTGACCACATGGATAACTCTATCAGAGGCTGTGTTCCTGTGAGGCAACAGATGTCTCATCATTGTTTCATACACTGAAACACACTGAGACCTGTTCTGATTCAAATGTCTCCATGGATTCAAGAGGTCTTTACTATCTATCGGCACAACGGCTCTCATGTCTCTGTGCTGTGTTAATGTTTTATTGAAGGGTTTCTAAAGTTTCCAGTTTCCACTTAGCTTGTGGAACTGTGTATGTGTGTGTGCTTGAGAGAGAGAAAGAGCTAGTGGCCGGGCTGCACAGATGGTCTCGCTGCTGGCTGACTTCACTGTTGTCCTCTGACCGCTGTCTATAGATCCTGCTGAGCCTCCAGCAGGACTCCGCTGTTCTGGAAACTCTGCCGGCTCACATCAGCCAGCTGGGACCTAGGACACACACACAACACACACACACACACACACACACACACACACACACACACAGAGCATCCCTCTTTCACGTTTTCTTTCTCTGTGCTGTCTGCATAAGTGAGCATGTCGGAGGAAATCCCCAAAGAGTGAGCCGCAGCTAGCCTAGCGTTGCGCAGGTACTCTATTAGCAGCACTGAGTGCAGGTTGGACAGGCCTGGCCATTCAGTGTTATTTATATCCAGATACCAGGAAGAGCCAAGAGAGACTCATTCAGCCGGGCACACACTTCTCTCTGCCTGATTAATTACTGATGAACAGTTACAGGTTCGACACACCCACAGGTTTCGACCACCCGCCAGGTTGATGTTGGGTGGAGCTATGTGGTGTCGCCATTTACTATAAAAAACATTAAGGTGTAAGTTATTACACTAAGAGTGGATTCTTACATTATTTTGGCATGTTTCACACTGTAAAGTGACTCACAAGTGCAATCAACACGCATTAAAACAGGAGCTAGATGTCATCAACTGATAGGATGGTCAGGGAGACAGTCCTGAGAAGGGGTCTAATCAGCCAAAATATGTGAAAATACCTGTGTGGGGGACCATGGGTGGGAACAACAATGTTATCTGATTGGTTGGTAAAACCTCTCTTGGTTAGATATTACTGAGTGTTGTAGCCATTCTCAGTTTAATTATGAGGTATTCCGACAAATGCAGTTAAAAATAGCATTATGAGGATATTTTGCGCCCATTTTTGTTAATTGGCCAGTCAGTTTATAGTCCAATACAAGAGAAGAAGACGTTGGGGTGCAAGTGGAGGCAACGCATTAATCCTTACGTCTCACTTAAAATTGAAATGCAGCTTAGTGCGGGGACCATTTCTACTTATTCATGAAAACCAAAATGGATGACTCTGTGGGACTATACATGGGGGGACTGATTCACATCCTAGCTGCTCTCAAATGCACAAGGCCTACACACACAACCTTGTCTGACACAGGCCTAATGGATAAATTGAGGTTTCAGTTTGCTGGTCAGAAACATAACTTCACCACTGGAAAATATTGCTGTTGGTCTCTGTGTCTGCATTAGTGCAGTAAATTAAGTGTGGAGCATTTAACTTGAAGTTGTGACAAACAATTTTACAAACCGTAGAGCGGTATTGAGGGAAACACTGTCCACAGAGACTAGCTGGCTGTGTTCTTCCATGTGAGAGGTAAATCATGCTGATGATGCCAGTAGATATATGGTAATAAATCAATACAGCAATATGATTCTCTTTAATCTCATAAGACCATTACCAGATAAAGTGGCCCTCAAGGAATAATGTAATGGTTTAATAGCCCTTAGAGAGTAATGAGAGGGGTCTTGCTCTCACTGAGTTTGGAGGATTAGAGATGTCCATGTGTGTATTTACAGTATGTGTTACTGTGGGTGTACATATACTGTGCTTTCAGTTGTCTTAGACTTTATGTTCATTTTAGGGAGTGTATTAGAGCCCGACCAATGTATCGGTGGGCCGATATTAGGCATTTCCCAAACTATTGATATTGGCATTTATAATTTTATATATATATTTTTTTTATTAAATCATTATCAGAATCATTTATTTTAAATGATTCTCATAAATGAATATTTAAAAACTAAAATAAAAACAGACGGTTAATCATTTTATCAGTGTTGGCGTTGCATAGTTTGTCCACAGGGCACTCTACAATGTCCCTCTTGGCAAATAATTTTTTTTGTTATTGTGTTTTTGTTCAAACTAGGGCTGAGCAATATGGAGAAAATCAAATATGATATTCTTGACCAAATACCTTGATGTCAATATTGCGACGACATTGTATGGTTGACTATTGGTGCTTTAACAAAATGTTATTTATACTATGAGAAAATATTTAATGACTTAGTGGGTAAAGGTAAATAATAGAACAGCTAGAACAGTCTGGTAAGATCAGAAAATGGCATCACTTTACTGTAAAGCAGCCTTTAAAACCAGGTAAAGACAACACCATATTACAATATTACAATATATCCAAAATCTAAGACAGTATCTTGTCTCATATCGCAATATTGATACATTGATATATTGCCCAGCCCTAATTAAAAGGACTTTAAGTTTCATATCTCAAGTTTGTATTTTTATACATTTTATTTATCAGAACTTTAATATTTTTTGATGTTCCTCTGATCTGTTGTGACAATAAAACAAATCTTTTTTTTCTTCTTTTTTTTTTTCTTCAAATCGACATCCACCGAGCCAAAATGCTTATGCTATCATTACAGTAGTTAGCTCGTTCTGGTTTCCTAGCTGTGCCACGAGGTAAAGGAGATTAGCTGGGAGCTTCATGGAGTTAAACAGGTTGCTTTTAAATCACCAAAATAGTAGTGGCTGCACCATTTGGCTTAGTTGTCAAAGTCATTGGCATCGTGGCTAACACTGTGGTTACTCACACCACAGTTGCTCAGACCTAAGTGCTGGAGATGATGAACTGAAGGTGCATGGGTTGGTAGAAGGTTTGCACTGAAATGACAGCTAACGGGGAGAGAGAGAGAGAGAGAGAATTTACGCTTAAGCTTAATCTGTGAGTGCCACAGAGCCTGTCCCCAATCCAGTACACAGGTCAGGGTGTGTGTAGAGGGTGTATGTTTTTTGGCAGGCAGATCAGTGCTGCACCAGGCTTTTCCTCAAAGACACACACTAACAAATCTGAGTGATGGATGATCAAAATGCAGTTGGGCATTTCATTAGACACATGTTTTGAGGACACAAAGACATGAATATCACAACCCAAGAACACAAGGTCATAAGTCTCCCATGCAACCATGGTGTGTGTGTGTGTGTGTGCGCGTGTGTGTGCTTCAGAGCAGCCCTGCAATATTGTGTCTGTGTGCATAATATTCCATGTCTCGTCCAAGAACAACCTCTACAACATTTTTATCACTTACATTTTTAGTTATAGCTGGCCAGAGGCTCCAGATATTAAATGTGGTAGTGCCTGAGTAAGTCTGTCTTCAGATTCGGTTTCCAAAGAGGGGATGAGTCAATTATAGTAATGCAGTATTTTGCATGTATTAAACCTTTTTAATCTTAGAAGGATCTAAGAAGGAGGTCAGTGTTTGAAGAGGAAGATTTGTTTCTCTTTATAACTGTTTTAAAATAGCTTTTCTGGCAGATTGCGTTGCTAATCTTACATTTTCTTTTGTCTTTGCAACCAATGAGACATTGTTTTTGCTTCTATTCAGTGATCCCCTATCTGCATGTATCTATGTGTATACATCAATTATGTGAACATACACCAGGGCAGGATTATGTTCTAAAGCTACCTAACCAGGTGTTTTTAGTTGAGCATTGTTCCACATTTTGAGGTGGGATATTGGATGAGAATAGACTATTTCGAAAGAATAATGACAGAAAGAAAAACTATGATGAGACATGTCTCTGAAGTATGTTATATTGTGAAAAGAAGAAGAAAAGATGTCTGACAGCTTGTGTATAGAGAATCATAAGCTGTAAGGAGGATGATGGAGCCTCAAGAGATCAAGCTCTCATGTAATTAAGTAGATATGAAGCATGGGAAGCTGTGTGTGTCTGCGTGCATGCATGTCTCTGCTC
This sequence comes from Etheostoma perlongum, assembly GCA_026937815.1. Classification (NCBI taxonomy): domain Eukaryota; kingdom Metazoa; phylum Chordata; class Actinopteri; order Perciformes; family Percidae; genus Etheostoma; species Etheostoma perlongum. The sequence goes on from CM049374.1 coordinate 9,703,216, forward strand.
ATTCAGCTGTGTGTGTTTGCTGACAGTATCAGCAGGAGCTGTTCTGTGCTATAGGTCAGCTCTTCCATAATGGAGAACGTTAGAGAAAACTCTAGATCAGATTCCCTCCTTTGTGATACCCCTTGCCTCTAGAAGAATAGAAATCAACTATTTAGGTTGTTATCACCCAGGTTGTTATTTACCTGTAAAAAGGTGTGGGGGCTATAATGCCAAACAAATGGATTTTCTCCTTTAATTCTCTTACCAAATGGCCCGGGTTAGAGCAATGATCTGGAACTGAGCCTTGTCACAGTCCATTAGTTTTACTCTAGCGGGATTTCTGCTTCTGCAGACTGGGCACTGTAAACACAGGTTTAGCCTTGTTATAAAAAGTTGGAGGGAAAGAAATGTGTAGTGACGTTCCCCTGGATGGAAAAGTCTCTTAGTCTAAGAGCAAGACATCACAACACTGGGTAATGTGCAGGGATAAGTTGTTTTCACTTGTTTGTAGCCCTGACAGCAAAACACACTTGCACATAAAGAGGGGAGGACATACAAGTTAGCCTGTCAGTCTGGCTGGTTGGCACGTGGGTAGGATCTCTGGAATTTGTGCTGACCTATTTTCTGTTGATGTGCTGACTGAAGACTACGGTTCTAGTTGGGGGCAGACATGCTTGTGTTTCTCTGTGGTAGGAACTGTCATTAGAATAATTTAGCTCCCAGAGAAAGCAGACAGGCAGATGACTCTACTTCCGCTTGCTGGTATTGACTTGGAGTGTCCCAAATCAAGGGCTGGTTCTTTTGATTGACAGAGCCCACTGAGGTAGGTCCTTTGGTGGCTTTGAAGGTCTGACTGAACCTGCTCCTGTGCTCTAAGGGAGAGGGCCTAGAATCAAGTGCAAACAGTATTGTTTATTTGGATTGTCATCAGGAAATTACCAATCAAAAGAGTTTAGAAACCAGTAGTAAACTGGGCCATATTTCACGATAACTGAGTTTAAAGTACATATATGGATAACTGGCAAAAAGTATACCACGTTTATAGTATTTGTAAACATACAACATTTTACTACTTACAAAGCATGTAGAGGTCTGTAATTTTTAGGTACACTTCAACTGTAAGAGAGAATCTAAAACAAAAATCCAGAAAATCACACTATGATTTTTGTAATTTCTTTTTAAATAATTAATTTGCATTTTATTTCAAGACTTTAGTATAGGATACATCGGAAAAGCAAAACTTAATATTTGGTACAAAAACCTTTGTTTGGAATTACAGAGATCATATGTTTCCTGTAGTTCTTGACCAGGTTTGCACACACTGCAGCATGTTTCTACCTCCATGCTTCACGGTTGGGATGGTGTTCTTGGAGTTGTACTCATCCTTCTTCTTCCTCCAAACACGGCGAGTGGAGCTCTATTGTTGTCTCTGACCACATAACCTTCTCCCATTCCTCCTCTGGATCATCCAGATGGTCATTGGCAAACTTCAGATGGGTCTGGACATGCACTGGCTTGAGCAGGTGGACCTTACGTGCGCTGCAGGATTTTAATCCATGACGGCGTAGTGTGTTACTAATGGTTTTCTTTGAGACTGTGGTCCCAGCTCTCTTCAGGTCTGGGCTGCTCCCTCACCTTCCTAAAGGATTGATGCCCCACGAGGTGAGATCTTGCATGGAGCCCCAGGCCGAGGGAGATTGACAGTCATCTTAAACTTCCATTTTCTAATAATTGCACCAACAGTTGTTGCCTTCTCACCAAGCTGCTTGCCTATTGTCCTGTAGCCCATCCCAGCCTTGTGCAGGTCTACAATTTTATCCCTGATGTCCTTACACAGCTCTCTGGCCATTGTGGAGAGGTTGGAGTCTGTTTGAGTGTGTGGACAGGTGTCTTTTATACAGGTAACAAGTTCAAACAGGTGCAGTTAATACAGGTAATGAGTGGAGAACAGGAGGGCTGCTTAAAGAAAAACTAACAGGTCTGTGAGAGCTGGAATTCTTACTGGTTGGTAGGTGTTCAAATATGTACAGTACAGGCCAAAAGTTTGGTTACACCTTCTCATTCAAAGTCATCACTCTCCTTCTTGGTCAAATAGCCCTTACACAGCCAGCCTGTTTGGGCTCATTGTACTGTTGAAAAATAAATAATGGTACACCTAAACGCAAACCGGATGGGATGGCATGTCGCTGCAGGATGCAGTGGTAGCCATGCTGGTTCAGTATGCCTTCAATTTGGAATAAATCCCCAACAGTGTCACCAACAACAAAAAAAACCCACATCATTACATCTCCTCCTCCATGCTTCATGGTGAGAACCAGGCATGTAGAATCCATCCGGTCACCTTTTCTGCGTCGCACAAAGACACGGCGGTTGGAACCAAAGATCTCAAATTTGGACTCATCGGACCAAAGCACAGCTTTCCATGGTCTAATGTCCATTCCTTGTGTTTCTTGGCCCAAACAAATCTCTTCTGCTTGTTGCTTCTCCTTAGCAGTGGTTTACTAGTTGCTATTTGACCAGTCTATGTGTCTGCTGCTAGATCTCTGTGTGGTATTCATCTTGTCTCAAATCTGATCTAACAGCTGCTGTTAACTCGCAATTTGTGAGGCTGGTGACTAGGATGAACTTATCCTCAGCAGCAGAGGTGACTCTTGGGCTGAATCCCATTTCTTCTACTTACCCCCTACCCCTTACCCCTTACCCCTACCTCTTGGCCCTTGAAACCAAGGGGTAAGGGGTAGGGGTGAAAACATACCCGTATGAAATGGGACACCACTTGGTTACAGTGAGGAAAATAAGTATTTGAACACCCTGCTATTTTGCAAATTCTCCCACTTAGAAATCATGGAGGGGTCTGAAATTGTCATCGTAGGTGCATGTCCACTGGGACATTAGGAAGTAAATATAAAAAATAAACCATAATGTATTTGAACACACAAAGACACATATCTACAGTGATTGTAAATGCCTTCCTTACTTTGTAACTAAAAAATTTGAATTGAATTATAATTCAGCTATAATTAAGTTAACATATAGTTATCAGGCTACATCTTTCCTGGTTAACAGTCCCAGTTTATTAAGTTTATTATATCATATTTCATATCAGAGCCAATGTACTAGAAGTGACACAAATCAAGCATGAGCCCATTTTTATTGCACTTTATATACGTTTGTTTTATGTGGCAGAGGGAGTTAAATAGAAAAATAACAGATTTAAACCTCTCCCCACTTTTAACTGTGTGGACAGTTAAGCATGGCTGCTTTATATCACCGTGGCAATACGCCTGATGGCTGAGTCAGAGACTCCATAGAAAGCTAGAGGTTGGTTAATATGAGGTCATCATGCTGGTGTCACCTCGGCCATCCTGAAACCAAAGAGGTCGGGGTGAAAGCATGGCTATGACGTTAATGATGACAATGAGTAAATTGGAAGACACGGTTGCCATGGAAATAAAGAGGAAAGAGGAATAATTGAAGGGGCTAAAGGGGGGGGGGGGGCTCTCAGTCATTGATCATGCAGCCTGCCTAGACTTCCTGACAGCCCCAAGGTGAGATGGAGATGGATAGACAAAGAAGGGGACAGTGCACAGAGTGGAGGAGGAGGAAAATGTGTGAGGGAGGGAGAAAAAGTGGGAGGAGGAGTAAGGGATGTGTTCATCGATCAATTGGTGTCGTCTGCTGACATGGCAGCTACAGGACTCCTTTGTGTTGGCAGAGACACCATATATCTACAGTAACTGTTTTGGCACATGCCTCTGTGTCAACATGCATGCATTCTAGGGTTGGGAATCACAGGGTGCCTCACGATACGATCCCAGTTACTTGGTCATGACAGAGATAATATCACGATACTACTCTGCGATAAAGGAAATATATTGCTAGACAATCCTATAATTATACTTCACGATATTGGTCTAACTATGGATACAAAATGCCAGTGTTAAGTGCAGGTTTTCTCTCTTTATCTCACAAGTCCAAACTGTTAAACAGCACAATTCTGCAGGACCAGTTTTTCAGTCTGTAAATTAAAATTATAGAACTATAGAGCAACTATGGGTCGAGATTTTGGACTTAAACATGGCTGGGGCGTCTGTTATTTTCCTCAAACTGCTGGCCGCCATCCCGTTGAAAAATCTTTTTCTTCAGCTAGGTAACTTATGTTCAAGTTTCCCTCCTACACGGGTTGAGTGCCACCTCGGCGAGCCATGAAGTTGCCCCCTTTGGGAGCAGGGAAATTTATTTATTTAATAATTTTAAATAAATTTTTTTATTGAAAATTTGGCGCTAGCATATTGATTCTTGCACAAAGGAGGACACCAAAATATTGCATATTGATATTTTGTCTCACCACTAATGCATTCTGGCACTTACACCTCAGCATTAAGGTCATCTCTTCTTACAGCCATAGATATTGGATAATGTCTGTGAGGTAGTAAGCAAGTGCTTGTCAAGAAAGGGAGATATGTTAAATATGTTATCTATTTATTAAACAGGCATTTCAACATATCTTTGCTACAAGTAATTGTGTCATAATTGAAAAATTCACTGTATCCCAGAGGCAGCACTGATGCTAAGCTATAGTGAAGGCTGACCTTTGCTGCTTTTGAAAGGGCATCATGTGGTTTTTCCCCCTGGCACGTTTTGTTTATGCTGCCGTTTGTTCACCCAGCATAGCTTCCTTGTCTCTCACTGCATGGCATGATATTTAGCGCTGAGACGAGGCCCTGCTGGCAGCTGCATGCTGTGCAGGGAAGTGGACCTGAAGAACAGATGAGTGTTATTGTGTAAGAGCCAGCATACAATTTGTGTGTTACTTATCTGCAAGTGGAAGAGCTGAGTGAAACAGATTCTGATGTCAGGGAAGCCATTTGTGAGAGTGATCTGACACAACAGACCGACCTGTTGTCGAGGCTAGAGGGACTTGTTCTACGTTATCAGCTCTCTCGATCCTTCCCCCATCTTCGTTAGCAATAATGGTATGGTGCGAATATGGGGCAACGCTCGCTGCATAGATTGCAAATGGAATTTCCCACCTGTCATCTGGGACTACTTTTCCTGATTTTATTTTACAATTACACAAAGCTTTACTGACATATTTAGACACTCTGCATGGCTCATTTGAGTCCCCAATTGTCAGGGGTAATCGCTGCTGAAAGCACATGTTTTGAGCTTCTCTTCATCAATTCTTCTCATTTCTACCTCTATCTATTATCTATTATCCCCTATTCTCCTTGCCTCACATCTGTCCCTTGGGGCTAGCCCTTTTTAGAATAAACATTGGCAACCAGCTTTGTTTCTATGGCAACAGCAGCACATGCTGAAGAAGGTAGAGCAGGCATGGAGTAGATATGAAAGGGTGGTGATGATGGTGCATGTTGCTAAATGGGATCTAGTGCCATTTCGGTGTTTGGGTGCGAGGTTAAGGGGTTCTAAGATCTGCTAGAGCCCCCTGGAGACACGTCTTTTTTTTTTTAGATGGAAACCAAAGGAAGAACCACAGAATGATAGTGTGGGTGAGATGGTAGTTATTTGCCTGGGTAACCCAGTAAAAGGGGTCAGTGGGGTTGGCCTATGAAAGGCACCCAGTCAGTCTGTCAGTTGGTTTAAGCTCACCCTGACCCCCTCCCCCCTTAACACCTTGATTACCCGGCTAGCCTGTTTACAATGAAAGCAGCTTTTGCCTCCATCCCACTTTCTGCGACAGCCTGAGGAAGTGTTGGATTGATCCGGCCAATATGCTCAATCCGCTCAAGCATGCAGAATATTTGTTTTTCTTTTTTCCTTGTTCACTTGTCTAAATATTATTTAGTTCCACCATTGAGCCGGATTTGTCAGCAGGGATTTTGCTGGGTATGTTTTTACTCCCCATGCTTCCATACTTCCAACACTGGATGTTCCTAAATTTTTTTCCCTTTTATGTAATTTGAGGATTGTGCTCAGTTGTACCCATCTGCTTCCCCGGTTGTTTCCAAGCAAGGTGCAATCTGTTGCTAGAGCAGAATGTCCTCTGTCCTTATTCATACGTCAACAATATTGGTGTCAAGATTCACTTGTCCTTGATTGGATTACGTTCGATTCTTAGGTCACAGTTCGATTTTGATTTTCGATTTTTAATATTAGTTTTTTGACGCACTGGTTGCTATGCCCTTTTTAGACTAGACTTTTATGCAATATAATATCTGACCTTTGTTCGCAATGTACTACACTACATTGTCAAATTTTAAACATTTAACAACATAGTGTAAAAACAACTTATATCTTCAGTCAATTGGAAACTTAAGCATAATAACCTGCCATCTAGATTCTTTTTTGTAACTGCAGTCATCTTCACTGAATATGATATTCAATTTCACAATAAAACAAACAAAAAACAGCAGCCACGTCCATAGTTTTCTCTGAACAATTAAGTGTCTTAAACTATTTCCAAACAGCTGAACATATACCACACAGATAACTGCCATGTTAGTCGTGCTGCCAGTGGAAGAATATGGTACAAGCACAGAGCTTGCAAACTGTGGCTTTTTTTTGTCGACAACGCAAACGTTCTCAACATAACACACTGGAAATCTAAACTACTTCCACACCGGCGACTTCAGTGAAAGAGGAGGGGGTTCAAGTTCTGTCCATGTTCTCCTGCATCTGCAGTTGCCATGCTATCTTTTGACTGGCTGTAGCTAAATAAGAGGAGGTTGACTGGCAGCACTTCAACACTTGACAAACGGACCGAAGTGTTATTTTTTGTTTTTTTTTACCTCATTTGAGCCGGCAGCGCTTCACTTAAGCTGAGTGTGATCGGTGTATGCTTGGTTGTGTGTGTGTGTGTGTGTAGCACAACTTCTTCTTCTTCTATGTTTGTAGTAATCTAGCTTGTAGAATCATTTACTCTTAAAGGTCCCATCATGGTATGAACATTTTACTTTATGAGGTTTTTTAACATTAATATGAGTTCCCCCAGCCTGCCTATGGCCCTTCAGTGGTTAGAAATGGTGATAGGTGTAAACCGAGCCCCGGGTATCCTGCTATGCCTTTGAGAAAATGAAAGCTCAGATGGGCCGATCTGAAATTTTGGCTCTGACACAGGAAGTAATTTTAACCGCTCCTTCACTTGGCTAGTCCTCTGCCCAATTGCATTTGCCCTTGCTTCTTGTATGTTTTATGTGCTTTGTGTGCGTCTGTTCTGATAAATTCAATATTTTAGTATCAAGGCTGTTTGTGGTGCGCTGCAGGCCAATTTGTAAGCATTGACCTAGAAGAAGCAGACGCTCCATCTGCTGTTATGTGCAACATAAGCCACACTGAGCCAGGTAATTCAATACCACTTCCTGTCCTCATCTTGTGCAAACAGGCAAGACCGAAGAGGTACAATTTCAGGGAAAGTGAGGGAGGGGGACACTTTTAGTGTCAGTGTTCTTGTACAATAATTATGTGCAGGGACAAACGGCTGGCTTCAAGGGGAAAACAAATGAGGTGGGCTTTAGAGCTTCTTGTTAAACCTGGGCTGAGCCATCTTTGTGTGTGAGCATGTTTGTACGCCACATGTGTGCACTGAAAGTGTGACCTTTCCTGAAGAACTAATACAGAAAATATCCTCCATGCCCTTCCCTGGCTCTTGTATTATAATATACATATCACAGTATGACAATTTGGAGTCAAGAAGACAAGGGTACCATAGAAGGAAAAAGATACTGTCAGGGCTGGACTTATGACTTAGCTATCTGCTGCCACCTCCTTCAATCCCATAATCAATCAGTATCGTATGAGTAGGTTGTGTTGCCATGAACTGCACCTAGTACTGAAAGGATACATTAATTGTAGAAGTCATTTATTATGGAAAATAACCGAAGATTCCTTAGTTCCTGTTTCTTAAACTTAATAATTTGCTTTGTTTTACCATTGACTTTGAATATGTCATCTTGGCATTTTTTCTACTTTCTGACATTATATACTCTAAACCAGAGGTTATATATAATATTTTTCTGTCATTCTGAAAAATGAAAATCATGCCCCTCGCCCACCCCAGCAAGATCAGATTTCATTTTCATCAGTCATTAACAATACAATAGAACAATACTAAATTAAGAAAATATTCAGGTTAGCAAGATAGCCTTGCTAGCAACAGAGCACTTTTGTTTGTTTTTTCACTTCATGAATTGTATTCATACACCTTTTAGGTTTGCTCAAGACACCCCCACAGCGGTGACTCTATATCAACCAGTTTTATAACCACTGACTAAACAATATATTTGAAAAAAATTCAACATAACTGTTAATAAGAAAAATGTATTATATACAGCAACATCAAAAACATACAAAATAACAAATTATAAATTGGATATGAATACAGGCATCCTCTGTCAGTTCTGAAAAATTGTATTTTTAAAAGTACATAGAGAGATAGACTTAACACATAGTGAAATTTTCCTCGCCTTGAATGGGCATTTTCATTTGTGCAACAACAGTGGTGTTTATCCAACGCTCTCACAATTTACAATTGTTCATTCCTAACTGCTGATGCTTATTATTAGTGAGCATAATGTTTTCTCTTTTTCTTCCTAGACAGAGTGGTTGACAGGGACAGGACAAGGAAGATGGATGAGCTGCAGGATGTACAGCTGAATGAAATCAAGCCGCTGCTGACCAATAAGGTAAGTTGTGGGTAGGTCAGGACAGTGACTGACTGCTGAGGCAACACACACACATGTGGTGCACATTTAAAGGGAATGAGCACCTCATATGGTCCAGGTGCATACATAAATACAGTACACTAGGCATGCAGACTCTGCAGTCCTGTTCCTCAAAGTGAATTATTCATATCTGCTTGACTGTGTAGAGTGGGAAAAGAAAGAAGAGAGCAAAAAAAGGTTGTAGATGGAATGATGCAAGAGAGAGGAAGAAAAGCGGGGGCGTATAATGTAAGACACGCAGACAGACAGAAAAGACAAACAAGCAAGAATGAAGAGAGATCAAAGGAGATACTCATCTCATTATTTCTTAGAGCTTGAAAGATTGTAGCAAGTGAGAGACAGCAAAAACAGAAGTAAGTATGGAGGAGAAAAAAACCCAATGGCAGATGAAAGCTATTCCCATTCTCTTGTTGCCTCCTCCTCTTCCCTGCTCCATCTCAACAGCTGATTAGCTGATTTGTTCTCCCCCCAGGCAACTGTCACAGTCAGGGAGAAATGGTGCCTCACAAGGAGAAGTGAGTAGTGAAGTATCAGGTCTGAAGGGATTGTATCACCTGCATGCTGCGTTAGGTAGATGTCTTGTGTGAGGTGACAGGGTGGGGGATCTACATCATTAAAACCATCTGAATGAAGGATACTGGTACTGACCTCTCACTCCCCCTAGTGGTTGCCATACAGATAATACATTTATGAATGATTGCATTGATAATGCTGCCAGGTATGAGGAAGAACTGAGTACTGTCTGCTGCAGCAAAGTAGCTTTAACAACAGTAAAGAACAACATAAGTGCCTTTTGCTAAAGTTACAGATGTATGTGATTAAAGTTGCTTCAACGTAGGACATGCGTAAGAGAACACAATAAGACAAATGTTTAACATTTGGCATAACAACAAATTAAATGTATAAGCACAGTTGCATCACTTCTTTGGACAATCAGATTACTAATGCCTTAAGCTTATTTTAGTAAGTATTGTGGGGTATTTACTTCATGGAAATAATGCAAATATGTTGAGGTTCACTTCACTATAGTCAAAGAAATTCACTTTTCCTTCCTGGACTTTGATTTTGTATATAAAATAGAAAAAGCTGACACTGATCCAATTCTTTAACACCCAAGAACTGCATTATTGCAATGGAATAGTGTAGACTTCTGATAGAAACATGTTTTCACTATGATTTCTGCTACATAGCTATTTCAGTAGGAAGAAGAAAGGGAGAGCTTTATAGCCACCATCTGTCTCTTTACCAATATGTACCCTACTGGTCTGGCCTACAACTGAATCCCACAAGAATTTTCTTTGTTGTTGCCCACTTTCCTGTTTCTACCATCTATTCTGTAGCTTCCTGCTGTCTGAATAAAGACAAAAAACAACTGAGACAAGACTGTAAAAATGCTTCACCATTACTTATGTAACGTGTGTTAAGAATCAAGTTTTAATGATAATGAAAACTAAAGTAATTTCACATATTATGGTGATAAAATGCTAATAGGAACATTAGCATTTTAGGAATGTTTCCTAAAAACATGAGATGTTGCAGTCATAACTGGCTGTGATCAGAAGATTGCCACAATCATGTATCCAGATGACACAATCAGTTGAACCAACCGATCCATAAACAACTAAATGAAGTGTCCCTTGCAGTATGTCACACCCAATCATATTATTCAGATATTGCTGTAATCTGGGCACAGTTCTCTATCTGGATCCCGCTGCCAAAATGTGCTGTTATCAAACTGAAAAGACATGGTTATTGTTTGTAATATAATGAACAAATATTTAGGTCTAATTATGAGAAAATATGTTACCAACCAATAGTTGTTAAGAGCTTCGTTCACACATGGATACTTAGAGCATTATGTAAATTATGTTGAAAAAACCCAAGACATCATGTGCCATCCATCTACTATATATATATATATATATATATATAGATAGATAGATAGATAGATAGATAGATAGATAGATAGATAGATGACCTCCATCAGAGTCTTACATAAGTACAATAGGTATTAGTATTGGCTTTATATGTATATAGAAATATGGAATTTATGAGCCTAGTTATATTCTAACTCTCCTCTTTTACTTGCCTTGCAGAATGCACGCAACTTTCAAGATTTCGACTGCCAGGTGAGTGTTGCTTACTGCTCCTACACAAAACACTGCGGTGCCGTGGTTGGAGGAGATGCTGTTGTGATAGTGGAAGGGGGGGGTTGGGGCATTGGGGACATGGCCGCATTCCAACCCCCCTACTGCTAAACATATTTGTTTTCTTGCCCTACATCTGAATGTTGTTCATCCAATTTTACTACAACACATGCTGGTGAAATATAGGATTTTTTGGGGGATAGTCAGTGGTGGTGTATATAATGTAAATATAGATATTAAATGTTTATCTGTAGTGGTCCCAGTAATATTTTTTGTGCGTACTGAATAGGCCTGCACTATTTGGGGAAAAATCTGAATCACAATTTTTAGCTTAGAATATCACGATTCTCTGCCACAATTTTGTTCTCACGAAGTGTAATGTTTATTGCTCACATGAACCATGACAAAACAAAACCAATTTGGAAGTACCAAACCTAGTTCTTTTTTTTTGGGCACCTTTAGCACATTGTGCATCACCACAAGCCTGTAAACATAGAAGCTTCAATGAAGAGAAGGGAGAGCATTGCAGCGCCTGGAAGTAGTAGCATTTGTGATGCAGTCGGCTCGTAAAATTTAATGAGAATCAAAGTAATTAAAAAAAAAAAAAATCAAAGTTATTTAAAAATTAAATTGCAAAATGGGTGAATTGAGATCGCAATTTTATAACAATTTATCGTGCAGGCCTAGTACTGCAGTAGTATATCACATGACCTGATAAAGCTACGTTTTGAGATAAATAATTGAGGACTGCTTTTCAATGTATTCAAGCTATTTTCAACAAGTTATTATTCTGGATTACTCATAAAGAAAAATTAAGTTCATTATTTGTTACATACAATGGTACAGTACAATGTAGTGAAACTCAATCTCTGCATTGAACTGATCCTTAGCATTAGGGACTGTGGACACCCTCATAGCGTCATAACTTATAGTTCAGTGTCTTGCTCAAGGACACTTTGACATGTGGCCAGAGGAGGCCAGGATCGAACCGCCAATCTTGTGTTTGAGGGCCAACCCTCTCTACCTCTGATCCACTGACCGAAAAGCATAATAATAATTATTAATTCTTTATTATTACTGTAAGGAAAATGACAGTGTCACGGTTCAAAACACAGTATACTTTCTTATTAAATATTAGGAAGAGATTCACAAGTGCACTGATTTCATTTATCTTTTAGTAGTTGTCTCAGCTAATATCTTGCACAGTAAAATTGTGTGACTGTTTCTGTATTACAGAAACTGTGCTTGCATTTTCACAGTAAGCATTTCAACCAAAGTCGGGTATTTTTATGTGATAATGTAAGAATAATTATCATTCAAGTAAAAAGGGATATTGGCCTTGAGTAGGCACTGTTCCAGATCCCTTTCTTTGATGTTTTCTTTGCATGGGGAATGGGATTGCCAGCCCTCCATCTCTGTGCTATGCAATTGGATTTTTCTTGCAGTGTCTCTTGCTTGAGGAGTGCTGTGTTTCATCAGCACCATGGTTGCAAAGGGTTAAACCTTTTATCCCTCTCATATTCTGCAGTCATGGCTGCTTCCAGCATCACACCAGAGCTAAATATAGCTGCTGCAGGCAGGGGAGGAGAGTAAAACATGTTAGCTGGAGCAGACATGCTACATGCTTTGTCACTAATACATTAGCATTCATAAAATGCTGCACTCCCTCAGCTGCTCATATTTTCAATTCCATATTTCTGTCAACTCATCCTCTTGTGTGAAGTTGAGGTCCTGCAGTTGTACTTTAGACAAAGACAAGACCGGAATTTGTCCCAGTGGTATTGAGGCAGACTTGAGCTAATTTGACCTTATTTCCATGGCAGCCATTTTGACCTCACAGAGTCAAATCAGGAGTCCAAAGGAATTATTAACAAACATCTTTAAAAACTGATGATTCTTTGAACACTATTTGGAAGTGTATACAGTATATAAATTATGTTACTTTAACAATAAAGTGAGAACTTTATTGATAATATAGTTTTAATGTAAGACATTTTGATATGTCACAGCAGGAAAAGCACATGTGTAACTAAGTTACATCAATAATGGCTGAATTGGGGTCCTGATATCAGGCTTGTCGATTCCCTGTCACTGCTTACTGTCTTACTATGACAACTCGATATGTCTGCTGTGAAATAGGCCTGTTGTCAAATTGGCTTGCAATCTTGGGAATAATTCAAACATGTAAATGAGTTTTAACGGGCAGATATAAATTTTTTTTAAAGTAATACTATTTTTTGTGATCATGAAAATGTATATTTATTTTTTTAAGTCATACTGGCGGAAAATTGGAGCATAAGAGAATTAGCTAGCTTACTAGCAATTGAGCAAATAGCCACAATTTCTAGGATAAATTGTGGTAGCAAGCTGTATTATACCAAAAATATTGGTCACATTCAAATATGTTCCTTACATATTTTTCAACTGTGGTTCTAATTCTTCTCAGTGTGAAATAGATATGTATTCCTATTTTAATCTTGTACATTTTTGTTTGCAAGTGTAGGAAAATTCTTGGCTTGTTGGTTAGAGATAAACTAATATGAACTTAAATGTGATGTTAAAAAAATCAAAAGGTCTGTTGTTGAAATAAGGTATGTAATTTCATTGGACCTCACTACTACGGTCACAGTTTAGTAATACACGAACAACCAGAGCCCACATGTAGCACAAGGCATTAGCTGCAGACTTGTCTGTCTGTTTGTGGGGGAGGGGTCCTCACCTCTACACCATCACTCTGAACAATGATGTGACATTCCAGCAGCTAGAGGACAAAGCCAGCTACTCTCCCTGTTGACTACTGCTAAGACTTCTACCACAGGCGGCCCATAGGTACTGCAACAGTCAAAGAGTCAAAACCCACTGCACCTGCATGAGAAGAGGGGCGTTGATGATGATGGTGGTGGTGGTGATGGCCGTGAGGTGGGGTCAGCGAGGAGAACCTAGAGGGTGTGGCGCTGCAGTCTTGCGCCCCTTAAGATGTCCTGCTTACACTACTGAGAAGCGAGGAGGGGGGAGGAAGGTGTGAGTCAGCCTCCTCCACCCATGGGACCTGCTGTGTTTTAAAGTGCATACTTAAGAACACAGTTACCTCAAGGAAATGGAAATGGCTGACTGTACAATTTAAAAATGGAACATCTTAGGCTTGATGATGTTTGCTGTGGAGGATAAAAAGTTTCAGATGGTGTCCATGGAATCTGAATGCATGTGGCGTTTTAGGTAATCGTTTCCAAAATGTTTTGTGAGCTTATAATTGTCATGATTAGATTATTATTTTTACATACAGTATAGTGTATTGATAATATTGTATTAGTTTTCACATTTCACGTTTTCACAGTATCACTGTTTTGTTTTGATACTGTTTCTCAATTTGCCCTTGTACCATTCCAAACACAATGAGAAGAAGCTGTCTACTTTGTTTTTCAGACAAAGCGCTGCCGAGTCATGTCTTTGGCTTTTTAAAATCCTCACTGTCTCATTAAGCTCAGCAGAGGGCGCCATAAGCCTGTCCATTGTGGCTGGTGGGCTATGTTTTGTGTGATATGTTTTTAGTCTGCTGGGCTTTTCTTGTTGTTGATTTTCTTAGTTTTAAATCTCCTAAAGGTAGGCTTAGGCATCACAGAAATGTAGTGTATGGCACAGATGTTGTCATCATCTTAGAAGAGGGTAAAATTGACTATCATGCGATAAACCATGCCATGTCATGTGGTGAGAGTTTAATAAAAAATGTGCTTGGCCATTTGGAAATCAAACCTTAGATTCTGGCAGGGTTAATGCAAAGCTCTACAGTGAACTAAACTACGACGCCCAGAGCGTCACTGTGTGCCTGTTTGACTCCTCAGACTGCAGAGTCCTACTATGAAACACAGTAACTCAGTTTATGACACAAAGAGGCGCCTGCCCTGTCGAGGAAAGGGTAAACCTGTTCAGTCACACGAATCATCTCCAATCACATGTACCCCATAATCTGGCATCACTTTATATGTACAATTAGTCATGTCCTCACCACAATCTGGCTTGAATGACTGGAGATGGAATTAAACAGATTAATTATGTTTTTTGCAAACCTTACAATGCTTACATCTCTTGTGGCATCATATTGTATAGCTCATATTAGGTGTATTTTTGATACTTATATTACTTTAGTTTAGTCTGTATGTAAAGTGATTATTTCTCAAAGTCAGTGTCAGTGGCACCCTCTGTGGGTTAGGACAGGAACAATTTAGAGGAGAAACTGCCGGTTACAACCCAAATTGCTTCTACATTGACTAACCAATGAAGTGCCCCTGGACTTTGTAGTCCCATCCACTCTGTTGTTGTTGTTGTGCCATTGGCTGCACAGAGCAGTCTATCTCAAACCTGCACTGCCAGCAGTTGTGCAGATGACAGAGAAGAGTGGAAAAGGAGATATCAATAAACTATGTGGATCAAATGATTCAGAGGCAGCTTTAGGTCCTCTCATGTAGGGTTGTGAATGTTAAATGAAAACAGTTACTCATTGTGGGTTTATTTTCTAATAAAAAGTAAGCTTGAAACATAACAAGGTTTTTTTTATTTTGAATGTCAATACTGAAATGAACACTGGAGCTTTGCAAGACAATTTACATGATAAAGTAGTGTTGCAGTATGTACAAAATTTTCAGCAAAGCTATTGTTGGTGTATGTCAGACTGCTGCATTTTACGCTAGTCCTGCTGAGTGACTCTTGAAAATGTAAGTTATTAACAGGGTCTCCCTATGGATATTCATGTTGAGGTATTTCTTATTTAGATGCTAAGGTCACTTATAGTCTTTACCTTCAGCAAGGTGAAGCTAAAGTAAATCTGGAGACTATTGTTGCTAATTCATAGCGCTGAGCAGCCATTTTGCTGATGCAAAACACAGCCCAGGGCGAGCTGTCAAAGTCAACCTCCTTTCCTCTCTCTTCACTTTATCAGTTTTACAGTGTGACGTCAGCAGCCTGCCCATTTTCCAGGACTGTCTCTGCATCCTTTGCACCCCATCACCCCTCATCCTCCCACTCTCCCCCCTCTTCTCTTCTCTTCTCTTCTCTCCTTTAAGCCCCACCCTCTCCCCCTACCCACCTGACCCTCTGTAATCCAATTAGACGCACCGGTGGCTGAATGTACGGACGCACTGTGACTACCAAGCACAAACTGCAGTCTCACTTGCCTCCCCCTTCTGTCTCTTTTCCTGCTCTCTTTCCTACCTCTTGTCTCTGTCTCTCTCTCATTCTCTTTGCATCTTGTCCTCTCCCCTTCTGCTTCCATTCAGATTATTTACCCATCTCCTCCGTACTCCTTCTGCTGTGTCTTTCTCCTCCCTCTCTTCTTCATCTTCCTTGTTGCTGCTGCTCTAGCCGCCTCACCCTACATCCCTCCCTTCCTACCAACGCTCCCGCCCTCCTCCTCCTCATAGGGATCTTCAAAGCTGCCGAGCACACACTTGCACATAGCATAACACACTCCTCCTGCTTGGGAAAAACATGTCAGCTATTCTGGACCTGGACCAGATTGCATGCTCTGGGAATGGAGTGGTGAGTGACAAATGTATTTTGCCTGCCTTGACACACCTGGCTGAGTTCTTGCAGCAGGAGGTTCTGGTTAAGATTAGGGGGGAGGTTGTTGTGCAGTTTGCCCAAAGAAGGAGACAGCAACTGGCTCTAAGAACGAAAAGCTGGTGGTCAGTCTTTCTTGGCTTTCTTGTCACCACCTTCAGCAGACAGCTAAGACTTGGGCTTTTTCTTTCTAGGCAGCTGCTAGTGTGCGGTGAACATTTGTTCTGTGTGTGTGTGTGTGTGTGTGTGTGTGTGTGTGTGTGTGTGTGTGTGTGTGTGTTCAAGTCACACGGTACCCATGTGTGCAGTCCGCACAGCCTAAACATGCTGAGGGGGCAGTAGTGCATTTTAATGTGAAATGAAAGATTCATGTTTGTCGTGCTCAAGTGTCTCTGAATCTGCAAATTCCCAGAAAATGTGTACGTGCCTGTCAGTATGTGGGTGTCCATCCATCAGTAGGCTTGTTGGTATTTGTGTGTTTTAGGGGGCATTTATGTGTTTATCCAAAGCTGCAGGAATGCGTGTTTTGCCCGTGAACGGTTGAAGATGGTTTTCCCTATTCTTTTATCAATGAAAACAAGCTGGGAGGTCACGCACCTCACAAAACACTGTAGAAACGACACATCAAAACCAGCGTAGCGGCTCCTTCTCTCCTCTGCAGAGACTTTGAGTTTGTAGTTTCAACCTACTGCTTCAATGACACGTGTGTCCTGCAGGTGGTGAGGGCTGTTTGTGTCAAAGAAGAGCAGGGTGGCATGTACCTGGCATGATCCCACTGGAGAACATGCATAAGAGACATGGATGTGTGTATGTGTCTGTATGCATATGTAATTGTGTGTACATTAAATTAATTTGCTGGCTGCTTGGTGTTTCTTGCCATGTAATGCTGTCCTCAGGGGTGATTGGTGCCGTTCCTTGCAGGGCGTGGAAAACAGGAAGGAGGAGGAGGAGGGATTGATAAGAGAGGGATTGCGGGAAGAGGAACAGCATGACATACTGCTCTCCTTTTTTCACCTCCCTCACCCTCCTTGTTCCGGTACCAAAACCCAAGAGCCCAAGTGTTTGCCCCGGGCAACCTCCAAAAGCCCCTCTCCTCAAAGCACAAACCCCTACTCAGTATTCCTATCTCACCTACTGTCCCCCAAACACCCACACACACTCTTATTGTCCAACTACTAGCCACTATGAATGTTGCTACCATTGCAATTCTCTCCCTCTTTTCCCCCTCTAGCTGTCCAGGCTAGCCCCACCCCATGTCTGTTTTCTTGGTGTGTGTTTGTGTATATATATGCAGCACTCACTGATCAATATAGCTTGTACACTATGCCAAGAGCTTAATGGATAAATTAAAAACCCTCTCCTTCTTTCCCTTTCCACAGCCCTTTGTCCATGATTCTCAACCCTTGTTTGTGCCAGGGCATGGCTTGAAAGGCGCAACAATTAAAGCAATGCGCCTCTTCTGTTTTAAGGCACACCCTTCTGTTAGTCCTATAGGACTCACCCTGTCTCCTCTCTCTTTCCTCCTGTCTCTGTCCCTACTTGCTTTCACGCTCTATTTCCTCCCATACACTTCCACTCACCGTTATCATTTCCTATCAGTGGTACGACGTAGATGCCTGCTTTCTCTGGTGCATGTACACTGCATGCACATGACAGAAGGCAGGCATTAGCACAACTGGTTGTCTTGTTTCTTAGTGCAAATCCTCTCTTTAGAAACTGAGTGTCCTTGACTGTCCTTGTGTTAAAAACAAAATCGGCAGCAATGAAGACTTTTCTCTTTGTCTATAACAGGTTGTTGTGGCCCGTCCCGTCCAGTCCCCCCTCCCCACCCCCACCTATCCAACCACCCACCCACCAGGCCGTGGTTGCAGAAATCATTTCATTATCTGTGAAAAGGCCTCCAATAAGTGCAAGGTCTACTGTCAGCAAGAGTGTTTCTTCATGGTTTGTTCCATCTCAGTTTGAGAGGTTCTATTCAGTAACAGTAGACTGCAGACCAATAAAAAAGCAACCCTTACTGACTGTGTGCTACATAGTTTTCATGTTTTGTGCGACAGTCTAATCTCTGTACCAACACCCACACAAATGAAGATATCTAATTCAGTTGCTGAGTATTTTTCCTTTTGTGTTACTGTGTCCATTACAGATTGCAGATGTAAATTACTGCAGCCTTGTCCTTGATAATGTAACTCCATCTCTTCTGAAGAGATTGTGAAACATCCATCAGACAACCTGTAGTGGGAACAAAGGAGGGGCAACAGTTAAAAGTCACAATCCCTCTATGTCAGTCAGCCATAACCCATGTCTCTTGTTTGCACACAGCCCAGTCTCTTTATTATTGATGACCAGTGGGCCTTGAGACCAGGCGAGTGCTGAGCGCCCCACCCAGCACACATGCACGTAGTTACATCATGCACAGCCTTGTATACAGCATCAAATCATACTGACCTTGGGAAGTGTGCGTGTTTGTGATGCTGTGATTCTGTGATTCTGAAGGAATTCTGGAAACTGGCATTGTCACTTCCCGTAGTGACTTCCTACACTCTTTATCAGTCTCATAAACATTCATTAGGGCCTGTGCTTTGTTTTTGCTGTGTCATCTTTGAAATAATTCCCCAAATTTATGTTAATCAAATTTATTTTTGTAGCAGCACTGTGATGTACTGAAGATGGAGAGAATGAAGCTGGTTTGAGCAATTTGAATTTTGATGGGTCTTTCTCCATTCTTTTTTGCAGTGTTATACTTGTGAAATTGCTGTGAGTTTCATACACTCTGATAAAATGACTATTTTACCGGATGAAAAGACCGTTTCCCAGACAGCTCATTCTGTTCTATGTTTGTCTAAGGGGACAAGGGATGTTTGGTGGAGAAGAGGTGCATGCTTTGGATCCTCAATCGGAGATAGAAACCCTAAATGTTGTGTTGTGGTCATCGGGTGTTTTTCTAGGAAATATGGAATATGACTCCTGAGTTTTGTGAATAAAGTAATCACTTCTGTGTTCAAGCTTTGTTCAAGCATTGTTGTAGATTTAACTTTTGGCCCTTTTTCACACATGTGCCTACTTTATCAGTCATTATGGCAGAAATTGATCAATTATCAAAAATTCTATGAATAAAACCATTCTTAAATGAATTGATGCTACTAATAATATGGTTTGTGTATCCACAGCCTGTATCTTATCTCTCCTTACTATAGAACTCCATTAATGTCCAAATTCATGGATTAAAATTAAAATTATTATTTTGGGGGAACTCTGTGAACCCAATAGGGCTGGGCGATAATTTCATATCCCAATAATGATATTACAATATATCATTTTTTCCTGTAATTCAATAAATAATCAATATGAAATAACCACATTGTAAAACCTATTTTTGTACACTCCTGTGTGAATCAAATACTTGACAAATTAAAGGTACTGAGTATTTTTCCATTTTATTAAAAACTTTGGTGCAAAATGAACATGAACTGCAAGGATCAGAACGAAGTGCACATCCACATGGTGTAAATATTGTCTTAACAGTTAGGCCACAGGTTTTTCAACATGAAATCATTATAGAAAAATGTATACAATAGACACTCGTTTTATATTTTTGGTGATATAGTTCATCATATCGCCCAGCCCTAGACTTTAGTTTCTATCTCTAGTGATTATACATGTGTTGTGCACCCTTTACATGTACAAGGATGTAGTTCCCTGTTTATATAACTTTGCTAGTTTAAAAGAAATACAGCTGCATTGGCTAGGCTTATTAGCTAGGTAATGAAGGAATATGTCATCCACATTGGCTCTTTTATGTGTTTTTGATCATCATTGATAATGGAGTTCTGGAGCACAAGCTATATCAGGCTTGAGCTACAAAGACAGAACTGTTTGTGTTTATTTATTAACGCCAGAAATATCCTTTAAATGTAACAACATCGGCCACAGAAAGACAACACACGTGTCAAATTAAAGTAGTGAAATATTAGGTCTTGTGTGCAAGCCTTTTCTCTTCACACACGCCATGGATTTTTTCCATCCATCTCAAACGTACTCTTTTTTTCTCTTCTGCAGGAGCATGACATTGAGACTCCCCATGGCGTTCTCCATGTGACAATGAGAGGTGTTCCCAAGGGCAACAGACCTGTCATCCTCACCTATCATGATATTGGCCTCAACCGTGAGTTAGCCAAAAATATACTCATCGATACGCAATGTCCTGGATGTGATGAATCTTTTGTTTTTGCCTCTACACCTGACACACACACACACACAGACACAGGTCCTCGAGTTTTAACTCCTGAACTCTCACACTCTGAGTGCGTCCTCTGTTTGCACCTTTCTAGACAAGTCGTGCTTCAACACCCTGTTCAACTATGAGGACATGCAGGAGATCACACAGCATTTTGCAGTGGTTCACGTTGATGCGCCTGGCCAGCAGGAAGGTGCACCTCCCTTCCCCACTGGGTGGGTGTCAGACTGGTTTTACATGCACTAATAAATGGGAGCAAATGTATTTCACTGTTGGGCACCTGGATAGCTCAGTTGGTAGAGCAGGCACCCATATATAGAGGTTTACTCCACGATGCAGCAGTTCCGGGTTTGACTCCGACTTGCGGCCCTTTGCTGCATGTTGTTCACCCTCTCTCTCGCCTTTCATTTCTTAAGCTGTCCTGTCAATAAAAAAAACTTAAAAATGCCCAAAAAACAATCTTTAAAAAAACAAAAAATATAATATAATATTTGAACACCCTGCTATTTCGCAAGTTCTCCCACTTAGAAATCATGGAGGGGTCTGAAATTGTCATCGTAGGTGCATGTCCACTGTGAGAGACATAATCTAAAAAAAAAAATCCAGAAATCACAATGTATGATTTTTTAACTATTTATTTGTATGATACAGCTGCAAATAATAAGTATTTGAACACCTGGGAAAATCAATGTTAATATTTGGTACAGTAGCCTTTGTTTGCAATTCCAGAGGTCAAACGTTTCCTGTAGTTTTTCACCAGGTTTGCACACACTGCAGAAGGGATTTTGGCCCACTCCTCCACACAGATCTTCTCTAGATCAGTCAGGTTTCTGGGCTGTTGCTGAGAAACACAGAGTTTGAGCTACCTACAAAGATTGTCTATTGGGTTTAGGTCTGGAGACTGGCTAGGCCATGCCAGAACCTTGATATGCTTCTTACAGAGCCACTCCTTGGTTATCCTGGCTGTGTGCTTCGGGTCATTGTCATGTTGGAAGACCCAGCCTCGACCCATCTTCAATGCTCTAACTGAGGGAAGGAGGTTGTTCCCCAAAATCTCGCAATACATGGCCACGGTCATCCTCTCCTTAATACAGTGCAGTTACCCTGTCCCATGTGCAGAAAAACACCCCCAAAGCATGATGCTACCACCCCCATGCTTCACAGTAGGGATGGTGTTCTTGGGATGGTGCTCATCATTCTTCTTCCTCTAAACACGGTTAGTGGAATTATGACCAAAAAGTTCTATTTTGGTCTCATCTGACCACATGACTTTCTCCCATGACTCCTCTGGATCATCCAAATGGTCATTGGCAAACTTAAGACGGGCCTTGACATGTGCTGGTTTAAGCAGGGGGACCTTCCGTGCCATGCATGATTTCAAACCATGACGTCTTAGTGTATTACCAACAGTGACCTTGGAAACGGTGGTCCCAGCTCTTTTCAGGTCATTGACCAGCTCCTCCTGTGTAGTTCTGGGCTGATTTCTCACCTTTCTTAGGATCATTGAGACCCCACGAGGTGAGATCTTGCATGGAGCCCCAGTCCGAGGGAGATTGACAGTCATGTTTAGCTTCTTCCATTTTCTAATGATTGCTCCAACAGTGGACCTTTTTCACCAAGCTGCTTGGCAATTTCCCCGTAGCCCTTTCCAGCCTTGTGGAGGTGTACAATTTTGTCTCTAGTGTCTTTGGACAGCTCTTTGGTCTTGGCCATGTTTAGTGGTTGGATTCCTACTGATTGTATGGGGTGGACAGGTGTCTTTATGCAGCTAACGACCTTAAACAGGTGTATCTAATTTAGGATAATAAATGGAGTGGAGGTGGACATTTTGGAGGCAGACTAACAGGTCTTTTTTTTTTTTTTTATTATGTCTCTCATAGTGGACATGCACCTACGATGACAATTTCAGACCACTCCATGATTTCTAAGTGGGAGAACTTGCAAAATAGCAGGGTGTTCAAATACTTATTTTCCTCACTGTGTGTGGCTGTGCTGATGTAAGAGCCGCAATCAATTTCTTTAGTTAGAATGTAAGGTGAGCTTGTTGTTCATTTGCTAATGGAGCACATTCATTGTTTAACCTATTAGTCAAAAGAGTGCTGAGTATTTAAATTTATGATCAACTCAGTTCTCACATTAATTCAAACATAAGGTAATGACCCCGTACTACTTGCATAGACTCACATGCGCTTCATCTATCTCTAGTTATCGCTACCCAACCATGGATGAGTTGGCTGAAATGCTGCCCTCTGTGATGACTCAGCTCAAGTGAGTGGGCCTTGTGTTGATAGCTGATCAATGGTAATGTGCATACATTTACTATTCATCTTGAGTCCCACAGTAACCAGTGTTTTCTCTGCAGGGTCAACAGTGTGATCGGCATTGGCGTGGGAGCTGGAGCGTACATCCTCACCCGCTTTGCAGTGAGTCCCAATCAGGACCAGAGCGTCTACACTTTCACACCCTTTGTTTGTCCTCTCTGTTTTGCCTGTAATAATTGAAGGTTTTCAGGCCACAGCGCTTTTTACACTGAACATTGAAGCCTCCCATCAAGCCCACACAGGGCATCAGGTTTCTCCACAGTCTGCTGCATACGCTGCCATTCTTCAAATGATGAATTGCCTTGGTGATTCTTTCCGTTTTTGTTGCTTACGTCTAGTTTCCGCACTCAGCGCAGTAGAGCTAAAATAACTGAATGTGTACAATCGAGCAGAAAGATCTAGAAGTGACAGAGGAAGCAGTGAGGAAGCACTGGAAGTTAAATAATGGAAAGAGAAGATGGTGGTCATAGCTAAAAAGGGAAGGTGTAGGGATTAGTAGTCATACCATCATGCTCTCCACGGAGAGTCTGCTCTTGTTTTAAATTAATGAAGAAAATTGATTCTGAAATGCATTTGCTCTAACCTGCTTGGAACAAAATGTGTTTACCCTTGATAGATTTATAGCAGCTGTTGCTGCATCACATTTGCATGTTGTTGAAAGCGCCATCTGCAGTATTCCCTGAGCATTGGGCGAGATGGAACTTAGGATTCCCAGACTCTTTCTGTCTTCAGGCAATTCCAAAACTACATCCCTTAATTTAGAAGCTCAGGATTCCATTTTCAATGTTTCATATCTTCATTTAAACAAACAGAAATGCTTCACTTATTACTTTAGATAACACTGCAGTGGCCTTATCTTGTATCTGCACTGTTGAGGGAATGCACAAAAACATGCATGATGAAAGATAACACCCATGTAGGACTATCATATTCATAAAAATGTAATACTTTCAAGTTTGCGCTGATGTGCATCCTTTTCTTTCCAGCTGAACAACCCCACCCTGGTGGAGGGGCTGGTTCTGATCAATGTTGACCCATGTGCTGAAGGCTGGATTGACTGGGCGGCTTCAAAGGTCAGTATTCCCAATACAACATGAAGCTAGTCCGCAGTCAATCTGCAACATAAAGCTATTACTTAAATAATTAATCAGCCATTTCAGTTCAGTGTCTTGCCATTTGTTAGGTTGTTATTAATGAATGGATTTTGGAGTTCAACCACTTTTCTCTTTATGCTCTCTACCCGTACTATTATTTATGCCTAGCATTTAATTCTAGTCTATTCTATATTTTGGTTCACTTTACTATATGATGCAAGAACTAAATAAGATTACTAATTTTGGAGTTGTGGATGCTGACACCAAGCCATTGTTAATACCCACAATACTTAATAATACATTTTCATGAATAGGATATTGTTTTAAAGAGACTTAAAAAAGATAAGCGTAAGATGTATACGTGTTGGAGTAATGCCATTAAAATCAGAGGCAGGAACTTTAATCCTTTGTTAATTAGATTAAACCTGCAGTTTTGGGGTTAAGGGCACTCGAAAATGAATAAAAACTAATCTTCAGATTGTTCCTGGACAAACTTGTTAAAACAGCACTACTAGTGTTCATTCATTTGGATTGGATTCATTTTGAGTCAAATAATTTGCAATGAGTCACACAATACTGAAGTTTACTACTATATTTCAATACTTTCAACTGCACAATGTTGTGTGTGCTATACAAGATTGTTGGGGGAGAACATTCTCTGCAGTGTTAGTGTTACACACAGTCATGAAACCAGGGGGTGTTTGATATGACCTTTGTCCCATTTAGATTAAAATCCACTTCATTTGTTCTCTTGTTATTCTTTGGCTCAACCAACCCAAATGTATAAAGATAATGATAGAGAGGAGACCTTTTATTTATTTATTTTAAGGTTGTTTTTAGCATGTTGTCGTTATTGACAGTAGTGATGGAGAAAGAGAGAGAGGGTTATGACTTGTGACAAAGCTGGCCTGAATCGAACCAGGAAGGTTGCGTTAATCATGGTATGCACCACAAATACCAGGTTACCAGGATGCCCCATCCTTCACAATTTCTAAAACTTGAATTTGTCTTCTCTGTGTATTTGCTTATTTTTTATAAATTTCTAAATCCAACATTAAGTCTGTCGGTGCATACTCTTCATGTAGACACAGGCATGGCTATATAGCCATAACCATTCATAAGGTTCCTACCTAAATAAAAAGTAAGTCAGCTCTTGTCTTTGTCTTAACTGGGTCTGTCTTCCTCTCATGTGCAGCTGTCTGGATGGACCAGTAATTTGGTGGATATCATCATGGCTCACCACTTCAGCACTGTGAGTTTTTCTTGCAGTACATTACTCACCATGTGTGTTGTTTTTTTTAGTGTTGTTGACCTTTTTCATTAACAATGTGAAACACTTACTGAACCTCAGGAGGCTTTTCTTGATTTCCCTTGATACCTTTACCTCATTTCGCTCTTGTAACAGACATTTACTTATTATTCTATTTCTGTCCTCCTGGATATATAAACTGATAAATTACATACTCAAGGATGAATTCACAAAGAATGGATTGCGGCCACTGATAGCACCAAGAATTGTACATCACTTTCAACCGCCATCTGCCCCTTGTCATGGTCCGATTCCCAAAAGATATTGCCCTTATAATATTACAGCACACCCATGCAAGCTTTGCAGCTCAGTGCAATTTGCCCTCTTTCTGATTGCGATGTGGCAAAGTAGATATGTTGCCTTTGTGCAAAGAAAACAGAAGGCAAAACAATGGCATAGAGAAAAAGAAAAGTGACATTTTCAGACTGCGAGCTACAGGTCCTACTGACTGACGAGGTGTGGAAGCATTTCTCAAAACTTCGGTCAAGGAATTTAAACGTGACCAAGAGAAACCACGTCTGCCAGTGCTGTTGGGGTAGTCAACACACCTTCCGATTGTAAAAGAAGATGGCCTGATTTGAAGTGAAGGGCACCCCTTCATAAATGCACTTCCGTTGCCACCAACTCTGAACAGGCTAATAATTTCACTGTAACCATGTGTGGATATTAGCACTGATTGTGAATTGGACTGTAATGAGGTTCATTTACATAGCAGGGGGCCAGTGTTGCACCAAATGCAAATACGCAATTTGCTTGGCAGCGCAGTTAGGGGTGCATTTCACCCTTTGCGGGTGCTTTTGAGAATTACACAGTTTCTTTTTGGCTTATCTTTGCAGGTTTAGCTGCTGTAAAAGGCACGCAATCTTCATGTGAATTTAGCAATAATATAACCACAGTGCTAAAGCTAAGCATACTGTACATACAGATACCCCAGCTTGTCTGGATGACTGTTGCAAATTCTCCCTGTACATTCAATACATGCTGATTACATAAACGTTATATGGAGTCTACCTCTTATTTCATTTGAAGTCATTTGTAGCTTGTTTTACTCTGTTCAACAGGATGAGCTGACAGAGAACCAGGAGCTGATCCAGACCTACCGACTCCACATTGCCCAAGACATCAACCAGGACAATCTGGCCCTCTTTTGTGGCTCCTATCAATAGTATGATGCAATACATTATTACACACTGTACACAAATGTTTTTTTACGTTTCTAGCATTTGCTCATTTATTGTGTTCTTGATCACATTTATGGGTGTAGCCGAAGCATGTAAATTCTTTATCAGAACATGCAGTAAGTCAGATCTGAATACATCGAAAGAAGAAATGCATCACACAATACAAAGAACAAGGGTGAAATATTAAATCATGAGGTGCACCGAAAATTAGGATTTCTACCAAGTCCCCTTACTTGATTACTTACTTACAGATCACGTTGTTCCAGATCTAATCGTAATTTGTCTCCCTGTACCAGCCGTCGGGACCTGGAGATTGAGAGGCCAATCGTAGGTCTGAATGAGGACACCGTTAACACACTAACGTAGGTTTTGAGACTAAGAAGACACAAATAAACTTTAGTTTCTCAATGCACGGTTTTGAGAATATTTATGCCTAATCTTATTCCCATCCAGGTGCCCTGCGTTGCTGGTGGTTGGTGACACATCACCTGCGGTGGAGGCTGTGGTGAGTTACACCCCGTCTTCTCAGTAGCATAAGAAGTTTAGGGAAGCGTTTGCATGGATGTTTATTTATTTTTTAGCTTAATTGTAACCTCTCATTTAATGTTTTAGGTGGAGTGCAATTCCAGGTTAAATCCTACCAAGACCACACTGCTAAAGGTGAATCTTTTTGTAAGACATTTGTTGACAAATAAAATTTATGATATAATGTTTTTGACTATATAAAGAATGAATTAATGTGACTGATTATTTTCTCCAGATGGCTGATTGTGGAGGCTTGCCCCAAGTTGTGCAGGTTGGTTTTTCAGGTTTCAGGTTTGATCATTAAGCAATTTGTCTAAATCATCTTCTAACTTTGATTCTTTATCTGTTTGCAGCCAGGGAAACTTGCTGAGGCTTTCAAGTACTTTGTGCAGGGAATGGGATACAGTAAGTAAACATGTTCACGTCTTTTGCTACTTGTGGTTGGTCAGTAAAAACATTTGAATTAAAAAAATAATGCCGGTATAAACTAGTTGACGAGTTTTTGGGCTGACGTGTTTGTGGTCGAGGTTTGTCTGTGTTCTTCACAGACTTTCCTGTTGACGTGAGTGCAATGACAGTTACTTAAATTAGGGTTGTTTTCACTGCAGTCTAGGCTGTTGCTAAATACCCCCACCGATGGAGTTTGGATTGTGGCCAACAGTGCATGAAAAGACCGTTTTTTTGTCAGCCTGGTCACGGAGAGGCAGCCTGATGGGCTCTGGATGCTAATGCCATTTCCTCTCTGCTCTTTGCAGTGTGTGGTCCCCACAACCCTCAGTAGGTGAGGTGTAAATGCTTCTAGCATTACTGAAATAACAATGGAACTCAAGATATGCTGAACAATAATTCATTTCTTGTTCAGAGTGGGTGTTAAGAAATACCCTTTTTGTAGTGGTGTGATTTTCTTTTCTATCCAGAACTGTTTAATGATGCAGTCTCTTTCTAGAGAGACTCAGCGTGCATAATTAAACGGGCCTTCAGGTCATTCATCTGCAAAGAAAAACAAAAACTGTCAGAACGTACTGACTTACAGTGCACCAACCAGACTATGGATGGATTAAATCAGGAAAATAAGTTTGCTTGCTCTGGCCATACAGATGATGCCTTTCTGTGTGTGTATTTCTGTAATGCTAATTCTCTTTTGCTTTCTCCCATTCCCAAAACCCTTCACCGTGGGAGGCACCCTCGGGTGTAGCCAGTATGTCAGTGCCTCAGTGTTGCTTTAAAGGCCACAGAGTCCTCCTGTTGAGTAAATGCCACTGCAGGATTAAAACGGATTAAAAAGAGTGTTTTCACGCAGAGGAAGTAGAGTGTAGAAAAGTAATCTCAACACCTCAGTATGTTTCTGAAAGCTGCTTTTCCCTGATTAACGAATTGCCACAATGTGAAATGCAAAAGAGAAACAGCCAGAAAGTACAGGAAATATAGATTCTAGTTTGCACACATGCTATGCTTTCTTACATGTTGTTGATAGTAAACCACTTTTTGTGCTCAATGACCACTAAGCTGTGACAGAGCCTCAGTTTGAATCAGAAATACACTGATGTGGGATGACGCAACATGAGAACTACCTTTTCAACATTTCTCCCTTTCTCATTCTTTCTTTCTTCTTTAATCATTGCTTACAGTTCCCTACGTTCTTCTCAGTCACCTCAGCAACGAATCAGGTACTGGGTTCTTAATCAGCTGTCAGACTAGTAGGCTTTGAACCCAATAGAACCTAATAGACTCTTAGGTACTCAGTGGATGAATGTCAATGTATGCAGAACTTCTCCAAAGAGCACTGCTCCATATTGGTAACAGCAGCAATAGTGTGGTGGATAAAGTCAGTATTATTCACAGTGAGATCATTCTGCGTACTGTGACACACATTCATCTCCCTGTAAGAGTTCTTTTTGTCCTGTTAGCATGGATTCTGTCCTCAGTG
Organism: Etheostoma perlongum; assembly: GCA_026937815.1. NCBI lineage: Eukaryota > Metazoa > Chordata > Actinopteri > Perciformes > Percidae > Etheostoma > Etheostoma perlongum. The sequence goes on from CM049374.1 coordinate 9,732,173, forward strand.
TCCTATTTTGTTGCATGACCTGATGGTGTTGCTTCCTCAGCCACTTCAGTTGGATTGCAAATGCTGTGTTATGCTGTTTTATTGCTTTCAAGGTTGTTGTTTGCAGTGAATACACACTATTCATATTTCTTTTATTATTAGTCTCCATATTTGAGAACAATTTGCATGGTACGCAATTTTGTTGTTGTTGCATGTAGGTAAGTGTTCCTACACCGCACTGAGTCTCCGTGCTGTGTGAGTAGAATACCAATGCGCAATGTTTCTCTGTTTTAGTGCCGTCGTCAGGAATGACTCGTCTGGCCCGCTCACGCACCACCTCCTCTTCCAGCATCACGTCCATGGACAGCAGTCGCAGCCGCAACAACCTCAACAGCCTGCTGGAGGGCAGCGCCATGGGGGCCTTGGACAACCAGGCCAGACCCCAGACCATGGAAGTCTCCTGCTAAACCACACCCAACCCCCTGCACACACTCATAGTAACTTATGTGCCCTCTCCCCCTCTCTTTCTCTCTCTCCCCCTGTCTATCTCTCTCTCATCCCTCTCCTAAGCAACTCAATGCCAGGAGATTCTGTAATAAACTATTGTGATTAGAAAAGAGGATGTAAGAAATATATTACCAGATACATATTATTAAATATTGAATATTAAATACACCATCAAAGTCACATTCCTAGCAGAAACCATAACTACATTCAGATGTGTTGTGTGTTCAAATGGTCAACCATATAATTGACTCAACTGTCCAACACCAACCCCTTGTATTTATGTTTTTCACATTGTCTTAGTTTTTGTTGTCTTTACAAACACTTTAAAATCCTCAATGTGTTTAAAATAACTGGTAGACTTGGCATCATTGCACAGACCAACACTTTTACTATTTTAACTTGTCTCTCCTGTTGTGAACTCTAAACTTGTAGGATGCATTGATTTTGAGTCATTGTATCTCTGTCTAACCCAAACTTACTGCAATGTGAGGCTGGAAAAAGTCTACAGTCTAAAGTATACAGAGGAATCACTAAACCTACTGTAGCTCCAGAAATAAAGATAAAGTGATACACGTAAGAACCATTGCAGACTGTAGCACATTGTCAGTTAAGTCCTCTACCAGTGTGTCACTTTACATGAATTCATTTTTTTATATTCTTTTAGTGACTGATCTCATCTCTTTTTCTTTCTGCTTTGTGTTAATGTTTTTATTCCGTTAAATAGATGTTTTAACAACCTTTTATCAAGTGGGTTCTGATGTGAAAAGTACAAGTCCCTTTGATGTGGGGCCCAGTGGTACTTCTCACAGTCTGCCGATTCAACTCATTTATATTACTACGGAATAAAGCTACAACATGACAACATGTCTGGTGCTTTCATTTATTAGTACATTACCAGTAAGTCTGCCTACCAAGTGCACTGGTAGCTTCTACTGTGGTCCTCCTTGACGCCCTGCTACAACTACTATTTCTAGTCATAGTTTGATTGTTTTTATTGTTATTAATTGATAAGTGCCATGGCGCATCATACCAACTGCTACCCTGGAAGTTCTCGCGAGAGCACAATTTGAATTTGCTCAGTGAGTTACTCTGGTATCGAGTAATGCTGCTCATTAACTATGGCCTTGTAGCCGAGCTGCACCAATCACATCGGTGTATCTGATGAAGCTGTGCCAGAGGTAAGCTAAACAGATGACTACAGTTTAATCTACTAGTTAGCTCTGCTGGTAGCTAAGCGAATGGGGCTCTGGATACGTTACCCCATGTGTTGTTGTGATTGGTCAAAGTGTTATCCTAGTCATAGTGAGATTTTCAAATGCACGCTTTGTGCCGCCCCCCCCGAGATGGGCGACTTTCGGTACTCTATTCCAGACCCTTAATTCTTAAGGATTTGGGTCTCGATTTCCAGGCTTACCAACTGCTATAATTGTTATGAATCATAGGTATTTCTGTATCAGTGTCTGTCCGAGGTTTCTCCCTTAAAGGAAGTTTTTCGTTGCCCCTGTCACATCAAATGTTTGCTTGTGTGAATTTGTTGGTTCTTTGTATATCATAGTGTGGTCCAGATCTACTCTATGTGCAAAGTGTCCTGAGATAACTCCATTGAATTGAATTGCACATAAAAAAACAAGTGTAGTGCATGTATTTGATTAAAGAAAGAAAGAAAAAGTATATCTCAATACAGTGAGTGATTATGCTTTTCCTCCTCTGTTAGTGGAAAAGTGAGGTGACTGTGGTGAGTTAGTTTCCAACCACGCTTGTTCTTATTTCCTCACAGTGACAACTATGAGGCCGTCTATATTTAGCACATATTGAAAAAAACAGAATGATCAGCTGCACTGCAAATGAGATGAGGTTGACTTCAAACCAAAAAGATGTACTAAAGCAGATGAATTGCGCGTTGAGGCTTCTCTTATTGTGCTGTCGTCTCCATTGTGCAACACTACAATTTTCCTCAATTGATGGCAAAGAGAAATGAACCTCTCATTAAGTACATACAGGGGTGAAGACCATACTATCTGTACAATTTAGTGCAACAACCATGCTATGAATACTGTGTCCATTTTGTGTTGTGATCTCTGTAAACAGTTAATTTTTTGTGTCTAAAACGTGCACTCAAATCCAAACAAACAAACTAAGCTGATACTCTTATTTAATTGCAATCTGAACATAATAGTTTTACTATAAATAATGTGGAGTTAGATACCACAATTACAAATAGGGCTTTTGCTATATTTGGTAAACCAATCTAGAATACCATTTGAGAAAGATATCCCACACACTGGTATGGAATGATTAAATTTTTTGATTAGACGTTCTTTCCGCCTGCTCTAACATGCTGTTCTCTGTGATTACAGCACACATCTGACCCTGTTCTGGTAAAGATTATTTTATTTGTTCCATTCACAGTAGAGTTTGGACTCAGTACATCTGATTAAAGAATAGTACAAGAAGAGATTATGAAGGCTCCGTAAAAAAAAAAAGACAACAGCCGTTGTTGAAAACATATCCAGCAAAATAAAAAACAAAAGTAAAAAACAAGAAAGAGATAACATCATTAATTTCGTCAGCTAATTTCCTTAATGTACATGCTTGAAAAGGAGTAGAAACAAGTATAAACTTATGTAATCCTACCCCTTAAAATCATTAATTACAAAAATACAATACAATTATAGAACTTGACATACTTGTCCCTTATCACACCCATTGTTACATAATTACAGTTAAATACAGAACATAATTTTATCAACTATATACATAGGATCTTAATTGTCTTGACAGAGAAATAAGTAAGCATGTGCATTTTGGCATACATACACATACATACATATACACACACCGGGTGACTAAGGGCTTTTGTCACCAGGTGTGTGTATATATATTTATAGTATGGAATGTGTATCCTTCATCCCTGTATTTAGTGAGGATCCTATGTTTGTATTTTTTTTTTTCATAAACTAGATAATGTTTGGACATTGCTTCAGTTTAACATGCAGACTGTTCCACAATTTCACTCTACAAATTGAGATACATTTGTTCATATTTTTTTACGGACATATTATTTTTGCGACTTTATTTTATCAGCATCTGTGACCATGAAGATATCTCTAAACAAAGACAAACCAGTGAGTCAAATTATTTCTACCAACTCTGATATACATAAATGAAGCGTAGGGCTGCATACTTGTCACTGAAAGAATAATTATTTTAAAAACAAAACATTGTTAATTTTCTTTGACAACTTGTACACAAAAAACGATTTTGAGTACAAAATGCCTTTATTGCCATATTGTCATATTGCTCCACTACTGCACTGCTTCATTGCAGTGTCAGCATGATGGATAAACTTTATGACTGCTGATAAATCAGGGTTAAAGTAGGCTGGCAGGGGAACCTTCGTTCAGCTTCTGCAGAGGTTTAACTCTTATCTGATTAACACGATTAACATGACTGACAATATCTGAATGTAATGGGAACACTGAAATGACAAGGAAAATGTGGTCAACGCTTTCCATTAACCAGACATCACAGCTACAAAATCTAAAGGCAGATAAAATGTAGTTTGAACAAGTGTAACCCTAATTTACACAAACTGTCTATGTGAAATAACGTCACTGTTTCAACCCACCACATTGCACCACAAGGTGCATGTACATGTATATGTACATGCTGCTTACGTAGACAAACAGTTCATTCCATAAACAAGTGATGCTCTACAAACCCCAGTTGAAAACATTCTGCATTCAAGAGATCAACACGAGATGTTCTGAGTCGGGATGTCAAGGTCTTGAACGTCACAGGAAGCTGCAGCAGGGTGACATACTACATAAAGGCCATGCAGGATGTCTCGTCTCTTCAGTCAGCCACCACTATAAACAGCTGTAAAAACAGCCGTCTTCATGAGAACAGTGCAGAGGAGGGAACAATTCTGATTGATTAGCAGGCCTGAGTGGAAACCTGAGTTTATTAGTGTATGTGTGTGCTGAAGGCAGACAAGTCCTTTTTTTCATCAAAAAGGATTCTTAATTTACCAGTGGATCTGAGAAAGATCTGGATTATTACTTGTAATCGTGCGGAATATAATTTCTGGACAAACACTTAATACAGACATTGAAGGAGGTGAGTAGCCTATGTTACTTGCTCTGGTAATGGTATTTTGCCTGAAGGAAGTTTTCTTACTTTTTCCTTTTTTTGTTTTGTTCGATGACCTGACTTTTACCTTCAGAATATTAGTAAACTTACTGCTTGATCACTTGTATTACTGTAAATGAAATATCATTTTTTTATATGAATGGAGAAATCAGTTACAGGTTAAACTGTTTATTTGATTTTTTAAAGATATTTTATTAATGTTCTGCTGCTATTATTTATTTAAAAAAAATAGGAATAAAATCTTTTAATTAAAAAAAAATCTATCACTCATGTGAAGTAGATTTTATTCCTCGTAAACATGTTGCATGGAAATTTAAAACAGGATATTAATGCCTCTTGTTGTGGTTAGGCGCCTTCCTGTATCATCTACATTTAGGTATTGTTGCCATGTTGCAAAATAGTGTGCAGCACCTGTAAGCTCTATCACGGATGGCAGTCATAATCTAATAACTAGAGGGATAATTAGATTATGAATGTGAAGGGTATTGAAGGCCATTGAAGACAGACCCTTTTCTAATTATGCTCCCCATTTCCTCCTGTGTCTCTTTTTCTGCCATTTCAAATCAGCTAGAAACCAAAGAACATGGGGACCTGCCCCATCCGATGTCAATCCAACCTGACAATCCTTGAAAATCCACCTGAACCTGTATCACCACGTAGGTTATTTCCCAGACATCAACGCAGAAAATAAAACAAAGAAAAATGTAACAACCAGCATTTGGTTTATTATATGCTTCTCTTTCTTTCTCTCTGCAGCCCTCCAGGAGAGCATTATTGTATCCCTCTGTAACTACCCATCTTTTGTGCGTACAGAATTGACCATGTGCTTTGGGGAACGACTCACCATCATATCAGAGTATGTGATGTAGCTCCTAATGTTTCACCCTCACCGTTGTTTTCACCTAGACAGATACAGTTAATCATTGCTGATTAATTTCCCCAACAGTGACGGTGATTATATGATGGTGAGATCTACAACCACAGGACGTGAGAGCTACGTTCCCACAATCTACATCGGCAAGGTAACACACAGGTAGGTCATTGTCATAAGAACTCATGTTAAGACATTTGTCTCATTACTGTGTGTGTGTGTGTGTGTGTGTGTGTGTGTGTGTGTGTGTGTGTGTGTGTGGTGTTGTTTAGCTATATTTGTGGGGTCCAAACACCTGGAGTTCAGTTGTGCTCAGAATAATAGCAGTATGTTTAAAAAAGTGAACAATGTGTGGCAAGGTTGGCTCAGTGGTAGAGCAGGTGCACGTGTACTGAGAGGTTTATGCCTCGACGCAGAGGTCCAGGGTTTGAATCTGGCCTGTGACGATTTCTTGCATGTCTCCCCCCTTTCTCCCCTAGCTATCCTGACAAAAATTAAAGGTGGAAAAGCCAAAAAAAAAACAACTTAAAAAACAAAAAAGGGAATAATGCTAGAAGTCCTTTAGAATGGCTTTTAATTCCATAATGTAAATGCATTGGGAACACTGCACATTCAATTCCAAATCAAAACATGACCATAATTGATCAAGTTTGTGTTCTACCTTTACAGAAAGTGAAGAAAAAGGAATATTAGGCTGTTCAAAAAATAGCAGTATTTGCATTTTTCTTTACAAACTCAAACATTTACTGTATGAACTGAATCTGAAAATGAACTGTCTCAAGGGTTTGCTTTACTTTGAGTCACTGCACTAATATTTGGTATGCAATAAATAGGCCTAACACCAGAGTATGAGAAACATCCCTATAACATGATTTTTGCACCACCATGCTTTACTGTCTTCACAGTGTACGGTGGCTTGAATTCAGTGCATTGGGGTCATCATACAAACTGCCTGCGGCCTGTAGACCCAAAAAGAACAATTTTGCTCTCATCAGTCTACAGAATGTTGCGCCATTTACTTGAACACAACACTGCGACAACATTATTTGTTATTGTTATTTTTGGGGGCTTTTTTTCGCTTTATTATAGTGATAGTAGACTGGAAAATGGGAGAGAGATGGGGGTTGAAACACAGCAAAGGGCAGCAGGTCGGACCCGAACCCTGCGGCACTGCACGATTCAGCCAACATGGGGCGAACGCTCCCACTGGGTGAGCTAGAGGCCGCCCCACACTGCTATTATTCTGAACACGCCCCTTTCCATTACAGATTCAATTACACAGAATGAGCAGCATGCATGTTTTGACTGTTGGGTCTGTTACTTACCAGTAAATTGTTTTGCCATGTAAAAATATCACTTCTACCAAAAACTATGATTTATTATTACTATTATTTTGAACACAACTGTACTTGTGGGGTCCCAACAGCTTTGTCGGGTTCAAAATGCTGGACCCCACAACTTTAAAGGGCTATTTGAGGGTTAAGACTTGGTTTTAGGATTAGGGTTAGAATTAGGTCATTGTTAGGTTGAGGGTAGGGGTTAAGGTCAGGCTACTTTTGATGGTTAAGGTTAGGGTAAGGGGCTAGGAAATGCATTATGTCAATGACAGGTCCCCACAAAGATAGCGCCACAAACCTGTCTGTGTGTTTGTGTGTGTGTGTGTTTGTGTGTGCGCAATAGAGAGGAAGAGAAAGAGAGAGAGAAACAGCAGAGGAATTGTACAGAAGTAAAATGAGGGGTGGGGAGTCCCCTGACAGGTGGGAGGAGTCTCTGTAGAGGTAACCTTTACCTCAGTGGAGACAGAGGTTTGGAACAAAACTTCTGTTCTCTCCAATGTCATGACACCAACCTCTGCCTCCTGCAGTTTCAGTCCTCCTCCAGTGGGGAATGTGCTTTGATACTGTTCCAGTGGATTTTTTTTTAAACTTGAAAACAACAGCAACATACATATTTATTTTTGTCTTTATGACAACACTGTCTTATTGTCTCACTGTGTCTTCTTCCTGTTCAGATGGCTGTTCACAGGCATCAGCAGGTACAAAGCAGTGGAGCTGCTCATGCAGCCTAATAACCAGAACGGAGCCTTCTTGATTCGAGAGTCAGAGACAGACAAAGGTTAGATTTGTTCTTTTCCCCCACTGTGAATTGCATTCAAAACATACTCAAACCAAGCCCAAACTGTGACACCAGGAAATAAAATTAGCTGTAAAATATTATGTGGGGTGGGTGTCAGCGGATACTTTTAATGGTTTCTAATGCAGTTCCACTATTAAAGGGCCCATGGCATTAACATTTTCATTTTATGAGGTTTTTTAACATTAATATAAGTATGGTCCCCCAGTGAAATGGTGATAGGTGTAAACTGAACCCTGAATGTCCTGCTCTGCCTTTGAGAAAATGAAAGCTCAGCTGGGCCGATCTGGAATCTTGCACCTTATGAGGTCATAAGGGGCAAAGTTACCTCCCCTTTCTCTGCTTTGCCTGCCCAGATAATTTGGCCCACCCATGAGAGAGAGACATCATGGCTTTGCAACAAGCAAAGTGGCAGTTGGTCAAGGCCATAACCCAAGCCTCCACCCCCCTCCCTCTCCTCCTCAAAAGCTACAGACTCAGAAATGACACATACTAAGGAAAGTTTATTGTGGAACTGGCTCTAGTGGCTGTAATTCTGCACCAAGCCTGAATTTTGGGAAATATACTTCAGATGTGGTATTAGGGGACCACTAAGGTCTACTGTATATAAAAGCATCCAAAGAACACCATGTCATGGGACTTTTAAAAGATTTTTGCTTGTAGAAGTGACAGTAGTCAGATCATTAGAATGGCTTAATTTGCCTTAGAAACAACTGTGGTTTAAGAAGGAAAAGGAATGTGAATCAGTTCTGGCATTAATTATGTGTAAAATTAAGAATCACGGCTGTGTAGTTTATCTGCTGCATCTGTTATCTTTTTCATGTTCAGATTGTTACTCGCTGTCTGTCTTGAAGAGGGCCAACGCTTCATACTTGGACTGTGTAAAGCACTACCGAATCCCTCACCTTGAAAATGGCTGGGTCTACATATCTCCAGGAATCCCTTTCCCCTCCCTGCATCACCTGGTGGAACACTATTCAGGTTTGCACGGATGATGTAATAATGTTTTCCTGCCTGAGCAGCATGTTAAAAAATAAATATTAAAATGTTGCCTCTTCTCACAGAGTCTGCAGATGGATTGTGTGGACGGCTGACAGAGCCTTGCTTCATCCAGGGTTTAGACAACGCTAGAGAAGCCAGGCCTTTACCCACAACTGTCAGAAGGCCTACCATCAACTGGAAGGACATTAGCAGGTGTGGCAGACTGTTTTTAGCCTTGCTTCTACTAATGACTAATGTCACACTATTACAGCAGAGCAGGAGCGTCCCGCTTAAATAACAATTGATTAATGTTTGTGAAGTTTATTAGTCTTTGAAAATCCGTTTCTGTCTCTTCCAGTTCAGTGATTTTCAAGAGGAAGAGAACAGAGTCAGACAACTCTCTGGTGAGCGAAGGTCTGAGGGAGGCCATCACCTCCTACCTCCAAATGACAGAGGGCAACGATCACAGCTGGGACACTTGAAGAGAAATAGTGGATCAGTCTGACAAAAAGAAGTCAGACAGATGGAGGGAAGTCAGATGCATGCTGTCCTGTCCCATCTCAAGTTTGGGCAAGCCATTGGATGAGGTCATCTGCGTGCCCAAATGTAGTCTTTGCAGACCGCCCTGGAGTTGTGGAAGGGCTAAGACACTACAATGTATGTTGTAACATACTGTATGTCAGCAACAAAACAGTTTTTGTGTGTTTAAAGAGGCACACAGAGGAGGTGTGAGCTGAAAATTGAAAGTCTGTGAGACATTTGTTCTCAATTGGTTTCAAAAGTTGAATGTTTCTCTTAATTTAATATGTGCTGTTGAATGCAATATGAAATATGAAAATTATATATTGTAATATGATTGTTGTCATTGTTGTGATATTGGAATCCAATAAAATATGTTAGCTATGTGATAAATGGGCAACACAAAAAGAGAGTCTTGCCTGTATTTTTTTGGTATAATAACGCATGGCCTAACGTTATATATGTGTTGTGTATCATTGAAGCTAGGCCCTACTTGATTCTTGCAGAGTGTGCTTCTCTGCCACCAGATGCCGCTTAATTACCTCCAATAATTCATCAAAGCCTTCCACTTCCTGCCCGAACAGTTCAGTTCAGGAAGAAGAAATAATGGCGACGCTTCTGGGGTCCGAGTCCCCTTGTACTGGAGGAAAACGAAGAAATTGCAACGGCAATGTCGTCACAAAGTTCACAGCTAGTAAAATTACTGGTCAGGGTTTCAGTCGAGGGACACAGGTAAGAGAAACGATGCATGTTTCATCGGTAAAGACATCTGAAAGACCAGGGACTTGCGTATAGAGTCCAGCCTGAAAACGAAGACGTTGTCCAGGAGCCTTGACTGGCGATCCAGTTGCCCCTGTCAGCTTTTGTTTTGCAGCTAGCTCGAACATTATGGAGTGTTTTAAAAATTAAAACCTTAAACTTGTACGCCATTGAGTTCTGTACAATAATATTTGCTCGCTGACAAGGCAAATATCGTTAGTACTACAAGTGCATAAAGCAAGGTCCTCTTCAAGTGGGTCTTTTGTTGTTAGCCCTACGTTAGCTTAGCATTATCGGCCAGGTTAACTACGATATAGAAACGCTTAGAACTGGCGCATTGACGGGTTGTTATTGTTTTTTATCGGTAAATGTCTCCAGGGAGCCAGTAGTTCAATTTCAGAAGCTCTTAAAACACGTAATCAATGGCAATAATGTTTGCTGATGTTACGGTGTAACTAGCTAAGCCAGTTCAGGTGATTACGTAACGACACACTAACCGCTAGCTAGCTAGCCATAACTAACTTTACCGTTTCCATAAATAGTTAGGCCACAGCTGTTCGGACAAGTTCGCAAGTTTAGTCTTTAGTTCCACGCAAGCAAACATATATACGATATTTATTTTAACTTTGTAGCATATAGGGCCTATTTGTTAGTTACTTTCGATATAGCTAACGCTAACGTTAGTTGACGTAACGTTAAACTGTTTTGATTTTTGCATTGCTTATATGAACGTAGCACAGATCTGTCCTGACATTTTCACACATTCAGCCACTGTATCTTTATTTCACTTAGTTCTTAACACGTTTATGACTTCAACTGTTAAATTGCGAAGCTGATGAAACCATGTATTCATGTAGAGTCAAATGTCGTGCTTTTTGCCTTCTTGCTGACTGCTTATGGTCGCATGTCTCAGTGGTGAAGCGAAATGTCAGTATGATGCAGACCTTACGTCTAAAAATATCCCCGATAACCTTGAAAATGTAGAATTTGCCAAGTATTATACAACTTCTCACAGTGTTAAGGCAGTTGTCATAATGAACACGTTTGTTATGTCAGTGCTTTTTGGACTTTTGGAAGGCTTTCCATGGCCATCTCGTTAGTATGACAATAGCTGTTAACCATTTAAAAACTTTCTCTGACGCGAGAAGGCTACTCCCTCTCTCTTTTGTCCCTGCATTAGTTCAATATGAAAAGCAGATGTGCTTTATAATCTTGATTAATAGTTACAAAAATTAAGAGTTACTTCGTCATCAAGTAAGAGTTGTAAACTCTGAAATAAGTTTTTTAGTTCTCTTTGGGCTGCAGGGGTTGTCAGCCTTCTTTTTAACTTTAAAATGGATAGAAAGTAATGGCCTCTTATGCCTTAGCTAAAGGGTTTAAATAGCATATGAATATACATTATCTTGAATGAGAAAAGGTATAGTGCTACATTTTCTTGTTTTTGGTCATACAATGGCAATAGGAGGATGTTTTAGAGAAAATTATCCCCAGATTTTACAAAATGTGTCTCTCTTGCAACAAAAAAAAACAACCCATTAGTTTTAGGAGTAAATGCGCAAGAGACAAGAGTCAAAAGATCTCAGCCTTTCTTACATATAAGGTAAGGAATTATCATGTAATATTTCATGCATATCTTTAAATTCCAGCTGTTGTCACAGCCTTTTCTCTTTTTTTTTTAAAAGGGTTTCAACAGTGAGGATTGCAGTCACAACTAGACAGAAAAACACATTACTGTAGAATAAATGAATACAGTACTATATGTATAAAATAACCTCTTCTGTGACCGTTCCAAAAAGCACAATTCAGAATGCCCCACAAGAGTTTAATCTAAATGAGAAAAACTTAACACAGAACACCAATGCTTGCATCTGGCTTGTTATAGGGTCAACCTTAAGATTTGGCTGCACCTTATGGACTTGCTCCACAATATTTTTGCACCCAATGACTGAGCCAGGCCAGGACTCTTGTCCTACAATTTTAAGTTATTACAAGGGTGACATAAGAATCTGCTTAGTTGTTTTTTGGTTTCTGTTATCCTAGTTGCAGTGGTCTACTACCTGCTTGTTGCAAAGAAGGAACAACCTTCCTATGCACTGGGACCTCATGATGTAAACAGCATATATTTTCTTCACTCGAAAGCACACTCTGCTTTCCTCTGTAAGAAAAATGCTATTATGACCAGAATAAAATGTATATTTTTTTTCAAGATTGTAGCCTGACATCCACTAGTACAAGCAAAAATACCTGTGAATGCTAATGCAAATAACATTCCATCCACTGTTTAAAGTTGCTTCTGTTTGTGTCTTAGCTCCCAGGAGGCCTGCTCCAGGAGAGAGATAAACGGGCCAAGTGGCATGGCATCCCAACTCTGCTGCAGAGGCTCTACGAGAGCAGCCATCCCAACAGTGACCTCTCCCATGCCCACAGCTTTCTTAAGGTAACTAGCCACACAGCGCTAGTCCATCCAACAATGAGGATGTAAATTCCATGTTGACAATGGGTTTTTGTCAGGTTCTATCATCCCAGCTCTCCATGGAGGCCATGTCTTTTGTCACAGAGGACAGGAAGACCGCTCAGGAATCTACCTTCCCCAACACGTACACCTTTGACCTCTTTGGTGGAGTCAATGTAAGTTTGACTTTACTAAGGCTTGATGCTCTGTAATTATTGGACTTAGAGAAGCATGTTACCTCTGAAGAATCAGTTGTCATGTCGTACAACTCTTTAAATGTAAATACAGTATTTGCTCTCAGCACTGAATACTATTTTTTTCTGTTTCTCTTAAGCTGCTTGTGGAGCTCTTGATGAGACCCACATTAACTATGCAGAAGAAAAAAGCCAACAGTAAGTAGTGATGTGAATATGTCTGCTTTTATTTGGAAGTTAACAAGTTTTTACGTGATCATTGACTTTGATTTCATGATTTGTTCTGGCAATTTGTCTAATGTCTGTGTTTCTCTTTCAACAGTGAATGATGACTTGGTCAAGGACTGCCTTAGTGTTCTCTACAACTGTTGTATATGTGTAAGTATCCTGTTACATTTTGTACATACCAGAGAAGGTGCATTATACCTTGTTACTATTTAGCGCATGTGTAAAAGTAGGAAGTATTTTCCTTGCAGTTGGTTTGTGCTGTTACATAGTCTAAGGATCAGCAGGATCATTTTTACTGACAGCATGGGCATGGTTTAAATAAAGTGCACATTTTCTTCTTTAATTCATAGACAGAGGGGGTCACAAAGAGCCTGGCAGCAAGGGATGACTTTGTTCTGTTTCTCTTCACCCTGATGACTAACAAGAAGACGTTCCTACAGACTGCTACACTAATTGAAGATATACTTGGAGTAAAAAAGGTCAGAGTTATACTTGTATTGAGTCCTCATGCTATGAATTCACTTAATGATTTATGCTGTGACACATTTGGCAAGCCAGCAGTCTTCGTAAAGGGGGAGCTTTATGTGCACCGGTTTCTTAAAGGTCAGTGAAATTGTAATTATGAGTCTTAATTTTAATCTTTGCTCTGCTGATACATGTATTGTTATCTGCTGGCTCTATTGTCCATATCCAGACAACTCGTATGCCAGAATGAGTTTGCCTGGCAGAGCTACGAACACCCAAATGTCACACTCATGTCTTAATTTATGAGTCATTCTGTGCTTTGCTTAGCTCTGTAGAGTGACATTTTTGTAATTTACCAGATTCAGTGACAAACATTGGGTACCCTGTTGTCCGGTTATTTTTATTGAACCCAGACATTATATGACCGACTAAGTCTTGTTAATGTTTGAATAATGCAACTCCACTAAGGCGTTGTAGTGCCTACATATGGAGGCTTTTAGACACTCTATTTGTATCTTGAGCATCTCCTCAGAAATTACAATGACTTAATTATTTATATGTCAGTGTTTCATGTAGGTTGCATAAATTGGGTTTCTTTGTGTTCTCTAATGTACAGCTGTAACTAACTGTACAATTAATTATCTCAGAAATAATTGCAAATGAACAAAATATAATCCCCTTTCAGTCAAATATTTTTGTCTTTTTCTTTTTTGAATGAATCCCAGGAAACATCTTTTTGGTTATTTCACTGTTATGTGACCCAGCTATTGTAATGGCACAAGTGCATAGCATATGAAGTAAACCACGCCTTTTTATTATCATAAAACACTGAATTGAATGAATGTTTTATGACTTTTTTTTTCTTATATTACCATAAATTGACAATTGCCATAACAGCCATACCCCTTAGGACCCTAGCTAATGTTACCAATCACCCATCAGACAATTATGTAATAATTGTTAAAGGCCTGTTGCGGCTGTAAGCAGTCCGAAAGAGTGCTGCCGCGAGGGACTAAACGCTGAGAGATGCACACACCTGGGACGCGCTCTTGATCGTATTGCAAATTATTTAATTATTCTTTGTCTTCCATATGTACAATACACTGAACATTGCTGTTACCTTATGTAATTGTTAACTGGTGCGTATAAATAATTGCATTATACTGTGTGCTGCGTTGTGCGCGGTGCGGTCAACAAAAGTGTTTGCTCCCAGCTTCACGCCCTCTCTGTCAAAGCCCAAAGAACCAGGTGCACAGGGGAAGCAAACAAATTTAACACTTCCGCTCAAACCGTCATGAAAACGCACACCATCTACAATATTAGCACATAACACAATAATCAATAAATGAAACCATAAACAATATAATGTGGCTCCTACAAGGCCTGCTCTACTGTTCATATTTCTGGGCCTGGTAGTGTTAGTGGTGGTGATGACAACTATGAGTATTTTGACAAGTGTATTTACTTCTAATTAGTATTTGACAGATTCATATTTTATTTAGCAAAGGTATTTCCAGTGTAACCACCTCCTTGCTTTATATCATACAGTGAGAGAATGTCAATAGGAATGTTTAGGGGAGAGTATGAAAACATGTCTACATTATTTGCAACAGTTTTACCGTTGACATTTTAAACTCATTTGAAATGTTAACACCTATGATATTAACCTGCAACATCATGACAGAAGTAAAACTCTCTATAGAATTATGCTTTTGCAGTAGCGGTGGTAAAAAATGGAAAAGGGGAAAAAAATGGAAAGAAATTAGTGCTGTCAGTTAAACATGTTATTAACGCCATTAACACAAACTCATTTTAACTGCGTCAATTTTTTTTCTGCAAGATTAACGTTCTTTTTGGCCTAGCAAAAAAAAAACCTACAACACCACACCGGATCTAGCTAGACCGGAAACAAAACAACAGGAACACTGCACACACTAGTAGGGTTTGCGAGCCGGCCAAAGAGTAGTAATGTTAAGTTAGGTTTTGAGTGGATGGTGAGCGTGAGACGCCGAAATGGATGGCAATAAGATTCTGAATGTAAAGTGTTAGTGAAATTGAACACTACAGTAGGCTATATGCCAATGTTTAAAAAAAAAAAAAAATTTGCTCAAAGCAAGCCGATCCACTTTTCCATGTATGAAAAATAATAGGACAAAAAGAAATCAAGGGACATTTAGAATAGATTAAAATGTAATTAATTACGAGTTAGCCATGGCATTAATGTGATTGAATATTTGAATCGTTTGACAGCACTAAAAGAAATGCAAATAAGCAACTAAGAGACATTTGGACGGCGGCCCGTCAGACACCGCCTACCAAGAGCCTGGGTCTGTCTGAGGGTTCTTCCTAAAAGGGAGTGTTTCCTTACTCTGGAGGGAACTACTAGAACTGTTGGGTCCTTGTAAATCATAGTGTCAAACCTACTTTATTACTTAAAGTGTCTCGAGATAACTGTATATATATATTTTTAAATATCTGTTTTTATGGGTAAATATCTTTTTTAGCTTTTATCCATAAATTGATATATTGAAATATGAAGAAAAAACTGCTACAGTTTTAGCAGGTAGCAGATTCTGTCAGGGTCAATTTCACAACTTGATAATTTCCTAAATCACTGATGTCTTTCTGCCTTTTGTTTGGTAACAGTTCATTTGTTTGCATTTTCCAGGAAATGATCCAGTTAGAGGGCATCCCCAACTTGTCAGGCCTGGTCCAAAGCTTTGACCAACAACAACTAGCCAACTTCTGCCGCATCCTATCTGTCACTATCTCAGAACCTGATGTTGGAAACGATGACAAGCACACTCTGTTAGCCAAAAATGCACAGCAGAAAAGCAATGCTAGCCCCTCACGGGCCGAGGTCAACCAGGGTAAGTTGTCTTAAGAGTACATTGTTGCACAATATTGGCAAAAATCTGACATTGCAATATTTTCTTTTTTTTGTGTGCAATATTTTAAAAAAAATGGACTACAGGAATATTCAAAAATTGTAGTTGAATGCATTAATCTGGTGCACTTTTGAGGGCAGAATGAAGATGCTAGATCTATGATGAACTTTGTGCTCTTGTAATCAATATTTTGCTCTCGTAAATCATTTAAACATCATCAAACACTTTGGTTTATTATCCAGTGTAGCATGACATGTTAAGGTTAATTTGCCTGACCTGACATCACACGTCCTACGATGTGACTATTGCGCATGCGAACGTTTCTAAAACGATATATCGTGCAGCCCTAGTGAAAAGTTCTCACTACATACTATAATGTAACTTGTGCCATTGCAAAAAGAATGGATTAGTAAATTGTGAATTATCAATATTATTGCTCCAATAGTAACCCTGCTGAACATCCCTGGCTTCATTGAGCGGCTGTGTAAGTTGGCCACTAGAAAGGTGTCTGAGGCCACAGGAGCTAACTTCCTGCAGGAGCTGGAGGACTGGTACACATGGCTAGACAATGCTCTGGTCCTGGACGCCCTCATGCAGATGGCTACTGAGGAGGCTGAACAAAGCAGTACAGGTGAGACGAGTCAGTTGTGCTGCCGGTTCCTTACACTGCTTAAATCCTATGAACTTTGAGTCAAAGATTTTTTTTTTCTCCCCCTCACCTCCAGAGTCATCAGATGAGAGTTCCCTGGCCACCAGCCCTCTGAGACATCGACTGCCCCAGTCCATGAAGATTGTCCATGAGATCATGTATAAAGTAGAAGTGCTCTATGTGCTATGTGTCCTCCTTATGGGCCGACAGAGAAACCAGGTACTTCACAGCACACCTCGTCCCTGCTTGAGATTTAAGCCGGAGTGTTGTTTCACTAAACCCTGTATTGTGTCTCACAGGTCCACAAGATGCTAGCAGAGTTTCGTCTAATCCCAGGGCTCAATAATCTGTTTGACAAGCTGATCTGGAGGAAATACACTGCCTCAAATCATGTAGTCCATGGCCAAAATGAGAACTGCGACTGTAGTCCAGTATGAACTTTCAACACTATCCTTGGAAACTGGCTCTGGGCAGTTAATTAAACCTTTTAAGTTGAACATAACCATTAACACTCTGTTCTCATTGTGCAGGAAATATCCTTCAAAATCCAGTTCTTGCGGCTACTTCAGAGCTTCAGTGATCACCATGAGTAAGTGACCCATAATTTAATGACCTGGGAGTTGATTCTTTTCTTTTGTTTGTTTAAAATGTTTTCCTTGTCTTTAGGAATAAATACCTCCTACTGAATAGCCAGGAGCTGAATGAACTGAGTGCCATATCCATGAAGGCTAACATCCCTGAGGTGGAAGCACTGGTCAACACAGACAGAAGCCTAGTGTGTGACGGGAAGAAGGGCCTTCTCACACGCCTTCTCGCTGTCATGAAGAGGGAACCTCCTGACTCGTCATTTAGGTCAGCATCGCATAGGCCAAAGATTAAGATGCCCAAGATAACGGAGATGATATGTCAGCCTTCTGTAAAAGAGTCACCATGTTGGAGTATCAGGCTCTCTGTTGTTGTTGTTGTTGTTGTTGTTGTTGTTGTTGTATTTAAAAAAAAAAAAAAAAAAAAAAAAAGATTTCTCAAGATTGGTCTCTAGTTCTGCTTTTTATAGCTTTGCTGAAGCTGTCTGTTGTGTTGTAGATTCTGGCAGGCAAGGGCAGTGGAAAGTTTTCTCAGAGGAGCCACCTCCTATGCAGACCAAATGTTCCTCCTGAAGAGGGGACTACTAGAGGTAAAACTACAATCATAGATTATTTTTCTCATCATCCATGAAGACCCTCCACATTGCGCAGATCTGTCCTTGATTTTGAATTCTCTTGACTGTACACCTACTCACTTTCTGCTTCCATCCCTCAACAGCACATCCTGTTTTGCATCATAGACAGTGGCTGTACGTCTCGAGATGTCCTACAGAGCTACTTTGATCTGCTTGGAGAGCTCATGAAGTTTAACATTGATGCCTTCAAAAGATTCAACAAATATGTCAACACTCCAGAGAAGGTATAATTGTGTACACCTTAAATGCATTACAAAAATGTATATGCTGGTCTAACAAAATTTTATAACCATTTCTCAACTTGTGTGGTCGATGATCAAGTATGTCTAATAGCATGCTATACTATACTGATGGTATAATTTGATCTCTTTTTTTTAGTTTCAGACCTTCCTGACGCAGATCAACAGTTCTCTGGTGGACTCTAACATGCTGGTGCGCTGCATTGTCCTTTCGTTGGACCGCTTTGAGAGCCAGACTGAAGATGTCAAAGGTAAACAGGAATGGAAAATGTACACATGTAGAATAGTTGATTGGAGAACACTTAAAGGAGAAGTTACTAAAATAATTTATTGTTCTGAATTAAATAATTGTTGATTTTTGACTAGTTAGATTCATGCACTGTTCCTGTCCTTATTCCTGTTTCGTTAAGCCCTTTGGCACTTACGTATGATAAAAGCAAAATCAAGGATAGAAAAATTTTGTCAAATAGTTGCTTGTGTGTGACAAAATATAAAATAGGATGATTTGTGTAAATAGGAAAAAATCATAAAAAGCAGCTTCAAGGAGTGACAAGGTATATTTAAGCAATAGCTCACGACAGGCCATGGTATGTGGTGATTATATATCAGCTAAGGGGCGGCGTTCGGCCAGATGCGAGGCCTGTTTAAATATTTTTATTAATAAATGTTCACAATAAATGAACCCTCCTAGGCTTGCCGCCTGCACATACCAAAATGGTTGCAATGGTATGTAGGTGATGTTAGCCTACACTGGCAGCTAACATAGGTTATTTATTTTGCTCTTAATATTAAATGGTTAGTTTGGATTCACCAAAGTCACACACCAATCGAGGCAGTGGTAGACCAGCTCCTCCATATTTAGGCCACTCAGGGGGATGAAGTTTCCATTCTGTATCTGGTTTTAGCTAGCTAACTATGTAAAGCTAACAGTTTGATAGTCCTAACAATTTCTTTTCTCAGGTGTTTTGCCCAAAGAAATTAGACACCATTGCTGTTGTACAGTTATGTTCAAAATAAAAGCGGTCCAACATCACTAACCTCATAAATCATATTTTTGGCATAAGTGATATTTCTACATGGCAAATGATTTACTAGTAAGTGTTGTAGAGTCATAGAAAACCAACAGACCTAACAGTCATGACATGCATGCTGCTCATTCTGTGTAATCAAATCTGTAATTGAAAGGGACGTGTTCAAAATAATAGTGTTGTGTGCAAGTAGTGAGGTGATTGATTCTGTGGAAACAGGTGTCAGTTATGGCCCATATTAGAGGAAGGAAGCAAATGTTGTGCATGCTGGTTATAGTGCATTTCACACTGAAATACTCAGCGAAATGGGTCGTTCCAGACATTGCTCTGAGGAACCGCTGACTTTGATTAAAAAGTTGATTGGAGAGGAGAAAACATATAAAGAAGTACAGAAAATTATAGGCTGCTCAGCCAAAATTATTTCAAATTCCCTGAAATGGCATCCAGAGCCTGAACGACATGGGAAAAACGGTCAACTACCATTTGAATGGATCGAAGAATAGCAAAGGCTCAACCAATGATCAGTTCCAGGAAAATCAAAGAAGTTACCTATGAGTGCTATAATGATCAGAAGAAGGTTATGTGAAGCAATGCTATCAGCTAGATGCCACCACAAAGTCCCATTGCTTTTTTAAATTTTTTTTTATTTTTTTAAAATGTACTGAATAATTTGAAATTTGCCAAAGGACACATTGACTGGCCAAAAGAGAAATGGCGCAACATTCTGTAGACTGATGAGAGAAAAATTGTTCTTTTTGGGTCTACAGGCCGCAGGCAGTTTGTCCGACAACCCCCATGCACTGAATTCAAGCCACAGTACGCTGTGAAGACTTTAAGCATGGTGGTGCAAAAATCATGTTATGTGTTTTTCATACTGTGGTGTTGGGCCTCTTTATCGCATACCAGGGATCAGTTTCAATACATCAAAATACTTGAAGAGGTCATGTTGCCTTCTGCTGAAGAGGAAATGCCTCTGACATGGGTCTTTCAACAAGACAATGACCCAAAACACACCAGTAAGCGAGCAAAGCCTTGGTTCCAGATGAACAAGATTTATGTTATTGTGGCCAGTCCAATCTCCGGACCTCAGTCCCATAGAAAACTTCCAAATTGCTGTTTCTGAGGCAAAACCAAGTAATATAGAGGAAATTGTGGAATGTAGCTCAATGTTCTTGGGCTGGAACAC
Organism: Etheostoma perlongum; assembly: GCA_026937815.1. Lineage (NCBI taxonomy): Eukaryota > Metazoa > Chordata > Actinopteri > Perciformes > Percidae > Etheostoma > Etheostoma perlongum. The sequence goes on from CM049374.1 coordinate 9,752,622, forward strand.
CTGTTCACAGGTGCCAGAAGTTGGTCGACTCCATGCAACACAGATGTGAAGCAATTCTCAGAAATAATTGTTATGTAACTAAATATTAGTGCAATCAAAGTAAAGCAAACCCTTGAGACATTTTTCAGTTCATACAGTAAATGTTTGTAAAGAAAAATGCAAATACTGCTATTTTTTGAACAGCCTAATATTCCTTTTTCTTCACTTTCTGTAAAGGTAGAACACAAACTTGATCAATTTTGGTCATGTTTTGATTTGGAATTGAATGTGCAGTGTTCCCAATAGATTGATATCATGGAATTAAAAGTTAATCTAAGGATTTTGAGCATTATTCACTTTTTTAAACACTATTATTCTGAACACAACTGTATATGGTTATTACATCATGACTATGAACCAATCGGATTGATTTGAGCAACCCGTTCTGTAATGCAAAAATGTATCCAGTTCTAGATAAATCTGAACGTGTGTGTTAATTAAAGTTTCAATTACAAAAGTGTTCCCAGATCATTTTCCATTTAATGATGCCGCAAAACCCTCTGAAATAGAAAAATACTTTCTCCTGTTCATAAATAGATGGAAGTGTTATTTCTTTAATTGATTTTAACCACTGATTTAAGTGTTTAATATTTCCCTAGTGGTGGAGGTGCTTTCTGAATGCTGCCTGCTGTCCTACATGGCCAGAGTTGAGAACAGGCTGGCCTTCCTCTTCCGTCTGATCAACATCATCAACGTACAGACACTCACACAGGTCTTGTTTCATTTTCACTTTGTCACATGTATTCAAAGAAACTCACAGTTCAAGAATAAGAAATGGTTGGACTCACAGATTTAACCAAATTTTAAGATAAATTAACATCCGCGCGTGCGTTCAAAGTTTAAAATCTTGTTTCTTGCATACATCACATTTATCCTGCAGGAGAATGTGAGCTGTTTAAACACCAGTTTGGTGATCTTGATGCTGGCCAGAAGAAAGGCAAAACTGCCCTTCTACCTCAACGCCCTGCGGGAGAAGGAGTATGCCGAAAAGTACCCGGGCTGCCTACTCAACAACTTCCACAACCTGCTTCGCTTCTGGCAGCGCACTACCTCAACAAGGACAAAGACAGCACCTGTCTGGAGAACGTAAGTAGCCGTCACTCTTTCCTAAGCATAATTGAAGCATTAGATATATCTTTATTTCACCAAAGTCTACAACAGCTGCTTCAAACAAGCAGCAAGTCAGCATGGAGACATCCTCAGTGTCTACTGTTTACATTCAGTCAATTTCTGGCTGTATATGTAATATAATATATATGCATGTTGGACATGCATTATTTGTCTGGAACACAAGCTTGTACAACTGGTTTAGACCAGAAATAAAACTCAAGATAAAAAAATATAAAAATTCAAGAGATTTTTGTTGGGATTTATTTTTTTTTGCCTTTTAATGGACAGGGCAGCTGGGTGAGAAAGGGGAGAGGGGGACGACATGCAGGAAATTGTCACAGGTCGGACTCGAACCCTGGACCTCTATGTATATGTGCACCTGCTCTACCAACTGAGCCAACCCGGCCACGAGAGTTGATTTTAAAAATGTATCCAAGTTGTGCTCTGTAATTTGATAGAATACTTATTATTCTGAAGAGTCCATTCTTAAAGCGGTAGCCAGTGTTAAAGGACAGGATACAAAAAATAATCTTAAATCTTTTCTGCATCTATCTAATAAAGCAAAACATGTATGTATGTGTGTCCGTGTCTGGGGCATGCAAGTCATACGGAGACTCCACATGCAGAACGCTTTACAACAGCCGGGGGTGGTGTTAACGACAATACTAATAACATTACCGTTGCCAAAATACCCCCACAAATCAAAACCCCTACGTCGCTGTTAACCGTCAAGCCACTAAACCTGTATGGAAATGAACACCTCTGCTGAAGTGTTACATTTGTAACCGGTGGGTAGCGCACTGCCGTGAGTCCATGACCATAATGTCTGATTACTCCACATTTTCCTTGTGATGTTTTGTGACTACATTCTGAATCTGCAACATTCTGTCAGGTAAATCAGTAAGTCAGTAGGCTATACAGTGGAGTTGCTTATTAAGTGGTTTGGGGTCCTTTTGTAAGTAATTTTTGGGGGTGCAAGTATTCTACAAGCAGCGGTACCATAGGCCAAGCAATCAGCTCTTTCCTAATGGCACATTTCCAACGGGCAGTGTACTAGTTTCTCATAATTTCCAATATCATCTTGCATCTTAACCTTTTTGAGGTCTAAGCCATTTTTCCCATCTTTGGTTTGCCTGGTCTCCTTGTGTAATAATGCTTGTGTAACCTCAACCCTGTTATGCACAATCAAGTGCATCTCACAGAAATGTATTGAAATCACACAGGGAACAATAATGACTAAGAATTTTTGCTTTTGAAAATTGTTTCGGAAAAGTGTTGGCAATCAGGGAAAACCAAAAACACTGTCTGTAACTAACAAAAATATAAAACAATTTAGTTTTTTTGCCAGAAAAGTCCATACTCTTTTATCCAAAAAGGTTAGTTGTGACACCTCTAATGCATTATCTGGCTGTTTGACATCAGTAGGCCAAGTTGCACCAATATGAGCCTCAAGGCTTCACTCTGCTGTCTCTTTTCTTTCTCTCCTTTTGTCTTCCAATACACACACAGACACAGTAAGTAAGGCCCTCCTTTAAACCCCTCTATTGGCAGAGCAAACTTGATTCCCAAATTACTTGATATTGGTCGATCCAACTGTCTGTCAAGTTGCCCCAATCTAAGATGGAACCTGGCAAACACAAATAGATCGTTCTTTGGTACAGAAAGATGTGGGATTAAAAAAAAGCTTCTGGATGACCTTCAATTGTCAAAATACCTCTTTAAAATGGCACTTTTCTCTGCTTCTAAAATAAAAAAAAGTAAGTCTTTACACTGTATTTATCTGGATATATTAAATAAGACATATAAAATACATATTCTCCTGTCGTATACGACAGCATCAGCCTAGTAAAGTAGACACTTAATTGCCGTTCTGGTTAGGATTTTCCAGGACCTTTTGGCCTTGACGTTTAGTTTTGTATTACATCCTCATGGTCATTTAGTGTGATGCTGTAGTGATCGGTGTGGGACAATACCACAAAGACCCACTCTCACATCCTTACATGTTCTGTGTAAGTGCTAAACAACAACAATGGAGGAGAAATGAATGCATTTACCTCAGTATCATAGCAAAGCGTCTCAGCTGAGAAAAAAACGCTCCGCTTCCAAAGTGATCTCAATTGCTCCCTTTTTGGTGTTTCAGCTAGTAAGAAATGCACAAGAAACTAACCCCAGTGTGTCTGATCAATAAGAATTTGGCAACACAACTACAAATAAATGCTAATGTTGTAAATGGACAACTGTTTTCTAACAATGTTGTGCATTTGCTTGTTCTGCTGCCCCCAAGTGGCCACAAATAGAAATCATGGCTGCTTCAACATTAACAATGTTTATGATTATTTTCACAAGTATATACACAACCCAAAAGCTGAAGATATTTAGATACACATGTACACAAGGCCCTGATCACTTTGATCTAACCTATTTACCACATTATTTAATGGTGAAATTATCAGCTAAGTATGCATGTAACTTGACATTGCAGCTAAGCCTTCAATAGTGAGCACAAAGTCACAAAATGTTTTATTGTTCTAAATTCTCTCTGCTTTCTCTCCTCCCAGAGCTCCTGTATCCCCTTCAGCTACTGGAAGGAGACTGTGTCAGTGCTGCTGGGCTCAGACAGGACTTCTCTGTGTGCCATAGCAAGCTACATTGATGAACCCTACATGGATCTGGACAGAGACCTGCTGGAAGATTGACCTCCAGTTTGTTCACTTAGTGAGCTGGGGGTGGGACAGGGCAGAAGGTCACAGGGAGCATGGACACCTAAAGCTGGTGATGTCTCCGCTGAGCCATCCAGGCACTTTGTGACTGTGTTCTGGGTGTAAAGACTTGCCTGTTTTTGTCTGTACCTTTGCATTGAGGCTGTCATCACAAACATGATGAGATGTAATTTGCCTGGCTGTCGTCTTCTCACTTCAACTTACCGACTTCTTCTTCAAAGGTAGAGGAGGAAACCTGTATGCCCGACCCCACATCGTTTGACAATTAAGGGACCTTGTGAAATGACACCTGCATTGGTTGTTTGCTTTAGGTGAAATTCTAATAGAGCCTTTTATATAACCTATACAAAATTCTATGGGAAAAAAGTATGATTCAACAAAGTATATGTTAGAAAAAAATATTATTTTCACTTGGACTTGGTTTGGAAATGGCCACAGCTTAAACCGTTACCCAGATGTTCAGGTCGATAGTTTGTCACAAGGCTGCCAGGAGTCACCGGCCTCACTCTCCCACTACCTACGCACTCTGTGTTCCACGCCACTGGCTGACCTGTGGGGGAAACTGGTGATATTGGATATATTTGCAGGAGTCTTATCAATGAACTGCGTTTTGATTTAACCTGTCTGTGGGTCTATTACATTAGATGGCTATTGTTAATTGGTGCTTTTTGGTTCTACTCTGCACATTTAGGTAGCTTGTGGGCTGGCTGACATGTTTCACAAATTACACGGGGCTCCTCTCACCTAAAACCATCCACTCTGTCGTGACTTTAGAAGCCACTCGGGAGTCATTTCTTTACCAGGTTTTTTATTTTATTTTTTATTTACTTATGTTGTGTTCAAACTTTTTAGCTCTGGATAAACTGTAGAATAAAACATTGCACAGATTGAATTGTTTTTGTTATATTTTACCACATTTGTTGATTTAAAAACATTTTCATTTTGTAACAATGTGTATGCATGTTGTGAGAGATGCTTTGAGAAGAGAATAAACTATGCAGGTGCTAGTGTTAGGATACCACTTACATTGTTCCAGTCCACCAAAAGAATTCGCTCGCCCAACAGCATCAGCATTGGACTGAAGGTCTACCACTGTCTCTGGTCTCTCAAAATCGTTGAACACAAGCTGAGAATGACAGTCTCTCTTTATGATGGCTCTTTTTTTTTTTTTTTTTTTTTTTTTTACATGAAACCACTTAATTTTTAGTTTGGCTTAAGATGAAGTAGTGGGCAGGGCTATGTTCATGTGTTCACGGCCTGAATGTGTGGCTGTTTAATGGAAATGGAAAATGTGGATTTGGTTTCTCAAATTAAGCAAACTCAACCTGAGATAAGTACAAATGGATGAGCTACCTCGTATTTTATCCTTGCAGCGTACAGATCAAACCACTTTTTATGTCAAGTCTACAATTTTACTCCCAGCATGTCATGAGTCATAATAAATGTTCATGTGAATGTATAAGGGCATTTCCACAATTGGCCCCTGATGCCATGAGTTGCTAGTGCTATGCCGCCTTGGGATGCAAGCACAACGGTCAATTACACTTTGAAAGCCTTTTATTTGCTTTAAGCAACTTAACCAGAAATGTTTCCTTTTTTTTCTAACTTTAATTCAGCATGTCTTAAATCTCTTGGTGAGTGTGCATGCACATACTTTCAATTAGTTCATCGTTTGTGCTTTGCAGTGAAGTTGATACAATTACACTTTAAAAGTGCTTCTCTCTAACAAATTCTCAGTTTCTTTGCTGGATGCCTGAGATAATTGCTATGTTTTAGCATAGTGTAATTTGAAGCAGGGTACAGTGGTGTTACATTCTTAGTACGCATCATATGTTGTCATTGATCCAAATCTCCTAACACTCAGTCACCCACTATGGAAGCCAATGAGCATATTGATAGACAATTATGAATGTTGGGAGCGCTCTTTGAGAGCAGCTTTATAAACAATCTCTAGACCCTGACTTCTGTAGCTTTGTGATCTGAATTTTAGAGAGAGTGAGTCCTCTGTATGATGCACAAGAGAATTGGTTCTCGACACTTATGCTGTATGTGATGCGTTGCTCCTAGTAAGCCTTAGATTTCGTTCATTAGTTTGTATAGAAAATGGTGAAATGGTATCCCCTCGGCCAAGAACATGCTGCACAGTGTTAAACGTAACACTATTTGGTTTTTATTCGGGATCCCTGATGCTTTAACTTTATTAACTGGAGATATATGTACTGTTTGGCATGATGAGGATTATATCAGACACATTTTGCATCCAGTCTTTCGATTTACACTTAACAGACCACCTGGTGCTTTTATTTATTTTTTTTAAACTTTTTTTTTTAAACATGATTGTGTCTCACTCTACCATGATCGACAGCATCTTAGTTCTTGTTGAAAGAAATTCCTTTAAGAGAAGCGGACAGTGGATAAAATTCATGGTGTAAAATCTAAATCATGAATTAATTTTAGATAACAACCCATGTTTTTCATATGTGTTGGCATTGAATAATGCAAAAAATCTCACATTGCTGTGTTAGATATTCACCTCTGCACACTTCAGTCTATCTCTTTCTAACCCTGTTATCAAACAAGATTCATGTTTTAGTTTGACATTCTACTATAAGTACTTTTATAACTAACTTTCACCCACATGTTCCTCCTCTTATGCTGGTATTAAACTTCTTTGTCCTTATTTAACAGCTGTTTGTCAAATTATTAATATAATAAATTCTCCTTTAGACCTTTTTGTGGGATTTCTATCTTTATCACATATTTACACTGAAAATTAACGGAAAAACAAAACAGTCATAAGTAAATATTTGAAATCTTTATTTGGGTGTGTCGTCACAGTCAAGCACAGCTGTTGCAGCTGGCTGGCTGTGATATGTTTGGCCACAGTGTTTAGCCTCACGTCAGTCAGCATGCTGAAATACACAAGACAGGGATGTTTATTAGCAACCACATACACAGTGTTACAGATTTACTTGTGACCACACTAGCGATCATATAAGAAGGCTATGTGAGGTCATCTTCACCCGAGGAAAACATTCAGTCTCTTCTCAGATTAACCCTCTTGTTATGAAGCCTGCTGGCTAATTTTAATAAATACTTCTAAAGGTCATACAATTCAGCAGCATACTGTAATATGAAATGTATTTAGTTTACTAACCTTGCTACCCTGGTCCCGGGTGCGGACCCGGAGCTTGTTGACCTGCGATTCAGCCGTATCAGCCCTCTCCTCTGCATCATCAAGCTCGTGCTGAAGCTTCCTATACTTAGAGAGGTTGGTGTTTGCCTGCTCCTCCTGCAGACGGGAGGAAACCAAGAAACCTATTAAGTGTACAGTGAACTGAAGGCTTTTCAGTTATTTCCTTCTCTATTCAAGCCGCTCCAGCTATGGCTAAGGATGTGGTGAAGATAATAATTTATCACTGACACTACAATAATGCTAAACTGCTAATAGTGGACTCACCGCTTCTTCAGCCTGTCTCTTGTAACTCTTCACCTTGGTCTGCAGTTTGTCAATGAGGTCCTGCAGGCGGACCAGGTTCTTCTTGTCTTCCTCACCCTGCACAGACAACACAGGGAGCTCCTAAAAACATGCATTCATATTTGACACCCCAGCATGCTCTATGTGCAAACACACTTGTTTACCTGGTAGGAGAGCTCTTTGATTCTCCTCTCATACTTGCGTACTACCTTCTGATACTCTTGGCTCTTCTTTTGCTCAGATTCAATTTCATTCTGCAGTTCTTTGACCTACAGGCAAGACCCGAAAATGACCGGTCCACTCAGATTACAAACAAAACTCACAACCCATTACAACAATTATAAGGTAGGACAGTGACTACATAATGATTTAACTGAGCTCATCTCTCACCTTGGCCTCCAGCTTCTGGACCTGCTTCTTTCCACCCTTGAGGGCGATCTGCTCTGCTTCGTCCAGACGCATCTGCAGATCTTTTATGGTCTGCTCCATGTTCTTCTTCATCCTCTCCAGATGGGCGCTAGTGTCCTGCTCCTTCTTCAGCTCCTCTGCCATCATAGCTGCCTACAATAATTCAGAGGATCATTGTTAAATGGGCATTGAGTAAACCCCTGTTTAGTTATTCTGTACTGTAAATTTCTTATATCATGCACTTTTTATTTTGTTTATTCCAGAACTTACATCAGTGATGGCCTTTTTGGCCTTCTCCTCTGCATTACGGCACTCCTGCACAGCATCATCTACTTCATTTGACAGTGTGGACAGATCATTCTCCAGCTTCTTCTTGTGGTTGATCATTCCAGTGTTCTGCAGCAAAAGAGTCAGTTTCAAGAATCATCTCAGGATTATTAAAATGTCATTTTATCTTGTTTTCAATTTGATTTCTTTTATTTCTAAAATTGGTAACCACTAGCTGGGATTAAGTAATCAGAGCAACTGAACCTAAGAGTAACAAATAGGCCAGAAATACTTGCTTTTGCAGCTATTTTGCTATTTTCAACAACCACAAAGACTAGCAAGCTTGTAATACAAAAGTATCCTATTCATGTCGATCTACTGAAAGTAAGTGACCATCCTTTGATAAGCCAATATATTTATATAAAGTGAAGTCATAATCTTTCATCATTGCACTGCAGGGTGGTTTAAAATGCTTCTTCCTACCTGAGAGTGCAACAGGTTGACTCTCTCCGTGGCCTCAAGCAGCTCATGCTCAGCTAGCTTGCGTGCACGGTCATTCTGTTCCAGCAGAGCCCTTAGCTCCTCTACCTCAACAGCAAGCAGGTTGTTGCGGCGCTCCGTCACCGCCACCTGCTCTTTCAGATCCTCATTATTGTGAATAGTCGCATCCAGCTCCAACTGAATGTCCTGGAGTCACAGATCATGTACAAGCAAAATATTAAGAAGGATGGAATTTGTTCCATGTACTAATGAATCAGACACATTAGGAAGGTTCATCAACCGGCTGCTAGGTGGACTCACCTTGATCTGAACCTGCAGGTTTCTCAAGAGTTTGTGGGACTCTGAAGCCTGCCTGTTGGCATGGTTCAGCTGCACCTCCATCTCATTCAGGTCGCCCTCCATCTTCTTCTTCAGGCGCACTGCCTCGTTGCGAGACTTGGCCTCAGCATCTAAGCTGGTCTGCATGGACTCCAGTGTTCTCTGGTGGTTACGGCTAGAAGTTGAAAGATGTAGAGAGAAATTAAGGAGGCCCAGTTTTTATGGACTGGTTGATGGGATAGAATCAAATTTGCCATAAAGAAGGACAAAAACATTAATCAACGAATCTCACCGAAGGCTGTCAATTTCCTCATCCTTCTCTGCCAGTTTCCTGTCAACGTCAGCCTTGATCTGGTTGAGCTCCAGCTGGATGCGGAGAGTTTTGCTTTCTTCATGCTCCAGAGTGCCCTGAGACAAACAGATACTTAATGCTTGAAGATATTCGGTGGGTAACCTCTGTCAAAAAATATCCCAGACCCCAAGGAGAAAGAAGTGAGAGAACTCAGCAAACTGCTTACTTCAGCTTCCTCCAGGGCAGCTTGAAGCTCAGATTTCTCCATGTCTAGACCCTTTTTCATTTTCTCCAGCTCATGGATGGTCTTCACTCCCTGACTGATTTGATCTGACAGGTCAGTGATCTCCTCTAGGGGAGTAAAGATAGAAATATAGTTTATATTTTGTATAATGTCTAAGTAAACTCATAAGTATGCAACCTTCAAACTGGGTATTCATGTTGTAAAAAACAATGACAGGTACCTTGGAGGTTCTTGGTTTCCTTCTTGAAGGTCTCCAGATGATCCAGGGCCTCTTCGTAGCAGTTCTTCAGTTTGAAGAGCTCTGTGCTCAGGCCGCGAGACTCTTTTTGAGAGGTCTCAAGCTCTGACTGGCACTCTTCATACTTCTGTTTCCACTCAACCAGCACCTGGAGAACACAAGACACATGTTTGCACTGGAACAAAAGTTAAACTTGGCTATTATTAAATTGACTATTTAGGGTGATTTCCGTTGAGGACATCAAAAGCCGTCCTCTGTTATAGTTTCCATCAGCTCATACCTTGTCAAAGTTGCGTTGTTTCTTGTCAAGAGCAGCTGCTGCAGCATTGGCACGCTCCAGGTCAATGGTCAGGTCCTCGATCTCTGTCTGGAGCCGATGTTTAGTCTTCTCCAGGGAGGAGCACTTGGCATTGGAAGCCTCCACTGTCTCTTCAGCGTTCTGCAGACGTGTCACCAGCTTCTTCCTAATGAGAGGCAAACACATTTGGCATTCTTCTGTCAAATGATCATTGTGTAACATCGAATTTTGTGAGTTAAAAACACATCTCACTCACTTGGCTTCCTCCAGCTCCTCAGTCCTCTGGATGGCGTCAGTTTCATACTTGGTCCTCCACTGAGCCACCTCAGCATTGGCCTTGGACAGACCTCTCTGTAATTCAGCCTTCGCTTCCTGTTCCTCGTCGTACTGCTCTCTCAGAAGATCACAGTCGTGTCGACATGACTGCAGCGCATGGGCCAGGGCATTCTTAGCCTTAAGAGACCAATCATGATGGCACAGAGCAGTTAGTTGAAGTGGAGGAACTCTGAATTTCTGCAGAAGTAGCTACTAGTTTTGTAAATAACCACCACTAACTGATGTGGTGATATGGAGCTGACCTTATTCTCCTCCTCCAGCTGTTTCTTGATCTCCTCAACATTCTGGCTGACGGAGTTCTTGGCACGCTGCAGCTGGGAGACCATGGACTCCCGCTCTTCAAGCATCCTGCTCACCTCGGCTACGTGGAGGAGAAAAAGGTACCTGTGTTACTAACAGGTCTGTAAAATCTGTTTGTGTGATTTGTGATAAAGTAAAAGCGCCTTACCACTCTCAGTCTGAGCACGGGCCCTTTGGGTGTTGGTGTCGTTGAGCTGCCTCTGGAGCTCTTCAACCTTGGCTTTAGCCTCATTCATTTGGTCTTCATACAGGCGACACATCTTCTCTGAAGTGGTCTGTAGACAAAATATGGAAATTTTAGTTTTTATAAGGGATTAATCTAGTACTTTAAACCTTTCCGTGTGTTTATCCTCTTTTTTCTATCTACCTTGCCCTTGGAGAGCTGCTCCACAGTACAGGCCAAATCATCGGCTTCCATCTTGGCCTCGCTCCTCTCCTTCTCCAGCTTATGCTTGACTCGCTGCAGGCTGTCAATCTGCTCGCTCAACTCTGCAATGCTGTCAGCATGCTTCTTCCGCAAGGTCGCCGTTGTGGCCTCGTGGTGCATCATGGCTTCCTCCAGGTCTCGCCGCATCTTCAGAAAATCTGCCTCTCTCTTCTTGTTGAACTCGATCTGGGCTGAGGTGGCCCCACCAGCCTCCTCCAGGCGCTCGCTCAACTCTTCGAGCTCACGAGCCACATCACCACGCTGCTTCTCCACTTTGGCCCTGCAAGCCCGTTCGGCCTCCAACTCCTCCTCCAACTCCTCTGTACGAGCCTGGAGGAAAGCAGCGGTCAGTTATGTTGTCAATGTGATGTCATAACTGCTCTATTAGAAGTTGAGACCAGTTCCCACCTGTAGCTCTTTTATCTTCTTCTGGAGCTGATTGACCAAGGCTTGCTCGTCTTCAATTCTTGTGCTCAGCCCATTCATTTCAAAGTCTTTCCTGGTAGAAAATATTTGGCAATTATTATCCTTACTTCCCAATAGCAAGATCATATTTCTCTGTAATTAAATGAAAACTCACTTCTTCAGATTCTCTTGAATTTGCTGTTTGTCGTTCTCCAAGTCCATAACCGACTCCAGGGAGAGTTTCAGATCTCCCTCCAGCTTACGTTTGACCCTTTCCAGGTCCATACGCAGCTTCTTCTCCTGCTCCAGTGAACCCTCCAGCTGGTTCACAATAGGAAGTTTGAAAAATTTTACATTTTATATATATGACCACCTGTGCTTTTATTTAGACAATAAATACACTTACATCATCTACTTGTTGCTCCAGCTTTGCCTTGGCTTTGGTCAGAGTGTTGACTTTGTCTTCCTCTGCCTGCAGGTCATCCAGAGTCTGCTGGTGAGACTCCTGAAGAGCCTTCTTTTCTTTGGTCAACTGCGTTATGGTTTCATCAAGAACTGACATTTCCTCAATCAGGTTCTTCACCTGTGAGCCGGAAGAAGGAAATTTATTTATCACTATGATATGAGAAATCCAAAACATGTTTATTTTTTTATTTCCCCATACATATTCAATCTACTAAATTTAATGTGGATCTTTCTGTGCCCTCTTAACTCACTCTGGAGGCAACTCACTTAATTTCAAATATACTGACCTTGTTCTCAGTTGCATATTTCTCCTTTTCCACTTTAGCCAGAGTGATCTCCAGATCGTCAATGTCTCTCTTCAGCTCAGCACACTCATCCTCCAGCTTCCGCTTCTTGGCGAGCAAAGTAGAGCTCATCTCCTCCTCGTCCTCTAGCCTCTCCATGATTTCTTTCACTTTGGCCTCCAGCTGGATCTTAGTTTTGATGAGCAGCTCACAGCGGTCCTCGGCATCTGCAAGATTGTCTTGCTCCTACAGGGGAGAAAGAACATGTGTTCTGAACGTGCATTCCCACTGAACTATCTGTCTTTCCAAAAGCTAAATGTGTGAATTCTTGAGGAATGCCACGTACTGCCTGCAGCTGTAGAGAGATATCATTCTTCTCCAGGACCAGGCTGACCTGCCTCTCCTCCAGCTCTTTGCGCTTGACCTCAGATTTCTCCAGAGCCTCCTTCAACTTAGCCATCTCTTCCTTCAGAGAGACCAGCTCTTTCTCAGTGGCAGCGCTTTTCAGTAGAGGCTTGATTTTGAAGAAGAGCTTCATCCAGGGCCAGTGTTTGACAGCATTAAAGGCTCGAATGTTCCACTGGATGATCATCAGAGCCGCCCTAAAAACCAGATGAAATAAAAAGGAGGGATAAGTGTTTTGTTTTTTCTACCTTCTCCTTTTGGAGTAGCTCAAGCTATTGGTCTAAATGGTCTAAAAGCAGAAAGGTCTAAACGGTTGACTAAAACAAGTGGATTAATGGTTGAAAATAGCTATAAAACAATTCAAATAGTTAGAAAAAAATAACATATAATGACTGAACTCGTTATCATTAGTGATAAATGAAACAGTGGTTGGAGTAGTTAAGGAAGCACTGAGTGGTGTAAATAGTTAGCTAAGAGTTAAAGAGTTAGTTAAAGTTTGGGAAAATGGTAAACATGTAGCTTCTGCCACTCATAGTACAAATGCAAACTTGATTGAACCAAACTAAACATTGACAGTTCAATTATATGAAAATGTTATTATATCGTAACAATATCCACTTTTATAATAATGTTAAAATAACTAAATACAAATGCACAAATTCAGAATATGACTCGTGGTGATATTGATAAAATACATGAGTTCATCTGACAAAGCTATGTGGGGAAACGCTGTTGTAGAAGTGAATAGAAGTGAATGTCACATCAAGTTAAGAGAAGAAGGTCAAAAAGATTTATCCTGGAGTTCCCCGTGTATTTATTTAGTTACTTATTTTGGCACTAATCCTGCTGCTATTCACTGTCTTGTATCTAATCACACATGGAAGGAAAATGAAATCATACACCTAATGCTGCTTTTGATGTTTCATGACTGTGACCAAACAGTCATGAAACACCAGATTGATTTAGTCTCATTAGAATGGCGTCTCGCAACCCTAAATATGGACCCAGAGCCGACTGGTCAAGGACGCTCTTTCAAAGTTTAGAGGGTGAGTTTGAGTGAGTGTGCACACGCTGGGGTGGGAGGTGAGGGTGGGGGAACTGATTGCATTTTTGACATGACTCCATGCCGGGTGCCTCTCAAAGGTGAGCGTCTGTGTTTATTTAGAAACTTAAGCCCTCTGTCCAACAGGCAACTTTAATCCTCTGTCACCCGCCACATATCCCATCAATGCACACACTTAGAAGTACAGGCACTGAGGACAAAAGGGGCCAGGGGCCATCGGGCATCCAGGGAGGGGGCCGGGGGTTGTATTTTTAGGGAGGGCCTGAGCAGCTGCCACTTGACACATGTCGCCACCTGGCTCTGAGGACACCGTCAGCATTGTTTAATTTAGAGAAAGTAGATGGAGAGAATGGCCAGAGACCCGCGACGTGTGTGTGTGTGTGTGTGTGTGTGTGTGTGTGTGTGTGTGTGTGAGAGAGAGAGAGAGAGAGATGTGGCCCCTTATTAACAGTAGGGCCACACACATGCCTGGTAACCATACAAGGGCAAGCACACGTCTCACACACGCCGATAACGCTGCCCTTGCATGCCAAACATACTAGAGCAGGGGAGTGAACACTAAGGTATAGTATATCACAAGCTGAAAGACTTGCTGCTGATTGTGTTGCTATTGAACCTGTTCAGAAAAGCAACTGTTGAGGGAGTGTTTTTCTGCACTCATGTCTTCACCTTCCCGTGAGATATCAGGCTCAAATGCTTTCCTCTGCGTATGAATGCATTTTATATTCATTCAGGTATATAAAAAAAGAAGTGATTTTGTCAACAAAAGTTTTTGGTTTTCTTACTTCATTCTCGTGAACTTATTCCGCTCATTCCTCATGAGTTTGCCACGAGCAGCTGCCTGCAGCAACGTCAGGATTTTGGCCAGACGCTCATCTCTCAGTTCTTCGAGGTGACCCAGCAGACCTGCCTTGAAGAACACCTACATGAAGCCAAAATGGCGGAAGATTAGATTTATTATCACATGCTCATTCCAAAAAATACCATCCAATTTTTAAATAATTGAATAAAAATAATTTTAAAATTGTATTTAGCTTTTTTTCGCTGATTATTTTGCCACTCACAGCTCTGCTTTACACAAGCTGCTACTTCCTACCTTTGTGTGTCCAAATCTATACTGGTTGTGGTCGATATCCAGGGAGGCCAGCAGATTCTCTGTAGCTTTCCTGCTGTCCATAAACGTATGATTTGGGATGGCACTGGGGTGTAGGATGCGGTAGCTGAATGGATGAAGATAAGAGTGTTGTCAGACAGATTATCACTGTGACTCATTACCATGCCATGATATTAAAAAGTGATCTGAAATCTGTACCGCTGTTTGAATTCAGCATAGACGATGCGGTTGGGAAAGCCTTTTCTGCAGATCCTGATGCCTTCCAGCACACCGTTGCAGCGCAGCTGGTGCAGCACTATGAATGCTTCCATGATCCCTGTGCAGAACAAGTTTCAAACATGAGCCTAGTCCGGTTCGTTTAGCTGCTGATTATATGTGGTGATTGTACAATTTGTTACCTGGAGTCTTGGTCTCATTAGGGATGATGCAGCGCACAAAGTGAGGCTGGGTGCTGCGGAGGTTCGTCATCAGCTTATTCAGGTTTTCCTGTAGGAGAGGAGAAACACCACAAATCACGTTAAATGGTAATACCTTGAATCTACGACTTAAACAACACTTGTAGATAAATAATGAGATAAATAACATTATCTTCATGTAAAATGTTTTTTTATCTGCAGAACTTTGTTTTCCTCACATGTGAAATTATTGATGTTAAGGAGAAAAGAGCCAGCACAGACTTAAAGTGATGTTCATGTGATCATTGCCCTAAACATCACTGCAAGTCTTAACTGTCTCCGTCCCAGCTGTCCAACGATGCCCACCATTTCTTGTGCCACACAAAAAAAGGTAAGTGATCTGGAATCATTCACCTGCATCAGTAATGGACCATTTTAATCTGTGGTGTCAGTCTCACCTTGTGAAGCTGAGAAACGGTCTGGAAAGAGGCTGCCTTCTTTCTCTTTTCTTTGCTACCAGTCTTGTGGTCAGATACTGCGGGGTAAAAAGCACAGCGATTAATTTAAACTCTTTAAGGTGTCCTCTCTATGCTATAGTCTTCTGTCAGCATCCTGTTTACTGTACCTGAGTCTGAGCCAACATAATTCTCGTACAGAGAAGCTAGCAGTTTGTTAGAGGACTTCCGGAAACACACCACCACCGTCTCATTCAGTGGGTCTTTATTTTTGTCCAGCCAGCCAATAATGGTATATGGTACCTGTAAAAGCAGCAGGAACATCCATATTATTGAATTCGGTATGTAAGAATTAATGTTGTAAGACTGTCTCAGGGCTTTAACAAGAACAAACTTACCACTCCGGCATAGTGCACCAGCTCAAAATGGGCCTCGTACTTGCGCTTCTTGTCCGGCCGTGGCTTTTGGAAATTAGGCGATTTGCCAATGTGATTATCATACATCTTGGCTTTGAAGCTGCTGTCTGAGGCCTTTGGGAACATGCACTCCTCTTCAAGGATAGACATGATACCCAGCGGCTGGAGAAAGAGTAGAGTGTTACTTACGTCTCTGTGAAACTCTTTTATGATTCAACTTCATCTATTACAGATAAAAAGCTTTCTTTACTTTTTCAATGAGATCAATGCAAGCTTGAAGGTCCAGTCCGAAGTCAATGAAGGTCCATTCAATGCCTTCCCTCTTATACTCCTCCTGCTCCAGGATGAACATGTGGTGGTTGAAAAACTGTTGCAGTTTCTCATTTGTGAAGTTAATGCACAGCTGCTCAAAGCTGTTGAGCTGCAATGAAAGAGGAAAGGTGTTTCAAAGGAAGAATTGGAAGTGGACAGCGTGAAATACATGTTATGGAGCGTCATCCTGCAGTATAGCTTATTCATCACAGTAAGAAAGGATGTGGCACACACAGAGCATTTTTTGATATTTGCCCAAAATATGGCCTTAGAAACAGAAAACCTGTTTGATGGTAATAGTTCTTAATAAATATCATTTTCATCTCTAAAAAATAATTGCAGGATGGTTCAACTTACTTCAAAGATCTCAAACCCAGCAATGTCCAGGACCCCTATGAAGTACTGGCGAGGCAGGGAGGTGTACAGGGTGCGGTTGATCCGTCCCACGAGCCATTTGAACATGCGGTCATACGTGGCTTTGGCCAGAGCACCAACAGCGTAGTTAACCTACGGCATCAGCACACACACATACATCTGTCATTCGCATGAATAGCCTCTGTTGCTTAGATACCACATTCTAAAGTGGCGAGTGTATTGATCGACTGAGGATTAAGAAGCCGTCCCTCATCAGCATACTATTTGTCCAGCAGAATGAAGTGAATCTGAACACACTGCATTTTTTCTACCCTGTACAAGTGCATTTCGTACCGCAGTTCTGCTTTTATATGTTTGATATATTGTGCCTCATTTTTTCACTTTATATTACAAAAAAATTAACTCATTCATCGTCTTTCAGATTAAGAAAATAATGAAACCATACAAAGACAGCAGACATTGCATCACCTCACCTGTTCCACATTCTGTCCCTTCACTACATACTCATTCCCCACCTTCACCCTTGGGTGCAGGAGGCCCTTGATGAGATCAGCTGAACTGACGCCCATTAAGTATGAGGCCTTGTCTGCACCTGAAACCAAACAGGACAAAAATCACCAAAAAATTTTTTAAACCAAATTGTTGTTTTTGTGCCAGATGTCTTGTTGTTGGCTCTTACTTTCAGTGCCGTCAGCCTCCGCCTGCTCCTCACGCTGCTTTTGCTTGAATTTCATGTTGCCAAAGTGCATGATAGCTCCAACTATTTTATAGCAGCCATACTTCTCGTCCGACAGGAAGCCAAGGATGTCCATAGCATGCTGTGAAGAAGAAAGTAAAAAAGAAAAGTACTCTCATAACTTCACAAATCTACTCAATGTGCTCTATGGATTTCTCTCCATGTGGACAAAATAAAATCTCTTACATCAGTGGCCATCAGCTCCTGTCCGTCATCCATGTTCTCCACGGTGGTCACACCCTGGGAGCAGAATTGGTAGTCATATGGGTTGGAGGACACCAGCAGCATGTCTGGAACAAAGAGTTTCCAGGTTCACATTGCAGTCCTGCAGCAGCACACAATGAAATATACAAAGCAGCCACAATAACTGACCTAACAGTTCTGGTTTCTTCTGCGACATGATCTGGTAGTAGATGTGGTAGCTCCTTTCACCGGGCTGCTGAAATATCACTCTGGATTTTTCCAGAAGATCTAAAGGTGAAAAAGGAGAGTAACATGTTAATATCAGACATGAAAGAAGAAGAGAAATACATGATAATGATGAATACAATGTTTGACCGCTGACTCACAAATATCAATATCAGCAGAGGCTAGTTTGCCAGTATGTCCAAAGTGGATCCTGATGAACTTGCCCTGTGAGAACATTTTATTTGAAATGCTCCAGAAACTAACCAACAAATAGCAGCATTGTCCAACTCATTTCAATGTATATACTGTATCCTATATACAGGGATTTTACAGGTACTCACAAAACGGGATGAGTTGTCATTTCTTAGCGTTTTGGCATTACCAAACGCCTCCATGGCAGGGTTTGCCTCAATGATTTGATCCTCCAGAGTCCCCTGGGAGATAATGTTAGAAGCAAAATGTAAAGACGCAGAGTCACATTCATTTATATATTCTTTTTTTTTTCTTTCACAATTTAAAGCTTATTTTAAATTGCTGTTATCATCGTTAACATATTGTAACTGCATTATTTTCCGATGCAGTTTGAACTCACCTCAGTTTTAGTGGCAGGCCCTTGCTGTAAAATAATAAGGTAAGAAGCCTGTGAGTGTCATATTATTTCAAGCATGACTGAATAATGCTTTGTTGCAATAGCAAATGGAAACATCATAATCAACTGGAAAATTAGATAGTGGTTGTTAAAGCTGTGGTAAAACCCAATGGCCACCTTGTTTTATATGATGAAGTGTGGTGAACGCAGGGGAGAAAAGGTAGGAAAAATGAACACAGAAAAGTCAAAACCAAAACTCAAAGCACAGGGAAAGAAAATGGAAGAATTTGAGCCAAAAAAGGGAAATGACATGGAAAGGGAAAAAGAAAAATAGTTAAAAATCAATGTGAAGTGTCTGGAAAGGGCTACACAACACATGAGGGTAAAGACTCAGACATGAATGTAATCAGTTCTCACATTCACCCTTTTGACAGTGAGGAAAATGTATAGACACGGTTTAAAGGGGATACACGGAAGGATTCCTGGGACCAAAAACAAAATGAAGAAAATAAAAAATAAAATACAGCAAAAAAAGCTGGTAAGCAAAAATGTTGCCACATCAGCCTTACTCCTTTTTTGGCAGTTGTTTCCCCAAGAGCTGCCACAATGGCAAAATACTGAATGACACGTTTCGTGTTGACAGTTTTGCCAGCACCGGATTCTCCGCTATAGGAGTGTAAAAAAATAACAAAGTGTACATACAACAGGTAAAAACTGGTCACAAAACTGGTAAAGGTAGTGTAAATCAAAATAATTACACTGCATGTTACAAAACAGAAATAAAAAGAAAAAAGTGAAGAATAGATGTCAGAAAAAGCCAAAAACTTTGGAGGAAAAAATATCAAAATATTAAAGTGGCAGTGTGTGGACAGTCTACATGTAATTAGGCTGCTTAGTTACAAGCTGTCTGTTTCTTCTTTAATTTTTGACAAGACAAAGAAATATATCAATTTGAAGCATTTGATCCTTACGTGATGAGCATGGACTGGTTCTCCCGATCTGAGGAAGAGAAAATCACACAAGGCTTGTTACGTACCTATGACTGCAGGTATGTGTGTTTATATTTGTTGGTATATGTATGGGCGTGTATGTGCTTGTGTGTACTGTATGTTTTTTGTGATCACATTTTTCTTTTGTGTGTACTGTATGTTGTTATAATGCCTTAGTGTACACTCACTGCGCAGCATGTCGTTATATGCATTGTCTGCGATGGAGTAGATGTGTGGCGGCGCCTCAGAGCGGCGTTTGCCTTTGTAGGCGGCGACCACAGGGGCTGTGTAGACGGGAAGCCACTTGTATGGATTTACCGTCACACAGAAGAGCCCCGAGTAGGTCTGAGGAAACAGGACATGGCAAAACAATAACCTACAATGATACCTTTTCACTTAAAGCAAAAACGTCCAGTTCTGCCACTGACAGGTTGACATTGCTCATGTTTACTGCTGAACTCTGTAATTTAATCTGGATAATAATGACTCTTAAGGGATCATAGAAAGATGGGAGAGGGGAAGAACCATAATGGGATACTTACATAGATCATCCAGGCAGAGTAGCGTCTGCGCAGGTTGAACAGCACAGAAGCCTCGTTGAGGTGGGTCAACATGGCCATGTCTTCAATCATGTCATACTTAGGAGGATTCATCTGCTGGATGTCACATTCCTTCACTGTCAGAGTCTAAAGGGATGGAAGCAGACATACATGAGGAAGGGAACATGGGATTGTACTGTGCATGAAGTGTTTTTATTCAATATTGCATTTAGAGGGTAATCACCTACCCTCCCATCTTTGGTTTCAACAATGACTTTGTCACCGCTGTGCTCCTTGATCTCAATCTCAATATAAGCTTCTTTTTCATCAGGGACCCAGGCTCGCTTCTTACCTAATAGTACAACAGAGGGTGTGCACTAAGTTGAAACATGTTGGGAAGCAGCAAAACTCTCCACAATACAAATGTTGCCAGAGACAGTTCATAAAAAAACGTATTAAAGAAATACAACAAATCGTCAAAAGATAAAAGTATTACACAAATTACTCTGTCAACATCTCTTGGCCAGGTCTCTCTTGTAAAAGAGATTTTGAATCTCAATGAGACTACCTGGTTAAATAAAGGACTAATAACAATAGGCCTACTCACTTTAACAAGTGTGTAACTGTAAAAATGATTTTACAACTTTATTTGTATAGCACCTTTGTAAAAAAAAACAAGTTTTCAAAAAATAGTGATACATTGTAACATTTTACTTTGAAAAAACAGTTCGGTGATATTATTTCATTTGTTTAATGAAGTAATATTATTTAAACATATTTTGCCATATTTTCAGACTGTGAATTAGCTATTTCTTTGAAAGCACTGCAACAAATGCAACTGCAATGACGAAGCGGAATCTCACATGATCGGCTGAATTGTTGGCTTATTTAAAAACAGAAATGAAATTAATTTTGAATAAAAAAACTCAATTCTTTGATTGTAATGTGATTTTTCCTATAAGGTTTCGTTTCTTTGTTCTCTCCTTACTAGGCCTACCGTCAAAAGCAATGGTGTGTGACACCATCAACTCCAGGTCAGATTTGCGTAAAAACTGTGCAGCTTCTCCGAAGTCCTTTGAGTCAAAGCGCGACATGTTGTCAACTCTTCACCGGCCTCAAAAACCAGACGCTCCAGTGAGACGACGAGTTGAGGAATTCCTTTGGTAAGAAAACAAAGCTTTGCATTAGAGTCAGTACTTTATATGTTAAAGCAGTTTCTGTTACTTCAGCCTTCCATTATTGATGAAAACAATGCGTGGCCATTAAACACTGCTTGTGCGTAAAGAGCGCAAATCCACTATCACCAAGTGTGAACAAAAAACAGAAACTTATAAATCGTAAACTGACACGTGCCAGCAAAGGTAAACAGTATAACTATACTACTGTAACTGAAATGATTACTCTACAGGACGCTTTTAAGGGCAGCCAACCCGCGCGTAAAATGCGTAGTGACCAACCTACCAAACAAAGGCAAAACGTTGTCCACTGACCTCAGGACGACCACAACGAAATAACATCTTGGTGAGATGTGCCCTCCTTTATACTGTGTTTCTCAAGGTCACGGCCAGTGGACATTTGTCCCTCATTAGCATATGCCACCTCCTCCGACGCCTATTGGTGCTGAGCGCCTGTCTCAATTGACACAAAAGGAAAGCTACGTTTTTGTCATTGCGCTAAACCCAAGCCGGCTATTTTTGTATCCTAGTTATTTTATGCACTGTACACACTGCGAGGGAGTGGGAGAGAGTTGCATTTGGAGCATCCCGGTAGGAGAGAATTTTTTCTCTCCTTAGATTTTGAAAGGGCAGTGCATCATTGCCAGGACAGTGATTTGTGTCCACACCTAGAAACAAAAACTGTAAATTAAAAAGACTATTCTCAAAAAACTACATGTATAGAATATTAAAATAAGATAAAAATTACAGTCAGTAGAATTAAATACATATCTGGAATTTAGTAATTGTTTTTACTCACCCTCGACCTCCTGATAAACTCAAATTAACTCTTCCCACGTTAGGTGACTGTGATGCTTAAACTCATGTTGGCCTTCTAAGTAATAGCCCTGCAGCTTTTGTGCCGTTAAGTGCCAACAGGGATGTTTGCTATTGTGTGAGGCCACATAGGATGCAACCTTAGAAGAGATTATTTCCGGAGCTGTGTGGCATTAAAAATGGTACTATAAATACACAACATTATATTAATAGAGAGAAACGTGGCATGTGGCCGACCACACAGCCAAGGGCCTCACATGAATTTACAATCAATAAACACGATTCATTCAAGATATGTGATGCAATATCGTAAATAGAATTGTAGTTTTTCAGATTGTTTCAGCAATAAGTAGAGCTTTAGCACCTTGGGCCTCTGATGAAAATGAGAAGTATCTTGGTAACTATCCAGTGGTAGCACAGGGTGTCATATGGTCACACGTTGCTGCTGTAATTTTGTGTATTCAGTAATTCTGGCATTAGCACTGCGCCTCTCACACTCTGGCTCCGCCAGATCTGACCTTCAGAGCAAGGGGAGAGCAGGGTGACAGTGCAGCACAGGGGGAGGAGGGGGGAAGGGGACCACAGTTTCTCAGAATAGACAAAGCCAGAGTCCAGCATTCCTGATAGGGAGATTGACTGTTAACTGTTGACTGTGTGAAATTCTGCAAAAGCCACGTAGATAAGCCAAAGACAGTTGTCTGGTGCCAATTAAGTAATTTTCACAAACCCTGAGAGATCATAGGGTTTGCGCACACGCACACACACACACACACACACACACACACACACACAGACACACACACACGCACACACAGAAACATGGAGAGAAACACACAAAAACATGGAGAGAAACAAGAAAACAAACTCCTAATAATGTATGTCTTGACCTGAGGGGCGGCCATCTTTGTTGATGCCGTTATCTGTTGCCGTGGCAGACTGAGAGGTGTTTCCGTGATGGCTCAAACTTTCTTGGGCATCAGTTAGATAGAGCGGGCCTGAGCTATTCTGGGACAAGGGGCTCTTCAGAGAGGCAGAGGCTGGTTTATGTACTATGTCACTTGCTGCACCATTTGAAAAGCTGGCATGCTGATAACACATGAGGAGGAGATGAATCTAAAAGTCCCCAGAGTTGCTGGCTTTAAATAAGTTCACATTCTCCAGCACGTAAACACACACACAAATACACACACACACACAGACACATAGTGGAGGGCATGCGGTATGAGCGTAGTCCCCCAGCACATCTCTTTGCACTGCTATACTGCAGCGCACTGCAACAGCTGACTTCTCAGAGCTACAGCTCTCCTTACATCCCCAGTGTTCCTCAAAATCATTTAGAGTCTAATGTGGCTAGGCCCATTAATGCTCATGTTTTGATTATTAGACATGTGTGCAGCTTTAAATTACCTCTCCATATAAAGTGACGTACAGTAGGACTCTGCCCCAAAATGCTGTGGTGAAGTCCTCTGTCCACTTTGGTGGATCAGCCGGCCCACAGTTTGGTGATGTGCAAGTGATGAGCCGACATTTTGGGCATGAAGACTTGGTCTGGGGGTCTGTCACAGTTGTTTTAGATCATCATGCACCAAATGCCAGCAGGCTTAGGCAAAGAGATTGGGAATTATGACTGCAGTCATTCTCAGCAGTGTTTTATCGCCCATGACACAGTCACCTCTCTCTCCATGTTTGGTTTCTGCACAGGTGGGACTGTTCATCAGAACCTATACAAAAATTACTTCACTAAAATGAACAAACAGCTTTAAAAATCCAAATCCTATTGTTATATTGTTATTTTCTTTGACGAAATACTGTAAATAAGACAATGTAATGATCAGTATATTGCCTGATTTATTTTGACTTGTTGTCAGTTGTTTACTGTAAAGTTAAAGCAATTTGAGACCATTGAGAATCATCATTTGAGAAATGATGATTATTACTTAAATTATTATTGTAACATTTCTATCTATCTATCTATCTATCTATCTATCTATCTATCTATCTATCTATCTATCTATCTATCTATCTATCTTCTTTTAATTCTTATTTTTGTTTTATGTATATTTTCTTGTTTATTTCTTTCATGAATCCTTTTTCTTTTATCCCTTTCTGTAAAAAGGGAGTTTGCTTGTTTGCTGGCTTGAGAGAGCAAATATTAAGATCCCTATGTTGCTTTATAGCAGTAACCTAAACATGGGCGGCGGAGCAGTGTTTCATTTTGGATCAAAGCATTCATTGAGGGTGGATATTTCTGTAATCACCTCGTGCCTGCCTACAATACCTTGCAGCAACTGTGTGGGCTAAGGTCCTAGCCATCAGTTCATCAGAGTGGAGACGGACTGACGCGTGGCACAAACACACTCTAAAGCCCCAATTACTCTTCCACACCCACACCACCCCCTGACATCCACTCTTAGACATGCACTAATAACACACAGCAGAGTTAGTCAGTCTTTTAGCAAGCCGTTGGGGTGGGGGGGGGGGGTATCAGCTATTAGCCTCTGGCTCCAGACAATACCCCGGGTCTCATTGTACTAAGTTGTGGTCTGGGTCTGTGGCCTGCTCAGCCAGCCCAGCCTTCAGTATGCATGGCAGCCCTCAGCTGTCTTTCTATTTCAGGAGCATGGAGGCATACCACGGCCCAGCTGGGGCATCAGAGACAATGGGCATGCTGCCTTATCCAAACACAGGCCCGCAGACAATCTGACGCACTCCAGAATCCCAGTGAGAGCCCCGCTGCAGCCCCACCTATTTAATAAAGTAGAAGTAAAGGGTTAACAAGGCTGCACACACACTAAAACACATCACTCAGGAGCTCCAGTGCTTTCTTTCACGCACTATGATGACCAATCCATGCAAGGAGAGATACATTTTTTCTGTGAATGTGTGATAACGGACAGGAATGTAGTGAAGAGTAAATACAGCTACACTCGGTTTATCAAACATGTTATTTGTAGAATACAGTTGGGCAACTTTTTAGTCTGACACAGGTCTTTCTAATAAGATATAGTTAACTCATGTGAAAGACCCAAATTTAGTTTTTTAATGTATTTATGAAAACTAAACGGTAACACAAGCAAAAATGCTTAACTAATCATTTGTTAATAATTAATCACCATTCTACCAATGGTAGTGAATGCTTAACTAATCATTCGTTACTCATTCATTTAACAGTAATTACTAGTCTGTTTAACAGTAACTGATCATTAGTGCTTGAATCACAGTCAATCAGTAATTACTCATTCGTTAATCATTAACTACCTACTTCTTTGTGTACCTTATTGTAAAGTGTTACCAACTAAACTATTTTCTATTTGTAGTAAATGTTGTCTGTATGATGATTTTTAATAATTTGACGTAGTGAGTTATTGTGGTGAGTTCATCCATTAACCATCGCATCACTGACACTTTAGTATCAGTGGATTTGTCGTCATGGCTATACAGAAAAGTTCAGTTCACACAAAGATGGGTTTTCACTGAAATCACTGTTTCTAAATAGCGGGCCATGACTTCAGTTGCTCTACTTGACTTTAAATAGACTTGGATAAGAAACCTGTCTAGCTGCTTGGAAAGACCTTCAGTTAGTGACCTACAGCATGTTACTGTCAGGGTAGACATAGCTTCACCTAATTTACTGTCAGTCCCATTGGGGGTCTGTTTAAGACAACCAGCAGGGATGCATGTGGCAATGTTTGCCCTCCAAACATAATTGCTGTTTAGACAGAGCTGCTCTCACACAATGAGAGGCATTTTAGTGAGCTGTGTGGTGTCTCTTTCACAGTTTACACAGGCTCCAAGACCATCCTATATTTCCTTTAAAAACACACGCACATAAATACGCCAAAGTGCATGCATACATACAAACACTATCACCACCTCTTGCCACAGAGGACGTCACCTGTTGCCCATGACAACTGCTCAAACACACCGAAAGTGGAGGCCGACTGGCAGCAGATGTGTTATACCATCAAATTACGAGTTCAATTAATTCACTTAGTTGCCAGTCAAGCAAACTGACACAGATTACTCTGGGGAAATATCAGCTGATCCAGGTATTTGTTAAACAAAAAATGTTACAGAGTCCATGGTAGAACATCAGACATTACCACAAAGTAATGAGATACGTGTGGCAGGGCACCTTTAAAGGTGCCATATTGTAAAAAGTGATTATAAAGCAAGGTGATGTGCTATCTCAACACTGTAAAAATATTTTTAAGAAATGCTCAATCCACAGAGTAATGCACATAGATCATAATTAGAAACTGTGCCTTTTAAATGAGCCATCAACACTTCTGTACAGTTGTGAAGTCAAAACTATACTATATATAGATAGAAGTGGTAGAGTCCTTTGCAATGGCGGTGCAGAGACGTGAACAGTGCAGATGTGGAAGACCTGGAAACACAGATCAATCAGAACAGAGGGTTTTTTGGATGGGGGGCTTAAAGAGACAGGTGAGAAAACGGAGCATTTCAAACAAAAGGTGAATATACGTAGATTCAGACAGACATTTTGAGAAAAATCATGTTTTTTGAACATTAAAGCATGTAAACATGTTCTAGTAGAAACCCAAAATACAAGTATGAACCTGAAAATTAACATACTATACATTGGGACTCAAAGGTTTGGGCACCCCAAGTAACATTTTTTAATTAATGTACATAAAGAAGCCAAGAAAAGATGGAAAAATCTCCAAAAGGCATTAAATGACAGATTAGATATTCGTATAATATGTCAACAAAAAGTTAGATTTTATTTCCATCATTTACACTTTCAAAATAACAGAAAACAAAAAAATGGCGTCTGCAAAAGTTTGGGCCCCCTGTAGAGTTAATACCTTGTACTGCCCCCTTTCGCAAGTACCACAGCTTGTAAACGCTTCTTGTAGCCAGCCAAGAGTCTTTCAATTCTTGTTCGACGTATCTTTGTCCATTCTTCATTACAAAAGTCATCCAGTTTTTTTAGATTTCTCGGTTGTCTGTCATGCACTGCTCTTTTAAAGTCTATCTATAGATTTTCAATTATGTTGAGGTCAGGAGATTGTGAAGGCCATGGCAAACCTTCAGTTTACGCCTCTTGATATAATCCACCATGGATTTTGAGGTGTGTTTAGGATCATTATCCATTTGTAGAAGCCATCCTCTCTTTAACTTCAGCTTTTTCACAGATGGCATTAAGTTAGCGTCCAAAATCTGCTGAAATTTTATTGAATCTATTTTTCCTTCTACTCATGAAATGTTCCCTGTGCCACTGGCTGCAATACAACACCAAAGCATGATTGATCCACCTCGATGCTTAACGGTTGGACAGAGGTTCTTTTCATTAAATTCTGTGCCCTTTCTTCTACAAAAGTATCTTTGCTCATTCCAGCCAAAAAGTTCTACTTTAACCTCCTCGGTCCACAGAACTTGTTTCCACAATGCATCAGGCTTGTCTATATGTTCATTTGCAAGCTTCAAACGCTGTTTTTTGTGGTGAGGACGTAGAAGAGGTTTTCTTCTGATGACTCTTCCATGAAGACCATGTTTGTACAAGTATCTCTTTATAGTGGAATGGTGTACCACAACTCCAGTGTCTGCCATGTCTTTCTGGATGGATCGTGCATTCAAACGTGGGTTTGGACTTGCTTTTCTCACACTCCTGCGAGCTGTTCTGTGTGATATTTTTCTTGGTCTTCCAGATCTTGCCACTGTTCCTGATGCCATTTCTTGATTACATTCCGAACAGAGGATATTGGCATCTGAAAACGCTTTGCTATCTTCTTATAGCCTTCTCCTGTTTTGTGATTGTCATCTATTTTCAGTTTTCAGTTTCTTAAATCAACCATCCACCATTGAGAGAGCAAACAAATGATTGACAGCAATTGGGTTGAGAAGTGAATAAATCTGCAGTCCAAAATTCCTCCTAAATTGGGTCCAGATTCGGAGGGAGTGCTTAATCACGTGATTGCTGTTGGGAATAACAGAAGAGAGTGGGAGTGTGGCGCTTGAGAGGGCAGATAGAGACAATGGCTAATAGCGCTGGACTCCATTTTTATCCAGACTGGGGCAGAGTTGTCAAGGTGAAAATGCACCCAATAGACTAAAGAACGCATATTAGCAGCCCAGTAATAGTATTGGGAATTAGGGAGGGCCATTCAACCTGTTTGTTTGGGTCTTTGAAGAAAAGCTTTCCTTAACCGAGGGTGTTTGTTCCAAATACAATTTATCATTAAAGAATCAAGGGCTTGAAAAAAGGATTTGGGGAGAAAAATGGGGAGATAGAACTTTGGGAGAAGTGTCATTTTAATTGAATTTATTCTAGCCATAAGAGAAAAAGTTTGAGGAGACCACTTCAATTATATTTGCTTTGCCTGATCCAATAATTTGAAGAAGTTTAACATTTCTTGTAAAACAAACCCCAAAGTAAGTAAGTGGCTCAATTGCAATAGCGAAAAGGAGAAGGCTCAAAGGACAACCCATATAAGATCATTTCTAAACATAAAAATAATTTGATCTAAAAGAAAAAAATACTTTATAAGTAATAAGTCATCAATAAAAAAAAACAGTATTTAATTTGTTAGATTGTGGAAAATTGTCTATGATTGATATACATCTAGCTCCTTATTTCATTAGAAATATTCTTTTTTGTGACTAAACCCCCATGGAAAAAATGCTGCAGAACATCCAGACTAAGATTGTTAATAACTTTGCAGTGCTTATGTGTCATTGAAGTGTATCATTGACTTCTTCACATGTTTAACTGCATACCTAACGGCTTATTATGAAGTTAGAAACTATTGACCCTGTAATGGATGAACATTTCAAAATCTCATAATCTCATTACAGTAATCTCATAGTTGATAACACATGAATCTTTAAATCTAGAGTTTCACATTTTAGGGCAACTGACTATTTGTTGTTTAGATAAATCGTTTAGGTATAGGTAAAATCATTTACTCCACAGAGGAGAAAGTGGGTTTTATAAAGGTACACAGTTACTGAATGTGGAGCAGGCAGACATTAGAGAGAGGCAAAGGGAAGGTATAGAAGTATTCTGCATGTGATGTGCTTGGTCAGAGGGAGAGGTGGACACAGAGGAAGACACAGAAGGGCATCACAGCAGCAACTGACTGTATTCTCAATTACTGTGACTGTTTAGAAGCTATCCTACCTCTTTTCAAGTGCAATATTATATAACTACTTTGACTGTTAATTTTAATTTCTCCCATTTTTAAGTGCAATAATACAACACTGTACTGGCTCCACTTGCTTCCAGTACTGGACACTTTATTATTTTATTCTGTGTATATATGTTTATATTTATCTAATTCTTAAATTATGTATCTTATACTCAATGTAATACTTTATTGTTTTTATCCTTAATTAGGCATCTACAGGCTGGCTTACCTTTATGGTGTCACCCTTGACATTGCTGTAGTTGTGTGTGAATTACTGCAATGTCCTACTTCTCATACTCAAATAAACTAAACAAACTAAACTAATATTGTGGTCTATATTGTGATGTAGAGTAAATGTTGGGTGTCTAAAAAATAAAAAAATGTTTGGGAATCCTGGTGTAAGGTGCCAACATCTGATAGATATCAAAGCGTTCTGGGTTTAAATCGAGCCAAGAGCGACTGCTGTGTGTCATCCCTTTCACTTCCTCCCTTCTGTCATGGATTTCTCTTTTTACCTTAAATGATTG
This sequence comes from Etheostoma perlongum, assembly GCA_026937815.1. Taxonomy (NCBI): domain Eukaryota; kingdom Metazoa; phylum Chordata; class Actinopteri; order Perciformes; family Percidae; genus Etheostoma; species Etheostoma perlongum. The sequence goes on from CM049374.1 coordinate 9,782,220, forward strand.
TGAAAGGAAAAGTTTAATCTAAATGTAGTGTTTTTTTATCTGAGTGAGAGCTCAGATTTACTTATCAGTAGCGTTACCAGCAGAGGGCATCAGTCCAACCTAAAGCTTCCACCACAAGCCTCTGAGAGATCCTGCCAACATTTAATAGCTAGCCGGAGCTATGTGGGGCCACAGGATGTTAGAAGCTGGAGCAGGAGCAGGTGAAGAAAGTCCTGAGGGAAAGCCCTGTGCTCTTGCTTCACTCTCGAAGACGTAACAGAAGGATCAGTTTGGCAATCAGAGAAGTGCTACTTCCCGGCAGCAGGCCAGACACTTAGACAGCTGGCACTGTGTGTGTCTCAATCCTAATCTTCTCTCACACTGCATTTAGCGCACAATATGACAGTGTGTTAGCAGTTTGTTTACATCTCCTAATTGGCAGTATCAGAATAGTGTGTACATCAGAGGTAGGACTCTCAGGGGGAGTCTTCTTATCTGCAGATGATTCCAGAACAAAAGTATAAGAAAATCTGAATGCGTTTAAACACATTGCAGGATTTTTGTTGAAAGGCAAACATTCCTTTGGAGGGAGTGTTACAGGTCCTTGTGGCAACTGTATGTCAGTAAAATGTGAAGCAAATTTACTCTTTTGGTGAAACTACTGACCAATGCTACCCTCTACTGCCAGAGAGCAAGCATTAAACACATGTCCCCATTTCTTTGAAATATGCATATTACATTGTTGCCTCTTTATTTTGACTTTTTGGTATTAATATAATTATTCATACTATGCTAACCACACAATGCTTTTATTCTGAAATAGAAGGATCTGCATAAACTTTTGACATTGAAAAGGTTAAGTACGGAAAAGGGATACAAGTATACCTAGATGACTCACTGGCTTTGGCAGAGGAGACGTTGCTATTTGTTAAAAGTGTTCATACTAATAAATGTCAGTGGTTAAAGCAGGCGCACGTACACATTTATGCCTCGAGGCAGAGGTCCAGGGTTAAAAACAAAACAAAAACATTGTTCATGCTAGAACAAAAGCCAACACTAAAAAATGTTTTTGCTTTTAATTCCACATTCCTCAGAGGTCACTATATGACACCATAGACTTCAGTCTATGCATGCCACTAAGGCATTCTTACCTTAAAAGGCTTAAAGGTACAAAATAAAAAGGTTGATCTTTGATAAAGAACGCTGTTTTTCAAGTAGCAAGTTCAAGTAGCAATCCCCCCCCCCATGTCTTGTTATATTGTTTAGAAGGTTATGTGTAACTTTCTCATGTTCAATATACAGAATTCTGAGTTTTTTTTAATCCGGTACAAAGCATAAACATGTAGGTGAAAGAATGAAAACTGCTTTGTTATACTTCATTTGTTTGTTTTATTGTGGCATTTTTTGGTCTTTATTGATAGGATAGGACAGATAAAGTCATGAAAGTGGGAGAGAGAGGGGGATGACATGCAGCAAAGGGCCGCAGGTCGGAAACAAACTTGCGGCCGCTGCACCCGAGCATCTGTACATGGGTTGCATTCTCAACCAGGTGAGCTTACCAGGCGCCCCGCTCTTTTTTTTTCTCTAGTTGCCAAGACGTTTATTTTATTTTGATGATCTTGTTTCCATCCTAGAGATGAAGATGCGGTTGAGTTTGACCTCAACTCCAATGCTGATCAGATTGAGGGCTTGCTCAAAAAGAGGGGGGCTGAGGCCAATTCCTGGCTTCACTGTTGTACAACTTTCCATTAGCCTGATAAAGAATGCTGTACAGGGGAAGGACATATCAACTCCTTTTCATTCAATTAAGCCAGAACAAGCCAGACCAAACAACATATGGACATTGATACAAATCTGAATGGAATTAAGGCATTTGTCTCCAGGAGCTGTGATATATTTTTTCTAATCTTCTTTGAATGAGAAACTTTAAGTTATAATAGTAACATTTAAGCCGTCTCATTGCTTTTCTACTAACCTTATGAAAAGCAAAAGTAATAAATATAAGAAATTCATATTTTATTATACATATTTGATAATATTATTATGGAATACATAATGACAATGTTATTATGCTTTATGTCTTTGAGATTTTGACAGAGATGTTATCTAAATTGAAGATGACACTGTACTTGGTGCTTTGCTTTCATCTTTTCTTAGCGCAGACGCACTAACACACACATGCACTCTCCATGGTGACATTTTGATCCTGTCTATTGATGCAGAGCTACGCCTTAACCAGTGGGGGGAGCCATATTCCTGTATGTGACCATTATCCTCACTGTTTTAAATCTGTTTACATGTGGCCAATTCAGTCTGAGAGGAAGCACAAAAGGAACCTTGTGAACCTTGTGAGTGAACTGCACCTTGCAAGCAGCTGGTTTTATGGCTTTAACAGAAAAGTTACATTTTTACAAAAGAAAACATATATGGTAGCATATTATAAGACAGCATCGGACTCATGTAAACCCTGATACACTTGCCTTGTATTCGCTGATAAAGGTAATTCCACTTAACAGTCATTCACATGCTGTTTCTCTATGTTTTTCAATGACAGGAAGGGACTATCTCATAGGAAGTGGAAGTAGGAGCGTCCTTCTCTCTCCCACACACTCCTACACCCCCACGGTCATCCACTTGCCTTCCCATGTAGCTGTAAGCGGTGTGAGCCAGGAACACCCCCTCTCTGCAGGGCTATGGCTGCCTGCTAGTATTTTGGTAATCGTCATCCTCCCTGACCTGCTGGCCTGATCCTGGCGCCAGGAGTCTCCACGCCTCCCCTCCACCTCCCCAAGCCAACTACCCCCGACCCCACGGATAATTCAGACCAGCTGTTGCAAGGTGCCTGGCCTGCTCCCACCCACTATACTCACACTTGCCTCTTCCAAAATTCTGACTTTGTCTCAGGGAAAAAGAAAAAAATGACCTGGCTGTAGGCTCTTTTGGAGGCCTCTCAGTCTTTGCATGGGGTCTTACTGGTGCATAAAATAAATCCAAGTCAATCACAGGCCTGGTTCCTGTTCTGCAACAAATCAGTACTGTGTCTGGATTTAATGTTGCAAAATGGAAACACACATTTAGTGAGTATTGTGCTTTGGCAGGAAGTCAAACACTTACATTTGTTTTCCTCATCCTTCACTAGTGTCACTGACCTAAATTTCTCTCATTCTTCTAACCTTTCAGTCTTAATGAAGTGGAATGTGTCACTGTGAAATGAGAGTCCTGGACAGAATTGAGTTTTGTTGCAATGTGCCACAACAGAGCCATCTCTTCATTGGAGTCACATGAAGAGCATGCGCATCCTCGATGATCAAGTGATTCTGTGAGAGGATATTGCCAAGGAATGTTTGACGAGAAGGACGATAAAGAAAAGGGCCTTGATTTGCCACAGATAATTTTCCCTCTGTGTTGAATTTATGTGGCAAAGGATGCATTCTCAGTTCATATGTGTGCTTCTTCTTTTGTATACTTGAGTGTTTTTGGCATTTGAGGGGCTCTGTGCAAAATAAGGTGCCTCTCTGTCTATGGCCTAACCACAGTGGGACTTTGGACTGAGATGGAGGGGAACCCCAAGCTTTGATCCCCACTCCACAACTCCAGCACTGCTGAGTAACAGCCCATGAGTGAACTGCGAACATGTGTGTGTGACAGAGGTTTGGATTGTTTTGTTCACAGTGGTGGCAGTGGTGGTAGTGGTGCGGTTGCCTTGTAGAACAGCAGTGGATGGTTGTCAGAGACAGAGGCCTGATAGAGGGAGGTGGGGGAGTGATACAATGAGCTGTTCTGGTGGAACTATGGAGGAAAATAGTTCATGCTGCACTGGGATTTCCTGCCTTTGCCCCTCCTCTCCCTGTCCTGTCTACCCGCTCTGTTCTTGACGCCCTTAAGCAGTATGGAAACTGCTCGGACAATATTTCAGCCAGAGATGGGTGAAGCAATTGATATAAGGAAAAGCACTGCAGGGATCATGGGGCAAGAGATTCAGTGTTGATCCAGACTTTTGCATCCAGGTTTCTATAATTCCATTCCCTCTGTCAATTTACAGGCATTAGTTTAGATGAATAGTTTTGACTGTGCACAATGTCTCATTCATGTCTCTCACAGAACATATCTGAATGGTGTTATCCGATCTCTTATCATACACAGCTGGAATACACATTGCTTCACCCTGACATTGGTCCTGTGAATGGAAGCACGAGGCAGCCACACCACCACTGCTTGTGTTAAATAGAAAAGACAGGTGCGTCACCATTTGGCTGTCCTTAGACATATGGCATGGGTGTCAAAAAGGAGGTGGACGGGGATGAGGGGTCCGGGTTTAATGTTTTAACCAGTCCCCTTCTCTTCCAGTGCTTTGATCTAAAGTGTCAGCGGCAGAGGTAGGGGGCATGTGTCACTCATTAGCAGTTTGGTGAGAGTGTGCTGTCTCGCAGCTTTTCCTAGTGTGGAACGGAGTGGAGAGGATGCTGTGAAAATGGCTGCTCATGGGGTGTTCCTGCTAATAAACCCTGAAGGTGGCGTGGGGGTGGGGAGCTTGAAAAAAAAACCTGGAGGAAAGCAGTGTAGTTCACTTTACTATCTGCCTATGTGTTGGGCATCGCTTTCATTACCCTGCACACACTTACGCTAAACTGATGGCACAGGAAGTTGAATAGACGATTTCATTGAAAAGCCCTGCTGCCAGCACTCACTGTCTTGGGAGAGGAGGGAAATGGAAACCAGATGTCTGAGATCCACCGTCAAAGCTCTTAGACTCAGTCAGTTCCTCCATGTTCTATTGGTGGACTGAAATGTTTCTGCACTGTCATCAGTAATGTCTATAATACTCCCTCCCTGTGGACATCTCATACAGTCTTGGCTGCAGATACAACATGGAGACTCCGGGAAAGAAGCTTCACTGTTCCATAAGATGATTTCTTTTTTTCTCTGTTCCTTAGGTTTCAGACCTCACCACATTCTTCAAATTTCAGGGTAACTTCCCATATGCCAAGGCTCAGTCGGGTGGCAAATCTCTCAGCACTCCTTTGTGGATAGATTGCTTTCTCTTGCTTGAGAAAATAACAAGATATAGAGTAATGACTTAACAAGCAACAGGATAATGGCTTCAACATGTGCAGGACTGTGTGCTGTGTCTGTGTGCGTGCATAGATTTGGGATTGCGCGACTGCTTCCTTGCTTGCCTGTGAGTGTGTTTCTATTGTTTGGGAACCAACTGTGCAGAATCAACTGGGGGAGTTGTTTGAAAGCTGGACCGCTGATGAATAGGCCACTCTCCCCCAGGTCTGGAGCCTTGGAAGCTTTGGGGAATCAGCTGCCCCCCCGGTGCATCACAATGACAGGGACGGCCTGTGGGGTGTTGGTGGGAGTGCCGGGTGTTTTCCATCATAACCAGCTGCTGCGTAGGCCTCCCACACAGAAGAGCACTCCTCAGTGTGTACGCCTGTGTGATTACCTACGTCTGTGTGTTTGTATCTGGGGATGTTGTATACAGCATATATAGGGATTTATGACAATATGAATAAGTTGTCGTATGTACACTGTGTGGGAATGAGTGTGTGTGTACATGAAGCAGATTATTGGTGTTTACTGTCTGTAGAAGGGTTTGGATGCCATGCATCTGTTTGTGGTGTGCTATACCTCCAGTCTTAACCTTCTTTGATCTCCATTGGAACAAATGGGAAGCACTTGACACCTCTATCTCTCATACCGGTGTGGCTTTAAGAATCTGTGAACACGTAAAGCTGTTCATGGGAAATGACACACAAAAGACACTGATCATAACTCAATTAGCAACCCTTTTCCTGTCAGTGCTATTCACATGTGCGACACATTTAGTCATAGCATGATCCGGCTTGCCCAAAAAGGTGCTTCTCTCTTTCACACACAGTTTTCTAAGTTTCAACAAATCAAAATCTTGAACAAGGGAGGAGACAATACGTACCACCTGATACTGTTTACACACTCTTACACCATGACATGTCGTGACAGGTTGGCAGAAAACTACATGACCTCTTTCATAATACTTCAGTCAGTGCCTTCGGCAACAGCTCAACGTCCTCTTGCACCTTGTATGGGAAAGTATGCTCAGGTGCATTCTGTTGTGGCAAACAGGTGAATGTGCTGTTTTACATGATAACTTTGTCATAGATTAACAAATCTATTCCACACTCCCTTTTAAAGAACAGAGTTAACTGGATATTATATTACCTCCATTGTCAGGTGAAGAGGAGTCTTAAGTATGGGTTTAACATGTGGAAGTGACTTTATTTGTTTTTAGTCATGCTAGCAGTATGGCTCTATGGATGGCAATGTCGGTCTGTTGTAGGGTTTAATCCCTCGAGACGATAGGCTACCTCCTTCCGCTAATGACGTCTGCTGCCAGCTCTGTATAGGAGCATTTTCAAAGACTGGAAAGTTGCAAAGTGCATTTTGTGTGACCGGGTTATCAGAATTTATCATTGCAAAACTGTGTCTATGATGGACATGAACTATGTTATTTTACCCTAATAGTGATACAAATAGTATAAAAAATGTTAGTTTGGGATTTGGGAACGCATATTTGAATGATATTGATATATTACTTGGGCTAAAAGAACAAAAAAAACAGCTATTTTCCGGGATTCCTGTGAAATGGGTCGTCTTTTCCCAGGATCTGATCAATCTAATTTTGGGGGGAAATATTAAACCATAGTCTATTGTGTGGGAGCTGGCACGGTACAGATCAGTTGGTGTCCAATCTAATTGATTCAGACATTTGTCTTTTCACATACAGCTCAGCTGGGTAATGTCTAGATAATTTCAGGTTTGCAGTGCATGTGTGAAAGGCGCTATTGTTGTCTGATTTTTTCTGTAGTGTGTATTTATGAAATATCTCCACCACTACTATTTGGATTGGAAACTGAAATTTGGCACACACATCCATTTCTCCCTCTGGATGAATTGTTATCACTTTAATGATCCTGTAATTTTTGTACTTTGGATTAAGACTAAAAACCTGCAGAGTTTAATGACATTCCCATCAATCTCAACGGTAGGCTTACTTTATGTTTAGGGCATATTAACAAATTTTATCGTGCTAACAAACCAAACTAAGTTGGTGAACATGGTAAACATATCTGCTGAACATCAGCACGTTAGCTTTGTCATTGGAAGCACGTTAGCATATTGACATTATTTTTTAGCATTGAGCTCAAAGCACCACTGCCTATTGTAAGTGCAGCCTCTCGTAACTGCTAGCATGGCTGTGGACTGTGGATTCTGTTAAGATCGGAAGAAAATCTGTTTTGGTTTCTTTTGTGTTCAGCAGACGTGCTGCTCCTCAGCTCTCTGAGATGCCAGACAAGAATTTGGGAGTAACGATAGTTAAGAAAGCTGGGTCAGGATACTCTCTAAGAATCTCTCGTTTCTTATCCCAGGGAAGAAGTTGGGTTGTTTTCTCCCTCCTTCTCCTCTCCAATAGCACTAGCCCTATTGTAAGGCAATGCCAAGAAGGACACACAGCGGAAAGCAGAAAGCTCAGGCGCCATCCATCCTTCTACCTCTCCCCCTTCTCCTCTCGCTGGCTATGCTTCTCACTGGCATCAAGTCCACAGCAACACATGTCTCTGATCAAGTCCAGCCTGCGTCATCAGTTAGTAAACTCCAAGCTCCAGGAAAACCAACAGAGAGCACATTCATAGCCGGCGACCCTGTGACTGAGTGTGTGATTCATTACTCTTTAATATGCCCCCCTACCCCCACCCCCTAACCCACCCAACCACTTCTCCAATCCAGCCTTGGGGCAACTCCACAGCCTGATCAAATCCATCATTAAGCATACTTGTGGTGTTACCGCAGTTGGCCTTCTTATTTACCAGATACAGCGGTTGTGTCTCAAGCCTGTTTGCAGCTCAGTGGAGAGGAATTAGCTCTGCATTCTCACATTTACATCAGTACTCTGAACCTTATTGTGTTAAGAGTGAGACGACACTGCAGAAGATCTTCCAGGGACAAGACCTCCCACAAAACTTAGGACGTTCTTAACACCAAAACACTAGAGAGTAATGTGCTCTTGAACAAGGTGACAGACTTTGAGATGTGCTAATCTTGGTGAATGCGGCCAAGGAAGTAAAACATGAGATGAGAGGTGCTTGAGGGGTTCAGTTGAGGATAGGATGGTCAATGGAATCAAAAAGGCAGTGTTTCTATTCCTAAACATAAAGCATGATAATGGCTGTGCTTCCTTCCCCCCAGATGTCTGCCTCGTCACACCAACCCACTGTTGAGGTTATATTTTACATTGCAATTCCCACGTATTCCCAAGTAACAGGTCACACTTTATTTGGATGGTCCACTGCTGATAATCTTATTATCAAGTGACTGTAACGTCTCAGTAAAATGACTACTAACTCTCAGGTGATGGTCACAAGTGTGAAAAGTGGTGTGCGCATTTGCCATGTTTGTGTTCGTCTTGATCAGGTCATTGAAAAGCACCCGGCTGAACCACAGTTTGGAGTTAAAATGGGTGTCTGAAGGCTTTTCCTGGGAGAATTCTCTCCAGGTCTTGTGTGTCATGAGTGCAGGATGAGTCCTGTTTATGAGATGTTGACAGCTTCTTCCTGTCTCTAAGGCTATGAGCCCCAACTGCTGCTGCACCGAAGGCCACTCTATAGTTCATGGCCACCCAACTCTACCCTGAAAACATGGCTAAAAGAGCATGCACGGTTGGGACAGCTGATGGGGGGATGGGACATGGCGCTGGTCGACGCAAAGTGCAGCAGTGGCAGCAGCAGCAGAAACAGCAGTTGAGCTCTGCAGCTCCTCCACCCAGGCTGCTTTTTTGGGTAAAGTAGGCCAATGTAAACTCCCACTTCCTGCCGGCCTTGTCTCAGAGGGGGAGAGATGATCCTTCTGTGAAAAGGGAAAGGGCTGCTGCTCTGTAGGGACCGTTTCTACACACACACACACACACACACACACACACACACACACACACACATGCACACACACAAATAGAAATACAGTCATGGAGGCAGGCAAGAGAGTGAGTGGGAGAGAGCGAGCTAGTGAGAGAGCAAGGAATACACAAACACAGTGGGGTTCAGGAATGTTAAACACATGCTTTATGGCATAAATAGCAGCCACTTTTGGTAAATTACAGTGAGTGTTCTGGCACTGTAAAGCACACAGCAGGAAAACACTCTCAGATTTCAGTTCCAGGCCCTCCACTCTCCCCAAGGAACAAGAAGGGGAGCGTGTTGTGTTTTCATTTCTCTATAAAAAGGCAGAAATAAGTACAGTAACTTGTGATGCAGCAAAGATTTGAATGTATTTTTGAATGAGTTTTTACTGGCCACATGAGGCTGTGCAGCTTCTGTAGCAATGGTGACCTCAAAATTCTAGAAAGATAGAAGGAAAGATGTGCTGTAATGTTGATATATAGAATATTAAATAATAATAAAAATTAAAAAGCTGCTCACCAATTCTTGAAGCGCAACACCCTTATCACTGTAGTAAAAAAAAAATTGAGGAGATGAAAAAAACTAGGAGATGAAAATCATCAGAAAAAGCAAACTTGAGAATAAAGTAAAGTTAAAATGAGGGACTTGTTCCAATTGTCTTTGCTAGCAGAGCTAACAACCTCACCTCAGAAAATACGAGCTGACATCATTAGAATAGGCCTGAGCTAATCTCCAACAGCTGATATTTTAATAGCCCTTTTATCCATGAGCATCCTGGGTAGGATATGAGAGCGTAATGGCCAAAGGACCCCAAATCAGTGACTCTCACATTAGTTCCATATTGGACCTGATTGGTGTTTGTGCACAGATGTTTGGGAATCTGTATAATATATTTAGTATAGTACTTAGTGTGGGATGTGAGTCCCTGCTACATGATGCAGTGGTTGTTCTGGCTGGTAACTGTGAGTACGTTTTCCTGACTCAGTAAGAAATAAAAACTTGCCGTGGAACAGCTTACCTCACTCTGAGCTGGCCTGGCTGGGCCTCAGCCCACGCACCCCAACTAACGTACTGACTGACTAGTGGCCTGACTTACTGACTGAGAGCAGATGAGCCATGGGAACCTACAGCTCCAGTCTTTGCAGAATGACTCACTGTCTAGGCAGAGGAAGAGGAGAATGTTATACTCTCCCTGAGGAGGAAAAAACACACACACACTGCAATCACGGACATGGCTTACTATGGTTGTTTTAAGAGCTGTAGTGAGCACATATGAATTATTGTTAAATCTTGGGATTGATTGAAAACAGAAGTTGAATCAAGTTCACTCAAGTTCTCTTTTCACGGTACACGTGAACACACACGCACATATCCAGCCGTGTTTGCACAGTGACAGTGAGACAGGTGGAAACTGGAAGCAGGTGCGATCAGTTGTTCCCGTTCATCACACAGTGTGTTCACCTGCACATCTGCAATTCAGCTTCACCACAATGGTCAGTTCACTCTCCACACCTAATATTAAAGATGCTGAACGGAAATCTCCCAGTTAATGATCAAACAGACCTTTTATGACCAACGTCTCGACTGCGCCCATTTGTATCAAAGAAAAGATCAAACTATAAGTGTGGATTTTAACGCTAATGCCAATGAAAGAGCAAGTTTTAATAAACATAAATTACTTTATTGAATGGAAATGTATCAGTTACAACATACATTAAATGGAAGTGAACACACAAGCATGGTACAAAATTGTAATAACGCATCATCTGCACATTGCACTATAAAACACTGCCATAAAATGTTTGGGAAAGGTAAAAATTCATCTTTGTACTGTCCATTTACAGAGTTCTGATCACATATAAACCAACCATGTCTTCATGGTGTAAACCTTAAAAATCGTTGGTCCCAGCCTTCTTGCATTTCCAATTGTTGGCTCTAACTTCTACTAATACTGCAATCAATGTTCATTTTAAATTGACAGACTAACTGAGGTAAAAAAGGCACATTTTTGTTTAAAAAAGGCATACAATTTCAAGGCACAAATTCATTTAAGTTACAAAATATGGCTTTGGCTGGTATTATTAACACTGTGTTAACCTTGAGTGCATAGTTTGCAGCAGTGCTGCAAAGTGAACCTTCTTTGGAAAATAACAGACAGCATGGCTTTTCCTATCTCTAAAAATCATCAGATTAGCGAGAAGGTTTGGATGTAGACAAAATAGAGGCTTAAAATGATCCTCACTGGTGAAAAAAGACTACATGATGCCAAATTTGCTGCGATGACATGCTTCCTCTTTTTTCTTAAGCAAACCAAGGGCAGTGGAAGTCACCTGCTATCAGCCAGCGAAGGTCATGGCTGTAGCACCTGTTAGCACCTCGTCTATCTACACCACAGTACCAGGGACAGCTGTGTGTGCATTTGCTTTGTGTGTGTGTTTTGAGGCACGCTGAGAGATTTATTCCACCCACGCATCCCTACCTCTGGGCAGCTGTGTCTAGGCTATGGTCCTGAGCTGGCCAGCACCAGGACAGAGACAGGAAAGAACCTCTTACCCCAATGAGTTCACTACATATTTGGTCTTTGGAATAGGCACAATAGGTACAAATGGTCTGATATCAAGTGAGTGTCAGCATTGCTCAGTTCAGATTTGGTCCAGCCTCAAGACCTCAATCTATATTGGAAGAAAAAATCTGTTCCTCAGATGTGTTTTTTTTTTCACAGAGCAGAGAAGCTAAACGGCTTGTAAAGTAAAATCCAGAATGAGGCTTTATTCCCTCCATGTCTCTTAAAGAAGGCCACTTCATGCTTTTTGTGGCCTTACGTGTCGTCAACAGGCCAGCTGGGTTTGTGTAGACCACCTCTCCATGGCCAATAGCCCTCCACTTCCCTGAGCTCTGACTGGGTACCCTCTGTCTCTCTCGGTGGTGTCTCACACCATAGAGGAGCTGCACCCGGAGGAGCTGTGTTTCTGCAGCAGCGACATGCGGCTGAAAGTGCGAGAGCAGACGCCACACTGGTACTTCTTCACCTCAGCGTGGGTCTGCAGATGAGCCCGCAAGTTGGAGCGGTCAGCGAAGGCCCGGTTGCAATGAGGGCAGGAGAATGGGCGCTCACCTGGACAGAGAAAGGGAGGAAATAAACGTCATATAACTTAACTGGCACCCTTTAGATAGTATCAAGTGTCTCTGAGTTCACAAGAGCCTTCTATTAACACCTTGCACACATTCTGAAGATAATAAAGAAGCACATGGTAGGCTGGTGGGGTCAGAGCCTGACTGAATTAGCATGATTCAATCAGAGCCAAATGAGATTAGCATGCAAACAACTTGTTGCAAGTACAAAGTTCTCAGTGATAGCCTTCAGGCATTCTTTAAACCTTTTGTCAATCCGGTGTCTCCAATCTGCTGTCTTCACCAGCAGCCGTGATAAGATCATTAGCTGACGAGTCATTGTTGCTGGGACATTAAACACAATGAGTGATCAATGAGCACAGGGTCTACAGAGGGCTACCCTATGTGATAATGTCTGCTGATCAAGTGTTGACCTCATCAAACTGATTATCATGGATATCCTGCCCTCTCACTTCACACCCCAAATGATGAAGAAGTGACCTGTTGACTCACAATTAAAGCAACTCAAATGTAGATTGATAGCTTTACAGCAACACCTACGCCGACTTCGTCACTCAGGAATCAACAATAAAAGTGGAAATTTAGCAGATGAGGAATGATGTAATTTAGGTGTAATGTTGTGGACATGGGTCTTACCTGTGTGTGTGCGGATGTGGCCGCGCAGCAGCCACGGCCTGGAGAAAGCCTTTCCACAGGTGGTACACACACAGGGCAGGGTGTGTGAGCGGATGTGCATCTTCAACGCCCCAAGGCTGGTGTACTCTTTGGGGCAGTGTTTGCAGAGAAAGGCTGGCCTTGCTGCTGTGACGGGGGCCTCCGTTTCCTCCTCCTCCTCAGGGGGACTGATAGGCAAAACGCCGGTGCATTTCATCCGCTGGCGAGGGGCATACGTGTGTACAGGTTCAGGGCTGGGGGGATCTGAGGTGCGCCCTTCATCCTCCTCTCCACAACTGCTGGCGCTGCTGCTGAGGCTAGAAGGGGAGCTGAGGTCCAGGGGGCCTGGAGTGGCAGAGGGCTCTGTTTGGGAGGTGGGCAGGTAGAGGGCGGGCAGGACACTTAGGTCCCACACCAGACCTGTTGTGAAGCAGGTGGCTGTAGAGGTGTTGTCCCCTGATGAGAGTTCAGCAAAAGGATACCTCTCCAGTGTAGTGTCTGAGACAGAAGGGAGAGGATGGTATAAACGTAAAGCCAGTATCAGACAGTACACATAAAGGTCAAGGCTATTTGGTTAAATTTTAGAACAATAGAGAATAAATGCACGATTTAAAAGGGATCTTATAAACTTCCACCAACTACACCTATACTGCCTGTATTCTTTTAAGTGAATACATTGTGTTTTTTCTCAGCATTTACTGAGCAAAAAGATGGAGCCATGGGAAGGTTTCATGGGCCGTTTCCTCCCACGTATTCACAAGGGCTCGTAACATGAATGGAGCTCTGTCTGGTTGCAGAACGGGAAAAAGTGCAACTAACGGGCCCCGACTTGAACGGGTAGTAGCCGGGTTGGTAGCTGAACCAGGCACAAAAAGCAAAAACAGTTCTTCCAAAATGTAGGTAAATTTAACTTTTAACTTTAAAATGTAACTAAATCACAACTACACTTGAGAAAGTGAAGTTAGTTTGCGCACTAGTGTAAACACTTGTGCTTTCATAATTCATAAAAAAACGATTCTCAACTCACCATTCTGACATTCCAGTTCACTGTAGTTTGGCTTTTGTTTCGCGAAGTAATTTTTGACCAAGAAAGATCGAGGCATTGTCCTTGTGAGTGTTAAATAATTGTGCGTAAAAGTATCCTGGGGTCACGACGCAGTGTCTACAACATTGAAAATGGGTAAAACAAATCGTGGTCCTCGGAGACGCAGGGTACAGAGAAATATCTTCCTATAGACCACAAGTTAGAGTGGACTTGAGCAGGCAAGTGTGTGTATAGCTTTCATGCAGAATGACTAAATACTGGCCTCTGTTCTGAAATACTCTGACACAGGCGGTAGGGGTGTGCTCGCCCCGAGGGCCCTCCCCACCTACCGTATCACTGCTCAAATGCGCAGTATGAAGCCTTTACGCTCACGCACTTTACAATAACAAAAACACGAGCTTACCGCGTTTACACACGGGAATCCACTGTTGTTGACCTGCAGACAAGGAAAGGTGAAGGGAAGGAACAGTAGCAAATTATTATGACGTAGGCTATCATATGTATATAAATAATCACGTCACAATGTGTGGTCCAATAATGCAGTTAGATACTTGAAAATGTGATCAAAAGCAATTTGCCAGTTCTGTTGCATAGATAAATTCGGCTTTTAAACACAGCACCAAGGGAATCCCTGCTGTTTCTAATGTGTGCTGAACATGATCAAACTGCCCTCTGCAGCAGACAGTAGCCTACAGGCCGACTACTCCAGCACAGTGAGTGCATAGATAAACACAGTCCCATTCCTGTAGATGTGATTCATTTTAAGTCTCCAGTTCACCTAGTAGACCTATGACTTTGATATTGTTCTCATAGCCTACTCAGTCACAGTATTTCCCTCATTTATGGAATTAAAAAGGTAAATCGAGGTCTAAACATGTTGTGTTTGTGCACAATACTAAAGTGACATTTTCATTAGCCTACACTAAAGTTACGATAACTGTATGCATTAATACTTAATGAAAGCTATTGTTATCAGAGTGGCCAGTGTTGTAAGATTGCTACGTAGCTATGTTAATTTGATGGCATGACAATGTCATCGGACCAGCCAAACTCATTGAAGCTACTCCTTGATAACACATGGCCGCCTCAGTCTTGGAGCCTAAACAACTTTAGTAGAGTAACTGCACCATCTTCTGAAAGAAAGGGAGTAATAACATTTTACCAGTCAATGCCATTACACGGCGCTAGTACATAATGTACCAGTCAATCAGAGCATCAATACAATCTCAAGGGATAGCTATCCACAGTTGTGTCACCCCTTAAATGACAGATTCAAACAACACGTGACGGAAATGTGACTTTGCCTCTGTCCCATAGGCCTTCTTGGTCTCTATAATATCTTCAAACAGCTTCAGTAAAAATCAATCGGTTATTTTTGTTTTGTCCCACTGACCTGACATTGTCCACTCCTCATCTTCATTAAAACATTGAAATATTGGACTGCTGAACTGTAATATAGGCATACTGTAGGGGAAAATACAATGTTACCCTTCTAGTCCAACAAGACATATTAGAAACAATGCTACATAGGATGCTATAGCAGATGAACACACACCAATGTGTTCTTACCGCAGGAATTCAATTTTGTTTAGCAGTGTGTATCCTGGGGGTAGAAAGGATAATTTGTAACTATTTAAGTAATGCTGCAAAGTTCTTTGGCAAATACGCTGTAATTTAAATTAAACTAAAGGGTGCACCCTTTCCATTTAAATAAAAAAGAAAATCAGAAAGAAATGGAGGCTAGTATTATTTAAGTGAAGGTTCATTTTTCTGTTTTTGTGGAGTTGATTGTCTTGTGTCTCCATGGTATTATGGTAGCCTACTATTTTCCCAAAAGCGCAAAAAGTGTGCGCAGTGACGTTTTTACGTTTTGTGCTTATATTGAATTTGAATAGTAGGCTAATAGTGCCATGTCATCGTATGGCCCATCGCGACTGTTTACACACACACACACACCCATACACTCACCAAGAGATCTTAAGTTGTTTAATTTTAGTACAAAAAATTTTATTTGGTCAAATAATTTACTGTGGGTATCGTTGCTGTGGATATTAACCATGGTGCAGGTTAGACAGCTGGGTAGACGTGCCAATAACCAAACACAGATAAGAATGAACATTAACGTTAGACTCTACCCCACTAACACAGAACGTTTAGGGAACGTTAGGGAACGTTCTGGGAACCAAAAATTGTTAGCTGGGTACGCTTTTGACAGAAATGTTTGAGAGCGTTACAAGAATCAAATTAAAGTCCGCGGCCTCTGATAGGTGTGTTGCTCCTGGTGGGCGGGGACATGGGCGGATCTTCTGTTAACTATGATCGGTTGGAGATTTGAAATACACAAGAACAGTCTTGTGTTTGGTTGTAACAGTTACAGTCTTTCATAGGCAAACATTTAAGGTACCTTTGAAAATTTGCTAATTGACACCACTACACAATGGTCTGCGACTGAAACAGAGACAGGTAAGGACACTGCAGAATAATATCATAGTTGTTGGCATAGAGACATATTTTGTGCAATTATTTTTCCTAAATTGTATTTGACGTAAACTGCAGACTGTCATAGTTAGTTTGGTAGCAGCCGTTGAAGGTATAACGATATTACTGCAAACCGCTTGGGACTAAAAGACCTGAAATAATGTCTAAAAAACATTTAAACTGAATTCAATGAGAGACTTGTTTGATTCAGTTGCTACTTTATCTCTGTGGCTGCAGTAGTTTTTTAATCGTATTATATGTGTATCGCATTGCATGACAGTGAGTAAAAACACAATACAAGATGACGTCGTTACAGTAAGTGTGCACTGCAGAAGTTAATTGCATATTAATTTTTAATTAAGTGCACTGGCTCAACATGGCGCCATTACACTCGAGGTACAGACCTGAGGCTTTGCACTCAAAATATGTTTAATAAAAGCCCCTCCCCCATATAGCTAGAGACAGATGGACCCTAACAATGCAATTCTGAGGGAGTGGGCATCATTATTGAAACCCCAACAAATGTAATTGGACGTCCTAGTCAGCTGACCCAGATTACTTGAATTTTTAAAAAATAATAAGGAAGGATGGGTCTCATGGCATCACTCCCAAACAGTCAAATAGGGATCATCATTTCTGAAGGGTGCAATAGTGCTGTGTAAACATGTACATGATTCCATGAGCCAGTATTTCTCTTGTTATTAGCAGATAAAGACTGTCACAACACCTGAGCTTTCTGCTGAACAAAGAAGGGAAGGAAGACGGGAACAACAACAAAGACAAACACCTAAAGAAAATAGTAATGTTTAAAACGATCAGCCGTCTGTTTTTTGGGGGAGAGGAGGAAACCTCTGACGATGTAAAGTCTGGAGAAGTGGTGGAAGAAGGGTGGCTTGTTGTCAGTCATCAAGGTCAGTCATGTTATTCAGTATGGTTTACATTAATGGTTGAAATATACTGTGTATATATTATATATATACACATATATATATATATATATAACAAATCACAAGGATGTATTTATATTCTCAAATCATAATCTGGTATTTTTGCAGAATCATTCCATGTAATCATATTAATGTGCACTAAGCAGTATGGTGATGTCAAAAGTGATGTACTGCCTTTAAGCAAATCAAGCCAAATAGTACAGAGAATGACATCTTAGCACATGACATCTTAAAAGACGTTTCTTAACATTCATATGCCATAGATTTTATTTTTCAATAATTCACCTGTTATTTGTTTAGCTAGAAAATTGTGCACCTTAATATCAGAAGTTATAGGTATATTTCTTTCTTTCTGTCTCTACAGAGGCCAGTTCAGTGGAGAACCAGGGTGCAGCGCTAACTGACACCCAACCACCAACCTCTGCTCTTCATGGAGACATAGTTGCCAACATGGAAACTGACATGAGGTGAGGGAGTAGGAGGAATTCTTTCAAGAAACCATGACCATATTACATTTGAGGTTGAAAAAAAATAATTTAACTGTATACCAACTATAAATATTTCAAATATTGCATTTAAAGCACACTTTTATTCCCACTTTTGTAGTGGGCTTGTATGAGGTACTTATCCATTGTCTGTGTATTACCCTACAGTAGAGGATGGTCTGCAAATGCCCCCAGTTTAGAAACGCAGACAGGAGTCCCGACACGGAAGCTAAGCAATGTACTGCTGGGGACAAGGGCACACAGCAACACTCATTTTAGCCATCTAAAAATATCAATATCAGTTTTAGTGCACGCTATATTTAAAATATTTTCACCGCTTTACCTTGCCATCAGACAGCCCTTTACGACAGGGAACTGAAGCCGTTTTACCTCTCTCTTCAAAGCCACCAGACTTCATTGACAAAAATGGTAATTTTACCTTGTGGAACACAGGAGTTGCTGGTCTATTGCTGCCTCCATTGGATAGCTTGTTAGTTCCTAACCCTTTTAATAAATACCAAAGTCACACAATAACACAAACAAACTAACCCATTGGTAGACCAGCATCTACCGTGTTCTGCCAGGTAAAATGAGTCTGGTGGCTTTGAAGAGAGCATAGATAATGGCTTCAGTTCCCGATGTAAAGGGCTGTCAGATGGCAAAGTGGAGCAGTGAAAATATTTTAAATATAGCAAACACTTAAATTGATATTGATTTTTTATTTATTTATTTATTTTTTTAGATGGGGCTCTTTCTGGGGGCTGAAATGAGTTTTGCTGTGTGCCCCTGTCTACAGCAGTACATTGCTTAGCTTCTGTATCGGGACTCCCGTCTGCTTCTCTAAACTGGATGTGTGCTGTCAGCCATCTACTGTAGGTAATACACTGACATTGGATAAGTACCTCATACAACCCCACTTCAAAAGATCAGAACTAGCCCTTTAACTTGTATTGCTATACACCGACTCAGATTGTTAAGGCCCTGACACACCAACCCGATAATCAGACGTTGGACAGTCTGGCAAGGTCAGTGACTCAAGTCTGTTTGGTGTGTTCCGTGCCGTCGTCCGGAGGGGCCGGCTGCCTTCATTTTGGCCGACCTGACATTCTCGGGCGGAAGGCAGGCACTGCCGGCAGACGGACTCAAACGACCAATATGATTGGTGGAGTGCTAACCCTGAAATTACGAGCAGGATGAGCGTGACTAGAGTCTCTCAAAATCTGAAGAAATCTCTTAAACTGACCTTTGTCGATCTGAAGAGAACACAGATTCAGCAACTGCATGGCCTGTTTCTCGCTTAAAATGTTTTCAGAAACACTTTTCGGTGAACTATTTTAGTAAAATATGAGATTGTATTCTGATCAAGCCGCCATGACAGTCTGGCTTTGAATTTCCAGAGAAACCAGACCCCACGTGACGTGTTTGTCCAATCAGCTGTCATCTGCACTTTTTTTGGCCAACTCAGTCCGACTGCCTTTTCTGCCAACTGTCAGCCATCGGGTTAGTTTGGCCATAAGATTCACATACTTGCTTTTGTTCCTCTCCAGTGTGTTAGACCAAGAACCCACAGTTCAAAGCAGCTGTACCACCAGTCGAGCCATCACAGGCTTTGTTTCTCAGCCTAAAGCTTTGGAAGAAGTGACACAGTTAACCTGCACCCAGAAGGCTAAGGCCTGGGCAGACCCGCACCAAATGTCTCGTAACGCCATTCAGCGTCAGAACCGTGTTCGTCAAGGAGTCCAACATCACTCATTCCACCTCCAACAGCCAGGACAACGCAACATAAGCCACTGAGCCACTGATACTCTGGTTGCATGGTTGACAACTTCAAATATTAACCAGGAAATAATCCTATACTTATTAAACACATATTCCAATACACACAGATAAACATTCACAACAACACAAAAGGCAGCTATGTTATAACTCATACTGTTTATGAGTTTGGAATTAAGAGTTTCACCTCATGAAATGAAATACACTATGTTTTCTTGTTTGTGTGCATGTGGATTTATACATGTGGATGACTGCAGCCTATGCAAAATGTATCCTCTAATAATTACGACAAAGTGCTGTAATTTGTGTAACAACATGCATTTATTTACCTGTATGTAACTGGTTTAAACTTTTATACAGAAATAAAAATGATGAGTTTGCAGCTTGTTTATTTTTTTCTTCTTCATTTAGGAGTCAGATTATAATGTCCAAATAACATTGAACAGGTCACAGTTTGACTGATGCAAATACTGACATCTCATTGGTTGGGAATTAGTTGGGAAGTAATTACACCTGTTGTATTTGATTGGTGTTCAGCTAAGGAGGCCTGTGAAGAACTGTTGAATTGACTTAGCCAGTGAGTGGGTACAATGATGATGGATGTTACTCTTGAATTAAAACCTATCAAGCCATTAACATTCAGTTACAAAAGTTTTGCTCGTTCCTCTCAATTGGATGATGGCTCATCACCAAGGGACTTTACCTGTGATTGGAATAAAAACTGTGGTGAGAGGATACAAATGTAGCCTAAATAGTTTACAATACTGGCTCTCAGCACACAATATGCTGCTTTATTTTTCTCCTACTGATATTTTCAACACTTTAAATCCCCTGATTAGATGTTAAGGGGGAAAACAGGCAGGATCTCTTAGTCTTGAGGACCTGGGCTGAAAACCCCAAATATTTCCACTGTGGTAAATATTCATTTTGTTTTCTTGCTGCTCCAACAGACCTTAGCCATCTTCCAAAGGACATGCCTCTGAAACTGGCCTCTGGTCGCCCAAATTTGTTTGACCGGAGCCTTTCCAACCTCAAAGAGACATACAAGGACTGCTCCAGTCAGGACATACCTCTGTGTGTCTATGCTGTTCCTATCGCCTTTGCAATTGGTGTGACCATTGTTTTGATCCTGAATATTTACCTAGGGGGAAGTTTGGTATGTCATGCCATATAACGTATGTAAGCATAACCACAAGTGCATTATTTATCCTCATTACAGTTATTTTTCAGATGTTTGTAAAAGGTGAGGTAGTGTCGGATCACGAGCGTTGCACTGCACTCGGCCAGAGAGTCCTTCGTGATCGTGGATCCAGTGTGGATGCAGCCATCTCTGCCACCCTGTGTTTGGGTGTTGTGCATCCACATGTGTCAGGTGTTGGTGGGTATGTGACTGAACTATTGTTGATAGTATGTTGAGCATAAAATGTACATTGATGTATCTGATCACAAATTCATCCTTTGCTCATTCTCTTTTTGTAGAGGTGGGGTGATGCTGGTTCATGACATCCATAAGAATGAAACCAGGGTGATTAATTTTCAGGGAACTGCACCTAAAACACTTAAAGAGGAGATGCCGTGGAATGTTTCAGAACAAAAGGTAGTGTAAAGGTGTTTGTGTGTGGGGGGGCTGCTACCATTAATCATTTTTGGATTTTATTATTTATCATGTACAATCTTATTTAATCCGTTCAGGCAGGTCTGCAAGTGGGTGTGCCAGGTCTGCTCAGAGGGTTACACTGTGCTCACACCTTGTATGGGAGGTAAAAGTTTTTCACAAAGTGAAAATGATCTGGTGTGATTTTTCTATCGTTAAGTCTAATGTCTTACCACAAAATCTCTTCAGTCTATCATGGGAGGATGTGGTCAACAGAGCCACTGCTGTTGCCAAAGAAGGTTTCAATGTTTCTTTCAATCTTGGTGAGTCAGACCATCATTCCTTACATTTTGTCACTTAACCGCCCACTCACAATATAACATGATGATGTAACCTAAGGACAATATCGCAGGATGTGACTCTTTTGTTTCATTTTACAGCTGACGCTATATCAAAGGTAAAAGGTGAGCAGCTGTCGCAACGTTTCAGGGACATATTCCTCCCTAATGGCCAAGCTTTGCTTCCTGGTTCATTTCTGAGGATGTCCAGTCTGGCTGGAGTCCTCGAGGCTGGTCTGGCAAACTTCTATAATGGAAACGTCTCCCAAGAGATGGAAGATGAGGTGAATGACATCCACATAGTCAATGGGTCTTGTTTCATAGGCAAAGCGATAGGGTGAAATTTGCTTTTAATCTAAGTTTAACAACTACAATTATTCAAATTTCAGTGATGTAAAAACTTTTAGTGCTTTTTCTTACAAAGGTGCAAACTAATGGAGGGGTCCTGAGCAGAGACGACATCAGTAACTACAGTGTTCAAGTGGAGCAGCCAGTGGAAGGCATGTACAATGGTAAAGACTAAACTTTCTTCAACTATAGACTGCATAAAGGTGTATGTATTCTTGATACCTTCATCTATGTGGTGTTACTCCCATCTTAGACTTTATTATTCAAGTTCCTCCTCCCCCATCTGCTGGTGCAGTGTTGATATTGGCGCTCAATGTTTTGGAGGGCCTCCATCTCAACATCACAGAAAAACAAACACATCACTTTGTTGCTGAGGTACTGGATTGCAAAGCTTAAATATCAAAATGTATTATATTACGTCTGGTTAAAATGCTAGGTCTAATACATTAGATTGATTGATTTTTTTTCCCCTGTTAAGGCTCTAAAAGGAGTTTTAGCTATGGTGAGTCGTTTGGGTGACCCTAAATATAACTCTTCAGTGACTGAGCTGCTCTCTGACATGCTAAGGTAAACTACACTGAGGAATTACAATTACGTTTAGGGCTGCAACTAAAGATTATTTTCATTATTGGTTAATCAGACTACTTGCTTGATTAACTGATATATTCTTTTGTCAATGAAATGTCACAAAGTAAGAACAATTCCCATGATACCTACAGCCCCAAGGGGACATCCCCAAATCGTGTGTGTGTGTGTGTGTGTGTGTGTGTGTGTGTGTGTGTGTGTGTGTGTGTGTGTGTGTGTGTGTGTGTGTGTGTGTGTGTGTGTGTGTGTGTGTGTGTGTGTGTGTGTGTGTGTGTGATCAAGAAAATCATAAAAACCTCACATTGATAGAGCTAGTTCTACAGTAGCTCTAATTCAGCCATACATCATAGTATTTAATATTTATGTTTATTTTTTTTGTCTCCTAATTAAAGGTGCTCTAAGTGAAATTACATGTGTTTTAGGCTACAATATTTGTTGTCACATACAGCAAACATCTCCTCACTATCCGCAAGCTGCCTGTCCCTGGGCTGTCTACAAACAGTAACAAAAACAAACTGTGCCCACCTGCACCACAAAGCATACACAAACGGTGTTCTAGCATTCCAGCCAATAACCAACAAAAAAGGGGTGGGTGGGGTGGGGGTTAGTACGCTGAAGCACAGAAGGGAGGGGCAAGCTAGTCTTGTTTTGTTTGAAAATACTTTGAACGTCAACAAGAAGTAACATCACCCAACATCGTTTAGAGCACCTTTTTAATTTCCTCTACTGCACAACAACAAACAAATTTATCAGTACAACAGTGAACTTCCTGTTAATTTTGTCTCTGCTCTTGCTAAAGTAAGAGGCATGCTGAAGTGCTTCACCAGAGGATTAATTCCTCTGATACCTCGCCACCCAAGTACAATGCCATTGTCCACTCCCTACAGACAGAGCTGATGTCTGGACAAGTAGTAGTCATGGGACCAGATAACCTCATTGTGACAGTTGCAAGGTGATTGTGTAACTATCTACAGTCTGACATAAGCAATCAGGCCAGGAGGATATGTTTGGTATGTGCTGCAGGGCCCGCTGACATTCTTTTGATCTTAGATCTTGTCTTTATAATCTTGCAGTTCCCTGAGCATGCCATTCGGGAGCAGAATCATAACACGGTCAGGTGTTATTCTCAACAGCCTCATGCTTGACTTCTCCTGGCCAAACAAAAGCCCAGGGCAAATCTTAAATAACCAGGTGCATTACCATTATAAATCTTACCCAATAAAATCAACCAGTTACAAAAATATAATTTTGAATATGGCTCACTGTTTGCTATTGTGATATAGAAAAACAGAGTCCAGCCAGGAAAGAGGCCCCTGTCATCTCTCATGCCCACCATAGTGGTGCCATCGCGGCATAAATGTGGAATCTACATGGCACTAAGCAGTTCAGCTGGACAACAGAGTTTAGGTGTGATCACCCAGGTTTGATCACTTTACATTGTAGAGGTTTGGATTCAGATTCAATGGAAGATGTTAGGATTTTTAGTACAAAAACATCTACAATTTAAACATTTTGTGTGCTTTAGGTGTTGATCAGTGCTCTGTCCTTCCATAAAGAGAAAAAGGACAGACTTTCCCTACATCAGCCAAATGGACTTCTTGTTGACCGTAAGTTGACATTTGCTTGTATTGCTATTATTATTATTATTAGTCATATTTTCAGTAATTTGCTACTTTTCTAACTCTCCCTCATCAGCGGAGTGTCCAGAAGAGTGTGTGCCGTTTTTAGATGAAAAGGACCACGTAGTTCAGAGAATGAAGACAAACTCTGTGGTCCAGGGGATCCTGAGAAACAAAGATAGCATTACAGCCATAACAGTGCCTCAGTTATCCGATAGTTTCTCATAGTTTTTATTGTACTCATGAGCATATTATGAAAAGGCAGCATCTGGATAAGTTCATGTTGCACTGTATGATATAAGCTATGTTGTTCTCCAGTGTGATACTGTTATTGTAATCAACAGCCAACAGAGGTCAGTCTTCAGACAAGTAATTTCTATTAAAGATGGCAAAATTGTCTACTCATAATTGTCTTAAAACTGATATTATGAAATGGATTTTTAAATGAATGCAGACAACGGTTTTATGCTGGTCGCAATGCTAAAGAAAATAATGGCTGCTATGTAAATCTGATCTGATCAACTGTTCAAGGAGTAGGACATGTCACATGTTAAGTCTGCATGCAGGAAATGTCACTCAAAACGTTGCACTAGAGGAATTTGTTACATTGAACATTTTTCTAGATATCAGTTGACATTGTTTCTTTCCATCTACTGGTGAGTAATATTCCAGTGTATGAGCAAATGGTGACCTCTGAGGTTTTAAGCTTATCTTTATGCCAAATCATATGTAAGAAATTACAGAAAGACCCGAGTCAAAGGTCATGCGATGCAGTTTAAAATGTCTCTTTTATTTGCAGCAAAGCAAAGTTAAGGACAACACCAGTCCAAGTTATAAAAAAAGATGTTCTGTCTCAGAACATCAATAATATTTAATGCAGACAGATTTAGAGTTCACCTTAAACTGACTCTAAACTGAGAACTATATGGCTTAAAGCTATAGTCTATGTATTCCCTTAGACAGATAATTAAACACATAATCCAGACCAGACTTCATGTACAAACACAGTATACCTTTTTAGCCGTTTCAGTGCATTGTCCTATTAAATAGGACAATAGGCAGTTGTTGCACGTCAAATTGAGTAACCACTTGCAGTTTAAAGAGTCAAAAATATCCTCCCTTTTCTTACCGAGTCTAAAGTCACATAGGCCTGTTGTAGTGTGGATTGGACAGTTTCAGGGCGGAGAAATTGGGAGCTGCCAAATGGGCGTTGTCGGTCCCAAGCAGGTCTGTAATTTAAACGCCTGCAGGTTACCCCACGTACACAGTACCAGTCAAGAGGAAGAGATCTGCTGCTGTCGATAATTAACTAATTAATGTTGGAAAAGTGGCACAACCGTTCGCGGAGTAATTGCTCTTGACAAATAAACAGTGAGTAAACCAGCGGTTTCTATTTTCCAAAGGCTAAACCGACTTTATAATAAATATTAGTAGAAGAGTAACGTTAGCACCTCGGTTTGTTTGCTCGAGTTATCGTAGATTTAATTTATAAGCTAGCTAGTGCAGGAACGTATTGGAATTTTGTTAACATGTGATACAATGTTCTTACAATTGTAGCTAGCTAATTTTAAGTACTAGTAAACGTATGCTATCGTCTGCATTTTCCACGACACGGTGAGCAGCATTTGAACTTATTTGAACTTTTATTTGAAGCTACAATGTAGCCTACTAATGTACTCCTGTTGTATTGCTACAGGGTAACTGTTTACATAAGCATATTGCCTGCTTATAAACTGTTTAACAGGATACATAAGTGGAAATATGGAGCCCAAAACTGTACCAAAGGAGAAGTTTTTTATTGTGATACGTGGGAAGTCGAGGAAAGGCTTCTGCCGAGGATGTATTGGCCGTGTGGAGGCAGAGTTGCAGCCTGGAGAGCTGATGGGGCTGCTGTACCTCGGTGGCAGCAACGCAGGGACCCCTAAGAGCGGAGGCATCGTGAGGAGGGAGGACACATACCCTCTGACCCGCCACCAGGCCCAGCTACTGCTCTTTGTTTACCCCGCAAGCAAACGCATAGAGCTGCTGTGTAATCCCCAGCTGTTTTCGGCTATTTGTAAGCTGTCTCAGGATGATCTGGTGGTGGTGAAGCACAAGAAGGGACACCTGCCAGGGATGGTGAAGAACCTAATGCAAATTGGGAAGAAGGACAACAAAGACGACCTGCACATGCTTGGCTTTGAGGTGGAATTTGTGGTGGGTAACATTTAGTTGTCTGGTTTATTATTTGCAACATCAAAGTGTGGGTGTCCGGCATAAAGAACAAAGTAGAAGAGGCATAGGTATATTGATCAGGTTTCTCTGTATAATTGTACATACACACTAATATAACCTAGGGCTGGGTAATGCATCAATTTTGTATCAATATCGCGATATGAGACTAGATATCGTCTTAGTTTTTGGATATGTTGTATATGGTAAGTGTTGTCTTCCTGGTTTTAAAGGCTGCATTACAGTAACGTGGTGTCATTTTCTGAAGTTACCACACTGTTCTAGCTGTTCTATTTCCCTTTACCCACCAAGTCCTTAAATCATTTCTGGAGGATATTTATCAAAAAGCTCCGTGTGTAAATAACATGTTGTAAAAGCACTAGTCACTAGCAATAGTCAACTATACAATATTGTCGCAATATAAACATCAAGGTATTTAGTAAAGAATATATTTGATTTTCCTTATATTGCCCAGCTCTAATATAACCTCAGGAAATGTATTTACTAGGATGACCATATCATTTCGGGTGATCTATTATTAGTCACAATTTTTGTACAGTAATGCAGGACTATCATTACTGCAAAATGTGCACATGCACAAGAACAGTTATCTATGTTGTGTACATAAGTGTTAAGTGTCTGTTTTCTTGTAGGACAGTGATCACAATTTCTCATCCAAGAAACCTGCTCCTCTGCCCCTGTTCAGTGCGGCAGACATCGTGCAGGTGGTCCCATCTTACTCACTTCCCCTTGGCCTGCACTGTAAAGACAGCCAATGTGGAGGTAAGTAAAAGTCACAGCTTGGTCTGTCTCTTTAAAGTCCACAAGTGACTTTTTTTTTTTAAGATGATTTTTGTGGGGGGTATTTTTAGGTCTTTTTATTGTTGATGGGACAGCATAGACTTGAAAGGGTAGAGAGAAGGGGGATGACATGCAGAAAAGGACCGCAGGTCAGAATTAAAACAGCGGCCGCTCCAGCAAGGACTGAGCCTCTGCATATGGGCTTGTGTTCTACCCCGTGAGCTATCCAGGCGCCCAACACGTGACATTTCTTAACCACAACATACTTGATAGTGATGACCTTTTTGAGTTATAAAAGTAAATCCTTTTTGATTAAAAATAAAAAAAACTCCACCCACTCCCTTGGGTTAGGGAATGAGTATATCAATTCCCACTATTAAAAGTTTTTAGAAAATGACTAACTCCACAGGGGGCACAGAAGAAGCAGTCCCAGTACACGACTGGAAAAACCTGTCGTGTTACTCTGGAATGTGAAACAGCAGATTCATCATGTGGTCTGACATTTTGTCACATTGTGAACTCTGAGCTGTCTACATGCCTTGTATATAACATGTTCCATTTTAGTTAGATGGCAATCTGATGAGGCAGCATGTGACAAGCCTAAAACAAATCTTCTAACCTTCAGCCTTTCCAAAACCTTATACTCTCCACAGGTCTAAACAGAAAAGCGGTGACGTGCATCAACTCCATGCCGAATATAGGATCTTGTACACACCAAGTGAGGGACAACGATACAGAGCCGAGTGTCATTCAGAGCCAAAGGTCAAGTACATCTCATGTGCCTTTGGAGGTGGGATCCATGGTGGAGGTGGTGTCCAACACAGGGATCACAGTATACGGGGTTATCCAGTGGTTGGGGGCCCTTGAAGGGAAGACTGGTGAATGGGCTGGGATTGAATTGGTGAGTGACTATACCATTTTGTACAGTTACCATATCTGTCAGCTTTAGGCATCCACCTCATACTTGATTTGGTTTTAATTATTTCAGGACTATGAAGTGAATGGCTGCACTGATGGGATATATGGAAGCCAGAGGTATTTCACATGCGAAGGGAACAAGGCTTTGTTCATTCCCATCAGAAAGTGCAGTCCTGATAGCAGGTTCTTCTGCTCCTCTACAGGAGGGGAGACCTCCAAACCCACGGACACACCTCCAGGTTAGACACTTCTCCCAGTTTGGTGGGACGCACATACACAAGCAATTCAAATTTACACACATTTGAAATTTTTGGTGTTTTTCAAAACCACAAATTTTACTTTTACAAAATAAAATGAAGCTTTAACTTAACCTAATCCTTTTATAATTGTCTACTGTGAATTGTTGTGGACTGAGTAGTACACTACACAACATTTACTCACACTTTGCAAACTCTAAAATTTTGATCAGAGTGCCAGTGTTATATAAAGCTTTAGTATTTTTTGTTTTTCAGTAATCTCTATTACTTGTAATTTATGATTCATACAAACTCACAGAATCAGTTTTGAGGAACTAGGCATTTGAGGAACATGGCAGGATTTAGTGAAGATAAAATTATGTGAACAACACATGAAACAATGCACAACAAATTAAAAAAAACACATTTTATTAGTGGAACATTTGACACTCCTGTGAACTTCCTGCTTTGGAAAAGCAGATTAATCATTAGTCATAAGGCCTGTGTGATTGTACAGTTAGATGTTTTTAAGCCTGGTG
The DNA here is from genome assembly GCA_026937815.1 of Etheostoma perlongum. Lineage (NCBI taxonomy): Eukaryota > Metazoa > Chordata > Actinopteri > Perciformes > Percidae > Etheostoma > Etheostoma perlongum. The sequence continues at coordinate 9,810,841 of CM049374.1, forward strand.
AGAAGCTACTGCAGAATACGATGTTTCTCAAATATAACGTTACTGGTGAAATGATGTAGCCTGGCCACAACATTTGAGGTTGGGGGAAAAAGTTTTTTGTTCAGACTAGAATCTGACTATGACGACGTCAGGCTAGAAATGATAAGGACTATGTTAAAATGCCAATGTCTCTTTTTTTGTTTTGTTTGCTGGCTGTTTTCAGTTCCTCCATTTGAGGACACAGAGGAGAATGCACCACCTATTCCTGAATCAAAGGCATTGTCTTTGTTAGTGGGAAGAATGAAAGGGATTCAGGGACACATCAACTCCTGTTACCTTGATGCCACACTCTTCAGGTAAAAGCAGTTCACCATCTCGCAGAGCATTTGATTCTGAAGTAGCACGCTTTGGCAAATTCTGCTCAGATTTACTCTAAAGCCACTACAAGAAACTTTCAATTTGTGTTGATTCATTCGGTAGCAATAGGTTTAGGGCCAAATAAAATGTGATTATTCTTAAATCTTTGACAGATTTTGTGGGGATTGGGATCCCGGGAGAGGCATTAAAATAAATATATAGAAATGGCCAATCTTCTCAATGATAGTCTAGTTTGCTTATGTAGGCCATATAGCGGCATCAGTGTCAAATTGAGACTGTTTAATAACCAAAAACGTTCCTTGTAGTTGCTTTAATCTCATCATGAAAAGTAATTTTACTTGTAGGAGATCATGTACAACTAAATGGAGCTGTATTGCAACTGTATTCAGAGTTGTGCTAAGTTGATAAAACAATGTGGTTTTTCTCTTTAAGTTTGTTCGGCTCATCCGTGACCCTGGAAAATATTTGCCAAAAGCCTGCTGACATGGACGAACCCATAAACTGCACTCTTAGAAAAATAGTCAACTGTTTGCGTAGGTATGAACAGTGTCTTCAAGACTTGTTTTTTTTTAACGCCTTGCATTATCATCTAGTCTGCAAAACAAGAACATTATGACATTTTACATAGTCTCAACTGGTAAACAAGCACACTCTGTCTTAATGATATGGGTACTTTTTATTCACTAACTAACAAATGTGCATGTGCGCAAAATCTTCTTACCTAGAGCGTCTTTGTGTTTGCTCTCAAATGTTTTGGTGTATGCAGCTATTTCAGTGTATGAGTTCTTGTTTGCTCACTGGTAGCTTATATATTTTTTGCAGACAAGGGTTTGTGCCTGCTGCGAGTGTGATGAATTTCCGTAAAGAGCTTGGCTGCGACACCTTCCGAACGGAGGAAAAAGGTACACATCCATATTTTGCAACGTGCATTGTTCAAAAGTATAGAACCAATTACTGTTTGTTTACAATAAGATCTTGGTAGAAAACCCCTGCGTCATTTACATTAAATTTAACGGTGTTGAGAAAACTGGGACGAGTTATTTCAAGTCTTACTTCAAAGTTAAGACTCGTTATTTATCTAAAATGCATGTTTGATGCTTTAATATGTCATTAATAACAGACCTTTCTCTAACGTTAGGCTGGAGACCAAATTTAGCCTAAATGTTTGCTCGAAAACTAAAGAAAATGACATGTTCAGCACCGTTCAACAGTGACATCTCCCCTCTATTCGGGACAGCGAGTTTTGGGTGGAATTGGTTTATCAAGGACGCAGTCAAAGCAGCACAGTACATAAAATAAGCAAAAAAAAAAAGATCAAGTCGGACCACTGTGTTCAACTATATATCTTTAAACACAGTTAACGGCTGATGCTGATTTCACATATTAAAGGCCCTGATACACCAACCCGATAATCGGCCGTAGGACAGTCTGGCAGTGACAGGTCGGTGACTTGAGTCTGTTTGGTGTTCTGTGCCGTCGTCCATCGGAGGGGCCTTCATTTTGGCCGACTTGACACGTGACGTGTTCCTCCAATCAGCTGCCGTCGGCATCGCTTCGGTGTGTTCCAAGGCACTTTTTATTTTTGTCCAACTTGGAGTTATTTATTTTATTTTTTTGTCAACAGTCAGCCGGCTTAGTGTGTCAGGGCCTTAAGCAATTCAAACCAACCAGTTGTCCACCCGGAAGTGATTGCTGTGTTAGCGTCATGGTAATTTAGTCTATATTCAAATGAAATGGTCTTTACTCATTGCAAGGCAGCTTCATTTGTATAGCACATTTCAGCAACAGGGCAGTTCAAAGTGCTTTACATAAAACAATTAAAATAATAAAAGTTACAGTGCAGTATAAGAAATTAAACATTAAAGAGCAGGTAAAAACAGTTAAAACATATAAAAGCAGATAAAATAGCAGATTTTAGGCTGCTAGTATGGGACAGTGTATAAGCTGCTCCCCCACACACGTTATCAGAGCGCAATAACCATTTTGTGGAAACCCAAACTTTGACCAATAAGGTAGGCATTCTTACACCCGCGTTGGAAAAATTCTCAGACATATATTTGTTTCCTGTTCAGAAATACCCCCAGAATAGTTACACATTTATTATACATCCTGTATTGCCTTCTGTCCAAGGTTTCTTCCTAAAGGGGAGTTTTTCCTCGCCTCTCTTGCACTAATTGCTTGCTCTTGGGAATTACTAGAATTGTTGTGGCTTTTTAAATTATAGTATGGCCTAGACCTACTCTGTAAAGTGTCTTGAGATAACTTTTGTTATGATTTGATACTATAAATAAAATTGAATTATTTACTTTGCTTAACTGCAGACCCAGAAGAGTTCATCACAGTCCTCTTTCAGAAAGTGCTTTGCATGGAGCCACTGCTTAAGCTCAGGTACAATCTTATTTCTTAGTCAAATGGGACAGGATATTTAACTATGTTAAGTTACTGAAATTGTTTCTTTTTTAGATCGAGACAAGACATATGTCACGGTGCCTATACCCTCCAGGTCTTTCTAGAGAAAGGACAGATGGGACAGATGCCAACCGTTCAACAGCTGCTGGACACATCCTGCTTGTCAGGAGACCTCAAGTTTGAAGAGGTGAGCATGTGCTCCTCTTAAAATGAAAAGAAGCTGGGGGGTGGTTAAATCAAGTTTATTTTTTTTCTTCTTTACAGTCATGTAACCCCAATATTGCCTTTCCTATTTTTCTCTCAGATGCCGTCCTGTCTCTTGGTTCAGATGCCAAGGTTTGGAAACAAGTATAAGATGTTTTCTCACATCATTCCCTCCACTGAACTGGACATCACAGATCTTCTATACAATTGTGAGGAACAGGCATAACTGATTAAGTCATAAAGGATGTGAATAGAATACTACTTTTTAATAGTGTCTTTGAAGAGCTTAAAGACTCTTACCGATCACCTACTTTTCATAACAGCTCCAAGGGAATGCTTCGTTTGTGGGCATTTGGCAGAGTACGAGTGTCTTCAGTGTCTACCAGATCGCAAATTGCAACCAGGGAGAATAAAACAGTACTGCTCTACCTGCAACTCACAGGTAAAACCACATGGCTGTTTTAGATGTCAAGTGTCCCACTCACCTAACTTGTAAACATGTATAAATTCTATACTTTCTATTTTTCTTTAAGGTGCACACACATCCGTCTCGGCAGGATCACTCCCCCAAAACTCTAGCAGTACCAGCAGATGTAGCCTCTAATACTTGTGTGCCCAGGCACACAATGCAGCTGTTTGCTGTGCTCTGCATTCAAACCAGCCACTATGTGTCCTTTGTCAAATACGGCTCTGATCCTCACTCCTGGCTCTTTTTTGACAGCATGGCAGACAGATGTGGTAAGATAGATTTCAGTTTGTTAATTTGAATTGATAGGTTGTTTCTGATTAGTGTCATTATTAGTTACCAAACAAGACAGTTTATTCTGATGTTCGTGCAAACTATGACATGTTTTGTTTTTTTCTAAGAAGTGGTTACCCTTGACTGCCTTATTTTCTGATAAGGCAGCCTCAACAGTTTAGATAAATCCACACTCTGACGTCTGACACTCTGACTGTTTTTTTTTGTTTGTTTTTTAAATGCTTCTTGAGCTGATGTCTAATCTTTAGGCCACTCTTTCTTCTTACAGGTGACGATCAACATGGCTACAACATTCCTGAGATCCAAGCTTGTCCGGAGCTAGGTGACTTTCTGTCCCAGCCGGAAGAGGAGCTGGCTCGCTCTAACCCCTCCCAGGCTCCTGAACTTGTGCGCAGGTTGCTGTGTGACTCCTACATGTTTTTATACCACAACCCAACCACGCCACTTTCAAAACTGAGCCATCAGGAATAGTAAACGCATGTGAGGTTGACACTATGTTCCCATAACAATGCCTTAATAACCTTGCATCTCTGCTTAATCTGTACGATTTTGTGTTGGTTATTACATCCAAACAGCAGGAACTGAAATATATGCTTTTAACATCATTTGGTGGGAAAATACAATATTGTTGAATTTAAATGCAGATATTTGACTATAAATGATCGTAGTCAACAATATACTGTAGATATGCAAGGAGAAACAGAATGAGAAGGAAACATGACACTGTAAACTCATTGTCTTATTTATCTCTTGAATGTCTTACTGTTATTACACTGATAATTTAAACCAACATGTAAAGATAAGATGTATATATTTAAAGGAAATGGTGACATTAAAGGCATTACACATAAATGTATATAATATTCTAGTGAATGTTTTTTTTTGCTTGTTAAGTTAAAGTACACTCAAGCACTTGTGGATATACTCCAGTGCTGACACATTGTTTTGGATCTGGCAATGTGAGACTACTTGGTGACATGTTTGTTTGGTGTTGGATAATTTGAACTTGTGCATTATCAATTGTGAACTAAAACACCTGAAGCCTCCACGTCATATAAACTACATGCTTTTATTTTGGTGGGCCGTCGCTTTAAAAACAGAAAATTGGTACATGTGGCCTATGTCCTTTGTATTGTATTTACTTCACTGTGTCTAGCAAACACACAGAATTTCCTTAAGATAAATCACTGTCTAGCATCATGTGATTTTAGCAGCCAGTTACATTGTGGAATAATGCATTTCAATCAGTTCAATCAACTACATTTTAAAACCTTTTTATGCTTCCTCTTATACTAACTGTTGAGTCTACAGGATATATTATGGACTGCAGTGCCCTCTTGTGGAAAACAAAAAAGGAAGATGCCTGTAACTTTATTCACTGAGATCCACCATCAAGTCTCAATCATCTCTAACCGGAAAAACTTTTTTTCTTAACACTAGTATGTATGCAAGCCCACCAAACCACATGAGTATACATTATTCTCATAACCTCTGAGGGATATTCGCTTTATTTTACAAGGTAAATTAGCAAAGTGTAAAAGAAATATTGGCTTCATAAAAAGTATTTAACAAATATTTAAGTGCAAGCTACCAGGTCTACCATTGTCTAAGGTCTGATTTAATACAATCATTTAAAAATTGTGTTGTGGGCTGCTGTCCTGTATATTTAGATTTGATACAGTTGTACAATGATCGTCTGTTTCGAACAGTCAAACACCTTTTTCATTTATTATCTAAAGAGGATTATGAAGATTAGACTGAAACCTTATTTTTGGGACATTTCCGGTGGTTACAATTCGGAACAATACCTTTTTAAATTGAAATTCACTCAGCAACTGACTAACTGAATATCTTTGCCTTTGAGTTGTTACAGGCCTGTTGGTTGTGGAGGGCAAGAGCTCCTGTACATTACGTGCCACACATTCTGGCCTACATCATGTTTGAAATCATTAAAGTTTGTATAGCTTGTCGATATGCATATTCACTAAATGGCAAACAGATGGGTATATAACCCTGAAAGGACAGGCCTCTGGACACAATGATGATGGTGAGAAATTATATTACTAGCATTAGTACAAAGAGCTGCTTTTTCCTTTTGCTATCACTTCGCAGGTCAATTGAATACAAACAGACAAGTAGAGTACTGAACCTTAAGCAGCTTGTGCTCCTGATAGGCTACATATGTACCCATCACTCAGGACAGTGTGACCATCGTGGGCATGAAGAGCAACACGTTTTGGTCAAGAGGAGGAGCAACGAGTCTACCATTTAAATTGAGGCGCATGCGCATTGGTGTACAATTGGGACTTCATCTCTTACACAACTGTGTCTTTCTTCATTCTGTCTGTATCTCCTCGCCGGTGTGTGGTAACCCTACTCGTTACTCATTCTTGATTTTTCAATCAAACAACGCTTAGGAAATGAGTGGGGACCATTCCCACAGTGAGGACCAGGTAATGTCATCACTTGTGCTTGACGGGTACAATTCTTACTACCGTTTTATTCGCTTGGTTTGACAAGGTAACTTAGCTAACAGTGAATAGTGCCTGCTAGCGCGGGTTAACCGAGTGTGTTTGTAATGTTAAGCCAACTCATATTGTTGTTTACAGCGTCTTGACACGTTTAATCGCGTTTTTATTTGTAATGTTATGGAGAGGTACTGTCTGGTTAGCTTCCAGGCTTGTGTGACTAGGCATGAACTCCGAGACAAAGTGGGGTAACGCCACATTTAATTTTGCGTTAGCTGTAGCCAATGTTAGCTGTAGCGGCTTCGGTATCAGCCATATTACCAGCCAGCGTAGCAAGCTAGCCTAGCTAGCAGGGTAGCTAACAAACTCGCTTTTCCATCCAGCAAGTTCAAAGTTAGTTAGCCGGCTTATTAGCTACTATGACATTTAACGTTCTTCTGTTTTTTTATTTTTCAGATTGACGGTGGGTCTCGTTTCAATGGTAAGTTTGTGACATTAAGCTAACAAGTTAAAGGATGATTTCTCTTATATCTATCACGTCTTCACTGATCAAATGTAACGTTACGGTAGTTCTCAGCAGAGGACAGAAATGGCGTCCAGAGACTAAGTCCTCTGTCTCACTCACAAGCGCCTATTGTTCAAAAGGGAGGTCTATTAAAACCATTTCCTCAAATTATTTTCTCGATTCTAATAGTTATTGATACACACCTCGAGGTGTTTTATTTGTTTATCGTATTAGAATTTCTTGTTGGGTGACTTTTAATACCATATTTCCCACCTGAAAGTGAGGGTTTGGGGGTTGAGGACTTAGTCTCTGCGCCATTTTCTTTTTTCGGTGTAGCGGCCTGACTGTACTGCAAGCTGAACCCAGGCTGTGAAGTGCAGATGGCTGTGTGAAAGAGAAATGCGAAGGCATAGGGCTTCATTAAGATCCCACGTAGTGACCAAGATTCGACTTATTTTACCATATTTTTTTAAATAACGTAGACGACGGTAAATGCTTTTTAACCGCTGAAGAGAGTACACCTGTTTTAAGTTGGGTCCACATTTACCAGTCAGCACATGTCATCAACTTGAATTGATAATCGCACAAGTTAAACGAGGTATTGGATATTAGAGCTTTCTTGACAGTAATATATAGTATAAAGTGAGTCCGTTTTTGGAGTTTGTGATGCTATTATGATTTTGTCCAGATAAGCTATGGAAACTTATACAGTATATCAATCATACAAGACACATCCATATTTATACCAAATAACTAGGACTAACTTTTTAATAGGTTATACACTTTAAACACCAGCAACAAGCATTGAGTATTGATCTGCTATTGAATTTTCTGTTGCTAAAAATCATCTACACAACTGTACCCGTCAACCTTTTTGTTGTTGTCATTCATCAGTAATTGGGCCTTGGCTTCACTTTTAGCTGGTGATATTCATTCCCTTCAGACTGAACAGTCTGAAACAGAGCATCTTAATGATGGCTTGGCTCAGTTGACAATTGTCCACGCTCTCAACCATTTATCTACTACAAATTATACTCTTGTGCATGTTCCCTAGTCAGTCACAGATCATATTTCTTCACACAAGTGAAATCTACACAAATCCACTCTTTGTGCCAATGACAATACCTAACAATCAAAGTAAAGCTCCAAGTTTGAGTTTAGTTTTTTTTTATTAGAACAAAGTAGTGATCAACACATGGAATACCAGGGGAATGTGGACAACTTGATTTTTAGGACATGTTAATACACTAGGCTGTCACCTGCCAGCTCTGCTTGTGACAGGTGTGCTTTCAAATGTTTTTTTTGGTTATTTTTATAGTTGACAGAATTTTCTTAACTTGTTACTATATAATTGTGTATCATTATAGTGACAAAGACGTTAATGCATTTACCCATATTAATCGAACGCTGACAAATTTCACATTCAAATGTAAATATACAAACTCAATTTTTTTCATTTTTAAGAAATGGAACAATACGTGTTAGTGATTTATTTCTTGCAACGAAAATGGCTGCCAAACAACGAATGTATGCAATACCTCTTATATTTTGAAGTGAAGTTATCATACACAAGTTAGTCTAGTCTAATGATTTTCTTTTGACGTGTATGTTGACAGTTTAAAATAAATATGACAAACATAGAAAGGTTAAGCATTTATGTCCCGCTACTTGATAAAAAACTTGTACTGTAGGAAACATCAGTGTTTTCTTGCTCCTCCAAAAGCCTCCCCTCAATGCATTAAGGGGTTGGAAGATCCTCCGTGATAGAGGGGAAATGATTTGCAGGTTACATGAGGAGAGAGAATGCAAGAAAGCCAAAGTTAGCGTAATGAAAAGCACCCCAGGTCTCTAGCTTTGAACCCCCTAAAGCACGGTGACTTGATTTTCCATCGTATTTTTTTTCTCCTGCTGTGGTTTACAAATTAAAGAGGGTGAACTCACTGGCATGTTTCATTGTCCCAAACAATGGGCAGTAGGTGGTGCTGTGCTACTGTGTAATAGATTTTCAGTACATTAAATTGAGATTGTGGTGCATTTTTAGACCTTTTGTGTCAAATTGGGGGGGGGGGTGTCACATTACCACCTGGTTGAGTGCATGTGTTTGTCTTTGCCATTTGTATATAGGATTGTACTATGGCCCTTAGTTAGATGTTGTGCCTAATGTAGGCTCACAACAATCCTATCGTTTATTCAGTCCATTATTAGATTGTTTCAGTCAACATCTTCTTTCACTCTAGAAGATAACAGTTTTTCGTTTCTCAGACTCTCACAAGCATAAAGACAAGTATAAAGAGAAGGAACACAAACATAAGGACCACAAGAAGGATAAAGAACGGGAGAAGTCAAAGCATGGCAATAGGTAGTGTATGCTTTTATACTCTAAATGCAGGTTTCTGCTCAATGTAGACTTTTTTTTCTCTGTAAAACCACCTACATTTTATATTTTTTGTAACTAGCAATCACAAGGACTCCTCTGACAAAAAACACAGAGACAAGGAGAAGGAAAAGATGAAGCACAAAGATGGCAGCACAGACAAATACAAGGACAAGCACAAGGAGAAAAAGGTGAATTACCATGCACATAATTCATTAAAGAAGGCACACATGGTTGTGCATGTAATTTGGGGATTTTACTGTTCTTGCAAAAGTTCTATAACAAGTGTGTGTCTGTGTATACTCAAAATGGTCTCTCAATGGGGTGGATGTTGAGGGCAACTGGTGTACAATAGACATATTCTTGGTTACTCCTATCATAGTGCTATGAAAAGGGGTTGGGAATTGGAGGGTTGCTGATCATTTGCACTTTAACAACTTTTTCCAGATGAAGTCCATTGATGTTAAAGTCAAAAAGGAGAATGGCTTTGCCAGGTATGTCTTGAATCTATATTTTACCCTACATTTCACTATATTATAAGTACTATATTTATGCTACCTGCAGCATTCTTAGATGAAGACTTTTCTGTTTTCTTTTGCAGCCCTTCACAAGTGAAGTCTGAGCCTGAGGATGGCTTTTACCACTCTCCTAAAAATGAGAAGTCCCTAAAAAGGGAAAGGGATGATGATAATGAGTGAGTAGCCTTTAGTCTCATGCATGTCTTCCATGTCTCCATTTCATAGGATTGGGGTATCTTTTATAGTTATCTGTGACCAAATTTGTAACACAAATTGTTTTTTAGCTCTGAATTCAAGCCCAAAAAAATTAAGACTGAAAATGACAAGAAGGCCAAGAAAAGGAAACAAGATGAGGTAAGCAAAGGTGATGTAGAATGCTAACTTGGGATTGTGTTTTTTTTTTTTTTTTTTTTTTTTTGGTCTAAAGCACAAAATGAGAGAGCACCTGAAATTGAGATTTGTGTTAATTGTGCTGGAATTCTTTGAGCAAAATTACTTTTGCTTTTTGTTATAAATAGGACATTAAGCCCAAAAAGACAAAAAACAAAAGAGAAGTCACTGATGGAAAAAAGAAAGCAAAGAAAGAGCCAGAGGAGAAGTGGAAATGGTGAGTTATCCATGCCAACCAACTGTACGATATCTACATGCTGATCAGTGTGGGGGTGGAGTATGTATGGATGTATTACATGCTATTGTTGGATCAAGTACATTACAAACATGATTTGGTTGATTTCTAGGTGGGAAGAAGAGAGATACACAGACGGCAGCAAATGGAAGTTTCTGGAACACAAAGGGCCAGTGTTTGCGCCACCATATGAGCCTCTTCCTAGTCACGTAAAATTTTACTATGATGGTAAGACTATTTCCCTATGGCAGTACTCAACTTTTGCATTAGTTGAGGGTTATATTGTTGAACCGTGCAATGGCATGTCAGGGGTGGACAAATGCCCCTAATTTTTTTTTTTTTGCACCTGTTAGGTAAGCCCATGAAGCTCAGCCCAGAGGCAGAAGAGGTTGCCACATTCTTTGCCAAAATGCTGGACCATGAGTACACCACGAAAGACATCTTCCGCAAAAACTTCTTTAAAGATTGGAGGAAGGTAGGAAGAAAATACACTTTTTTTTTAACAATAAATCTGTGGTAGTCCTGTTGTCAGTGTAGACAATGTACTGTTCAAAGAGTCGTCTTGTGATCGTACCACGTTTTGCTAATACAGGAAATGACTGCAGAGGAAAAAGCTAAGCTCACAGATTTGAAGAAGTGCAACTTTACTGAGATGGGTGAATACTTCAAGGCTCAGTCTGAAGCCAGGAAGGCCATGACAAAGGATGAGAAACTGGTAAACTACTACATAAATCAAAACTAGGAACTAAAATAGTGGGCCACACAATATATCAATCAACCTTACAGGTTTTTGACTGAAAACATTGGTCAGACAATCTCACCTGTGTTGCCTTTTTTGTTTAATATAGTAGTTGAAAAATTGACAACGATAAAATGCCTGTCAGCCACACCAGCCCACGGCCCCAATTCAAAATTACTTTACCCCACACATTAACAGTTGAAGACTTCAAATTGAACAAGATGGAGTTCTGATGTGTTTTCATTCCTACACTTTGTAGAAAATAAAGGCGGAGAATGAGCGCCTCTTGCAAGAGTACGGCTTCTGCATTATGGACAACCATAGGGAGCGAATTGCTAACTTCCGCATTGAGCCCCCAGGGCTGTTCCGCGGCCGTGGAGACCATCCTAAGATGGGTATGCTGAAACGGCGCATCAGGCCTAAAGACATCATCATTAACTGCAGCAAGTGAGTGAAGGTTATTTTTAAATGGTGGTGAATGGATGTTTTTAAGTGAGCATAATCAATTAATGTGCTCCTCATAGGGATTCCAAGCACCCAGAGCCTCCCCATGGCACTAAGTGGAAAGAGGTTCGCCATGACAACAAGGTGACATGGCTGGTGTCGTGGACGGAGAACATTCAAGGCTCCATCAAATACATTATGCTGAACCCCAGCTCTAGGATCAAGGTGGGCTGAGTTCTGCACTAAAAGGAGTTTTTTTTTTTTTTTTAATCTGATTTAAAATTATTCTCCAGAGTTAACGTTGCCCGGTTTCATTTTGAACTTTCAAAACCTTGACAATCTTAAGTGTGCTCCACTGGAATGTAAATATTGAGACTAAAATGTCCCATTACTTGCTGTACTGTGCAACAACCTCGTAATTTAGTACAAGTTCAGACTGTCTGCATGTTTGACAAACATGGGCCCCATCTAGTTCCTTAGTTACTCAATTGTTGACGCGGTTTGTCTGCAGGGAGAGAAGGATTGGCAGAAGTATGAAACGGCTCGTAGACTGAAGAAATGTGTGGACCGTATCAGAAACCAGTACCACGAAGACTGGAAGTCTAAGGAGATGAGGATCAGACAGAGGGCTGTGGCACTCTACTTTATCGACAAGGTGAGGTGCATTATTACTAGTGAAATGATGGAGTGTCTTTAGCTCTAGGGAGTGTAATGTTAAATTGCTTTTTAACAATGACCGTAACTTGCAAGTGGGGATTAGCAGGTGCAGTAAGCACTAGCTGCAGAGAGGGTACATTCTTTGTACACCGGCTTTAATCCAGCTGTCCTGATGCGCTCTAGCTGGCTCTAAGAGCGGGTAACGAGAAGGAGGAAGGAGAGACTGCGGACACCGTGGGCTGCTGCTCGCTGAGAGTTGAACACATCAAACTCTATCCAGAGAACGACGGTCAGGAGTATGTGGTGGAGTTTGACTTCCTGGGTAAAGACTCCATCCGCTACTACAACAAAGTCCCAGTGGAGAAAAGGGTAAGTTGTAAAGCAGTCTTTCATTTTTAAGTGTACATACTTTGCCACTGTATTTATGTGTGTTCTGCCTGTTCTAGGTATTTAAGAATCTTCAGTTGTTTATGGAGAACAAGGAGCCGGATGATGATCTGTTTGATCGCCTTAATGTAAGCAAACTGTAACCTGGGAATGGAAACTATAAAATCTTTAATTTTTTTAAATCTAGTTTGACAGAAAATTCACTATTGCATAAATGTTTATGTGAAGAGACTGTTTGTAAATGAACTGGTGTGTATCTTTTGGCACTCTGAAACCAATCTTTGTACAATGATTGTTTCCTCCCAGACTTCTGTTCTGAACAAGCATCTTCAGGAGCTGATGGACGGTCTGACAGCCAAAGTCTTCCGTACCTACAACGCCTCAATCACCCTGCAACAGCAGTTAAAGCAGCTCACAAGTGGTACGTCTCCACCTGCAGTCAAAGAATCTAAAACCACTCAAATCAGCTTTATTTATTCCCATGTACATTGTTCGTACAAATTCATGAGTTTGGGAATTTTCATTTTGTTGTTTTAAGGTTATGAATATGCTTGAGTTTGAATATACTCCTTAAATGTTTTTGTCTACACAATCTCAAAACTTTATTTTAATTTTTTTTGTGTCTCTTGGCATCTCACATCAGATGCTGACCACTCTGTGCATATGTACCCTGACCTTTTTTGATTTCTAGTAACAATTTAGATGTGGCAATCTAAGCTTTGATAGTCTGGAAACCTTTGATTTCTTTTTAAAAAGCTGTACAAACCCTGCATGTAGAGATCAATAGAAGGTGCATACATCTGAATTGCTTGTTTGAAATTAATAGTTAATCCGGCTGTGGTTACTGTCATAATTCATTCTGCATACAGAAATTATACACACTGTTTCTTTCCCTAGCGGATGAGAACATTCCAGCCAAGATCTTGTCGTACAACAGGGCCAACAGGGCTGTGGCTATCCTGTGTAACCATCAGAGGGCTCCACCAAAGACATTTGAGAAGTCTATGCAGAATCTGCAGACTAAGGTTAGCAATATATATATATATATATATATATATATATATATATATATATAAAAAAAATATATTAATTGTATGACATGACTCAAGGGGCGTAATTAAAGTAAATGTTTTTTTACATTGCAGTAGACAAAATAATTGTGGGAAATGTTAATGGAAAATATTTTTTTATCTAGAAAAATTGATGTCAACAATTTCACACTTTTTATTTTTAAATAAGCTCCCTGACACTTCCAAATTGTCATGTTTTGGTCCTTCAATACAAACAATTGTTTGTTTTTGAGACTAATCACTTTGTCTTTTTTCCCTGATTAGATCGATGCTAAAAGGGATCAGCTTTCTGATGCCAAGAGAGAACTTAAGAGCGCCAAAGCGGACGCCAAAGTACGGAGAGATGAAAAATCAAAAAAGTAAGTATCTAAAGGTTTGTCTCCCTGGTAAACCCTGTTGACCATAGTTGTAACCTTGTGTGGCGCTTGTCTCCCCTGTAGAGCTGTGGAGACCAAGAAGAAGGCGGTCCAGAGAATAGAGGAGCAACTGATGAAGCTGGAGGTGCAGGCGACCGATCGCGAAGAGAACAAGCAGATTGCTCTTGGCACTTCCAAGCTCAACTATTTGGACCCTCGCATCTCTGTGGCTTGGTAAGATGTATTTAGATTCAAATGTAATTTTTTATTTTTTTCTCTTTTGGCACTGTGAGCACCATCCGTTATATTGGAGGGAAGGCAGACACCTCTATGGCCAATATGCCGAACGCTGGTCAACTCACACCAAAACTATCTAGAGAATAATAAATAGCACTACAAGTAAGAGGAGAAATATGTATTTTTGATATTTTGGGTTGACTGTCCCTTTTTTAGAACCACGGTCCCTTCCTTAAATCTTTGTTGGACAAAGGTGCACAGGTAATGCAATGAGGAACATGGTGCTTACATAATGACATGCGCCTGTCAATTGTCTGTTCTAGGTGTAAGAAGTGGGACATTCCAGTGGAGAAGATCTACAACAAAACCCAGCGTGAGAAGTTTGCCTGGGCCATCGACATGGCAGATGAAGACTTTGAATTTTAAATCCCAATTTGTGGTTTAAGCTATGAGATTTTATTTTTTTTCGGATACTTGTTCTTTTAGCTAAATCGACTTTTGCTCGACGGCCAGACCTGATCAGGAATTTCAGACAGAGAGACGGTAAGACGAGATGAGGCCATAATTACGTGGCAGGAGGGTGTTGTGGGTAGTCTAAACATCTGATCTGAGATCAGGCATCAAGGCTGAACTACTCCCACAACTGAGCATCAAGGCATAGTCCCAGTAATTGGAAGACCTTTTTACCTTGTCTCCCTCCCGTCTTGAGGACACAACCTGACAATGCCTACACTTTGAACTCTGTGGTCCTAGCTACTGTATTCAGCAAAAAAAGTTTTCATTTGATTTTCTCTGTTCACTTGCTTTGTATTTTAGCCCTTCTATGTATTATTAATGAATTCTATATTTTAATAGACAAAGTTAAATCGAATGATCTTAACTACACCATGCGCCTTTTTAAGGAAATGAAAATGTGAGCTCTACTTCATGTGTGCGTGCACGCATAGATGTGTGATGGGGGCTCGGCCATGAAATTGTTTGGGTGGATATTTTAAACTGGACTATGTTGGATTGTTTAGCATGAATGACTGTCTGGGCAGGCAAAGGGGAAAATACTGCAACCATGTCAATATTTACTTAAGCAAGCAGAATGTGAATATTTAGTTTTACAGCCTTCATCAGGGACTTCTTTTCAGTGTAAATGTGAACCAATCATTTTAATCCTATAGTCGCAAGCATCCTCTGAATCCTTCTGCATAGTTCTGTCTACATCGATTTTTAACTTAATTTAATAATTGTCTAAAAAAAAAAAATCCCATATCTGTTACTTGAAGATGATGTATTTAAAGTCATTAAATGGAAAGTGTTTTTCTTCCCTGACGGATATGTGAGGGATATCAACTTTGCCAAAAAAATCACCAATCTGTTACAATTTTAGACAGGTTTTTTAATCGTGTAAAGATTGAGGATGAAATAATGTAACATTTAATGTGAATTCAGTTCATTTTATTCCACTCTTATGATAGGACAATTGTAAGTAGCTGTAAAGTCAACATCCTATTCCTGTTTTACCTTTTTGTCATAGCCTCTGATCATGTTTTAGTTTTATGCTCATTGTAGGTTGAGACAAGAATAAAACCCTACAAGTAAATGTACTGTTTTTGTTTGTTCCTTTCCACATTTCTATTGACCAGAAATTTACTGACTTTTGCATTCTGGAGACAATTAAGTTACCCAACCTCAATTATCAAAACCTCTGCCTGTGACACGCGTAAGGTTTAACAAAATGTAAAGACAAGTGAAGAGAGAATGGAATACATCTATTACATCATACATGTCATTTAGCTGTAGTTTATTCCAAAGCGACTTACAATTGCTATGTAAGAGGTTGCACGCCTCTGGAGCATCTATGGGTTAAATGTCTTGCTTAGGCTCACATTGATGTATTGAAATGGGAAATTAACCCCCATCTCCCACACCAAAGGTGTGTCATAGCCACTGCGCCATTGCCACCCAATGTAATCCTTTTACATTAAAAAACTCAAAGAATATTGTATGTTACAAACTGAGCTGTGGTGTGACTGGAATTATTGCAATCCTGTACATTCCTGTGATGACCTCCAGAAGGTTTTTATTTCTCCCTGTAACATCTGGCTGGCCTATAACCCTTTTATTTGTCCACGGTGCACACCCTTCATTAAATAGAGAAGCTTTGGTCACCATCTGCATACATACTTAAAATTAAAATACCTCACAATACACCTTGCAGACAAAATAAAACTGTTCTTCTGCAACTATTGTCTGTAATGGAAACTAAAATTTCCTTCCCCATAATTCAGCTTTCAACACCAACTGTATTGTCAACTACTCACCAGCAGGTAGGGCTGTATGCATTTCTCCAATCCGAGTGCATAACATGCAACTTTCACATTCATTACACTGCATAATTTGACATTATCCATGGCATAATTCATATTCACTCCTGGTGCAAGGTGCTGAGCAAATAATACCACATTACTGCTTGGTGAGTATTCAGTTTATTCTGTAAAGATTCAGAAGTGTAGAAAGGATGATACAACAGTGCTTTATGATCAGACTATTTCATAAAAGTGATCATAACACCGTAAGTCCAGATTCCACTATCTCAAACCAAAATAAATTTGTAACATTCGACACAAGTGCACACACTGCTGGTAGGAGATCAACCTCCAATTTCACTTTGGATGGTATAGCACCGTTCTTAGCTATTAGCAGCTTGACAAAGATGCAGCTTAATAGGATTCATGTAGTGACTATGTTTATATAAACACAAGAAAATTCAGAGGAGAGCAAAGATCTCCTCATTTGGCTCTCTAGCTAGCACAATATTTCACTCTGTCAGTGTCTAGGGATCAAATTGATAATTTAGCTTTAAACAACATTTTGCCAGTAACAATATTAGATATAATGGCAGCTTAAAGTTAAACATCTCCAAGTGTACAGAAAGCAGCACAAGATTTTTTTTTCACAGATATAGACAAACAATGACCATTGATGCACTGGCAGGTTTTTTTTTTTCTTCTTTTTTTTTCAGGACAGCACGGTAGCTGGAAAGCAAGGTGATGGACAGACTGGTCATATAAACATGGACAGAGCTGAGTAAGGCAACATTAGCGTGACAGGCTTCTCTCTGTTCAGCTTGCAGGGCAGTGTAGTGTATTGATCTTGACGGAGTTGTCAATACCTGTACTGTGGGGCAGTGGGATTTTTAGCATTACTGTCTTCATTAGTGCATTGTATATAGTCTCTTGCGGTAGCTGAACTGCAAAGTGATTACCAACATTTATACAGATCTAAACAAACCATGTTTGATTGCATCTGGACTTACAGTGACTATAGAAGAGTAAATAGAATTGAAAAAACAAATAACGGAAAAAGTAAAATTCAAGGCAGTGCTGAAATACTGGTTGCTAAAAAAGTAAAAAATATCACAAAGCCAACAATAAGATTTCCTTGACACATCTTTTGTTTGTCCAGTCAGTACAAACCCTCTTTAGTGCAGTTTCAATCATATATATATATTTATCCCTCTGACCCCAAAACAACATCTCTCAGCCCTATCCTATCTTTGCTCATTCAAGTCAGTTTTCCAGTCAGTGTGCGTCTTTTCTCTTTCTTTGATCCCTCGTACTGACCTCATTGTGCACCCTCCCCACACAACCACAAAGAAGCACAAAATGCTTAAACATCACAGGACTCAAAGGTGAGAAGTTCTTTCTTTTGACGATGGCAGGAAGTGATGGCAGATGGAAGAGGAGGAGGAGGGGTGGGGGGGGGTATTCACAGTTACAGTCAGAGTCCAACGGTCCAGCTACAATCACATCTGCTGTCATTATGAACACTCAGACCACGGCCAGGGGAGTGAGCCAGCCTTTACACATCATGCTCCTCTGGCGAGATTGGGCCTGCTTCATTACACCTCCAGCAGCTCCATCCTCAGGCGATCCCTATCAGCAATACACACACACACACATACACACACACACAAACCGAACATGCACAAATAGTGAGGACCTGATTAAAAAGTTCCTGTTGTATTATTTCTATTGTGATGTGAGGTACTGGGAAGAAGCATTGTAAAAAGATGCCTGTTTACGGGTTAACTTGCCTCTTGGAA
Organism: Etheostoma perlongum; assembly: GCA_026937815.1. Taxonomy (NCBI): domain Eukaryota; kingdom Metazoa; phylum Chordata; class Actinopteri; order Perciformes; family Percidae; genus Etheostoma; species Etheostoma perlongum. The sequence goes on from CM049374.1 coordinate 9,829,047, forward strand.
ATCTATCTCACCAAAGACAATTGTCATGATTTATTCACATATATTAGCAGGCGCTCTAAATCTATAATTCAACGGGCCAGACTCCTACTTATCTAAAAATAGCTTCTTAAACACAGACCTTTGATTGCCTGAATAAGCTACTCAGTATGAGTACCTGTACAGACTTCTCTTGCCTCCTTTTTACTGTACATCACGCAACCATGACTACAAACAACAAGCTGTCATGCTTTCATCACTCCACCTGGCTTACATTGTTTTTGCTTTCTTGATGGATAAATAGCACTAAGCTTGTAAATTATCACGAGGCACTGTGAATGAGAAGTGTATCTTAAATTATGAGCTTTTATTACACTTTGTAATTTGAGCATTATGACTGACGTACCTGGCCTGATTGGCATCTGTCTGTTTTTCAATGGGTGACTGACTGGCCACTGGCTGCTGGTGGTCTTCTGCTCTCTCTGACCAGGGATCCTGCAGGTCTCTCGGCTGCGCTGACTCTTCAGCTCGGGCTCGCTTGACGCTCCCCTCGGACGCCATCAGACCAAGCAGCGGAGAGTATGAATCCTGCCACACAACCCGCTGCCCTGAGTTTAGTCCTGCATCTCCTTCAAGGTGCTTGTTAATGTCTTTCTCAACAAGTTTCTTTTTGGCCACTGGAGAGTCCTTTGGAGACTCAGCTTCAGCATCTCCATGGCTCCTCACTTCCACTGTTACTGCGGGCGGTTGTTGATAGGTCTCCAGCCACTTTAGCTGCCCATTCTTGTGGCTGTACCGGCTGTCGCTGAACCAGCGCACCACCTCTGACTTGGGAAGGCCTGTCTGGACGCTTAAGTCCTCGTACTGCTGACTGCTGGGCCAGCGGGTGTTGGAGAAAATCTGTCGGAGGATGTGCAGCTGCTGGGGTGTCTTGTTGGCCCATGGGGGGGAGAAAGACGGCTGAGAAGCAGACATCTCAGCTGTATCCGACTTATGATCTTGGTGTACAATCTCAGATGTAGTATCTGGTTCATTCATCTTCAGCCTCTTGAAGTTGATCTTGATGGGGTCAATTTTCCGCTCTGGGCAGCTTCTGTCTCTAGCAAACGGGTCCTCCTCCTTGATGAGTTTCTGTAAGATTGACATGCCTTTTATGGGAAAGTCCTTGTTGCATTTACCCTCATCTAAAATAGATGAGCTGCTTTTTGTAATGACAGTAGCGCTGGTGCTTTCAGTTGGGGATTTGCTGGCATGGTTCAGGTTAGGTACACTGTCATTACAGGTAGTACTGGGGTATTCATTCCTAATACTGCTGTTGTTGGTCTTGTGGATGTAGTTTTTGTGTTCATCGTCAGGCTTCGCAGCGTGGGCCTGCTCTTGTGGACTGACGATGCTGCTGTTATGATTGTTGCAGGTGATGTTGGATTTGCTGGTGTTATCGATGATTACTTGACTCTTGGTACTGTTTGAATCTTCCAATCCGATTGGTGAACTGTTGCTTTGGACATTTGTTTTCCCGTTGGTGTCAGCAACACAGCGCTCATCATTATTGCTAATGTTGGTAGAGCAAGTGGTGATGCTGTTAATGCTGTTGGTTGGGCTGCTGTTATGCACCGTTTTTCGGGTGATAGTCTCAGCACCATTACTGCTGCTGGAATAGCTGCTGATGCTGCTGCTACTACTGCAACTACTGCTGCTACTGCTGCTTCGACTGCTGCTGGTGCTACTGGGGCAACCGCTGCTTCCAGCCATGTCCAGGCCGAGACCATTGCTCTTGTCCAGCTCCACAGTGGCTTGAGTATTCTTGGTCAGTACCTGGGTTGTTCTGACTACAGATGGGAACTTTGGGGGGACAATTGGAGTAGAATACGAGACCCTAGTGACATGGGGGTTGGTTGACATGCTTGCCTGTGTGGCCATGACTCCGACAGGCCTGGTTTTCATATTGTTGTAGGGAACTTTGGCCATCTGAAAGTTTGGTCCTTTTGAGCCTTGATGGGCAGTGACAGTATGATGGGTTACAATGTGATTAACGTGCCGTTGTGTAGTGGGCTGCTTTTGAGGTGTGCCACCCTGGAACACTGTGTTGAACATCTTTCTCCTGGCCTCTTCGATCTCTTCAGGAGACCAGCTTATGCCCTGCTTGAGCCTTTGGGCAGTAAACCACAGTTTGATCTGCTCTTCGGGGAACTCTGAGACCACCGTTAGGTAGCAGAGTTCGGCTTTGGTCGGGTAGGGGAACTTGCCAAAGGACGTCTTGAGAAAGCTGCTGGTGTCCATGGCGGCATTGTAGGTAGGGATGCTGCTGAGAGGGATCATCACCTTTGGAAGGTCTTTATTGGAAGCAGAGGAGGGGGGAGAATAAAGGGAGGGAGTGTGCTGGTGAAAGACTTGGTTGGACACTGTCGTTTTAGTCACATGAGCGACAGTGGTCCTCGGCATAGCTGGGGCGCCAGAAAGACTGAGAGCCCCGTTTTGGAGTTCAGGCACATTTGTCAGCATACTGGGGTCTACATCCTTTCCAGTGTCTATCTTCCGTACCTCCACGGTGTGAGAAACCACAATCTTTTTGTGCTCCCCCTTGGCTTTCATCATCTTTGCAATCTGTGTTTTGGTGAGGGAGATCCCAGATTCTCTGTTGTCTTCTCCGCTGTCAGTGAAGAGACTTTGCTCCACTGTTGTTACTCCGTCCCTTATGTTGACAGTTAGGGAGGCAGTGACCAAGCCCTCCATTATTTTAGGGTGGGCGGTAGCATTATGCAGAGCCAGAGCCTCAAAGCGGACAACTGATACCCCACAGTTCAGGCAGTAGAAAGTGGGCTGGGCCCTGAAGTCTAAGTGGCAGTTATGCATGTGATCCAAATAGTAGTTTAGATCTCTGGACTCGAAACGGCACTTTGGGCAGCTGTATGTACCTCCTTTCTGCATCTCGCTGCCACTTTCGGATTTGGAGGAGCTGTGAGAGAAATGGCCGGACTCTTCTCCAGAGATGCTGAGTATGCTGTCTTCTGGGATTGTTGGTAGAAGTTCTGGTAGTGAGCCCAGTATGATTTCCTCACGCACATGTTTGGATTTAGATGGTATCATGCAGGGTACGGTGGATTTCCTCTTGCTGGCCATTGTGCAGCTTTGTGTAAATGGTGTGAGTGATTGCTTGTCCGGTATGAGAACGGAGGGCGGGTGGAGAGTGGAGAGGGTTGAATGGAGTTTAGTGTCATTGACCAGCCACTATGATATCACAGTGTTTCTTCATGCCCTCTGCCACTTCAGGACTCTGGTCACATGGACAAGTTTAACAGCTCCCAGGGAATCTGTGTGGAAAAAGTACAAGAAGGAGAGAGAGACAACTTTAATTTAATAAGTACAGAAAAAGAAATGGCAATATGATACCTCAACGTAAAAAACTGTTGTATATAGATAGCAGATTTATAGTCTATGCTTTGAGAAAATTCACGAAAGAATGAAATATTCATACATGAAAGCCCCACACAGGGTGATAAGAGTAGGTGGTATTTATCAGCAAATACAGCACTAAAGTAAAAAAAATCGAAGGCTTTTTATTCTTCATTTTGCTTATAATCAAAAATGAAGGTTACATTCAATTACTGTACAGAAAGAGGTAAAGTGGAGCTTGCTCACTAGACAGATTTTTTCAAATGGCATCATCAGAGTTCATGAACATTATTATTAAAGAAGTAAAATCACATTTAGCTAATTATCGAAATATAAATATATAACATTAAATAAATCAAGGAAATCTACAAAAAAGAAATCTTCAGGGCACCACATTCACACACTATTTCATTCAATGCAGCCTGTCCGTGTTTTGGTTCTTTACTTGAATTTACAGACTCCACAGCCATAGGTGTGGCTCTTCTATTAAGTGATAGCATTTGTCCACAGAATTATATTTTAGCAAAAATAACACAACTCATGTAATAAAAAAACTGGTTGGCACCAAGATCAAAGCTAAAGTTAATAATAATAACAATAAAAATTAGAATAATAATAAATGTGACATGCTATGTTTGAATTAGTGTTCATAGTTGCCAGATGCTACCTGCCTCGCTCCAGGAAAGACTTAATAGCAGTAAATAAATATCATCCACACATCACTACCTTAGGGATTCAGAACCTATTGAGTGGGATACACTTCACCACTCCAAAATGATAGTGCTGGGTGTATCTAACCCTACCAGCTGCTCCACATTGTCTGCAGCAACCACAAATATGCAAAATATATGCACGCAGGTGCATGCGTTTTGTCTTCATAGGTATTATTCTTTTTTAATAAGGTGATTTTTTACAAGGGGAATGCATTTTTTTAAATGTTATATGTTCAAAATTTGTCACATGCTGTGGGCCATGCTGTCTTGTCTTTGGTTTGACATATGAAGGTTAAATGACTGCTGAAGTGAGTGAGCATTTTACTGCCACACTTGGATGGGAGCCATATATTTCACATTGGACGTTACAGTGTACCTTTTACAGCATAATGTAGTGTCAAAAGTAAAAATCAGGTGTGTGTGTGTGTGCCCAGGAGTCAGCCAACAACAGTTCAGTTAAGGATCTGGAACATTCTCATAAGGTCTGAGAAGGTTACTGCAAACCCATCTAAAGCCTTTTACAAGCTGCAGGCTTAAACCATTTCATTCTACACGTGTTCAACAAGCAGCATGGCATCACATGCATGCATGCATACATACAATCACTGAATGCACACATCCATTAGCAAACCACATCCACTGGCTTTACCTTCCTATAACACTCTAGTCACAAGGAGGGATACAAATTGTATCTACAGTCTTCAACATTGCTCCTGTTTCTTCTGGCTAGAATGCACTCTAGCCAGTTTTCATTAGCGATACAGCTGGTTTTTATAGTCATTTTAACACTGGAAAGAACAAAATATGAAAACAAATGATGAGAAAAAACATCAAAGTGGAGACATAGCTCTGCACCCTCTGCCCTCTGCATGAACCTTTAACACAGACAGACACACACACACATACAGCCTCTGTATATCAGTCTCATCTTCCTTTCCGAGACTGGAGAAGTATTAATGTGCGACATAAGGCTAAAAACTAGACTCATCCTATCATCATCTATCTATATCAGTCAGGCTTTGCCTTCTCCTGCAAGCTTATAATTTTGGAGAAAAACATCATCTGCACAAATTCAACCATCACCCAAAACTTGGTTACTGTTGTAATACAGCATACCTCAACATCTCAAACTGCATTTTGTTGTTAACAAAGACAATAATTTCTCATACTTTCAGCACATTTTCTTTTGTCATGCTGCATTTGCACACAGTGAACAGCACTTTCACAGACTTTGCTGCATCCACGTGCATGATCACCACGGCCGGTTGGATGGTAAATAAAAGATGAACCCGTTCCAGAATTAAAACCCTCAAATGACCAACCGTACAAACTGATCCCAGACAGACTGTGACGTCCTCCTTGTAGCTACCTCTTTTTAATTTCTACTGAAGGCTGCTGATTTCTGACAAAAAAAAACAAAACAAACAAAGAGAAAAAGTAGGTCACCAGCATCTTATGCAGTAATCCCAGTTCACTGCATCCAGACGCGGGCATGTGCTGTATGTTTTGCCGCCAGAGAGGTCATGATATCCTCCGACGGCACACTCAATTAACCCCTGTTGAGGACATGGCGTTCATTGGGTTTGTTCCACTGAATGAGGGATTTAGACGTCGGCTTTCACGCAGCAGAGGGATGTAGTCATGCATATCTGAAACAACTGGGTGAGAGATGTCACTATGCTATAGCACAAATCAGTGTTGGCTCAGTTTAGCTGTGCTGAAGTGACTCATTTTGTTTGTCCCAAAGACAGCACACCGCATGTCAGGAAGTTTCAGAAAATAAAGTGATGGAGAAGGTAACTTGGTCCAAGCGGTTGGCTGTGGCCAGAGTAGCAGCCCCGAAGAGGGGACGCCGTTCTGTGATGATACAGATGCTGGCCTAGTACTGGGGGAAAAACGCACCACTTCCTGCATGAGAAAACCCAAGACAAGCCAAAAGTTGACAAAGGTTACATAAAGAATCAGGTCACCTATCAAAAGAATGGGCTGCTTTATCTGGCGAGTGAGACGTGCAATCAGACACAAGACAACGGCTTCCCAGACAGGGAACCATTGAATGGTTCCTTCTGAAAAGCCAGTCCTTGTGTTTCAGGGACAAGGTAGACAACTCTCAGACGATCACTGTCCCCAGTGTGTCGTATGTCCTTGCACTGGCACTGGATCTGTGGCACAGGGGGAGGAAACTCTTTTCATCTCAGCGGACCACGGGATTTGTATCTGAAGTAAGGGAAAGTGGCAGAGCTCTCAGATGTGCTTTCTAGACACCCACGCTTAGCGTAAGCAGAGGGGCCTTGTTTGCCAAACTAAAACAACATCTGAACCATTTGACTTTTCAAAAAAACAAGCGTTTCAAAACAAATGGGATTAGTCTAGGTTTAAATATTGATGGGATTTACGTTCCGCCTCATTTAATAGCAGCTTTAAGATGTACAGGGTGTCTAGGTGTGTCATTTCCATAATATTATATTTAGATCTCATTAATATTTAATTATATTCTTCACTTTTTCACATGGCAAATGGCTACGTGTGCTACTCCCATTTCGGCAAAACCAATTGAAAAAAAGCAGCATGTATTCCCTTTCATCACCTCACAAACTGCTGCAGTAATTACAATATTTCAACAGAGAAAACATGCCCAATCTACAGCGGGCTGCTACCAGCGGAAAGGGAGGCAAGGCTGCAAAGTGGTTGCCAAACATTTAAATTTAATTCAAAACAGTGCACTGATTCAGTCACAGATTGCTGGGTCACCTACAGTTGACATTAACAAATCGAGATTGGCGTTTTTGTTGTGCCACCTGTCACATGAATGAGAATGTGAAGGCTGGAGGAGGAAGGACAAAGGAAGACAAAACTCAGACATTTGGGAGTGAAGTGAGAGGATGACTGATGATGATGACAGGCTCTGCTGTTTCAATATTCCTCCCCGCTGACATCTCGTAGGCACACATCTCCTCACACACTCTCTTCCTTACCTCCACGACATTTAGCACCTGCACTGTTCTGAAAATCTTTCTTTTTGAAATAAAAAACTGGCAAGGAGTTTCTTGACGCGTGAAGAAGAGGGGAAAAAAACAGGCTTAAATTCTCTCACTTCTAAAAATATTTGTTTTGCGTGTAATTTTCTTTGACAGTGATCCAAAGTTGTCTTGCGAGTCCGCTTAAAAAATCTGCCAAAAAAATGACCCGCCGTCCGCTGAGGGTTTGAGCAGAGAGGGGGAACTCCTGACAAACACATTTGAATGATCAACAAATCTCTTTAGCAGGAACATTTTAGGAACAATGTCCATTAAATAGATTAACGTCATGCAAGTGGATCAGCTGTACACCCAAATATAAGCCAGAGAGCAATTACGGTCTTGCACAGAGAAGAGATTGGGAACAATGGCGCCTCATTTATAAGGGAAACGTGATCCAGCGCTGGAAGCCTCTCGATGGCTGACTGTCGAATTGTAATTGTTCTTTTCCTGGGTGTCTCCTGTGCCCATTATGCTGCCACGGTGAACTAATGTGGGCTTTGTATTGACAGTAAGGGTGGACAGGTTTCCGTTTGGGGACATCTTTGCGTGAATGGCACTGTATGTTTGCCAGCATGAATAAGTGTCAGGCTCTAGTGTTACGTGTGCTGAAAAACAATTCAGACTCATCAGGGTCCTTAGCACAGTGCTAATACAGCACACAAGTTCACGCCGTCTTCACCGCCTGGCCGTCCAGCTGAAGAAATGCTGTGGCTTCACTGTGCATTCTCCGTCTCCACTGCACGCTCTAAATTTTTCCACATGGGTGTGTTTGTGTAAGTGTCTGAATGTCTGTGATGCAGGTGTCAGCCATCTCGTCTTCCTCTTTCTCCTCCACGTGCACACACACACACACACACACACACACACACACACACACACACACACACACACACACACACACTCCCCCTTACCTTCATGACTGCAGCCTCATCCACTGGGAGACCGGTCGTGGTGCCATTCATGTGTTAACATCGCCATGGCAACCCCTCTCTTCCCCTTGCCCACCACACCACACACACAGTGGAGTCACTCGCCCACACCCACCAACCTTAAGACACACAGACATTTACACACACACACACACACACACACACACACACACAATTCCCTGGACAGCATCCGGTGCAGGACAAACTTAATCCACATGCTCTGCCAGCCATCTTTGAAAAGTCCATTCATGGGTCAAGCCTCTTTCAAACTTTGAGTGAGGTACTTAACAACAACTTGGCTTTTTTTTTTTTTTTTTTTTTAAATCGGGTCATAGTGATACAAAAATCCCAGCTCCACTGTTCTCATGTTTATGACGAAGAAATATTGCAGCCATACACACTGCAAATGACCTCTTGTCAGTGTTATTGTATTGCTCAGTTCTTAGGCCTGGAGACTGAGGCACTACAGTACATACCTACTGCACTCTGCCTGTCTGAGCATCTTTTTTGTTAGGGTGAACGCTCACTGTTTAAATCTTACATTGTTTTCCGAACCTTTCAATCTGTGGCCCAGATGAATGGCAGTCAAAAAGAACATGGTGCGCAGAGAAACAAATCTGAGTCATGCATCCCTTTTGATGAATAACTTCTTCAGTTCTGTAGCCAAGACTACCGGCATTCATTTAGCAACTTAAGAAGAAAAAGAAGAAAGATGGCGACGTACCGCACATTGTACTGTCCATCCTAAAATGGCTGACATCACAGCCTTCTATAACTGCCAAAGCCTGGGAAGTGCCAGCTCCTGCTGACCAAACCTTTCTTGCACAGGACAGAGAAAGTGGCAGGGGCTCTTTCTCCACTAACCCCAAGGCTTTTCCCCCCTCTCATTGCTGGGGCGTTTCTTTTGGTTGGAACTGTGCAAACATGCTGTTTTAGTGAGGCTTTTGAGTGGTCTGGGCTTCCATACGACATTGGTCCAATGACAAAAGCAAAATGAAAAAGAATGAAAAACCCAAATAAAAGTGAACCTGTATACAGCGCCGTCCTTTCTGGTGGGAAAAATAGGACTCTGCATTGTGGTTTGGAGAATTTTCTCCCAATTTGTTAGGATCATGAGGTATGCCGCTATTATGAGTGCTTGTTTGTATAAAAAACATCTGTAAAATAGATCTGGTTGGCATTAGATTAGATTGATTTTCTTCTCTGAACTTAAGGAATGTTATACACTCCATGTCAACTAAATCTGCAAATTATGACCATACGACCTCCCTTGGTATTCTCTGGCAGGGAATTCATTTTGAACTGTGGGAGGTGCCCCAAAACATAACATCTAAAGTGTTGTTAGAAATCAGAACACCAAATCCTGAAAAGTACAGTATTTTGAAATATGAGAGGTGGCATGTTCAGAGACGCTGTTTTGCTGAGGGGAGTGGGCTACATTGTGTCTGTGTATACACACTCTGCTGTGGCCAAAACGAAAACTGTGAGCTGTGCCTAATTGCAGGGAGTGAGGGATGAAAGGCAATATGCCTGGCCTCATTAGAGTAGTTCCGAGAAGGGAGATGGAAGACCGTTCCCAGGGATCCACAAAGGGAATTGACATTCCCCCAGTGTAAGCGTCCTGCTGGAGTGAAATCCTCCACACACACACTGAACTCACTGGGCCAAGCTGAACCCGATCTGCCGGATCCGCACAGCAGGAGCTCATTTACCTTTCTTTAGCCGGTCTTCACACACATAACACATGCCTGAAAATTAACTGAATCGGAGTGCAAAAATGTCCACTAAACACACTTGAAGTCACTCTCCATAGTCTAAACACCAACTCTCTCAGGAGGAAAACTTCAGTGGCAGACGTGTTGCGCAGTCATTTCCATGACCTACATTATATATAACAAGCTTACATGGTTAAATAATTAAAATACCTTTAAAAAATTGCCAACGATCCATGCCTGAGCTGGCTGCTTGAATAATATGTTGTCACTTGTGTTATGGACACTGGACTCACACATCATCAACAGAGGATACATTAGTCAGCACAGAGGTCCCTCCCCTAAAGGCAGATGGAGACACATGGCAACCAGAGCTGGGTAAATATACAGATAGAAAATGTGATCGTACACGAACTGATATTTTTAATACATGCCTCAATGATAATCCACATTTTGCAAAATATCTTCGTGCTCCTGGAATGAGCAGCTCTCCTTACTGTACTGTATATGTTTCAGTGTGTGTGTGTGTGTGTGTGTGTGTGTGTGTGTGTGTGTGTGTGTGTGTGTGTGTGTGTGTAGGGCAGCAGCACATGTTGGCAAAAGGAAGAGGAGGAAATGAAAGAAAGTGCATAGAGATACAGGCCTACCTTTTTGCTCAGGAAAGAGGAAGAAATGTGTAGAGCGTATGCGATCAATAGATGAAAACTGATACTCGGCATGCAGTTTGATCATCTATGGACTCGGAGGCTTCTTATATCAGTCACTAAGACTGTTATAGCACTATGTTCAGAAGTCTTTCACAACTAAAAGCACACTCACACTCACGGCACAGTGGGGAAATACAGCGCGTTGTGCAATAAAATAAGCAGATACGCCACATTGTATAGCGCGAGAAGAAGCGCAAATTCAGCCAGACGGAGGATCCGTTTTTGTAACTGTAACAAACTGCCGAGTTAACCCGTTTCACTCCATTCACAAGAGTGTGGGGCAACACACTGTCTCAAAGCCTACTTGCCCAAGGCAATATGGCACTCTATATAACCTTATGAATATTCCCAAAAATCCTCCACCCCCCTCCTCCACCTACTGTCGCCATTTTATACATTGGCGACTTCATATAAACTGCCTTGACTACAGCACCAGATGAAAATTCAATATTCAATAGCGAGGCTTAATTTCAGTAAACAACTTCGCACCTCGCCAATAATGAGTTATTTGTGTTTTGGAAGAGTAGATGTGTCCTTACCTCAACAGTCGATGAGGAAAATGGAATCCGACATTAATATATAAATGAATAATATTGGCTTAGCTCCGATCGTTGCGTTTTGAGAAGAAGAGGAGGCGACCAGGGGGTGGGAGCTCTCCTCAAGTGAACCCGGTGAACTGGCGTGAACCCGTCAGTGACCACGGCAAGGTACATTACATTACATTACCTTTCCAACCCTCAGCTCCACTGTATAGAGACGGCAAAACAACTACGGTCGGCGGTGCAGGACGAGGCAGCTCCAAAAAAATTATAGCGAGTGTATTTCCTATGAACACGTGATTCGGAGCGTCATCCAAAATCCAAAAGCCCTTTCATCTAAAATTTTGGAGAGGGGCGGGGATGTGATGGGGATGTGTGTGCGTGTGAGTGTGTAGAACGGGAGGAGGGGGTATGTATACTGTGCCCAGTGCACATGTTGTTATAGGGGGTAAGGCAATGCTCTAACAGATTGGGTTATGCATAGCTACAATGGCGCCATAGAGCCGGGGGAATTGGATTGTATAAATTTGGGATTTGTTCAGTTCAGCGGTCTATCGTTTTTGTGTGCTTCATCATCCTCTTAATTGGGTCACTTTTTTTTCTAAAGATGCCTTCCGTTTTTAGAAGAACAAAAATCTTGATGGGCTACTAAGAATATTAATCGTTGTGGGAATTTCCATTTAAAGCCATTTGCCCACCGGCTTAAAATAGACTTTTACGCACACGCGTAAAACCAATTTACGCAGATGTACAGTAAATGTACCCTAGTTGTTCATATACATTTTCATTGTTAAAAATAATCAGACGTATTTTCTTTAATCGAATTACCAATGTTAGTTTTGTCTTGTTGTGCAGAGGGGATATACGCGTGTGATCCTCATGACCTTGTTGGCCTTTTATGCGTAAAAGCGCAGAGGCCCAACGCAGACAGAAGTTTAGAAGAACTGTGTTAACATATTTTGGAAGGATACTAAGAAAACAAATCAATGTCATATCAACACGAGAAGTAGGATATATTTTGTAGTAGGCTAATAAAACAGTAAAGCCACTCTAAAACCACTGAGTATTATGGACACGTTATGTCTACTTAGAAATATAATATGACAGATTTAGATATGTGTACACTTTGTGTGTGTGTGTGTGTGTGTGTGTGTGTGTGTGTGTGTGTGTGTGTGTGTGTGTGTGTGTGTGAGACGAGTAGACTACAGCCAAAGACCCCCAGCATATGCAACATGAATCCAACACCCTCAATGTCTGTGTCTGACATACAGTATTACAGGAGGCCTCCATTATTTAGGAAACATGGATTTGCTCTTCCCTCCAGTTTCTTCTGACTGTGTTCAGACGTTGCCTGTAGCTGTGGCTGTGTACAGTCAGGATAAACAAAGATTATCTATCAGGACGATGAATCACTCAATTGTACAGCAAAAACCCAGCCTCTGGTTCCAGTCTGTAGGAGGGAGACTTGTAGTTATGCATGATGTGGTATGGTATAGCACTAAAAGACATGTGCCTCAAAATGTAACTTTTCTTGTGACAGCAATACATTTGGTGCACATATATTCTGGTGCTATATTCTACAGTTGAATTTTCTGGAAGACAATTTCTGGAAGACTAGATGCTGCAAATTTCGACTAAAGCTTCGAGGTTATGTAGCCTACAGTAAAAGGTCACCACAGGTGTCACCAAATCCACCTGACAAATCGTCAGGACTACTCAAGTTTAGATGGAGGCAAGAATGTGTTCAAATCATAGAACATTTTTTTGTAGTTTGCAATCAGTGTAAGTTAACCCCCATCATCCACCAGAAATAGATAATGTTGCTATGGTTACCAAAGGTTTGTGCACCTTACCACTGGTTTAATAAATATTAAATGAATATATTTGCCATTTGAATTGAAATTAAAAATATTTAACTGAATGTTCTTGTGACAGTCTGATAAGCCTAGTTAAAAAAAACATGTATTACTTTCTGTGTATCTATCTTCTTATGAAGTGTAAGAGAAACCCTTGCCAGAAAGTATTTTTTATTTTTATTTTTTAACTGAGATTGAGGATACTGGTCCCAAGAAATCACAATGTACACGGTACTGGGGAAAACCGTCAGAGTGAGGGCTCTGTGCTCTTCCCTGCCCTCTGTGGTGTAACATGATCAGTGGGCAGAGCAGAGGGACGTACAGGGGGCTTGTTTGCATCCAAATGAGCCAATGAGACCGGCTTTACATTAGACTGACAGTCGGCTTCAGCAAGCCCGGAGACGCCTTTCTGGTCTGACAACCGCTCAACAGCCAATACGGATCCATGACGGACAAGAACGGAGGGAAAAACAAAATACAAATCTGACTTCCTGTCAAAACGTTACCTGTCACCTGCGGTACGATAGAGTCTTTTTGAGAAAGGGGAACAGCATCCACACCAATGGCTCTGTCACAGTGCCTGGACGACTCACCTCTGAGGTTGGCTCCGAAACACACCGGGGTCGAGGACCTGAACCTGCACGAGGTGTACAACGAGAGACACCGACTAGCACTGGAGGAGCTGCTGTCGGCAGGGCTCGACAACTTTCTAGACTTCCTCAGGAAAGAGAGGATCCCCAACTTTTTGTCGGACGATGAGATGCAGCGGATCAGGAACGCCGCCGTGCCCCCGCGCGGTGTGTCCCTCCACGGGGAGGACCAGGCACTGGAGCAGTCGCTCAGCAGCTCCCTGGACTGCTCCTCCGTCACCTATTTCCCCGAGGTGTCAGACGTAGAGCCACCGCTGCTGGAGATCGGCTGGCCCGCCTTCACTGCCGGCTCCTACCGGGGAGTCACACGGGCCGTGGCGCACTTCCAGCCCAGCTACGGCGAGTGCATATATAGCTGCAAGGAGGCTACGAGGCGTATGATTAAAAGTGCCAGAGAGGTATGCACCAAGAAAGTATAAAAAAAATATAGCTGCATACTTATTTTCTAATAATCACCTTTTACAGTTTTTACTTGGCAACTGATTGTATTATTTCCTAAATATCCTACAGGCACTGGTTTAATAGTGATATTTCTGCAAGGGATGCTGTTCTTTTGTCATATTTTCTAAACCTAAAGGCTACAATGATAACCTGGTTTTATGTGGTATCCTAACATTTTTATTTGTCAAATTCAAATTGATATTTTATCAAATATCTCCCTGCCACAAAGACTGTGTGTGTGTGTGTGTGTGTGTGTGTGTGTGTGTGTGTGTGTGTGTGTGTGTGTGCGTGCGTGCGCGCGTAGTCACTTAAAACATTTTTGGAGGGAACACTCAAGTTCTAAATCTTCTTTGTATAATCCCTAAAATACATGCCAGATTTTCCCCATGGAGTTTCTTTGATCAGTTTGTAATTTGAAAGGTTTTTGAAATCTTGATCAGAAAGATAGCAGTGACCAAAAATATCAAAAAAACAAAAACAGGACATGAATATTCATGGTGATGCTACTGATAGGAGCTGTCAGTCTAGCCTCTGTATAAAAAAAAAAAAAAATCCAACATGAAGGGAGTGTGAGACACTTCAGGCCTGTGGAGGGCCTGCGTGCCAGATGTGCCTCGACTTGCTTTGCTCCCCTTTTTCAAAGTTTGCATCCCCTCTTCATTAGAGAGCTTTACATGATAGATTTCCTCTCTGGTTTCAGATAAAAGCTAATGGTGTATATATACAGTGTACCGGCAATCAGTTTTGAAACCTTAGAAAATATTCTTTATCAAGTGTAATCGTTAGATTGTCTGTCCATTTTGTAATGATAAACCACTCACTGCACAATGTCTTTTATTGTACAACGAGGCCACTGACTGTAACAACCCAATGTGCATCTACAGTCTGGTCGGCTGGTACTGGTTGGCTCACAGAAACCGCCCAGTCCTGTATTTCAGTGAAATGTAACTGTATTTACACATTTTCCTAAAGAACCCACAGGCTATCATATAAATAAGGTGGGGGACTCCTGTTAAAGCTGCATGTGGATAACACCAGTTTAAAGCACTAAATCTGAGCTATGTAAACATCCGTGTCTAATCCTCTACACACAATGTTCACCACAGCATGTGAAATTCCTTGCGAAAAAGAGAAATCTCAGTGCAAACCGAAGCTCAGGAAATTGGAGGCAAGTCATACAGTGCACCTACTTCTCTCTCTCTCCTGTTTAAAAGTAACTTGTTTGCTGACCAAGCGTTATTGCTGATTGCCATGGTAACAGACCACAGTCAATATAAAGCTCATCAACACGCACATTACTGGGAGTGTACCTGAAAGAGATTCACAGCTCTGTTTGAAAAAGGCATTGCCTTTTGACAATAATAAAAACAGTCATGTGCAACATCTGCAAGAACACGGCTGCAAAAAGGAATTCTATTATATTACCTCTGTAATTTTCCACTGCAGGTGATTGCCATAGTTACAGACTCCCTGACTGACCTGGATATCCTTAAAGATCTTCAGGAGGCATGTTCCCACCGCAAAGTCCCTGTCTATATCCTGCTGGACCAATCATGTGCTCCTGCTTTCCTCAAGATGTGCAGAAATGGCGGTGTTTTCCTGGAGGATCTTCAGGTATGTGCTCGGTCTGTAAAGCTGGGTATAGCTCTGTGTACAAAATAAAAACATCACATGGCATCAAATTATAATATGTCCTTTAATATTTAATATGACTGCACTTATCTCTCACTCCTGTCTTTCTCTCTTTTAAAAAAAAAAAACCCTTTCAGCAAATGAGAGTGCGAACTATAACTGGTACAACTTATTACATGAGATCAGGTGCCAGGATTACTGGAGAAGTTCATGAGAGGTTTATGCTGATTGATGGAAACAAAGTGGCTACAGGTTCTTACAGGTAAAGGCTTCTAACCATTTTAACTCGAATCAAAGTAGGTGCCCATATGTAGCATGGAGTTGCCTAAAACCCCCAGATTTACCAGACAAAAGTAATACAATCGTTTTGCTGGGTTTGGATAATTGTACCTGCTTACTTTCATTCATGCATTTTGTCAAAATCTCATTCCTGTGCAGATACAACTGGACTGATGGCAAACTAAACAGCAGCAACCTAATCGAGCTTTCTGGTCAGATAACAGAGAAATTTGATGAGGAGTTCCGCATCCTTTATGCCCAGTCTCTACCTATAAACACACGAGGACCTGCAAGTGTCCGAAACAGCAGCATCTACGAGCATCTCATCAAACACTCCATCACCTCCTCCCCTCAACTGGCCAGAGAGAGGCCAGTGTGTCTGACCAGCACACCCAGCCGCAACCCCTTAAACTTAGCTAGCCAGCCGCCGTGTGAACCATCGACTCCAGATCGTTGTAAAACCAACTCAGTGTCCGACTCCTCCACCATAGGTGAGGAGTGGACTGAGCAGCAGCACATGCAGGAGGAGATCCTGGCTGGTAGCACCACTCAGCGCTTCCCTGCAGATCAGCTAGCAGAGAAAGAGCCAGCGATCCCCAGCCCTGTTTCTTGCCACGCCTCCACTCAGACCAGCCAGTCAGTAATGGACAGTTACACCCAGATTGAATTCCAGCTCACACAGCACCCCAACCTTATCACACTAACGAGCACAGGGCCAAACCAGGCCACCTCTCCCTCCTTTCCGTCTCCCAGGCAGAACTCGCCCATCCAGGCAGCTCCAGACGGCACCTTAAAGGACTGCTTCCACAAGCTGACCAAAGAGCGCCAGCACCACTACTCCACCATCCGTTCTAAGCTGGAGCACATGGTGACCACCCTGTCCCAGAGGCGAGAGCTAGTGGACGTCACCAACATGACTCAGGGGCCTGGCACTCACAGCAGGCAGAGGGTACACAAAGACTGTAAGCAGGAACCAAACCCCAGACTGCTTGTTGAAAGTGCGGGCATGGGCACATGGCCAGGAGCCAGATGTGTACACTAGTTTGTCTTCAGGGATTTCAGAAATGAAGCGGGGAAGAGCTATTGCAAGGTTTCTTGAGGCTCCTCTGTTTCAAATAAATAGTTTTGGCTTATGCAGTAGAATTCTAGCTTTCTTCTATTTGTCTTGTCTGCAGTGCCCACTTTTGTCCCTTTCATTCATTGTCCTGTCCATGTCAAAGCCCTTTTTCATGTATGGTAACACAGAATTGCAATTGACAGAAATTCTATTTGTAACCAAAGACACGGTGCAATATTTTTTTTGACCATGTCAGTTTAATGAAAGTAATTTGCTGAGGTGGTTAAAACGGGATATCTGCTGTAGTATGAGTGAAAATGCATTTTGCAGCTGCTGTTTTGGTTTTTTAAACACATTTGGCTGCTGTAACTGCATTTGAACAACATTCCAGGGAGCAGCTGGCTTTCACTGTGCTTTGCTAATAAACAAAGCTAGATGAGTGCTAATTGATTTTTGTCTTTTCTAACACTTCCTACATATCCACCTTTTGTGTTTGCTTTCAGCGCCATCATAGTTGAAACTGTAATCCAATCCTTGTGAAGAATATCTTGGAAAATGTGGTCAAAAGTTATGGGACACACGAGGAAACTAAGTGACTTCCCAAAGAGAATGAGCACCTGCGCCTTATGCACTGCAGTGCCTTCATGCAATTAGTTGAGAGACAGCATCTGTGATACTGGCACCTCTGCTGATTACGTAGCCAATCACAGTTGCTGTCCAGGGTGGATTTGGAGAAGACTCTGTCACAAAATTACAAACATAGATTACTATGAATGCTTCTCTACACACAGATTCTTGTCAATATTCTTGGACAAAGATAATTCTAATTTTAATGCAGCAGTGAAGCAGGGGCTGGGGGGTTAGCATTTGCGTAAAGCTCCATATTAGCAATAATTATTATTTAGAATCATAATTCTACATGATGTGCGGCTTAGCCTGGCACAAACCGTGTTTATGTCTTCATATCTCACATCTAAGCACAAAGGTCCTTATGTGAATGATCAAAGCTTGTCAGGCTTCAGTGATACATGTGCTCAGAATGCCTTGAGTTATAAATGCATAACTCACTCTGAGCTATATGTGACTAATGTTTAACTATAGTGAGAAGATGAGGTGTGTAAACTATCTTGTATTAAGATGTCCAGATAGCTTGATTCAAAGAGGAAGGAGACCAGTTGCATGCGGTTTCAGAATCTGATGGAAAGCATGAATCAGTAGGTAATCATAGGATTGGGTTTAAATAATGCAACTATGAGTACATTTCTTTATTATAGTAGTTTTCAATGGAGAAAACAAACCTATGGTAGCAAACCTGCTATTTAACCTATTTCACAGTAGACATGCAGAGTTATAGACTAATTTGAACAAAAATTGCATATAATGACATTAAAGGGGGTGCATTATAAAGCCCACATTTTCAAAATACTATAGATGAACTAGTTGATGATGGAGCATTTCAAGTTGATACTCAATGACACTAAATATAGGCCTAAGTCATATTACGTAAAAATATGTTGTATGGTAATCATTTTTTAAAATGGCTTATAAGTACAATTTCTGAGGTGTTTGTACTTAACTTAAGTACTGTATATAATTTTTTTGCTACTTTATAATATAATATTTTGATATAATACTTTTTACAGCAATAGTAGTATCTGACAGTTACTTTATTAAAATTTTATACACAAAATATGAGATGATCTTATAAATAATGGCTACAAATAAGGATTTTGTCTATTACCAGTCGACAACCATTTTCTTAATTCATCAATTAATTGTTTGGTCGACAGTTTATTGTAATAGTAAAAAACATCCATAACAATTTCCCTCAGTCCAAATGTCTTCATTGTCCAAACAACAGTCCAGAACCCAAACATTTTTCAATGATTCACTTCAAACATAAATAAGATGTATTGTTTCATATAACTTCCCAACTGCATATAAAAACTTAACCAGGTACAACATTTAATTCATCAGTGCTAATAATCAAATGATATTGATACGGCCCCCATAACAATAACTTTTACTGAAGAAACATGCTTCTTTCACAACTGATCTATTCATGAAATAATTTACCTGCTTCTTGCTATCAATGGCTATGAGGATGGCCTATCCATATCAATGAATTCATAATTGGTTAATTGCAGTTTCATCCATATTAGTTTTGATATGTTAAAATTTCCTTAGGTTTGTTTAACAGAAAAATGTACTAAAAGGTCATAATGAAGCATGATTATAACCAATAACTAATATTGCATTTAACTACAACTTTTACAAATATCAGTGTTATAAATGTTTTTCATTACCAAGATGCCACATTATTACCCTCCAGACCTAACAGCATCTACACTTTAAACTATTACATGGCAATAAGGTGAGAACAGCAGGCTGTCCTCCTGTGGTGCGTGCATCTCCTACCAGGCAAACACATCAAAAGCATCTGCATTCATCTTGTGAAATGGCGCAGTTGACGGGATTAGATCTACAAGTAAATACAATGTTGTTAAAATGCGAGAGAATGGTATCTTTTTTTAATTGGCTGCTACAAAGCAACTACTGTCAGTAATCAAGGAAGCAGTGGGGGGTCCACAATACAACAGTCAGTACCTATTAGGCTCGGCTCACTGGTAAACAGAGAAGCTTGCATATTCCACTTCACATGTGACAATTAAAAAACTACATGATTTACCTTTTAATTGTTTTTCCTCAATAAAAAGTGCCTATTTTTACTCATTTTCTGGGGTTATGCTTGTGTTGAGCATTAGCTGTAATACTAGCAGGCCTCTGCCACCAGAGAGAGCCCTGTCCTTAGCTAAAATATGCTCAGTTTTATTTTTCTTCACTGTCCTTATGGCGAGGCACATTGGAACTCTGGAAATGCCAATGGTTTATTTCCTAAAATGAAACAGCACCATATCAGTCTCTTTCACCATAAAGACTTAGCTAAATTATCCTGATTTAATACAATAGTTTAGATACATTTGTTATAGATTCTTTCTAATGGCTAACCATATAAAATGTTAATTTTCAAGTTTTGGGTGGACTTATTTACTTTATATATTATTAGAGACATGAGCCACTTTCTGATGTCCTCTTCAGGTCACATGTAATCCTTGGAGAATTGTAGTGGTAGAACCTTTCCTGCTGCATGCTGGGTAAAATCCTTATTGATGTCAGCATGTCCGGCAGAAGGTGTAACATTATATCCTACCAAATATTGTGTTAAGGCCCAATCCAGTTAGTCAGCATGCCAATGCTGGTGTACATAAGGACAAATTACACCCATGCAGATGTGAAATAACCTTTTTATTACAGGTGTGTAGAACCAGATCATTTGTTTTAGGTTACAGTACATGCTGAATGTAAATGTGAATTTCTTTGCAAAAACTGTAATGTACAGTATCTAATACACATGAACGCTTGTAAGTGTATTATGTATTTATTTCTTTGAAAATATATCTGATTTGTAGTGTATTAAATGTAGATTGGAAGGCCAGGGGCTATGATGGCAGTATTTTACACTAACAGCCCCTCAGAGTCCCACAGGGCAGAATAGATCAGGATGATGCAGACAGACGGTATACAATGAATTATTGTTTGCTTGGGTATGAATGCACGGATTGGACTTCTGACTGTGGCACATGGTATTTGTTATGGCATTATATTAAACTGAACAAACAAGACAGAGCAGTGGATTTTGTGTCAAATATTCAGATTTTGGCTCTTGCTCCTGAAAATAACAAACGTCAGGTTTGGCTTCTGACACTGACTGACAGAGTCAAATGGCTCTCCTGGTGCTGAACATAAACCTTTTAATCACTGCAAACATGGTTGATGAGTTTGAAGCTTGATTACTTGGCCTTCATTAGTCAGATTGTGAGCTATAGTGACTCCCAGATGCACAATTTGGCATCTCTAAACACTGCCAGCCTCTGTGCACGCATGTACACACATACGCACAGCCATACACGCACGCAGACACACATACACACACACACACACATTAACACACACACACACACACTTTTTATTATCAGCTTGAACCATCAGGCCTGGATGTAGGAATTTCAGTCTGTTTTCTAATTTAGAGAAAAGGTCTGACTAAAAGAAAACTGATAAAATGTGCTTAGTGTGCTGGTTCCTACTTTGTTGAACTCTGCCTGTCATAATGATTTTGTGTTTGCTGTGCCATCTTGGCTTTGTTTTCCATCAGGGCGGCTGGTGGTTGTCACTACACCGAGGAGGGAGCATTCTGCCTCAGGCCACGACACACTGATAATGAATGTTCAGCTCATTGGAAAAATAAAGTGTGTCTGAATTATGTGGTCAGGATCAGGCTGTTGTTTGGGTTGTGAGTCAGACACAGTGACATGCTTGCACAACAGTCAGTCACTTCCTGCATTATAATGCTGATGCCAGGCTGCAGTTAGGCTAATGCAGGTGGAAGGTATTGTTGATAGGCTCTTTGTGCTATACTGCATGTTGAGCTTTAATATGCTGTCCGGCGGCAGCCCTGCCGCTATTTTTAGATGGGTACAGCTGCTCCTTAGCACCCACCCTTAATTCAGCCAATCACCAGAGATTTATGGCACAAGCCCATGAGAAACAGCTGTAGTGTCTTGCCACTTGCTTGTCAAAGGAGTGCAAGCTGAGCTTTATTAAGAATTATATTAATTGTGTTTACTATGATGCCCATTCACAACAGCTGACACCAGTATTAAATGCAGTTATCAGTGAGTGGGATACTTCACACAGTTGAACATTTAAACCACAAGTCTCGAGCATCTGGTGCTGCAGCGATGAGTCAGACTCTGGTCACAATGCCACCTGGGTCCAACAAAAGTTCAACACTTGTAGCAAGTTGCCCCCCCACACACACAAACACATGTCCCTGCATGTTAGCTCAGCATTCTGTGCATAAAAAAATGGGAAACAACTATATAGTTTGTTCCTGATGAAGGTGACTCTGTGTTCACTTATATGTCCCTGGTAAGGACAGGGAAAAGATTCCTGGGACTTTGTGTTTTGTTCAACAAAAACACACATTTGTACTTTTGTTAATTTTCTGCTTTACTGTTCCCTTGATACCGTATCTACAGTCCAGTTCACATCAGCATCAGTCAGACCAGGATTGTCACACGATTACTGTCGTGTAAATTGGCAGGAAAATGCTGTGGAGCTACAGTAGGCAAAGAAATTGGCCTGGTGGTGGCTGCCATTATGAGAGAAAGAGTGTGTCAGTGTGTTGGGGATGTGCACTAAATTTGCAGCTCCCTCAGCTAGACTGGAGCAGCTCAGCTTAAGTTTAGCTTATCTTGTCAGTTTGTTGTCTCCATTATTCAAAAGGACACCTTATCAGCCAGGGCAACTCGTATTAGCCTTCCCCACTGTGTACTCCACACAATGATGTTCTACACTGTTCCACATTAACTCTGGTGTCTATTTCAGCTGCTCTCTATCCATTTATTGATGCACGTCTTCCATTGATCCCAGCATTGATTTGCCATGCAATCCATTACCCATCTGTCTGTTTTAGCTGGCTTTTAAACGATCCGTCAGATTGAGCTATTAAGGGGAGGAGTGGTGAAGTCCAAAGGTTGGTGATACATTTAGGGAGAGAGGGGTGCTGTGTGTGTGTGTGTGTGTGTGTGTGTGTGTGTGTGTGTGTGTGTGTGTGTGTGTGTGTGTGGTTATAGGTGTTGTCAGGCAATTAAAAGTGTGCAGTGAACACAATCGGAGTGTGAACCTCATAAACAGATTATAGAGTAAAACTGTCTAAATGTATGGTAGAATCCAAAATATGTAAGGTTATGTACCGTAACACCTTTTTGGCAGTAACCAAAATGTGTCTCTTGTTTTCTATGGCTAAAATCTTCCTATGTTCTATATACGTAAATAACCAATTATAGACTAATTCATTTTGTCAAAGGTTGTGTGTCTCTGTTTGTGTTTATAAAAGATTTAACATTTGCGAACTTTGGATTCTTTGTTAAACATGTTTTTTAGATGTTTACTATTGTCAAAGTAAGGTATCAAATAAGAATTGTTTTGGTATTTAAAAAAATTATTGTAATTTATAATTTTTGTATTGTATTGTAATGGCACTAGTATCACACTAGTCTCAGTTAGATAGTGTTTGTGGTTTTAATAATTTAGTATTAAAGAAAGAGTGAAATATTTTGGGAAATATGCTCATTTGGACAGCTCGCCTGGCTCTGTCCAAAGAAAAAAACACAACTACCAGCACCGCTAAAGCTCATTAATGAACATGTTAAATCTTGTTCCTTTATTCTGTACACAAACTGAAATATGAAAACAACAATTTGTAGTTTTACAGGAAGCTACATGCTAAAACGATTCCTTGTCCGAGCACAGTGACTTAGCTACAGCTAAGCTAGTTGTCTCCTAGCTCTAGCTTCACACTAGATGGACAGATATGAGAGTGGTATCAATCTTCTCAACTCTGGGAAAGAAAATTGTCTCACTATTCCTTTAATTTAAATCGTCCTATATGGTCTACATAACCTATATATAGGCCAACCTATATATAGGCCTGAAGCTCATGAAAACCTTTCAGAATTCAATTGGATAAAGCTAAAAAACTGTCTGTTTCTTATTTCCTGAAAAGTTGACGTTTTGGAGCTTTTCACATGACAACAGCAATATTAAGGAAAACACATCCTTTATGCATTCTCACTTAAAGTTCTAGAAATTTATATTGCAGGGATTTTTTGTACACGGACAGACCAATTTTTGATGTTTCATACTTTTTTGAATTATGGTCTGGGTTTTTCAGGGTAACACTTTAATCTTCCTGTAAGAACACACTTTGAGGAAACAAAGAAAACGCCACCAGCCAAAGATGGATCAGATGTGTGGGGGGGGGTGTTCCAGATTGAGATGCAAGATGGATTCATATATATTCATGAATTCAGTCAGAAAAGTCAAACGGAAGCAGTATGATAATCTTGCAGTAATTGCATTTTTCCTTCCAACTGTTTTTGGCAGAGCTGAGATCCACATCCACATGTGATGGGGAATGCAGTCTCAATGAGTGTTACAGTGGTGAACAGTGGATACACTCTGACCCTGTACCTAAGGCCAGTCAATCCACAGTGGGGTCAAGTGGTGGTTATGCCAAATCCACTGAATTCATGGGTAACGGGATGGCTATCATTAGTCCTTGGATAGTCGATTATATGTTTAATTAAGCAAGACAGACATCAGATAATTGAACTATTGACTGGTCTCTCCGGTTCATATTTGTCTTCTGATTCAGGGAGGGCACAGCTGAAGTCATATCACATTTGGTGGTGGTATAAGATCTTAATAAGAGTGGAAATAAAATACAGTTCTCTCATTTACTCAACAGATTAATTTGATGTCCTGACCTCTGACTAAAGAACTTTTTTTTATTAATTTTTAATTTTTTTGACAGTCCACTCTTTCTCTTCCAGGCCACAGGAAATGCCTTACAAAAACACATCCAAAGGACCATATTTTAAACGATCAAGCTTTTTTCATACATGTCAGTCTGCTGGATACATGTCAGCAGCCGTCTGAAAACTGCTGACATTGCTGCCCTCCTGTCCGGCAGCCCGCTCCCTCTGTGTGAACTTGGATTTAGCTCAAGGGTATAGCCACCCTGCTAATGTGATGTAGCTCCAAGAAGGAAACAAATTGGCCTGACGTCTCATACACTGCCTTGTCTTGATTGTGTGATGGCTTCTACTGCTAATGTGTTACGATGGGTAGACCTGCATGGGGAGGGCGATGGGTTTTTGTGTGTTGGAAAGAGAGGAAAAGAAGAGAGAGAGAGAGAGAGAGAGAGAGGGGGGGGGATGGGGAAGGGCCTCAGTCTGCAAGATCAGCACAAGTGGAATTGCATTGATTCAGTTAACTGCAGAGTTGGAGCATGATGTGGAATTCTGTTTATCAAGGGTGGAGTTTACACGATAGGCTCCATTTTGAGCTTATTTTCTACATCACATTATAATCATTCTCTGCTCTCATACTTTTAGCAAGAAAATGTAATCTTTATACATATAGCTTAGGCCCACCTAGAGTTTCATGCTCTCAACAAAATGAGCAGATATGTGTTTGTTACTAATTTACTGTCTTGATTTGAATGGCCACATAACGTTTGTCTTTTGTACCAAAATCATAACTAGAAATACTTGCATAGCTCAGATGTGATGATACTGGCAGATATACACTGTAAACAACATAATCTGTATTAATTTACATCAAATGCAAACAGACATCATGTTCTATAAATCACCAGGAAATGTGCTGCATATTCAAAGTGAATACCAACCCATGTTTTATATTCAAACTGAAGCCACTGGCCCAGAATCGACATCTGCTGAATTAACAAACTGTTAAATAAATCTCAGACATTGTACTAATTATAGGGAATAAAGCACAGAATTGTAGCTTTGTAATTAGTTGTTTTTATGAATGAGGAGTGTTTGGTGGTTGAAAATACACAGACGATACTGTATGTATTGTCAGAGAAAAAATGGAAGACTGAAAGGAAAATATAGTAAGTAAATGTGAAACTAAGGTTCCCATTTTTTTCAGATATAATTGGCCAATATACTATTAATAAATCTGTATAGCTGATGTTTTATGTGTTTAAAAGCTGTACGTGCATTTTTTCCATGTTTTTGGCATTCAGAGAGGATACAGATATTGTAAATTCTCTTAAACATACATTTAAATTGGGCATGTTGCAGATGTATATTTTCTTTTCTTCTTTACCTCTCTCCCCCTCTCTTTCCTCTCCTCAGTCCTCCATCTAGCTGTAGGGAATTTGTCTCTAAGGGTTTATCATGACTGCCTCATATGCCCCCCCCAGTTTGTCATTTTGCTGATCCAGACGCTTTTTCATATTTCAGTATTCTTATCATCCACTGGCAGTAAGATGATCCATTTCACTTATTTCTTAGAAGTGTGACTGTAGCCTAAGTCAATATCTACAAAATGAATTCAGTGAATCGCCAAGGAGGGGCAGCTAGTTAGCGGCTGTGGTGGTGGTACTGGTGGCGCAGGACTCTTTTTTTTATCCAGAGTCAGCAAGGGTAAAATGTCAAGTATTTCTTAGGGAAGCAGCTCCATAGGACTCCATTTGAAGCTTTAATCTTAATTGAGAACATCGCACATTGATATTCCATAGGCCTCTTTGCCCTTCGCTTCTCAGCTACTTTCATTTAGAGGACAGCCGTACTGCACTAGAGCATGGGGATTGCTTTGTCAGACAGCCAAGAGGCCAAAGGCAAGGTCAACCTCTCTTTGTAATGGTGGCTCACACTGGAGTGAAGGCATCCCCTCTTTGATGCTGTCAGTACTTTTGTGAAACATTTCTGAGTTTTTTTTAAGTGAAAGGGAACAAAATGAATCACAATATGACCTTATTTTGGCATGAAATATTATGGAGGACTCATATTTTAGTTTATCATATCATAGGAAAAGGTGTGTAGCTTACCAGCTTCTTGACTTGTGGATCTAAACAAGCCACTTCTCTGCCCCGCAGCTCGAGGCTAAACAGAATGATTTATTGCAATGTGGAGTAAAAGAAGATATTTGCATATTTAGCAGTCAGAGAGAGTTCATCACAGCAGCCACATATATTATTCAATTACTAAGATTATTTGAAATAATGGCTTAACTCTAAATACGGACTCCTCACAGATATATGTTCCTCATCTGCATCTGAAAGCTCCCAATTTAGCGTTCCATTCACAATGGGTTCAGTAACATGCCCTAGTCCTTAAACGGAGGTGAAGGACTTATTGGCCTGGCAGATGCAGTGATAAGGCCAATGTCATCAAGTAAGGTGAGGAGGGGAGGACGGTGCGGGACGGCAACGCTCTCGCCACTGTGGGAAGACTCGTCATGCCACTTTTCCAGAGGTGATGAAAACAGATGGAAATAAAGATTCACAACACTTTCTCTCTCACACACACACACTAACACACACACACACACACACACACACACACACACACACATTTACACAGCCCCTATCCATGGGCCTGAGGACCGAGCTAGCCTCCATTTCTCATGCTCCTGCCTTAGCGCACTGCTGACACAGATATACTGTAAAGAGATAGCAGCACAGATAGGTATGCATGTGAATGTCAAAGTAGCCCAGAGGGTAAGCTGGTGTGAAAACAGAAAGAGTGAAGGGAAAACATACGATCTGCCACACTTTTCTCATTTATCTCATTTATGTGACACTTTAAACTGACTTGGGTAGCACTGCTCAAGATAAGAAGTTTAAGTCTTTGCAGCAAACACAAGTGTTTGTTCTGCTGATGAAACAATGAATCAGGATTAAAGGATTAGTCCTTCAAATATCTGTTTTACTACCACATAGGAATAACAGGTATATAGACAGGGCTGCAGCTTCTGACAGATATATCAGGTGATCAGAGCTTGATAAAGCTTCAGAGAAGCTGCTCCTATTTCAAAGTCTTATTCTCTGGTTCTGTGAGAAAGCCCAGCGCTCCTGCTTTCCACTTGGTCTAACAATCAACCACAGCAGCCTTTACTAAACACCTCAGCTGCCACAGACGAATCAACACAGTTAGACTCCAGATCTATTCAGACAACAAAGCAACTGAACTCCTCAGCAGGACATTTGGAAAGAATCTTTAAAGAGAGGGTTCACTTTATCACACGGATCAATAAAATCTATTCGTAACCAGGCCGTGATACTCTTTCCAATACAACCTGCAGCCTACATTCCAACTTATAAGGCGGAAATTAGGCATTGTCAAAAATTTATATTTCTTTTTTAGAACTGCCCTTTATTTACTACTTCAGCAATAGATTTCACAATCAACGTCTTAAAATAAGTATTGCCATCAAGTTATATGAATGCTAGGAAACTTAACCAGAAGAGCAGTTTCATTTTTCTTTGTGCGCAGGGTCCACACATGAGTCAAGGCTGTTCCTCTCCTCGGGATTTAAATATAGCCCCGCTCGCCATTACCGCTGTCACTCACAGACTTATGGTGACCTTTTGACCTGGCCTGTACAAAAGAGACTTGAAGCTGACATACTCACTCTGAATGTTTTTCACCAGAGCAGCCAACTCATTTATGTTTGTACTGTATTTATGGTGACACTGCACTACAGTAGAATTTGTACAATCCATTTGAAACAGATCTTTTTAACCAAATACTTACTTACTTCTACTAAATGTTTTATTTATGTATTATTGTAGCTATGCTAATTTATACACTCTTATTTTAATAAGAATGTATAAATGAATCTGACAGTGAGCAACTGATTCTGAAACAGAGGCAGAGACGCATTCAAAGATTTTTTTTCTGGGCTTTGATGTTATCAGTCCGATAGTTTGTTATGGTATTGTTTTCACTTATTGTCTGAGGCTTTTTTGCTCCAGAACATGGGAGGCAGACAGATGGGGGGTTCCCACAACAATTGGACAGTTGAACGTTTTCAACACCTGATGTGCAGGCTGAGGTCAGAGTGTGTTGGGTTACAGCTCTGAGGCCACCAACTTTTGTTGTTGTTCAGCCTGGACATGTTAGTGCTGCAGGCCAATGCTTAGCCACGTGTGGGCGGTGTGATACTTCCCACAATTCACTTTCTTCTCTGACACTGCTGCATTTTTTAAAATCATTTGCAGTTTTAGATCAGTGCGTTCATACCAATTATTTTTTTGTCTTGTGAAAGCTATAAAGATGTAAAGTCGGTTAATAATCAGCTGTATCTCATGATAAATAGTAAGATACATAATATAATGTACTTTAGTACAACATCACCACAAACTACTGCCTCAAAAATAACTTTCAAAATTCTTAAAGGAGAACTATTATATAGCATTTTCAGGATAATACTTGTATTTTGTGTTTGAACTAGAACATGCTTACATGCTTTAATATAAAAAATATATATATATATATATATATATATATATATATATATATATATATTTTTTTTTCTCATACTGCCCATGGCTGCTGCACCTGTATTCACCTACTGTAGGAGCGCTTGTCTCTTTAAGGCCAAAGTGTTTTCGCCGCAGCCTCTGCTGTTGTTTCACTAGCTTGTTGAAACTAGAGATACTGCAACAGTGTAGCTATATAGCAGAGCTTTGTACCGTAAAAATCACCAATAAAGACTTCTTAACCAAATACTACACAACCGGACATGTCCCAGCAGCGTTATTATGGAACAAACGCTACTTCTAGGAGGGACCCGCCCTTCAATAGCATTCACACGCTACTATTGGCCAGGCATTGATGCTTACACAAGGTAACGGAACCCGATTTGTTCAGGTCCTATCCCATGACCAATCGGCTCTCCTAAACTTAACCACTCGAGGTCATTGCCTAACCCAAACCAATCGGGTTGCTTTGTAGGAATGCATAATAACTCGTCCCAGCAGTAATTCAACCCCAAAATTGGGGAGAAATGACCAGCATAGGCCACCAAGATTACAGCTATCTCGCGTTAGCATGCAGTTACTTGATATTTAGGAGAATTTAACAACATTGTCAGCCAAGATGACAACGTTTACTTCCATTAGCATATAGCTACTATAGTTAGCAGTGGACACTAATATTGTTGTTGAGTATAGCAGCACTTTCTACCGTCAATAATCGCAGATAAAGGCTTTTTAACCAAATATTACATAATCAAGCATGTTTAGTAGTAATGTGAACCAGAATTAGGCAGAACAACACTGGCAGCCAACATTTTACTGTCGTTAGCATGTAGCTACATGCGACAATGCCTATCTGGAGCAGATGAGAGTTGCGTAACACCTAGCAGAGAGTAGAAAAA
Organism: Etheostoma perlongum; assembly: GCA_026937815.1. NCBI lineage: Eukaryota > Metazoa > Chordata > Actinopteri > Perciformes > Percidae > Etheostoma > Etheostoma perlongum. Next base: position 9,858,773 of record CM049374.1, read on the forward strand.
ACCTCTGAAACCGGAGCGTTCAAAACAGTTGTAAATCTGAACATTTTAGCTCACTGTGGTTTCTCTAAAATACATTTACCTTATTATTTGAAGTTTTTGCCACGTTTAACATGAAAATCTGACATAACATTGTAGATATGTAGATAAAAAAGCATAATATCTCCCCTTTAAAGCAGCTATAATTATTAGTTGCTCTGTCAGGCCACCACTTTAGCTTCGCCATGTTTACAGTTGTAAGGCAGATCCCTTTGTGCTCCTACTGGTCAAAGTCAGGGATGTGCGGGGAACAATCAATCGAGGCACCTGTTGCCTATTGCCGTTCCCAATCTGACTCCCTACGTCAGCCGGGTTGGGCTATAATTGAGCCGATATTGTGTAGTCTGAAACCAGCATTAAACAAACAAGGTACACTGTGTTAATAAGTGAGCTTTAGAAGTGTTGATAGGTGTTCCAGTCTTTATGCTAAGCTTAACCAACTGGCTGTAACTTCCCAAAACATGACCTTACATTTATTTAGCTTTTATCCAAAGCCACTTAAAATAAGCGCATTCAATGAGGGTACAACCCCAAAAAGTGCAAGAATTATGCACGTACATAAACGTCATCAAATATTTTGATATACTTGAAGTGCAACATTTAGATACAATAAGAGATAGATTTTAATATTATTTTATGGGCCAAGGTGCAGTCTAAACAGATGAGTTTTCAGTCCACACTGGAAGATGTGCAGAGTTACTGCTGTCCTGATGCCAATGGGGAGTTTGTTCATTGTGGAGCCAGGACAGCAAAGAGCTGTGACCAAAAGCTCAAATAATAATTTTATAATAATAAAATGTCAGTGTTGTGTTTGACGTTTGTGTCTGCTCCCCTAAGTTGCCAAACAAATATTTAATGCATATTTGATTTAATAAATGATCAATAATATAGTGCTTATTTAACTATTTTTGTACAAATTGCAAAAGAATTCTCTTAACTATTTTACATTCTGTGGGAATTTGTTTCACACCTTCCATAAACTTTGTTTACTTGTAACCTTTCATTTGATACTTTTTAGAAGTTATGTTTTCTTTTTTATCTACCGTTAAATCCAAGAAAAAAATATTTCCTGTATCGTGACCACAAAAAGAGCAAACAAGTACATGGGTTCACTGTAGTATAAAGGACTGTGTCCCCTTAAATAGATCCCTCATAAGCTCTATGTTGGCCAATCACAAGCTTCTCTCCCTGACAGTCCAACCACAGCACACAGATGGTTGTTACTCAGTTGTTGTAGCAGAGGCTTAACATTGTGCATGATGACAAAGATGGCCAAAGTATCAAAGAATAGGGCGTGTGAACACTGTTTTGCAAAGTCCTGCCAAGTGTAGAAGACGCACAGGTGGATCCAGCTGAGCTATAATCAGCTAAAAAGAAAAATTATATGGCTTTAAGTTCAGCATAGTGCTTCAGAGAAACATGAGGGAAGAGTTATGACACAAGGGAGATGTTAACATGACACATTAGTGGGAGAGTGACACACCTAATTCCAAGGAGGCCTGTTAGACTTTACCAGAACGTATGACACCACTGCCATATTCTCATGTTAGTGACACCCACAGAAAGTTATGAAATAAGGTGTTGAATGGTACATGTGCAGTGACATCTGTAGTTTTGATTTCGAGCCCTATTATATCTATTCATATCTATTTGCTCACTCTGTATGAGGGAATATAAACTAAGAGTGCAGGAAAAATCTAATTTTTCTTTACAATTTTCCAACTCAAGCTGCATATACATCTCTGGGATATCTTTTGCTGTTCTCACTTTTTGGGCCACAATTCATTTAAATTCCCGGTGACACATAACATCATCCCAAACATATAAAATGATCTGTCTCCTACAATTAAACCCATGAAAAAAATATAATAGCAGATAAGTAACAAAAAGTTTATTTTCTCATCTGCAGTACCCCTCTCAAAAACCAGTCCCACTATTAGTTTTCCTGGATGCGAGATTGTTATATACCAGAAGCTGTACCTGCTTTGCAGGTTGTGTTAAACTCACCAGGGTGCACATGTTGGTGTCTGAGCAGGAGCTGACCCTTAATCAGCAAAGCTTTGCCAACAGCAACTGAAAGCCACAATTATCTGCCCTATAGATAGGTTGGTTGTATACTAGGGGCCAGGGCCTGTGGAAAGGGAAGAGGCTGTCAGGAGGGGGGTGTGGGGGCTAAGTTAACCTTTGTGGCTCGTGTTTCTACTGTGCACTAATGGACGCCTGTCATCATTATGGACAGAAACAGGAGGGCGCCTGCCAGCTGCATGACCCCCATAAAACAGAACAGGAAATCCTAACAGGGAAAGAAAGGAAAAGATATTGCTCTTCTTTTTTCTACTCATCTCTTTAATGACGCTTCCTTCACTCTTTGGCCTCTTATTTACGCTGCAAAACTGCAGTGTCACCCATGAAACAGGAGAATATGCTCGGTATCCATCGTAGAAAATAAAGTCACGGTGTTGAGGGTGCAGTTATTGGAGTATATCTAAAATTATTAGTCACTTTCACATCATTTGCACAGTTCATTTACCTCTTTTGTATATGCCAGTAAAAACCCTGTGTTTTTCACCTCTGTTTAAAGACTGTTTTTATAATGTTTCTGTCACGCTGGGAAGTACCTGTATAATCATTACATACAATGGTTCACCCTTTGTAAGATAACCAAAGTCCAGGGTCTTAAATGTGACAGGACTTTGTCACACTTCTCTCAGTGATGTCCACTGACAAGCACTTTATCAAACTGCCTTCCTATCAGATCCCCAGGAGTTCATGAATGTTGTGTTCAGCATGCACAAACATGCTGAACACAATGTCCACATGAAGCCAGATTCCTTATTACAGCCAATAAGATAGCAAGACAAACTTTATTGTAGTTCTGAGGCTACACATTAATCCACTCAGTTGGAGCCTGCAGAGCCCATCATGTGATAACCTAAGTCATTACCAGTTGTACAATCATAATTACCGTGGAATCTTTCAGGATGTGGCAATACTGAAAAAAAAAGCATATATAGCCCAAGCAGAAGCTAAGGCAATCAAAAAAGAGTGACAAACTTAAATTGTCACAATCACATGATTTTATTACAAATGTGTGGCTTTGTGTGAGAGAGTAAGAAAGTGCATCTACACATGATCGTGTATATTTGCATAGGCATGTCTGAGTGTGTCTGTGTGTGTGCCTTGTCCATGGAGACGTCTGTGTGCGTGTATGGCCACTGCATGATTCACAGTGTCACAACTATGCGCAGAAACGACTGGACATCCTGAGCGGAAACCACAGCGGTCGAAGCTGCGTTTTCCTGCGACATACAACCTAACACTCTCACAAAGAGTCACTTGACTGGACCCTCATATAGGAAGTGAAAGAGGAAGCCCCTCGTCCATCCTGTCCATCCCAATCTTTGCTCTTCGCTTCATGTGAAGCCACTCTTGTAGACGTTTACCAGTATGAGACTTAACTGTTGCAAAACAACGGGTGAAAGAACTGGCTGAGGCTGGAAATGGCTTGCTATTGGGGGTCAAATGTCTGGTCAGTTGACATTTAGCCACAGAAGATTAGTGGCAATCATGATTGTGAATGCAGAATTCAGTGATTGAACAACAGGGTTTGTTTGAAACAAAAGAATATTTACACAGAAGATCAACTTCTTATTTCACAGGCCATTTTGTATCTAATCTCTGACAGTTTTTGTGACAGTCAGTCAAGAATTCTGCAACAAGATACTCAGTGTTTAGACAGTGAAGCTGGGCCAAACCAACACTATCCAGAGAAGATGGGTATGATATCACAGATGGAAGTGGTGAGTGATGTTTGACTGTGGGGTCTGTTGACCCGGCTTTCCCTCATGGCTCGAGCCCTCTGGCTGTGTTCATTGGTGACAGTGTACGTAGCCTGGCAGCCTGCATTCCTCTGCCTCTCCCCACACAATGGTGAGTATCTGCAGCATTCCTCTGTCTGTGTCCGCTGTCTGAGATGCAGCCAGGCCTTGGCAAGCCCCAGCACTCGGCCAAGAGGTTGGCACCACGTTTAACAGATTCTGATGGACATGTTTGAGTGTTTTCACTGAACACTAGCCATTAATTAATAGCTGTTATTCATTGTGTAAAAGTGTGTCACAGCTACACCAAAGTGAAAATCATAGTCACTATGTCATAAAAAAGGACTCTGCAGAAGAGATTTTGAAATAATTTAGAAGGTGATGATGCTTCCTCTTTTACCTGCTTCATCATCTCATTCTGACTTTTTCCCCCATGCAATTGTTCCTTCCCTCCATCTGTTTTTTAAAAAATGCAACCATGTCTATTGTAAATCATTGCTCTTTATCCTTCTCCAGCTATTTTGCTTTCTCTCTTGTTCTGATGCCACAGCCGTGCAGACACCTTTCCCTCCTGCTGACTCAGTAGCCAGCCTCAGGCGCTGTGGGCTCGGGGTGTTGGGGGGGGGGGGATAGTGTGAGGCTCCCACATCAGGCCCACCAGCCTATCGCATGCGAGAAAAAAGAGCTGGCTAATCGTTTCTACAATGGCACACTGCACACTGTCACACCGTACCACAAACCGCTCTCCTCGCCAACACTTCATTATTCCGCTGTTGCTTAGAAATCCTCGTGATGAATGTAAGTGCGCAAACATACCACATCGAACAAAGAAATGAAAAACCACACCTACAATACATCAGTGCATGCAATGTAAAATACATGCAATTGTACACAAACATGCAAACCTTGCACTCAATTTCTCCCATATTAATATACACTTAGGTAGTTCAATCTAAAATGCTGTAGAATTTAAGGTTTTGTTTTATGTTAAGCATTCAGTGGTTTAATATTTAACCTGATTATGTTATTTCAAATTACATTGAGACATGTACAATTATATTTGTTGGAGACAAAAAAATAAATAGACAGAAATATAACTAAACTAAAAATTCTCCAATAATAATTGATGGTGAATTTTACTTTCTGCACAGCAGTCATCTGAGTAGGTTTACTGTTAATGAGTATATTTACGAGTACAATTTTAAAAGAAAAGAAAATTAAACTGTGCCTGTAAACAAAATATTTTGTCATATATAAGAGCCACTGATTAATGAGCCCAATAACATTAAAATATAGACAAGCATTGTTCATTGCCACAAACATTTGGTTATTTTCTGCTACATCCTTGATGTTCACAAACGCAGTCATCTGCGTCATGTACTCTGAGTGCTGTGAGCCGGCCTTCTGGGATAGGTCCTGCAGGAAAGTGTTTTTGCACCTGTGGTGTGATTTTAGAGCTGCTTTCCCTCAACAGAGGGCTGAGGTCAAAACTGTCAGGGGTCACACATGAAAAGAGAACCTGGTTTCCAGGCTAAAGGGTGGTGCCATTAACAGAGCCACCTGCCCAGCTGAACTCTCACTATGGGGGAACAGTGAGAAAGTCTCCGCTGACGGTGAATACCCTGAGATTTTTAGATCAGGCCACCACAGCAGTTAGAAACTCAATTTACAATGTGACAACCCTATCACACATTATCACAATGGCCTTGGAGGTATTACAGTCATCCAAATATTATTGTAGTCCTGAACTGAGAATGATCTGTTGTCAGGAAATTTGCTAGAGGTTTTCAAAATGTAACAGGACAATAACAAAAAAAACCATATCAAGTGAAAAAATTCCTCCAGAGCTGGCCAGAGGAGCGCGGAGCAGTGTGTGCTGTGGTTGTTGTTTCTCTCTTCCTCTGTTAACGAATGCAGAGGTGATCTGTTTGTCTGAGGAAGAGAGCAGAGGGGAAGTCTGATTTCCACTCCATTTTATCTGTGCCCCACAGCCCCTGCCAGCCAGCCCCATGTGCTCTCACATGCCGGGGTCCCACAGGAAGCAGCACTCCGTGAAGGGCAAAGGTCAGGGAAGGAGAGAAAGCCACTCATCCTTTCATTCACCACCAAACCAACAAATACACATTAACTGTTATGGCCCTCCTTTCTTTGACCATCTTATAATAATAATAATAATGTTACTCATGATATGATAATGCATTTAACATGGCTTCTTAAAACACTGTGAATTTAGGTATATTTAAAAAAAATGTAGGCCTATAGGGTTGTATTTTAGAGTAGAAAGTTATTAGGGAAGGGAATGTGTTTGTGCTTGTAGTCTTAGCATCTAAACTGCACACAAACTACTAAATTTACTTTCATATTTATACCGTCTGAAAGACTTCATTACCATAGTTTTATATAGTGTGCACAGATGTTATGTTGGATGTATTTCCTATTATAGACTTAGTCATTTAAAAGCATTATTTCCTTTGTATGTTGTGAGTATGACTTCAAACAAATGTTGTAATAGCTCTCATAAGAATAATTACAATGTTAATACTTATGGTGTATTAGAAACTAAGACAATTGTTAATGTGAGGTAAATATGCCTGTGTTGACCGTTTTTTGTCAGCAGATGAGACACAATTTTAAAAAGTCACAATAGGTTTATTGATCCATAGCAAATTAAAGACATAGTGGATGAAAAACAATTTGCATAATCATATATTATCTTAAAAAGAAAACCAAATAAGGAACATATCTGTCCAGCAGAATCAGCTTCATAAAAATAATAGAAATGTAACTTCTAGCATAATTCTTTTCAGTATGATTTCTATTTTAAGGAAGCATGAACACAAAATATAATTTGAGCTACAAAAACTAAGTAAAGCAAAAAAAATCACCAAAATTAAGATTGAGGAGTAACTGAAGCACAAGGACTAAAGTTTAATAAAAAGGGAATATTCTCTGATTTCAAGTATCTCCTTTCACACAAAATACAGATATGCCTGTATAGAATAAAAACATCTCATACATGTCCTGCATGCATGCTTCATTGTAATTTTCCATTAATACCATGTTGCCTAGTTGTATCTATTACAATTATTTAAGTGATATAGCAAGGCGAGCTGTCAACCTAGTGCCTCTCCATGGGAAAAAAATCTGTTCTGCAAGATATTAACAAACTCACATTAAATACTCGGGGTGAGGAAGGGTTGTCACTGGTAGACCCAGTTTCGTGGTAACAGTTTGCACCGGACAGTTTCTCACATTTAAGTTTGTATGCATCCCTCTCCCGCATCAGTCTGTTTAGTTCATGTTTCAGCTGCTCAACCTGTGTCACAAGGTTTGTCTTTTCGTGCTCCAAAACGTGTTTCTGCTGGACACGCTTGTAACGGCAGGACTGTGCGTAACCTCTGTTTTTCAGGGTCCGGCGCTTCTGCTTCAGACGCATCACTTCGTCCTTGCCGAGGCCTCTGAGGAGCCGATTGAGCTCCCTGACGGACATGGACACCAGCTGGTCGTCTGAAAAGTGGTTCTCGGCGTTGGATCGCCTGTCGTGGCGGCTGTGTTGGTGGTGCGCACCGAGGACCTGGTCCTCCGGCGACTGAGGGGACGCGCAACTCATGTCATCTTTAAGATAAGGGTCTTGGCAGTGACTGCTGGGGATGCCTTGCATGTCGGGGTGACCCGGGAGTCCCGGGTAGTGCTGGACAGGCTCGTTGAGGTGGCCGTACCCTTCGTATTCAGCTTGGAAAGGTGGCTGATGGTGGCCATGGGGCACAGATGGGTGTCCCTGCTGCGCCGTGGCGCCGATTAGGGCCTCCATTGCGTCCTCGGGTGTCAGACCAAAAGCTTGAGGGTACATTGGCTGAGGGTAACCCCCATTGTTGGGTATCCAGAACTGGTCGCCCCCGGGGTTATTTCGCTGTTCGTTTAGATTGAGATTTGGTGATGAGGGTACCGAGTTACAAGGCGTGCTGCCAGGGGTGGAGGAAACAGAGTCCGGTCTCTGGAGCTGGCTGCATGGCCCGATGAAGGAGCGGTCTATCCCCTGCATCGCCTCCTTCTTAACGCCGAACTTCATCAAGTCGAAGTCGCTGACGAAATCCATGGGGTTTTTCTGCAGTCCCAAATGCGAATGCGCCTCAGCGGTCATATTAAATGGCAAGCGAGTCCCTACAAAGAGCTCCAAGTGTCCAGAGCTATTTCATACAGTCAGCGAAAGTGCGCTTACTTTCGAAAAATTGCAGTAATTCCAAACTTTGATTTCAGCTCAGAAGGAAAAACAAACATGCGTGCTCAAAAGCCCCCACCTTATAAAACTCTGTGCAAACTGGTGATTTTGCACCGGGCAGCCTACTCGGCTTCAGTCGCCACGCACTAGAAGCCAACTGATGCCAGCGGACTGCACTGGACGCACCTCTGCTTGCTCAGGGGGAAGCGCACTTTCTTCATAAAGCTGCATTGGCATGATGTCACGCCTTCTAGGCTACACCTCCACGCTCCTCTCCAATAAAAACACGCGGAGAAGGGCGATTTGCATAAAAGCTGCTACGAGTCTGTCCCCACGAGCTGTACGTGATGATCATTTGACCAAAACCTATAAATGTCTGCACAGCGGCACATTATGTCCTGCAATGGGTTTTGTTTTCCTGTTGGACTTTTTACATTTAAGCCTATTTATCCCACACAGGAGTGTTTAGATGCATCACAGTGTGTATAACGCCTGGTCAAATACCTACACACCGAGTCTTGTCTAGGCAGTGGCCTGCTGTTATTGTTTATCAAGCAAATCCACTAAACATATGGGATCACTTGCCCACTTACAAAATATATTAAACCAATTTAGCATACTTTTATTTCAGCCTTAATTTCATTTATATTTATGTCACAGATTTCACTTTTAAACAACAAAAAGGAGGCTGTAAAACAATTCATTTGACACTATTGTGGTCGCTGTTCTCCCTAGTTCCTACAGAGGTACCATTGACATCTTGTGGCCACAAGCCTACACTGCAGAAGTCCCAATGTCAATACCCACTTTTAGCTCTGTATGAGTGCAACAGGAAGCAATAGGTATTATGTGGCCGGTAAACTGGGGCTCATGCTTTATATGAAAATCAATAAATTGAGTGTTGTTCAAGCCTTGGTTATAAGCCAAACATTAGATGCAGGTTAGATGAACACATTTTATCATCACATCACAGTGTTTTCTTTTGTGTTTTGTGATATTTCCAGGCTCTATCACTCCTGTTTTGAACATTACAATGCTGAATTCTGGGTTATTCTCATGCAGGATTGTGCATATATAGAACATGTGCAAACAGAGCTCAAACCATCTGTGTGAGATCCCCTAAGACACTTTTACAGTGGGTCGGCCCTACAACAGCCTAAGAAGGGCAAAGCATACGACCAGAAATCCTGAACTCCTGACAATAGCTCAGCAACATCTCTGACACAATGAAAAACCTGGCATGTTCCAGAATGTGCTGTCTGATTTAGAGTATTAATCAACTTTTTAATCAAAGTCCGCTGTTACTCAGAACAATGCCTGGAACGACCCATTTTGCTGTGTATTTCAGTGTGAAATAGACTATAACCAGCATGCACAACATTTGCTTCCTTCCTTCCTTAAATATGGGCCATAATTGACACCTGTTTCCTCACAGAATCAATCACCTCACTAATTGAACACAACATTGCTATTATTTTTAACATGCCCCTTTCAATTATAGATTCAATTACACAGAATGAGCAGTATGCATGTCATGACTGTGGGGTGTGTTGGTTTTCTATGACTCTACAACACTTAATTATTTGCCATGTAGAAATATGATTAATGAGGTTAGTGATGTTGGACTGCTATTATTTTGAACACAACTGTATGTAGGTTTAGGTCTGCCAATTTTATTAAAATAGGCAGGATTTACATGCTGCCTGAGAGGTTGAAAGTACAGATGCTTTCACATTCCAAGAACTTCTTTACATGACCTATTTTTGCCATCAAAAACTGATGCAGAAACTACATATAATAGAAGACACTGTTAGTAGCAAATTTAAAATATGACCACCTTTAAAATGTAACCTAATTTAAGTTCATCCAATGCAGGCTGACACATAATGCGTGTCTTCCAGGAAGCTGCAACATCCATAGACACCCCGAGATAATACAGAGTTTTGATCTATTTGATGCTGCATAACACAGCCTAAATACTCCAACAATTAACTGGCTGTAACTGATTGATCATTGACCAAAAATGTGACTACTGGACCATTTAAAAATGTAATATGCACTGTTGAAACAAGATGCACAGAAAACCAGTGATAGCTTTAGCCTTAAGAAGTAATAAGAGAAAACTAAATATCAACACTGGACAGTTTTTTTTGGTGGAGGCCTTACTGTGGCATTCTGGAAGAAATGTACCATGTAATTGTCTCCTTTTCTTTCTGTATACACAACATCTTTCCCACATGGCAATTTGGGTACTGTGTGTTTCAATGGCTATTTTGTAAACACAAAGGGCCATAACTAAGAGTTCACTTCACTTACCTTCCAGGCCACATATAACGAAAATGGAGCGAACAAGTAGCATTATGAGAAAAGCCATGGCCAGACAACATAAAGGAGAAGTCATGATTGCTGGAGAACAACTCAGGTATGGAGAGAGAGGGGGGAATAAGGCTTATCATAGATTCAGGGTTTAGGTTAAACATATGGCTGATTTAAACTTTTTAAGGTTGAGACTACACAATGGAAAACTAATCAAGGACCGACTCTACCACCTGCGCACATATCCTAACTGCTTTGTGGCAAAGGAACTTATAGACTGGCTTGTGAGCCATAAGGAAGCTCCAGATCGAGCAACAGCTGTCTGCTTAATGCAGCACCTTATGGATCATGACATCATTCACCATGGTAAGCAGTTTCAGCAAGGGCATATTCAGTACAAATGCATTGTATTTATTTTTATTGTAATGATTTATTTAGAGACCCACTTATTTCAAAACTTTTTAGAAACTCTTTGTTGCCTTTTTTTTAGTCTGTGATAAGAGGCCAGTATTGAAGGATGCCAAACTGCTGTACCGTTTCCGCAAGGATGATGGCACATTTCCATTTAATGCAGAGGTGAAAATCTTCATGCGAGGACAAGGACTCTATGAACAGTAAGAGCTGCTGTTTGATCTGTGTTAGGGTTCTATTGTTTGTCCTTGAAGTGTACTGTTAACCACTGTGGTGATCATATAGTACACACTAACATGATAAATAGGCTGGGGCTAAAATTTTACACACAGCTAAACTGTCTCCTGTGAGATATACTGTATATTGGTAACTATGTCTGTTAAAATGCTCCTTTAAGCCCTTTTTAAAAGTAATTTGCAAGTTATAATGTATTTGATCTGTGTTTCTGTGTCTGTTTCTTTAGTCTCATTGGGGACGAGAACTCTATTCTGCAGCTAAGAGAGGAGCATGGTGTTGCATATCAGCACTCCTTTCCTGGCTGCCAATTGATTGACTGGCTCCTTCAGAACGAAGAGGCACAGAGCCGGCGTCAGGGAATAGAGCTGTGCCGCACATTGCAGGAGCATGGCATCATTCAGCACGGTGAGGGGAATCCTTATTTGTCCTTTGATGTGCGGCACCAGGAATAAGCGAGCTGCCGGTGGTTGCCAGTGGCTGCTGACACTGGGGGCCAGTTGGGATTTTGCAATCTAAAGCAAATACACTCATCAACTCTTTGTGATAAAGCCCATTTATTCTAAAAACTAACTGTTTTGTGCTATCTCTTACCCACTCCCACCTCTAGTGACAAAGAAGCATGATTTCTTTGACAGTGGACTGCTCTATCAGTTCTGCATCAATTTTCGCCGCAGACGCCACCTATCTGAATTGTTAAATGACAGTGAACGAGATGCCAACGAAGGTGTGGCAGTGTTGACACGAGAGGACAACCTTCTTGATAGTCCCTTTGCTCTGCACACAAAAAAAGGCGACAACTCTCCAACTTTTCAGTCTGGTATCTGCCTTTATTTACAATTTATACACTTTGTTGTAAATGCTTCTGATCGCATAATACTTTTCCTACTCATTTAATTACAGTGGGGTCAAGTAAAGATCTGAAACAGGTTACCAGTGGGCGTCGAAGCAGCTTGAATTCCCTTCAGCTTCACTCTGCTGGATTTCCACTTTTTGTCCAGGTGTCTTCAACCTCAGTGGTATGCAATCCTAAATCAGGTAAGTGTGTAATTAATATTCATGTAACATGTTTCAAAAGGTCTTTAAAGACAAAGTATTTGGTATACTGAGGTCCAAAACCAATATCTTTTAATTGTTGTTGTTTTTTTTACAGTACTTAGAAGAAATTATACATGTGAAGAGTTATTGGCACCTGGTGCACCTTTCATCAAGAAAGTGTTGACGGTGAGTTACTGTAATGATTTAATCAGGGCTATTTAAACAGTGTTCATTCAGTAAAAACAGTCCTACAAAGTTGAAAAGTGGATAATTAAAACATTAATCTGTGATGTCAGTAAGGGACAGACCAAAAAAAAAAACTTTAAAATAAAAAAAGTACTTGGGGTTACATTTGCCTGCAGGTCCTGAGCTATCAACACAATTCTCATCTGTTAACCATTTAAAAACAAAGCAGCAACATACTTAGGTTGATTCATAGTTAACATTAGAAACAAAATGAAACACACTTCTGGAGATTATTTTTCCATGTGGACTAATAAAGTTGTATCTTAACAATATCAAACTATATAAATTCCATTTAATTTCTACATAATATGTAATTTATTTCACCCTCCGGCCATCACAGGTGATAGGAGATGCCCTGGGCTGGGGCTTTGTTGTCAGAGGCACAGCTCCCTGTTATGTGCAGGCTGTTGACCGTGGAAGCCCTGCAGCAGCTGCTGGAGTTAAGGTAAGATATACGTTACACACATGAGACTGAAAATGGTAGAACTTAAACCTCAAAGGAGTTTGAAAACAGCACATATTTGACTTTGAGACAAAAATAAGAGCTTGTTTGTAGCCTACTTCACATCATCTTTTTTTAGGTGCGGCAGTTTGTTTGCCAGGTGAATGGACAGTGTGTCCTCTACCTGGACTACAGGAATGTCTCAAGATTGGTGATGACAGGGCCTCGGACCGCTGTAGTGGAAATTATGGAACCTCTGGAATGACAACAACTGTCTTGAAATATAACTATTATTACAGACACAACTACATTTGCTGGACTGAAATATAACATTGTAAATTGTATTTTTTTTTTCAACTGTATACTATGGCAGAGTTCATGTGTTTGTCATTAGTGGGGTGGGGGATCAATCAATGAACATGATTGATTATCTTGGTTGCAGCAAGAGTAGGTAAACTACAAAACAAAGGCTGTGGTGTTTCTATGAAGGTCAATTCCTAAGTAATAAATGTTACCTTTTATGACTGAAAATATAAAACATTGTATTAATACGAGGAACACAATAAATACTAACTTTTGGCTGTCCTGATTCAGCCCATGCCCAGCTGCTACGACTTCCGTCTTTTTGTCGTCGCCATTTTGGACTGAGAGTTGACTCACTTGGAATGGCTAGCTAGATAACGCTCTGGATAACGTTAGCTAGCAGACTGGCCTGACCCACCAGTGTAGTACACATAAGTGTTCCTGTCAGTCATCATTTTGAAGTATACAGTTCTCATGAGATGTGCATATTTCTGTCCCGCCTTTTGTTCCTCCAGCTAGCTAAAGGCTGCCGCTAAACAGATGAGATAGCTAACTACCTAGCTAGCTAGCCAGCCGTGGAGCTGAGCATCAGCACTGGCTTTGAGGAGAGCGAACATCACTTGCATCAATCTGCACGTCCCGACCTGCCGGTTAACATCTTTGTTAGCCATTTATATAGTGAGGCAGGCAACCATTGTAAAGCTAGTCCACAGACGTATCATAAGGTGAGTAAAACGCATCGATTGAATTAGCTAGTCTGTGAAAATGGAAAAACAAATAACGCTAACCGGCTATGCAACGCTAGCGTTGGTGTTAACTTAGCTAGCTAGCTAGCTAGCTAAGTAACATGAGCTGTCCAAGCCGACATGAGCGGGCAACACAGCTAATGTTGGCTAACGGTACGCTAGCCAAAAAAAAAAGCTAACCACATGTACTGTAAAACTTTTGATTCCCCAAATCCAAGGAACATGAAAGGTCACAGATCTGCTCTGTTTCAGTAACGTTATGTGTGATCAAGCCAGCATTTAACCAATAACGAAAGATGACTTGAAGCGTGCCCGCTGAGATAGGACTGGGCCCCTATAGAAACTAAAGTATTGAATCTAGGTAACGTTAATTGTGTTGACAGTGATTTATCGACCGGAGACGTGCGTTGAAAAGGCGTGTCAATGCCTTTTTTAAAGTCAGTATCTAATGATGTTGGTAATTATCGATTGAACTACAGTGTTAAATTTGAAAAAAGATAATATCGTAATTTGCTTGCTGTGATTTGGCTTAACATGAAGCCAAACGTTACCTCGACTAAAAATAAGTTTGTTTTCTGTTTGTTTCTGTTTGTAAGATGTATCAGCTTCCAGTGAACAACCTCACACGAATCAGGAAGGCAAGGAAACAAGTGAAAAAAGCACTTGGAGACATTGGACTGGAGTACTGCAAGGAGGCAGCAGAGGTTAGTTGATTTTAGTTGCATGCGAGTAGAAACTCTAAATTAGCTCATTATTAGCAGATTATTATTTCAACAGTTATCATTGTCTCTAATCTCTGTAACAGTCTGAAATGTCTATTTAGAAAATATGTCATCTCAAATGTGAGGCCAATTTAAAATCTAAAGGCAATTTAAATCTATGCCAACTAAGCAGTATTTCTCCAAAGCCTATCTTTTCAAATATTTCCACAGGAGTTCAAAGAGTTTTGTCCTGATGAGCAATTTGTAAAGGGCAGTCTTTGCCTTGATATCTGTGCCTGGGATCCATCATACTCTAAAACACAGGTAATCTTACTTCTGTGCCCAAAGCCTTTTCAAATGCTGATGTGCATCACTATATTTGTCCTAATGCCATTGTTTTCCATGATTTCTTTTAGGAATACAGATCGAAGCCATTTTGCTGCACAGAGTGCCCATTTTCTTCCAAATACTACTCGGGCTACAAGAATCACTTCCGCAATGTACACAGGAAAATCTTTGATAGTAAAATTCTGCTTAACTGTCCATACTGCACATTCACTGCAAGCAAGAGAACTTTGGAGACGCATGTTAAAATATTCCACATACCCAGTTCAGCAAGGCAGAATTATGGGAACTCACAGGGAACTGCACTGGGAAGGAACGATAAAACGTTTCTTGATAGGGTCAGACAGGGAGATGGTGTGGAGAAAGCAATGTACTTTTGCAAAAAATGCACGTTCCGGGACACACTCTACAATGTTGTGAGAAGGCACATCTACAGGGAACATTTTCAGCATATTGTGTCACCATATCTTGGTATGGTTTCTGAATCATCTTTAAAAAATGGTGCTAATTCTGTCAATGGCAACAACATCCTCTGTAAACGCTGTCAGTTTTCCACTCGTAGCTATGAGGCTCTAGTGCAGCATGTTGTAGAGTACCACGAGCGCATTGGTGCTCAAGTGACCACCATGATTGGACATGCTAAAATTGTTGTCGCCAAGTCTCAATCCTTACCAGTTGCTTCTCAGAAGGCCCCTCTGATTGTTAGCAGGGGCCACACAACTAGGACTGACCCATTAGCACAACCAGTAATTGGCTATTTAAAGCCAGTGGCCCCTTCTGTTAAAAAACAGTCTTTCACCGCAGCCAGTCAGGTGCGTGTCACAGTTCCTGGCAAGAGCACTGTGGCTGAGAATAATGTTGCTGGTGTAAACACAGCACAGACACAGAAGTGGAAGATATGTACAGTTTGCAATGAGCTTTTTCCTGAAAACCTCTATAATGCTCATTTTGAGAATGCACACAAGGCAAAGAAAGTGTGGGCACTGGCCAAGTACATCATGAAAATACACAACTTCACCAGCAAGTGTTTGCTTTGCAACCGCTATCTTCCAAGTGATACACTGCTTAACCACATGCTAATCCACGGGCTCACCTGTCCACAGTGCCACTCTGCTTTCCACAATGTTGAGAAAATCATTGAGCATGTGGCTCAGGCTCATCCTGATGACTTTGTTGGACCCCCTGGTGCATCACCTCTAACATTTGATCTCACCATTAAACAAGATAAGTCCAGTAACGTACAGCTTGTTGTGCTCACATTTAATATGAAGGAAACTATCAATGGTCAAGATCAGTCTGCAGCTGCTCAAAATAGTATTCCACCTCTGGTCAAGCTAACTGCTCCCAGAATGATTGAAAAAAAAAGTGAACCACTTAGAAGTTTCCCCTCACTGGCTCACAAGAGTGAGGTTGGGAAGACTTTGTGTCCGCTGTGTTTTACCATCCTCAAAGGTCCCATCTCTGATGCTTTGGCTATGCATCTGAGGGAGCGACATCAAGTGCTCCAAACGATGCATCCTGTTGAAAAAAAAATGACATACAAGTGCATTCATTGCCTGGGAGTGTACACCAGTAACATGGTGGCCTCCACAATCACGCTGCATCTTGTGCAGTGCAGGGCTGTTGGTAGGAACCAGGCAAGCCAAGGCTTCAAGTCTGCCTTGACTCTCAACTCATCTGGGGCTGGCTTCCTCAAGAGGCAGCCACCAATGCTGGCCATGTCCAACCCCAAGAGGCTAAAACTAAACAAGGAGTCAAAGATTTCCTCCACAACTGTTGGAAATCAGTCTGAATCTGATGGCCTTGCTCTGGATCCTAGAAGCTATGAGCACAAGACGTATGAGGCCAGGAAAAATTTCCTGACGTCTTATTTCAACCGGCGCCCATATCTTTCTCCCCAGGAAGAGGAGAAGCTGTCTGCAAGTCTGTGGCTCTGGAAATCTGACATTTCTAGTCACTTTGCAACCAAGCGAAGGATGTGCGAGAGAAAGTGCCAGACCATGAAGCTGTCTGTGCTGCTCGGCTTTGACATGCATGCTGTAAAGAAAGTTAAACATAACTTGATATTTGTGGAGAGCAGCACCTTAGAGGGGAGATCTGGAGGCCTCAAGTCTGGTACTCCAAGCACAGACCAAAACAAGCAGTGTGAGACACTAAACTGTACGTTAAAACTCAGAACATGCACAGAGACCATTTCCATTGACTCAGACAGTGAGCCAGAAACGGAGGATAGACCAACTGAGAATGGAAATGTTGACACAAACCAAGACGAAATTGTAAAATCTGAGGAGCCAGCAAACCTGACAGAAGAGACGGAACCCTTAAACACGGACGATCCGTCTAGAGAGGAGAGCTCTTTGCAAGATGGGAAAGCAAATGCTTGCATGACTTTCTGTTAGTGTCACTCCTTAGCAGTGTGGCATGGCTGAGAAACAGTGTATGGATTATGAAAAAAACATACGTCCGCCGTCAGTTAAAAATCACAAATATTTGGTCAAATGGCACTAAAACTGTTCAGTTCTAGATGTTGACCTTTTTACCAGTGTTGGAAAGGACAAAAGTTACATTATAGTGCATATATATGGCATATGTAAGTGACATTGTATATATTTTAGCCATTGTTCTTTTGTTAGTTTCTTCATACAATCTGTTATTCACCTTTTTAACCGTCACAAGACTTATGAAATGATTATCCAAACTTGCTCACTTCCATAGTTTTTTTTTTTTCTCCTCAATTATGACAACTGTATCATATTGTCATTTGACCTTTAGAACGTATAGGATATGCTAATCACATATGTTCATGTTTTATTAAATATGTTTAATAAAAACATTTAATTTTTTTCCTACACCAACCACTCAGTCTGACAATTATCTTTTGTGCCAGGTCTTATGGAAACAGCCAATTTTAAGATTTTATTTATTTATTTAAACCATGCATAATCTTATCAGGAAAGTAATGGCAGATAAGCCTACATTTCACTTTTAGCTGGAGAACTTTATAGGGTGCAGTGTTGAGGAAATTATGCTGAACGTTTAAAAGAAATCTTGTTTTTGTAAAAGTGTGCTTAAAAGCTTTCTTTACAAAAGTAAAAACACTGCAAACTTAAGACTTGCTAACTTGATTAAAATATCTCATCAGCTTTTTTTACGTCACATCATTCATTAAGATGCCATACTTTTTAGTATAAAAATGAAACGATGCAAGCCTATTTGAAGCCCGTTCAGGTCGATTTGTGGATGTGCAATTTACCAAGAACGAACGTACATTCCCTTCCAATGATTTTGCTTTAATTTCACGGGCCCCTTAATTTCCGGTCGGTCTCAGACGTTGATTGGTACAGCTGGAGGAAGAGGCGGGACTTCTGGCTGGTACAGTAGCAGAATTGGCCAACCGCCAGCGTGCATCACAGTCCAGGCCACAGAGTCTGCAGCTGCAAAAATGTCCATATTGTTTCTGCATTCACAACTACAGCTTTTAGTAACTCTTTAGCTGCACTCTTTAAGGGAAAAACAACCTTTTAGCAGTTAAGTATAACTGTCAATGACAATTACCTCATATCCGTCCTATGGATGTAGTTTGTCACGTAAGTCTGTTTTGATGCGTTTCCTATGGACTATTTATAAAAGCTAGTTAGCACGTGAAGCTAAACCTGGTAGTTTACGTGAAATGTAGCCAGAGCTGTCAAAGATGGCAGGTTGCCATCAAGACACACGTATCTGGCTTCATATACATCGTAATGATTTAATGTCACTGAAGTGTTGTAATGCTGAGCTTGTAAACCTGTTATTTAGCTAATATTTGTTGTTAGCTCGCGCTTATCTTCAAATGGTTGCTACAGTATTACATCTTTGGATGGATTTTTCTTAGCATTCCGGTTATTCATTAGTTTGTATTAATTTCTGTACAATAATCAAATCTACCAGCAGATGCAGTGAACATTTACAAATATTTTGTGTGCTAATGGAGTGCAGCAATTTCAAATCAAGCTGAAACGTAACTGTAACGTTAATGTGACTGACAGACTTAAAGTTCTCTGTGATGGATTACACAACATAAGCAATTTTCACCAGTCTCCTGATATATTTTTATCTCGTACAGAAATGAAATTAAACCAATTGATGCTAAAACACAGGAATATGTTGTATTGGAGGAATTAATGTAACTTGTTCTCATCCTTGTATGCTTCCAGGCTGCTATTGCTTGCTGCAATATAAGGAGAAGGAGATCTAATGTGACAGCTGACAGACTGAAAAGGAATGGCAGGAGAAACCATGGGGTCTGAGTAGACTGGCTGTGTGTTGGGGCTTCACGGTGTGGAAATAATGTCATACAGTAACCGAGAGCTGGTGGAGTTCTTTATAAGCTACAAGCTGTCTCAGAAAAACTATTCAACCTCTCTGCTGAGGCCAGAGGAGGCTGGCGGAAGGACTGAAGGAGACAAGGCCAACTCACCTGCCAGTAAAGGCCTGCTAGTCAACAGCAGAAATGGGGGTGGCCAGCCAGGGATGTCGTTGCCTCAACGTGGTGACATAGAGGCTGTAAAAGCAGCGCTTCGGGACTCAGCAAATGAGTTTGAACTGCTCTTCACACAAGCGTTTAGTGACCTTTCCTCGCAGCTAGACATCACTCCAGACACAGCTTACCACAGCTTTAAGAGCGTGATGGACGAGGTGTTCAAGGATGGAATCAACTGGGGTCGTGTAGTGGGCCTATTTGCATTTGGTGGCGTTCTGTGTGTAGAATGTGTAGAGAAGGATATGACTGAGCTGGTTTCCCGAATCGCAGACTGGATGACCATGTACCTGGATGATCACATTAGTCCATGGATCCAGAGCCAAGGAGGATGGGTGAGTCAGCATGGGAAGATCCCAACATGCAGCTTTGTTCATTCTACTGTGACTGTGTCATGGGATGTTTTGATTCTATACAGATCGGTATCCCCATGAGTTCTACACAGTGAGGTAAACCGATAGTAAAGTTGCATTAGTACTTGGTTTGGGCAGATATCCCGAGTTGAGGTATTTGAATTATCTGGAGTTGAATCAACAAGAAGTTGTATCAACTATGTCACACAATTTACAGGTGAAACTAAAAAAATTAGCATATGGTGCAAAAGTTAATTCATTTCAGTAATTCAACTTAAAAGGTGAAACTAATATATTGTATAGACTCATTACATGCAAAGTGAGATATTTCAAGCCTTTATTTGATACCATTTTGATGATTATGGCGTACAGCTTATGAAAACCCCAAATTCAAAATCTCCGAAAATTAGCATATGGTGCAAAAGTTAAGTATTGTAGGCTCAAAGTATCACACTCTAATCAGCTAATTGTTCCAAAACACCTGCAAAGGGTTCCTGAGCCTTTTAATTGGTCTCTCAGTCTGGTTCAGTGGAATTCACAATCATGGGGAAGACTGCTGACCTGACAGTTGTGCAGAAAACAATCATTGACACCCTCCACAAGGAGGGAAAGCCTCAAAAGGTAATTGCAAAGGAAGTTGTATGTTCTCAAAGTGCCGTATTAAGAAACATTAATAGAAAGTTAAATGGAAGGGAAAAGTGTGGAAGAAAAAGGTGCACAAGCAGCAGGGATGACCGTAGCCTGGAGAAGATTGTCTGGAAAAGGCCTTTCAAATGTGTGGGGGAGCTTCACAAGCAGTGGACTGAGGCTGGAGTTACTGCATCAAGAGCCACCACACAGACTGGTCCTGGACCTGGGCTTCAAATGTTGTATTCCTCGTCAAGCCGCTCCTGAACAACAAACAACGTCAGAAGCGTCTTACCTGGGCTAAAGAAAAAAAGAACTGGTCTGTTTCTCAGTGGTCCAAAGTCCTCTTTTCTGATGAGAGCACATTTTGCATCTCATTTGGAAACCAAGGTCCCAGAGTCTGGAGGAAGAATGGAGCGGCACACAATCCAAGATGCTTGAAGTCTAGTGTGAAGTTTCCACAGTCTGTGTTGGTTTGGGGAGCCATGTCATCTGCTGGTGTTGGTCCACTGTGCTTTATTAAGTCCAGAGTCAGCGCAGCCGTCTACCAGGACATTTTAGACTACTTTAAGCTTCCTTCAGCAGACAAGCTTTATGGAGATGCTGACTTCATTTTTCAGCAGGGCTTGGCACCTGCCCACACGGCCAAAAGTACCAAAACCTGGTTCAATGACCATGGGATTACTGTGCTTGATTGGCCCGCAAACTCTCCTGACCTGAACCCCGTAAAGAATCTATGGGGCATTGCCAAGAGAAAGATGAAAGACACGAGACCGAACAATGCAGAAGAGCTGAAGGCCGCTATTGTAGCATCCTGGTCTTCCATAACACCTCAGCAGGGCCACAGGCAGATAGCATCCTTGCCACGCCGCATTGAGGCAGTAATTCATGCAAAAGGGGCCCAAACTGAGTACATATGCATGATTATACTTTTAAGAGGGCTGACATTTCTGTATTTAAAATCCTTTTTTTTATTGATTTCATGTAATATGCTAATTTTCTGAGATTTTGAATTTGGGGTTTTCATAAGCTGTATGCCATAATCATCAAAATGATATCAAATAAAGGCTTGAAATATCTCACTTTGCATGTAATGAGTCTATATAATATATTAGTTTCACCTTTTACATTGAATTACTGAAATGAATGAACTTTTGCACCATATGCTAATTTTTTGAGTTTCACCTGTAAACACTGAACACACTGAAAATCTACCTTTTTAAGTATCAGATACTCACTACCTGTAGCTTGATTTTATATACATTGTTTCATATTTAAAGTATTGCAGATATATTTAAAGGTTAGTACAATTGCCTTATGTACTAGATGCTCTGACAACAAACATGCACACATGCAACATGATTTTCTCATATTAGAGCTGGTTTAAAAAAGCACTTGTTCATTGCAGTTTTATAGGTAAACACTTTCAAAAACAAAAAACATATTTTTAAAGAATGCACATACACATATTTGTACAGAGCTGCAAAAGTGCCAATATTATAGGGCACAGCTGTAGTTTTTTGGTTGAGTATTCCTTTAATGTGGTCGAAAGAAAATTAGACATTGTCCAATAACAACAATTCTCTTTTTCTGTCTGAATCAATTTGATCTGATTCCAGGACTGCTTTGCTGAGGTTTTTGGGCGAGACGGCGCTGCAGAAGCGAGGAGATCTCAGGAGACTATGAGAAGATGGCTGCTAGTTGGAGTGGCGCTGCTAATGGGAATGCTGGTTGGTGTGGTCATCGCTAAGAAACAGTGAAGGTGGTGCATCTCGTTCACCACGGCACACCCTGTATAAAGCTACGCCAACAAAAATAAAACTAAATAGTTAATGTTTACAAAAAGGCCAGTCTGCTTGTGCACTGACAGAATGTGGATTGGCTAAAGCAGTTTGTGGAAGTATCCATAATATGTAGCTTGGTGAGATAGTACACTTCTCATCCCGCTTTGTCCTGTCTTTTTATTTTTTATTTTTTAAACACAGCAGATTTTGCGATTTGTTATAAGGGTGTTGATCTCCAGAATGGAAGTGCTTTAATGAACCTGATAAGCTAACAAACCAATTCAGCTGGTTTGATGAGACTGCTAATATTTTATTTTTTTCCTTTGTGCGTTATCCAAGGACCAATTTTGATTACTTACAAACAGACGGGCAGCATATAAGTTATACTTCCTTTTCACTGTGTAATGCTCTGCTCCTTTTGTTGGATGTACTGGAGTTTTAGGCATGCTTCAAGAAGTAAATATATTTATGTTTTGTGTCTTTATTTTATTTGTTGTATCAAAATTCACACACATCTTACCGAACTGAGATCTCAGTCCATCGACTGTAATTGTGCAAAAAATCTCCCATAGTACTCCCATAGCACAGTCATTTCCTGTATTATTACATAAAGAAAAGTACTGAATCACTGCTCACATCACATATTTACTTAGTGATTCAAATTAATAGGATTAAGTGACACAAAATGGTAATTCAGTTAGATTATCAGGTG
The DNA here is from genome assembly GCA_026937815.1 of Etheostoma perlongum. Classification (NCBI taxonomy): domain Eukaryota; kingdom Metazoa; phylum Chordata; class Actinopteri; order Perciformes; family Percidae; genus Etheostoma; species Etheostoma perlongum. The sequence goes on from CM049374.1 coordinate 9,881,620, forward strand.
AGGAAAGTTTGACATTGTAAGCCCAAATTGTCTCTTTTTCAGGTACAGAGGGAACTTATTTACATGTAATAAATTCAACATTTGATAGGTAGTGTTGTGAATCCTTTGGGAGATGAGATGCATTGTTAAGATTGTCTAAAAAAACTGATTCTATGTCTCATGGACCAATTCATAAGTAGCTTGCATGAAAAGAGTAATTCCAGCACACAGTTCTGTTCCCAGTCGTGTCAAAGTAATAAAAAGTTCCAAGCCCATATACAATATATACTGATATGCTGATACATCAATGAATACATCGGACATCTAAAGCAAAAAATATCCAAATAGATGTAAGTTTTGTGAAAGGACACATTCAACTATTTTGCACAATGGAATGGATTAAAAATGTCTTTAACCAGATAAACTACACTCATATTCTTTCTATTGACATACTTTTATGTTCTTGTCGAGTAGCAACAACAAGCTATACCTAAAATGGGCCCAAATTTACAGAATCTTAATTAACAAGAAGGGTTTTATTTCATATTTTGGGTTAGGGCTGAAGAATTAATGGGGATTTTACCAAAATCATAATTCATTATTAAATATTCTGACACTACAGAACTGTTGTGGCCTACAAATTGGACAGACATGATCATTTAAATATATTTTCCAATGAAAATGGAACTAATAATACAAAAAAGGATCATTCCCTCCAATATCCTAAAATCAAAGGTGATATCAGTCAAAATAATCACAATTAGATATTTTCCAAATCATTCAACCTTATTCTTGAACTAATTAGTCTCATGTCGTGGTCTAAAAAAGTGTAAAGCCTTCCTAAATTCATATTCAGCTCAGTTTTATTGTAATATGCATTAGCAATGTACATGACACACACACATATAAATGTGCATTATCTCTAACTGCAGTGTGTAGTTTTACATCCTCTGACAGTGGGTGAAAGACTGGAGCTGCAGCGTTGTGTTCTTACCTTTCGGGGGTGCACTTGTACCACATGTTTTAAAAGGAGAACACTACATCAAGCTGAGGTAGTTGCATTTAGGTCTAGTTTAGTCTATTTCTGGCTGCAAACATAACAGGGCAGTGTTGATTGGTGTTCTTTTAGAGATGCATCTGTTTCCTTCTTCAGGAAGGCTGTTTGAAATTACACACAATCAAAACATGAATTGGCAGAGGATGATTAGAATCTAGTGTCAAAGATAACTCATTATCAAATCACTTGATTCCCTGTTACAATAGTTTCTACTATATCTAAAGACATTGTACAGCTCTGCAGGATAAAACAGGCTGAATGAGAAAAGAGACAAACACTGAAGGCGCCAAAGAGAGAGACTGCTGATGGCCTTGTGAGTGAACATGAGCAGGCCTGTGGTTGCTAATCTATCCCTGTCATTTGTTGCCATTTCCCCAGTGCAGAGCTGGCGGCTGCAGCAGATAAACAGGGAATAGAGACAGTTAATGTTTTTCACATTTCATTTGTACTTTTTTTTTAAATTTAATCATTTATCTCTTGATTGTTTTACAAATTCTGATCACTATAAAGGAAGGAAACCAATGTTGATTTTGAAGGTTTCTCTGCTGTAGTGTGATTTAGGGTAAATTTGGGCAAATCCGGTAAATGGATTCAAATAGAAACCCCCTTTGTTACTTCAGGGCATCAATACATTCAATTCTCATCGTCAAGGTCCTGGGGGAATTAAGGGAGTTAATAACTATGGTTGACTGGCAATGAAATTAAGCAACACTAAGAAGAAAACGTTGGTTGGTGTGGTTTTGTTCTACTCAGGTGTTCAAAATGCTTATAATCAATGTTTCTGCCTCAGAGTGGGTTTACCACAACACCCATTGAAGTGGCTGTGTGTTTGTGTTATGTGTCATGAGTGGGTGGCGAGCCCAGATGTTTACAGTGAAAGTCTTATTTCTCCTTGATGTCTGCAATGAAGCATGCACAAATCAGCTATGAAAACAAAATCATCGAAGTGTAGGATCATTTATACATTTGTCTCAAGTGAAGCGTTCTGTGTGTACCCACAGATTATGGAACCTGACTGGATAAATTTGACCTAAAAATGACTCATTGAATTTTAAAACAATGACGGAACGTTTTCTTTTATAACATGTCTGTCTTGCTTAAAACTGAAACCAATAAAGATATATTTTTACAGCAGTCCTTTTTTGCCTTCAGATACCAATTATTTGAACTCTTGTTGGTGTCATGTCCTTATAGGCCTACCTAAAGTATACATGGTGCCCCTTAATGACTAACTGACAGGGAGTGTGAGAGTGGCGGTGTCAACAGCAGGTGGATGGTTTTGAGGTCTGTGGCCTCAGTGATAACCTATCAGTCATCTCCCAGTCCACGGGCAACCCCAGCCCTGCTGCTCATCAAAACACACTGCACATTCTCTACATACCATACAGCTAAAGTTTTTTGTGGCATAGCGTTTACGTGATAAAACGTAAGACATACTCTAAAAAAGTCATTTGGAGTATTGTACTCATTAACAGTGGTGGAATGTAACACATTCAATTTACTGTACTTCAGTTTTCTTTCTTTTTCTGCTACTGATAACCTCTACTCTGCTACATTTTTACAATATAGATATTATATTTTATGGAATTTGATACATTGTTGTTGCAGATTAAACACTATTTCAAGTTCCAGCTCCAGTATAAAAATGTTTATTGTATGAGTAAACTTTAATGTGATATACAATATAACTCTGACAAGGGCTGTTCTGCTTTATAATAAATACTTTTACATTTGATACTTCATATTTTTTATATTATATTTTTTAAGGTTATACTTGTAATATTTTCACAAGATCGTGATTTTACAAGTATTTTTACTTGGTTGTGAAAACATGGTGGTGGTATTGCTACTTTTACTTAAGTACAGGATTTTTATACTTAATACTTATTTCAGGTCATTCAAGGCATTTAGTCTTCAGCTTTCTATCTTTGGCCTCTATATTTCGAAAGGAACAAATACACTTCATGTAAGAATATGTGATGTCATGAAACATATCGTAACTGTAGCCTCTAACCTTTCCTTTCAGCATGAGTTAAACATCAAAAATCACCCCCTTTTATGAGCATACAAACAGTGACGAGTAATAACAAATACAAACATGACCTTGTGTGTGTTCATCTACTGGCAGGGCTGGCTACATATGAAACCCAGGCCTAATTGTTGCACTTTAGTTGAATGTTTGTCACTTCTGCAGAGTGGAGAATTTGCATACCCGCTAACCCCTACATTACACTGTCAAAGTGAAGCACGGCCTGTACAAAGAGACTATTATACCTGAGCAGGGGAGTACAATAACCCCACACAGGAGCCTTTACTGTAGTTAGGTCACAGATGAACTGGGAATTCAAATGACATCAAAAACTAAAGACTTCATGACTCCAACAGAATAAGTCACACATTTTATTATTTTCTCTGTAGAGTTTCAATATAATATACATTTTGCAAATACAAAAGAAACTTGTGTAACAACAAAACCAAAGTAAGATTTCACATTATGAATAGCAGGCAAAGTATTACGACTTGGGCAGTCAAATACAATTTGTGTTCATTTTTACAGCTGAAAAATATTCCCTAATCAGTGTGTTTACAGGTGCAGCAACCTCAGTAGAGTGATTGTATCTGAATGCAAACATACTTGATCAAGATCATATCAAATACAGTGACATTGAACAGAAAACTCCAGTCATCCAGTGTAGAAACATATATGTACAAATTCACACAAATAACTGGCAAGCAAGCGTAGGCCTACTGATTCCTGAATATACCCAGCTTTCATGTGCCCTTTTATTGTTATATCATGCCATTGTTGAGGTGGTGTGTGTATTGTAAGGAGGCAGAGGGATGCAGGTGTGATGGTGTTGGGATGAGGTGTGGTGTGTTGCTGTAGGAGAGGAGAGTCCCCGGACCGAGGGAAAATGCCCCGCAATTGTCGTCCCCGGAAGGATGCTGAGTCACATCCGAGTACAAATCAAACATGGCAGCCTTCTTGCTCTTCTTGTTTTTGTTGGATACTTTTCGGTTGCGCGTTTGAATGCCTTCCTTCTTCATGGCGAGGGGCCGGTTGACCTGGGAAAACAACAAAATCAGAGTTTTTATTTACAAGCAGATTTGGGGTAAAATGCTGTAGCCTACAGTAGTTCAGGGATCCAAAACGAGAATAGGGCCTACAGCTATGAGCTGTATCCAGATTACTCTGACTCACATTGTGCAGTTTAAAGTAGAGTCCACACGCATTGCACACAGGCTCGCCATTGGCGTTGCGTCTCCACAGTGTTGTTGTGCTTGTGTGACAGTTGGCACACAGTGTACCTGCCCGCTTGCTGACAATCTGAAACACAAAAAATAAAAAAAATTGAAACTGCTTTGGCAATTTTTTTGTATTTTGTTGAATATTTTACAAAGCACATTGTGTCCGTGTAGTTAGCCACCCAAAAAGGTGTTTTAGTGTGTAGGCCTATTTCAGTGGGTTTTTACCAGTCTCTTCTTGGGTCGGATTAGTGGTCTGTTTTGACCGTTCATCTTGTGGTACAGTCCACAGGCATTACACAGGTAGTGGCCTGTACCATCCCGACGCCACAGAGGGGTAGCTGTCGCTCCACAGTTAACACACTCTCTGGCCTCTGTTTAAAAGTACACAATTATTACTGCATTCTATAGGTTAGTATACAGGTTTATTACAAAATGCTACTTGTAGATTTAAGAGACAAATTCTCCTTGAAATTTATAAGCCAATATTTGAAAACAGATTCTGTCTTCAAAAAGTCATGTGCAAATGTCTTCCAATGACTCCTAATACAGTTAATATGGGAATAGTTAATATCTCATTATTGAACAAAATTAACTCATCATCTATTTGACAAAACCATGTCACCACATTGATTTGGTTTATTTGCTCTTCTGGAGCTTTCAATCAACTTCCTCAGCAGATGGATTTGCCCAGTTGTCATGGCATTATATATATCTTGTCCATGTTGGCTTTAAAATTGACAATGAAAGTTAATTCTTTAAACATGACAACTGGATGACTCATCTAAATGGACTGTGAAACTGCTGTTTCCAAGGTTGTGAATGAAATTTCAAACTTAAACTTCTATATTCTTAGATTATTGACTAATCTGAAATCAGAGAATAGGACAAATCTTAGTGGATTCTCACCTGGAGTGGATATTCTCATCTTATTGCGAAGTTTAGGGGGAGTATGACGGGCTGATCCATGCTCCGGGGCTGGAATACAGGCCAGCAGAGTTGTACTCTTGTGGACCTGTCATGTACGTGCTGTAGGGGCTCAGCATGTGTGGGTGGGAGTGGGACGATGGAGTGTACACACTCCCAGCAGCAGGTGTCAGATTCAGAAAACTGCTGCTGGCCCCCGATCCCCCCAATGGGCTCAGGCGCTCGGCCTTCAGGGCCTCCTGAAGCCGGGGGCTCTCTCTGCCCTCTCTGCTCGGAGAAAAGTATCCGTCTCTGGAGGTGGTGAATGAGGAAGTGATGCCGGGGGTGTAGAGGGAGGTCGGGGTGTGTGAGTGCAGCGGGGTCTTGTTGAGGGGGACTGCCGCTCCAGGTGGAGGTTGGGGGATTGTAGGGTGAGCTCAGGGAATGGCCACCTGGCCCGTCCAGCAGCTGGAGGTTGCTGAGGAGGCTCGGTGAGGTGAACACCTGTCGAACTTTGGAAAGTGGGACAGAATAGATTAAGTCAGATCATGATTTGGAAGGTGGATGAAAAGATGGATTTGATGGGTTTCGTTGAATGGCAGCACTGACCCGAGCTGTGTCTGTAGGTGGGTGGCGCTCGGCTATAGCCCGGGTTGGAGAAGAAAGCGGGCAGGCTGGCGTAGTCTGTGTCCTGGCTTGAGAAAAAGGCCTCTCCTTCTTCTTCTGGAGGAAGAAGGCCTGGCTCAGTGGAGAAACCAGCCAGAGGATCTGAGCTGAGCAGAGCTGGAGACACCCAGTGGGACTGCTCTGACGAATCCTCCATTCTGACAGATGAAACCTCAACCTAGAGCACTAGAGGTGTGAAAAGATTTCTGTTGAGATTTCTGCCAAATGCATCCTGTCAGCATTATTCTAAAAAACTAAAAGCTGAAATCAGATTTTGTATTGTCAATTGAAATGTATGCCACAATTAACTGTCTGATTTACTGTCACTTTGATTGAAGCAGATACATTATCATCACCACACGTCACTTCATAACAACCAATTGAACTTGAAGTTATCAGGGACACGATCTCTCGACAGCAGGCTTCTTCAAACTTCCTTTTTTAGGATCCTCATTTGACTGTGGCTGAAAGTAAACACTAAAAATAACTGAGTCTATTAATGTAGTGAAGCAGCCAGTGACCAAACGGTTACTCAGTGGCCTTTCTACTATAGGTGTGCCAGTTAGAAGAATGAAAAAGACATGCCCTCAGGGACACCCTATACAGTGTGGACAAATAGCACAACACTCCAAACAAAAAAAAAGGAGTTGTTTTCTAAGTGAAAGTATTAGCAGCAACCTCTAACACACTGCTTCGAAGATTATGTGACATTTTCATACCAGCAGTGTGTTAGTCCTTGAGATGAAAAGTCCATTTGCCCTTTAAAAATATTTAAAAATGACTGATTTAAAAAACTGACGAGACTGAAATAAATAATGAAAGTGCAGAATGTCAACAGAAAAATTATGAGAATTACAAAAGCAGACAAGGCCACTCTTGCTGCATATCTTTAAAAGAAAGAGGAGAGGAAAGAGAAGAGGCTGATATTATCTGGTAAAGTCTGAGAAAATCTGATAGACAGCATTATTATAATGTTAAATATATATAGCTCTGCTGAAACAACATGACCATAATCTCATCTGATTATTAGAAATCTGTTAGACTAGAAATGTGACAAATATAGAATCAGCGGATTCACAGAGGCAGCATGTTATGGAGAGCCGATCAAATAAGATTGCAATGAGATATTCAGAAATCAAAATAGTCATCTATAATCACAATAAGATTATCACAATATATTGTATCATTTTAAAGTAAATAGCTTTTCAGAAATAAGCTTCACATTGTAAATTAACTTGAGGTTTAGAGTGTATTTATCTTAATTGAAAAATGAATGGGTCAGCATTTAGTACAATTATCTGTATTAATACATTAAACATAAACAGAATGTAATTTCATTAAAATTAATTTAACCCAGAGCTACCTGTAGAGCATGATAATTGATCCAAATGAATTGTTTCACTCAGTCACACGGACCCATGGTAACATATTGGAGGGGGTGAAGGGGAGATCTAATTCAAATAAAAATTATTTGAAGAAATGATACAAATAAAACACTTAAGTTTAAGAAAACCTGCCTATTTCATTGAAAAGGTTAACGTAATCTCTGTCACCCACCTACCTAGTCACAGTCAGTCAAACAATAAACGGCCTGAGGTGAAAGCTCATGAGTGAAAGTTTCAAATGCATGAACATGTTTTCATAAGACAGATATTCTTTACTAAATCAACTGGATTATATTCTGGTATCCACTGAAGAAAAAGACCAACAGGAGACAAAGAGCCGAGGGGTCACCTACCTGAGTGGATGTCACAGATGAGCGAGGTGAGCAGGGGGACTCAGGGGTTAAGTGTTTGTAGCCAGGTGGAAGGTGGCACAGCTCTTATGTCTAGTTCACTTCAAGCTGATGGCTTCAAGACCAACTTCTCCAACCACCAGCGAAGTTTAGGACTAAGAAACAGTCCGTGGGAGGGGTTGGGGACGACTTTTTGAAAGACACACCTCTTTGGTCCAGAGAAAAAAACTTGTATTTTCTCAATGTAAAAGTATGTCTAACTGTGTAACTATCCATGAATAATGTTATTTGTCTTATCAAAGGCTTTTGGCATCTGATGCCAGTGCAAATGGTGACTGTATCAGCTTCAAATCGTGGTTCCTTTGCTCTTCCTTAATGGCTGTGTGTACTGGTAGTGTAGTACTGATAACAATTTTGTGTCTCTGGTGTCTAGAGAGAAAGCACCACATATAAAAAGCATTTCCGCACCAAACTATGGTCATTATTGACCAATTAGGCGATAGATAAAAATAGCAGACTGGGTTTATTTTATGTACTATGCATCTTTATTTGTAAAATTGAATGCTGGCACACATTCATTTAAATATATAGAACATCAAACACATTTTCCAAGCTGAGCAGTATGCCATGCAGGATGGTGCTTTTTGTCTGTTGATGAAATGTGCATATAGCCCCTGATAAGAGTGAGCCTACATGGAAAAAAGTAGACAGACATTTGAACAAAGCAAATATAAAATGCAAAGACTCAATTTCTTTGTGGTCCAGCAAAGCTTAGAGTGGAACACAGTAATGCAAATCGGGAGAAGAACTGCAATCATGGGGGAGAGATATGGTCTGGACACGGCCCGGCTGTGCACAAGCCTGACACTGTCCCAGTCATTTGATAGTCAAAGTAGATTCCCAACTTTCCTCTCTCTTTGTTCATTTACAGTTTTCAGGGAAATCAGGGGAGGAAAACAGTTGAGAAGAATTGAGGCCTATTTTTTTGCAACACTAGACCTTTTTCTACCATTTAAGAACCTGCAACAGTTAAGTTAAAATTATATCCTCTTAGCGTTGGTTGGATGCAAATCAATTCATAGGTCATGGTTACTCAGTGAACATACAACTTACTTAACATGTAGGTTAAGTGCATTGAGCAGTGGGTATGCCTGCCTCCTGCTCAGTGCATGCTGGGTAGGCTCTAGCTGAACAGCACAAGTGAAAATATCTGGAAAGATGGTTGTTGATGATAATTTACTGTTATCTACTTAAGTTATTTCGCTTTTGTCACTTACTTTCATGCATTTGTATCTTTGACGAGTTTCATTTTAGGGCCAGTAATATAAAAGCTGAATGGGAATGGGCTAAACTGCTCACGGAGCACATCAGTCTGTGTGAATGAGAGTGATATTATAAGAGAAAGAGTGAGATGAGGTCTCTGTGGCAGTGTGGACAGCTGGGCAGGGATGTGGCTGCTGCCGCTGTGTGAGCGGGCTGCTCTGCTCTGATAAGAGGTTATCAAGATGAAAGGAGGAGGCCAGGAATTACAGGCCCGCCGCTCACTGTCATACAGCAGCACAGACATCCAGACATACACACAGATCTACAGGACATTGCAGCATGTTCGTGGTTGTGCCATATAACTCATAAACTTGCATACACACGCATAGACAGACACACACACACACACACACACACACACAGATCATGCTGCTCTGTTGACGGTATCTCAACAGAAGCATCTTGAGCTGACACTGGGATGTCTTGTTGGACAGTTGGGAGGTTGTGAGAGCCTGTTGTAGCTGGGTGACGGATGGTGTTGTATGTCATCCGTGGACTTTGGGGACAGCTTTCTAATTCCCAAGAAACAGGCTTCTGTGTAGGCGGTGGTCTTATCTCTGCAATGCAGGGCTGCTGCGACATACCCAGGAGAACTCTCCACACACACACACACACACACACACACACACACACACACACAAACTTAATCTGCCCTCTCCATCGTTCTTTAGTTTTACCCCCCTTTCAGTTACTTACATTTTTAGTCAACAAAGAATAACTAGTATCCATGTGGTTTTCTTTTATGTGAGGTTTTTTGTATCAGGCAGTGTGATGATGATTTTTGATGATGATGAGGATTTGTGTCTCCTGCAATGACTAATAAAGTTAGGTGGTAGAGCTGCCAAAGATTGGCAGTAAGAGTGCCTCTTACTGAGATATCATAGCATTTTATTTAGCTGATTTTGTGTAATCTCAGTATTTTGCTGCACCTCTGACAGCCTCCACAGGACACAGATATGCAAATGTGTGTAAGCATTACCTCGATGTATGTAACTATAATTGCTTTTCTCTCTTTTTCACTTTCATAATTATTTGTTTACTTGAGTTTTACTCAAGTTCAGCTTCCTGTTTTTATTTCTCATTGAACTTAAGTGTTTGGTTTTTAATATTTTCTTTACTTTTCACCCATCTAAAATCATTATTTGTACATGTAACAGTATGTTATGTATAATAATAATAATACATTTATTTTTTAAAGCGCTTTTCTAAGACGCTTTACAGTTTTGGTTATGTTTCTTTATGTCCGTGGTTGTGATATTTCCATGTCTGAATAGTAATCTTAATATACTTCATGGCATCTTCTACCCTCTTACCATAAGTTCTACCCTCTTACCATAAGTTCTACCCTCTTACCATAAGTTCTACCCTCTTACCATAAGTTGTCCCCTTTTATTTCCCCTTAATTAGCATTCATGTTGTTTTCTGACAGTATCAACCTCTGTATTGGCTTGTTTCAGCTCTTTGTTGAAGCTTCATGATGGTTACACTGAGTGACAGATTCAAACCTAAGACTGCATGTCTTTTATGGCAGTATTATAAGAAGATGGGGCACCTGTGGCTCACCTGGTGGGGCGTGCACTCACGTGTAGAGGTTTTCTCCTTGAAGCAGCGGCCGCTGGTTCAACTCCAGCATGCAGCCCTTTGCTGCATGTCATTCCCCCCCTCATGTCTTTAGCTGTCCTATAAATGAAGGGCTACAATGCCCCAAAAATAATCTTAAAAAAATAACTAAATATTTAGTAGATGACACGTTGGACAGCGAGTTAACTGTGTTAGCAATCATGAAGGTGGAAGGTCGGTAGGATTTTTCAAACAGTTTTATCATTTCATACACATTTCTCCAAAAATCCATCCTGTCATATTTGGCACTTTTGAATTTAAGAAATTTAAAATACAGTTCTGTGGATTTTAAGAATATTTGATTATTGCTACCGTTGTTAAACCTATCGAATTTTCCAATATATTTAATAGTTTTGATGTGATATTTGTGTAAATTTTACTAATGGTTTATAGGAAACTGTATTGTATTCTATGGAGGCAGGTACATTTAAAATGTTTAGGCTACTTATTACTCAGATTGAGAGGAAAAGGTGAAAAATCACAATGTGTGTAAATGAGTGTTTGAACCTGAACGTTCTCCCTGCTTTTCTGTGTATTTACTTCATATATTAAGCATGTTTGTTAAAAGCAATTGTAAGCAAAAACTAATGGTGAAAAGCATTCAACTAAATAAAGATAATAATAATAATAATAATAATAATAATAATAATAATAATAATCAGAAGAAGAAGGAGAAGAAGAAGAAAAAGAAGATTAAGCATTCATAAGAATTAAATGACATAGCTTCAAATTTAGCTAAAAACAGATGATGACTATATAGACTACCTTCAAGACTTCACAGAAAGGAAATTTGTGAAGAAAGGTGAATCACCTGAGGCCTATACAGCCCCCTAGTGGTAAATAAAGAAATGATCATTTACTGTAGAATTTATGGTAATTTACCTTTTTTTAATTCAAAATGACTGCTTTATAGTGAAGTTAAACAAATAGAACAGGCCGCCGATTCTTCAGACTCAAAAAGGCTTTTTTATTTCTCATAAAATAGATGCACACTAGTAACCTTTTACATAATTACCTCTCTGAAAACGTGGAGCAACAGTCTCAGGTCGAAGTAATACATAAAGCTAATATTTGTGTTTTTATTTCTGCAGAACAATCACCTACTTATGTCTGTATTCTGTCGGAACTATCTATGTGTATTTGCATTATTGGAGTGTTATGTTTTTTGTATAATTGTTTCCAGCCTATGCTTTTATTCTGAAACCAGCTGTGCCTTAAAGTTGTGGTTGTGAGTCAGACAGGACAGAGGTCAGCTATATTGTGTCAACCAGACAAGCTGTGTGGTACCTTCAAATGCTGTTTTTAATACTGTAGTTTCAATTAAAAGCACTAAGCAAAGTGGCACCTTTAGAGTTCAGGTAGCACTGGACATTTTAATTTCTTGAATAAAGCATTACCCACTGAAATTCTACGTTTGCATCATTGAGGAGATTTCTAAAATGTTGGTGGTAACATACATCGGTTGAAAATGACATAGGCTATCGTGGACTTTTAATTTAATTCGAAGGCTTTGAAACACCCTTGGGACTTTGATGTCAATACATTTTACGTAAAATATAATTGAACAGCTAATTGTATTTGGAATAGCAAATAGTGGGTATTTGAGGCTACGGCCCAGATTAAAAACTTTGGCCTAGGCCTATTGCTAGCGGTCTTGTCATAAAATACAGAAATGCAACATTCCGAAAAGCTCTTGAAGGCAGCATCAGCAGCTGAAGCTCCGGTGGAAACAAATCTCAACAGACATGAACGACAGAAAAGGTCCGGTTACACTGAAAATAATCCTCATAGGAAACTCCGGGTAAGGTCGAGGAGCCGCTTGTTCTTTTTTAAAACGAATCCCATCTTTTTAAAGTTTTGATTTACTGCTCCACCGGCAGTTGTTTCACTTTCATTTAGCCAATTTCTTAATTTTACTGTTAAGACTGAGGTGTTTAATTCTTACATTGGATAGTAGCCTATCCAACGGTGCATTTGCTATGTCTTTGTAAAGAAATATATATTCCAGTGTGTTGTATCTTTAGGCTTTATGTGTGTGTTTACGCAGGGTGGGAAAGTCCTCCTTCATGAACAGATATGTAAATCACCGCTTCACCAACATGTACCGGGCCACGATAGGGACTGACTTCCTCTCCAGAACAGTCAACATAGGGGGAGACACAGTCACCCTGCAGGTAGCACCTCTGTCCACCTGTCCAGCTAAAGTGAACCACAACCACACATCCATACAGGTACACTAATAGCCTACATGCTAATAGTATAGGGGAATATACGTCTTCCCTTAGATCTGGGACACAGCGGGTACAGAGAGGTTCCAGTCTCTGGGTACACCGCTGTACAGAGGAGCTCACTGCTGCATGCTGGTATTTGATGTCACGTGCAGAGCTAGTTTCTCTGCCCTGGAGGAGTGGAGGAAGGAGTTTCTGATCCAGGGCGAGCCTCAGGACCCATCCGACTTTCCTTTCATTGTGCTGGGCAACAAGACTGACCTGAGCAACCGGGAGGTCAGTTAGGGTGTCATCCTGTAATAAAGTAGCAAAGAGATGTGAAGAAGTAACCACTAGGATTTACTGGTGTATTGTAAAAGTTGATAAGAGTAACAGTATTTTTACTCTACGTTTTATTTACACTCTTTCACTTAAGGTATTTTCAATCAAACAGGCATTTGTCTGACGGATTAATTTTTGAGAACATAGTTGGCAGCTTAATTAATAATGAAAATAATTGTTGCAGCTCAAGTCATGGCCGATATGGTATCCATTTTTAAATTAATACACATATAACGGATCCTGCTACACTCTAGGATTGCTTTAATACGACAGTGTAATTTACTTTGTACTTAATTTGTAATAAAACTGTGAGCTGTTGTTTAACACTACAATATTTGGCTTTTAGAATATATTTTTAAAGTACATGGTGGAAGTATTAACTTTCCAGTGCTTTTTTGTACAGGATACATATTGTTTACATCATAATTAGAGAACCATATCTGTGACTTTTTATGTTCCCTGTGCTGTCATGTAAGCAGTTTAATGGTTGTACTATGAATTGATTGTCATTCCTTTCAGGTGTCTGGCAGGAAAGCATTACAGTGGTGTGAGGAAATAGGAGCAGAATACTTTGAAGGAAGCGCAAAAGATGATCTAGATGTGGAAAAGCCATTCTTGAGAGCGGCTCAGAGCGGCTTGCAACAGGTGATTCACCTTTTTTGGCTAAAAATCTTTGTAGTATAAAGAAAGAAGCAGAATTTCTTTATGTTTAACATGTTTATTCTTTGATGATAAAAGATACATTACTCCCTACAGTACAAAAAACACACATTGGAAAATACAGGACATTTCCAGATAACCTGCAAACAGCCGAGAGAAACTCGCAACACTTGTGAGTGCTGAGAGCAGCACTTGTCCCAGTGTGGGAGGAAAAGTTCAGAGAGACCTCGGCACTGCTGATGATAACCTATCTAACGAGGGTGCAAAATAGTGACCCGGCAAAGGTACTGTGGAAGGAAAGGACACAATTGTATACCACATGGAGAGAGAGGAACAAACTCATTAAATGTTTTTTTTTCTTTTTTTGAGAACCTTCAGCTTATGGTCTAACTTAAGGCATCACTACTAAAATACACTGCTTTTGCATGCATGTCTAGTTTTGTTCAACAGACACACTGACACACACAAATTATGAATCCATATGAAGAGAAACTTCATTTCTAGAAAGAAATTGGGAAAAACCACAAACAGAAACCAAGGTGCTAGCTGGAAAAAAGGCAGCAAGCAAAAACCTTGGCTCTGATCTTCCTGGTCGTTAACATCACAACTGAATCCGCCCTTACACAGTAGATATATACTCATGTCCGGTCAGAAACCTCTGTACAAAAATCTTGTATTGTAATAAACCTAGCAGGGACTCAGACTCCTACAGTGAATCAGCTTGACAGAAGCAAATTAGAACCATAAGGGATATATATTTGTTTCTTTTTTTAAGTAAAGACACAGAAGGCAATCAAAAGATGACCGACATGTAAAAACAGTTTGTTACATGTAATTATATAAAAGGCCAAGATGTTTTGTTTTTTTGATTTATTCTTACTCTATGAACGAACTAATTTACAAGTGAGTACACTGTGGCTATGTAGGCTTTTGTCCCAAGGCATCCCCATTCGAAAGACATACAGGTTTACACATCACAGTTAGCTTGCACACCATCTGTAGTCTGAAATACAGAGCCGTGGAAGGAAAAAAATTAAAATTTATTAAATGGATTCACATACATCAATAGGATACGGAAAATCTGTCTACTTATATAATTTGCCATTCTAAAAATTAAAGAAGAGGTGAGAGCACATTCATGAGCATAAAAAGCACAGGGCATCTGATTGGGATATTAGGGGAAACTTATGATAAGATCTGATGTTATATTCCTCATAGCCCATGAAATTCATGTTTGGCAAGCAAAGCAACACAAGCATAGGGTAGTAAACAAAGTAAAACTCTCCTCTCTCTGGGTCCACTTAAAAGTTCCCTTCAGTCTCAATAACCTGTGGGGTCTACTTGGAACAAACACAAGTCTTTCTCTCTTTACCATCTGTTAACAAGAACATACAACCAACTAAATGATTTTTAAAAATATAGTGGCAACTTCAACATAGCCACCAATCTTCCCACAAACACAAACTATGGGGATGAACAACGGTTAAAAAAAGTAATGTTTTTAAAAATGCACACAACATACACATACACACAGGAGAAAAAAAAGCTTAAAAAATACAAAAATAAACTACACAAAAGATCTTCTGCATCATTGCTTGCTAATTTTTTGGGAAGATTTTGCAAGATTTTTTTTCGTGTGTGCTGCAAGTCTCAGTCCTAGCAAAGTCTGTCATTCATTCTCTACAAGTCTCTTTGTCATTCTTTTTGTCCACTTTGAAGTGTCGGCCAACAGTCCTCATCTTGGGGTAAAAAGCGCACAGTAATGACATTACCAAGAGACTTGAGTCCTGTATGATGAATACAGACTCAGTTCTCGATGAAGCAAATTTGTTTGAGCAAAAAAAAAAAAAAAAAAAAAAAAAGACAAAATTATGTCCTCTGTCGTTGAGGACAAGTGCTTTATTTGTATCCATACCGATTTTTCCTCTCATCTAAACTAATGCCTCCCCAGCATTTTTCAACACTGTACATCATTGTGTGTAGTCTCTCGCTACAGCCCCCCCCAGGAATCACAAAACAAAGAAAAAAGAAAGACAAAAAAAGGTAACATTGCTCTCAGGCTCCCAGTTTGTGAAAGCTGTAAATGCTTCTCTATACTGCTCAACTACTGAAACAAGCGAAAAATAGATGTTAAACGATGGAAAGGGATGTGACTGATAAAGATAATGTGCTTCTAAGTTTGTGTTGCTCTAAAAATAGTACAACCAACAGAACGAGGAGGAAGGAGGGTTTTTATCTACAGAAAAATCTCTCAGGTTGACTTTCATCTCGGCTTCATACGGTCCCATTGCAGTCTTTCTCTGAGACTTGAGGGTGGAGGATGAGATTAGGATGAGGAGGGATGAAGGTCAGTCTTCCTGATAAAAGGACAGCGAGTGGAAAAAGGACAAAAGACTGGGAGGGGTCTCTGGGCAACCTCACTGGTCCGTCCTTGCTTTCTTTGGACCAGTAGCCTTACTGCAAGAGCACACATAAAACAGGAATAAGTATTGCATGTTTTGTTCATCAGTGCCATGTTAATGTCCAGCCTGTGTGCACAGTATAAAACATGAATACTGTACTTACGTATCAGGAGAGGTGCCTGGTCTTTTGGGGGCTGGTTTTGCAGAGGCGGCATCTTTGCCAGATTCTACAAAGCAGATAAATGGTTAAAATATATCAAATTTATCCAATTATGAATTGCACACTAATATTTGAGTTTTAGTTTGTTAATTTGTGTGCTCACCTTGCAGCCATCGAACTTGGGTGGCGGGACCATAGCCCTTCTCATTGCGGGCGGCGATGCGGAAGATGATGGCTGGCTTGGTGGTGTAGTCAATGTGAGCGTTAGAGAGGCTGGACGACTGCACCAAGCAAGAGGGGTTGGGTCCACAGTACACCCGCATGAAGGCTAGCTGTGCTGGGGTGGAGGCCTTGGCTTCAGCTGTCTGGTTGCTCTGGATGGCCAAGTACACAGAGTACTCAATGATCTTCCCGGACGTCACTGAGGGTGGCTCCCAGGTCAGGTGGGCACCATCTGGGCTCTGCAGAGAGACAATGAACAATTATTACTCAGTACTTGAAAGCGTGGCACATGACATCAGCTGGTGTTATTGTCATGTTTCACAAACCTGCATGTCAAATCCACAACAAAATAAGGAAAATGGTTCTACTGGTGTGTTTACCTTGCTGATTTTGATGGCGCAAGGTGCCCCTGGGAAGCCTGGCAGGCAGGTCTTGAAAGCAGATATCTCGGAGAAAGATCCACGACCACAAGCGTTGATTCCAGCAACACGGAACTTGTAAGCTGTTCCAGGCTGCAGCTCCATTTTCTTCATCTGGCCGTAGTCTGGCATGATGCCAGAGTCATCCTACCAAACACAGAGATGCGAGATACATTGAGCACACCAACACTAACTTACATTCATCCATGCGTGAAAGGAGCCTCCTGAGACACTTACATCTCCGTGAGAATCATCTCCTGGCATATAGAAGTGGGTGACAACCATATTTGTCACTTTAACAATTCCAACATCAAACCACTGGTTCTCTTTTTTTACAACAGGCTTCACTGGGGTTGGCTGAGGGGCTTGCTTCTGTAAGAAAACAAAATGATACATTGTTACATTTCTCCTCTCTTTGACCTAGCTTAACAAGCCAGATGTTGTACAGTAACTCACTTCTCCCTCGATCCCATTGGCCACCTCTGCTAGAGCAGCGGCTGCTTGCAGTTTGGCTGGACTTGCCACTGAAACAGAGGGTGCAAATGTGCTTGATGGAGCAAGTGCTGTGAAGTAAAAAAGGAACAATACAAAAAGGTCAATCTACTGTACAAAGATTCAAACTATTAAAAAAAGCAAAAAAAGTCTCACTCTCAGCAGTAGTACGTGGCAGCAGTGATGCCACAGCACTGGTGACAGCGGCAGCCATCTCATTGTGTCCGTTGCTCTCGACAGAGGGGTCGTTGAGGCTGTCAGCAGGGGCGAGACCTTCAGTAGGCAAGCTTGTGTCCATGGCGGCCTGCTGTGCAGCAGCCTGAGCCTCCTGCAGCTGCTGCTGCTGTTGGACCAATGCTGCAAGCTCCTGCTGGGTCAACATGATGGGGATGTTGGTGGTTTGCTGGCTCTCTCCAGTGGAATTGCCCTCATCTGTAAACGTAGAAAATATTTAAGAATTCATCTAACATGACAGTATCATGAGAAACATATAATTGTGGAGGTTACAGTAGTTGCAGAGCTCGTGCCAACTGCTAAAGGAGGACCATCCTGTTAATTATGAGAAATATAAGTGTATCTTTCCATGCCTTTACCCCACTTCAGACAGACCTTGAGCTCATTGTTCAAAATAAAAGCTAAATCAAGTGTGCAGAGAAATCTGACTGTACAAGACTATGGTTGAACTCACGCATTACAGCTTGCTGAGCTGCCTGGAGGACAGCCTGGATAGCAAGGGCCTGGGCTTCTTCAGTGGCTGCTGCCTGAGCAGCGGCTTCAGCCGCTGCAGTCACAGCCAGCTCCTCATCCGACAGCCCTGTCACCATGAGTGTGGCGCCCTGACCTTCAGACATCAGCTCAGAGGGAAGATTCAATGCTGTAGCTGCTTCTCCCTGAGAAAACATAGGTCATATACAGTACACACTTAATACATCCTTGATTAAATGGACTTTGAGTCAACACTGACTGTGTGTGACATTACACTGGATTTACCTCCACTTGTGTCTGCATAGCGGTGGCTCCCTCCACTGTAGGTGCAGCTTCTGCTGATGCCGTCTCATCAGTTTGCATAGGTTCCTCTGTGGAGCTGGGACTCACACCCTCTGTGATTGATGAGATCGACTAGAGAAGGACAAAGACAAAACATTGGTCACAATGGTAAATTATGTTTCTGTTACATAATGCCATCAGACTCAGACATGCTGCTGTCTGTCAGTCCTCTGCTGAGATTACCAGGTAGCAGTGGTGGTTAGAGCTTTTGTTAATTCTGTTGGTAAATTAGTGCATTTCTTACAGGTACAGATGGTCCAGGGGCTGGTGTAGACTGAGTGACAGTAGTGATGGCCCTGCCCTGGGGGGTGGTAACTATGCCCGTTGCTGCAGTAGAGGCCACTTCTGTGCTGCTGGTACCTTCTGCTCCCTCCTCTGTCTGCTGGGCTGCTGATACAAAAACATACTTTAAGTTTGACATCATACCAATTAATTCATTTCCCATTAATTTAATTACAGTAAATGTGGGTATACCTGTGCCTTCGCCTGTCTCCATGCTGCAGGTGGCAGTGGTGGCTGTGTTGGTGGTCCCAGTTTCGTGCGTTTCACAGGGTGGGTTGGAGCAAGCCGTCTGGACCTGGCCTGTTGCTGTGCTGGTCTGGTCACTTCCCATGCTGGATGAGGCTGTAGACTGGGTGTTGGTAGTCCCAGTTTCATGTGTTTCACAGGGTGGGTTGGAGCAAACTGTCTGGACCTGGCCTGTTGCTGTGCAGGTCTGGTCGCTTCCCATGCTGGATGAGGCTGTAGACTGGGTGTTGGTAGTCCCAGTTTCGTGTGTTTCACAGGGTGGGTTGGAGCAAACTGTCTGGACCTGGCCTGTTGCTGTGCTGGTCTGGTCACTTCCCATGCTGGATGAGGCTGTAGACTGGGTGTTGGTAGTCCCAGTTTCGTGTGTTTCACAGGGTGGGTTGGAGCAAACTGTCTGGACCTGGCCTGTTGCTGTGCTGGTCTGGTCACTTCCCATGCTGGATGAGGCTGTAGACTGGGTGTTGGTAGTCCCAGTTTCGTGTGTTTCACAGGGTGGGTTGGAGCAAACCGTCTGGACCTGGCCTGTTGCTGTGCAGGTCTGGTCGCTTCCCATGTTGGATGAGGCTGTGGACTGGGTGTTGGTGGTCCCAGTTTCATGTGTTTCGCAGGGTGGGTTGGAGCACAACCTCTGCACGGTGCTCGTCTGGCCTGCATTCATGTTAGATGACAACTGGGTGGCTGTGTTGGTAGTCCCTGTCTCGTGGGTCTCATAGGGTGGGTTGGAGCAAACTGTCTTGACCTGGTCCGTCGCTGTGCTGGCCTGGTCGCTTCCCATGTTAGCCGATGCTGTGGTAGCTGTGTTAGTTGTCCCAGTTTCATGGGTCTCGCATGGTGGGTTGGAGCATATGCGCGGTGCAGACATGTTTGATGATGCAGTTGTGGCTGTGTTGGTTGTCCCAGTTTCATGTGTTTCACATGGCGGGTTGGAGCACACCTGTCCTGCTCCAATTGTAGCAGAGGAGGTGGTGGCTGTGTTGGTGGTTCCTGTCTCGTGGGTCTCGCAGGGCGGGTTAGAACAGACCAGGGTGACGGTTCCAGAGCCCTCTCCAGCTGATCCAGCCTCAGTGGAGCTGGGCTGCTCAGAGGTTGGTGAAGCCAGGATGGACACTGGTAAATCCTGCACTGGCTGAGCTTCTACACCACTGGGAGTTGTGATCAGAGTAACCTGGGTGGGCTGGTTCTGGGCAGAAGACAGTAAAGCAATTTAAATGATCATTTAAGCCGGGCTTAGACTACAGGAGTTTTAAAACCCCACCTGATTTTTAAATAGTTTGCAACACACACAAAAAGGAGAATCTTGATATATTTTTCTCTCTATCCTCAAACATGCACACACTACAAGACTTGAAAAAAATGTGTGCAACACACACACACACACACACACACACACACACACACGGATATTAAGATTATTGTGACAGAGGAAACAATGCACAACTTTCTTTCCAGCAGTAAAATACTAATTTAATGTCCTGATGACTTTAATGCTAAATACAACCTGAGAAGTATCAATCTACAAGCTCTTACTTGTACTGTCATGGTAGAGGAGGGCAACGTGGAGGCAGAAGTCAGGCTGGTTTGAGCAGTTGACACAGTTATGGCAGATGGGCTAATGACCTGACTAGACAGGGTAGCGATGGTTCCCAGTGTGGTGATGGGGGTGACCAGAGAGGCGTTGGAACTGTCCACCGTGCCTCCTCCCAGGCTTGAGGAGACTGTACCAGTGACAGTCCCAAGTGTTGTAACACCTGGAAACCATTAAGAACATAAATGTGAAACAATAATAAATCATTGAAAACAAAATCACAACAACATTGACAAGTTATTCTTACCAGTAGTCCCCTTGACAACCAGAGTGGTAACAGTGGGCTTAACAGCAGACACTGTCACTGGTGTAACAAGTCGAACACCGCCAACTGTGCTCATAGGCACAGTGCGCAAAATAGTGCCAGGTTGCCCAGGAGCACCCTTCAAAACCACCTAAAAACATGCAATTCACAATTAGTCTTCTCAGGTGCAACATACATGGGTAGCACAACAAAGATGATATCTATAAAGACTACAACACAAACACAGTTTACCTGTGTCAGTCCCTGTTGACCAGCTGCAGTGCCGAGTTTGGGCACTGCAGTGATGATTTTACCAGGAGTTCCAGTGGTCATCACCTTTGTGGTAAGGATTGTGATAGGCGTTTTCATGCCTGCACTGCTTGTCACACCTGCAAGGCCAAAAGCATGTATGCCTTAAGTAAATTTTCATCTGATGACGTCAACTCAAGACAAACTGCCCAAATAATAGACCTTGGTTAAATAACACCTGCAAATAATTGTGAACATTTGTCTTTATTCATGCTAATTGCCGATAAATTAAAAGGCCATTGCAGGAAACTTATCACTACTTCTGTTGGGGCATGCCATCACCACTCATCTGGAAATTCTGGATGACAAACATCTCATTTGATTGAGATGTTAATCTGGTTCAGGTTTTGTTTAAACTCTGAAATAGTATGTACTTATTTTGTTGTACTCAGTACAACAAAATAATGTCAGTCACAGATGTGCAGGGTGTTGTGATAAGTAGTTTTGACATGAGTAAACGCAAGTTTAGACCTGTGTAGAAAGATGTTATACGTAATTATGATAAAAACATAATTCATAAAATTGTCAACCAATTAATTCTACAAGGGAAATTTCATATCCATAAAGCTACATTTACTAATTGTTGGCCAGCTATTACTCACTTCAGAATTGAATTTCGTAATTATTTTCGGAATTATTTTCTAGTCTCAAATTATTAATAAGAATGTTTATAAATCTGATCTACTGCTTTTTCAAGGAAATGTGTTTATATAGCCTATATTCCATTTCACCCTTTTCTTTGCATTTTCTTAATTTCTTCTTTTTTTTTTGCGTTGTGTATTAAAGTCCCTTACTTCTTGAGTTTTATTTTATCATTAAGGTTGTAATGTTCATTTGATTTTTTTATATGTATTTTGTAAGTATGATGCCAAATTGTTCCAACACTTTTTGTATAACACACTTGTAAAAATATGCAAATAAAGTATAAAAAAAATTAATTAAAAGACCTGTGGCTCCAGGCTGGGTCATGATGGCCGACATGGGGATGGTCTTAATGATGGTGGTGCCCTGCTTAGTGGTAGAGGGAGAGACACCGCTGATGTTCAGTATAGTGGGCTTGTTTCCTGTGCCTCCTGCCTGGGAAGTGGTGATGATGGTTGTGGGCTTGCCATCTGCGGAGGTCACTAGTTTCAGGATGGTGCCGGCTGGGAGGGGACCCTTTGTCTGGTGAGAGGCACATGTTATACACACCATTTGGAGAAATACATCTGGTGCCTGTCTCAGGAGTTTTAAGCTACCTCCTGTTTTTTTTCCTGCACTCATGCAGATAGCTGACCTGTATGATCTGTGTGAGAGGGTTAGTGGAAGCCTGGCCTGTGATAGCTGATGTCTGCACTGGCTTGGTTTGTACCACAGACATCATCTTGCCAAGGTTGGAGATCTGCCGACATAGGAGAGAGACTCAAGTTCATGAGTCACCAGAGAACATCGGACAGCACAGGGAGTTCAGTGGGAAGGTAGACCACTGGTGGCTTTACACATCATTTAAGCCCTAACTGAGTGCCAGCCATGCAGATCACTAACGTCATGCTCCCCGTTTTCTCCACTAGAATTCTCCAACAGTCACTGTAGGCCAACCTTTACTCCCTCCCCAACTGGTTCAAACGCAGTGCATGTTGACAAGACATGAAAACAAAACACACACTAAGTGTGAAAAAGCAATTTACAGAACCCATAATTTACAGCATGTATGTGAAAGCACCAAAGGATGCTCTTAGAGTGATGTTCCAGTATCATATTGGGCTACAGAAGAGTCCTGCTTTCTTACCAGAGTGCCACTGCTGCCCATGGTGAGAGGACTCTTGACCAGGGTAATTGTCTTGGTGACTCCTCCTACCACAGTCGTTACCACTTGGGCCTGCTGGGCCACTGTGACTGCACCAGACTTGTGCACAGTGATGATGGGTCTGGTGTTGGTGGGAGAGGACGCAGTTGCTGTGCCCACCTGGGCTGCAGCAGTTTTCAGCATCCGGGTGGCTGGGTTACTGACCTACAAGCACAACATTATTTTCAGAACTGACCTGTGACAGACAGAATGCACATGTAAGTAATGAGAATGTTTAGTGAGATCTATACCATGACTGGAGAAGCCATTTTCATTGTGGTTGTGCCAGGTGAAACAGCTACTGTTTTGAGAATGGTGGCACCTGCAGGAACATTGAGGACAGTGCCTGCAGAGGGCGGGATCTTCTGTGTTGCAGCAGCTGCTGCAGCTAAAGCTGCCATGCCACTCATCTGAGGGCTGCTCCCAATTGGCTGCAAAAAGGAAAAACATTTAGTCACCTGACAATGATATATACATCATGCAAAATCCTCAACATGATAGAAAATTGCTCATACCGATCCTTGGGTGGTCTGGGCAGGTACTACCATTCGGACACCTGGCGGAAGGGATGTCACAGTGACAGGGGATTTCCCAGGCTGGCTGGGGCGGACTGTGACAACAGATGTGCCCGTGGCAGATTGTTGAGCTGCAACTTTCAGGATTGCTGTAACAAAAAGGGAACAGATGAGACTTTGTGTGCAGGGTTTTTGCAGTTGTTCCTGATGTAGTGACAACAATGGACATGGTCGAGTTGGAAAGAAAGAATCATTGGTCACTAGTGCAATACCTGTCTGGGGTAGGCTCTGAGCAGAGAGTGCTGCAACAGCCGGTGAGGGGCTCTTTGGAGAGTTCACAGGCTGCACGGGGGTGGCACTCATGGCTGGCGAAGCTGGGGTTGCAGGGATGTCATATTTCTGCAGCTGTAGTAAGTAGGTGTCAGCAGTTGAGACAGCGCCCCAGCTCACCTCAAGAGAGTTTGTGTTGGCACGGACTAACTGCACCCTAGCAGGGGCGTGTGGACGCTCTGATGTGTGTGGGGTGGAGAAAGAATAACTATAACAATTGACTCTAAATTGTCACTCCAAATTATAAAACCACGTTACAGAACACCTACCTGTTTCGAGGTACCAGAGGTCTTTACAACAGACTTGGTTGTTCCAAGCTTTACGATAACCGTCACGGCCACTCCAAACATAGAGTCTGGAATTGATGGCTACAGCACAGTGGCCAGCACGGGCCCTAGGGATGTTGTCTTCAAGAGTATCCATCAATACTGTCTCCCAACACATGGAGTCTACAGACACACATATGGTACAAAATCAATCATCAGTGAAGCCAATCTACTTAAAACCTTTTTTAAAAGATGATTTTTTTGGGGCATTTTCAGCCTTTATTTTGACGGGACAGCTGAAAAGGCAGGAGAGAGCGAGGGGGAATGACATGCAACAAAATGCCACAGGTCAAAGTAAAATCTAGTGTAATAAATACCTAGATTTAAGCAGGCAAGAGTGTTTGTGCACTTCCACTCCTTCTCGTGTGTGGCCACTTTGACATCATCCATTACCAATGGAACCCATCCTCCAAAAACATACATCCTGCACGTTGAGGAAAGGAAATCAGTGAGATGTTGCCATCAAGCACAGCCTGTTCTTCTAAGAATTCAAACATGATTAAATACAACATTTGAAATGCTATTGCTTAGGTGCAGTAGTTGTCTCACTTGTTTGTGATGGTAGTGGCAGAGTGCAGACTTCTGGGGAGCGGTGCTGTCCCACTTACTGATGGTTTGTTCCATGTCAGGGTATCTGTAGACAATGACCAGCAGTAGGATGTTATACAAGAGGCCCTATGTACTCAAATGTGCAAACAAATTAATTAAAGTACCAATGGTAAGGTAAATTCTCACAGATCATTGTCAAACAGTTTTTAATTCTCTCTCCTCCCTTTGGTCTGATTGGTTGTAAATAGCATTGTCTCAGAGATGCCCCAGCTAGGGCATTTATAATTTTTGTACTCACATTTTTAGAAACCTACCAATATCAAGTGTCCACAGATCTCCAAGGCGGCAACCACTCATCCCTCCATAGATTATGAGGCGAGATTTCCTGCTCGTCTTTTCTGTGTATACCACAGCAGTGTGACTCTCACGGGGAGGAGGCAGAACTCCATATGTGATGGGAATATCCCATCCAACCACACTGGAACCCGCACGGAGCTCAAGTGTGTACAGATCATTTAGGTATCTGAGAATGAAAAACAGACAAAAGTCAAATTCATGTTGCTTGTTGAATTAAAAACCAGGTACTTTAAAAGGGCCCCACTGGTAAAACCTCTGTACCTGGGAATGTTGTTTTTTGGGTCCTCGCTGTCATTGGCTAGTCCACCAAACAGATAGCATTTGTTGCCAACCAGGGAAAAACTGTGGCCAAGACGAGGACAAGGAGGGGGGCCATTCTTCGGGTTTTTTGCTTTCAACTTTTTCCATTCCCATCTGCTGGCCTGCAAAAAAACCCCGCAAACATACAATGTTACAACAACATATTATCAATTGATTAGGTCATAGCACAAGCTGTAAAAAACACAAATTGACCATTCCCTATTCTGACAAGGATTGATAAGGATTTTGTGTCAAAACCATGACTATAACAAAAACAGAGCATACTTATAACTTAAACTTCCTTCATTGTGAACAGAGTTTAACCTTTGCAATTAGGAAAATAAAGACACGTTTTGGGCATAGTTCACTTGTCAGAAGAAGAATAACTTGCAATGATTAGCATCACGTTCAGTCAATGTCAGTCAATTTGCTTCTTTAGCTAATTAAACATTAAAACTTTAACGTACATGACAAATTTTCAAACTCCTTTTCTACATCAATCTCTGATGCAGATAGCCAAGCTCAAAAGTGCAGAGATAACATCCGTGTTTACAATATGAGGACAGCTCACATGTAAAATGGTTTTGTAAATATACTTGTCGTTGTTTTATGATTGCGCTAGTTACGATAATACATATGAAATATATCTAACTGAATGTATCACACCATTAAATCAATGCGTTATGCATTATTTTAATGTTCAAATTAAATAAATGGGGGGTTATTTTCCATAGACAAATTACCTGTAGTTCATAGAGATCGTTGCTGTACTTTCCATACTCCACCATGCCACCAAATACCAGCAATCTTGTGCCATCACAGACAAAACCATATGCAGCACAACCAGGGGGAATATCGCCACGGACTGCTGGGATAAACCACTGATTTGTTGCTAGAAATAAAAACACAATTAACAGTGCGGTTCAGTTGAGGCATACTCATATCAAATCATTCATATTATTAAAGAAGCTTATGTTATGACCTAAACATGACTGTAAATTCCTGACTAGTATATTCTCTAAACAACTCTTATTAACTAACATTAGAACATAAACCAAAGTCTGCATGTAAGTCTGGGAAACATAAAGCAAATATGCTGAATTTGTCTGTTCTTATTGGTTAATGTGCAGGAAATTGGAGCATAGGAGATACTTAAACCAACCAGCATCATCCATTTTATTTTAGCCCGCCTTTTTTAACGTGCATTAACGCCCTTTCTCCAGCAGATGGGGCCGCATTCAATCAGACAAGGACCTGATTGGCCTGCTGAGGCCTGGACCCATGGCTGTACCTACTTAGTTCTGCACATCACGAACCGATTTTGAGAAATAAAATAGAATCGTTTTAGGTCTACAATGTGAAAACGCGTTGTATGTTTTTCCCATCTGCAATTTGTTAAGTAAAACATTATCAGTAAAGTTATACATGCAGAGTTAATCTTACCAGTGTTGTATACATGTAATTCGTCCACAATCCCTTCGTTTCCACCGCCAAAGACAACCATAAGCTCCTTTATAGCTACAGCTCTATGTCCATGCCTGGGCCGGGGAACGGGACCGGACCATCCCAGCACCCGTTTCCACCGCGGCTGCAGAACCGACGCCATGGTCCCAGACACCGCGGAGCCAGGGGCAGACATGATTTCTGGCGTAGAGAACAATAAAAATGAACGTTTGTCTTAACTAATGGAGTAACTGTGATATTTCCACGTTCATCAGGATCGACTGTGAACTGTAGCTAACTTTTGTAAACTGTTTAAGCGGTTGTAGCAGCGAACGATAACAGCTTTGGTTAATGAACACATTCAATTAAAAAACAAACAAATGCCGAGAATATGGGTTCAGAGCAGTTCCTGGTTTGAAACCCTTAATATAGATTTGACGTTGCAGTTGTGCAACAAAGAAATGCATAGAATTTTTCATACACCTAAGTTTTGTCATAGTTATTTCTAACCATTGAATTCAATCCATGGAAGCAGCCATCTTGTAACCAAACAAACCCCGCTAACGCTATTGCCAGGCTGAAAAATGGCGGAAGCGAATGAAAAAGAAAAATAGATGATAGCTAATCTACTTTACCAGAAAAGAAATACACTAAATTAAAAACAAATTCAATGAGCTAGTAACGGGTCAACAAAGCATAATACATAGTTTCAACACAAACGTAATCCACAGTCAAAGAAGTCGGCTATTTTCATGCTTCTCTGGGAGTCGCCATATTGTAGCTAACAAGCTTAGCATTCTCTGCAATTCCTTTAGCATAATTATTAACAATACAAAGCTATAGGAAGCTTACTTTAACAGTTGCAACCGTTTGAGAACCACGTGTCTTAACTCCCATCGAACAACGTATTGAAATTGACTAAAACTAAAAGCACAGTCGTAGTATCCAAATTGATTCTAACGTTAGCTACACTCAGTTAGCACTAGCGTCTAGCTAGCTAGTTTCTCAACCTAATTTGCCAAAGCTAATAGCGTTAGCTACACGGCTGGCAACTGTCAATGCGTCGCCACATTTTACAGTTAAATGCAATGTTATTGCATCTTATTTTGACATGCATATTTTACCTGACACAAATGAGGCTGCAACAGCACTCTTAAAACACAGCTAAACTGAGTTCAACTGCATAAACGGAGTGTTATGATGTTTCATGCCGTCTCTGGAAGCAGCCATCTTTTCGACAATCGGCCTAGTTCTACAGCTCCCACAAGAAAAATGGCCGGGCGGTATGCCACAACAAAACACAACAAACCGAAAAAGGCGCAAATATTTCAGAATGTAACTTACTTATTTCGATACAGTAATTGCAAAAACACTGGTATGTGGTCGTATCTTCCGGCAATAATCCCAATTCATTCGATTTTTGAAGAAGTATTTCCTCTCATGCCTGCCTGGAAGCTGCCATCTTCTTGACAACCAGAGGCGTAGGAAAATGGAAGAGAGTTGGCGTCACCCAAAGTAAACATGGCGACAGAGAACCGCTTGCTAACGTTTTCCGAAAGAAATGCATAAACGTTTTGGTATTTTCTAATGTAACTATGTAAATGATGATTAGTATAGCGAGGTGCTTTAAATAACACTTGCAACCTATTTAAAGTAAACACAGCACGAGTTTAAGCAAATTACAACAAGTTGCACCAGGCTTATTGTCCCTTACTAAAGATGGCGACATCTGTGCTGAAACCACTTTTCTTTTAATGTTATAGGGACGCTGATTTTATTCCGATTTAAACCTACTTAGATATGCCTATACATGCACAATAATAGTGTAAAAGCACTAATTTACGGATTTAGCGCTCACATGATGTAGGCCCACTACAGTTGCCACGCCCACACCCACCATTAGTACGTGCGCCCTCCACTGAAACAAGTAGGCTACTGCATTGCTATCGACATCAATTAACAAATCGTCCCTCTTTCTTCTTACTGTAACATGGCCAGACACGTTTCTCTGCTGGAATTACACTGAAAAGACAAGAAAATGTTCTAAATGTGGAAGTTTTGGAAGATTATTTAACTTCTTAATCAAATTTTGGTTTGTGTTTTTGCCAGCAAGCTTTATGGCAGTAAAATAGTCCCCAATAATGCTACTTTAAAACTCTTCGCTTCTTTAATACAAAGGAAATTACCAAAGGCACAATCTAATTAAGCTAGGCCTATTAAACTCCGTAGCTTATTAACAGAACTTTACCCACATAGCCTACTGTTATTCCAGTTTATCAACATATCACATAACACACATATTTATTATTATTATTATTATTATTGTGTAACGTGGTGAGTTTGTTTAGATAGATAGATAGATAGATAGATAGATAGATCATGTTGCCCTCTGGTGGTCAACAGCTGTCACGGCAACAACGAATAACGTTTTGTAATTGCATTTAATTTTTCTTTCAACGCATAGGCTACCATTGGTTTAAGAGCCTTACATACAACAAGAGTTTTTATTGAGGGTGGATGCCCATTTAAATGTAAATGTTAATGGACTGTTCTTATATAGCGCTTCTACATATTACAGGAGCCATTCACCATTCACACACATTCATACACAAGCTGCCGTACAAGGTGCCACTTGCTTATCAGATAAATACTCACACACATTTACACTCCAATGGCGCTGCATTGGGGGCTTTATTAAATATTGTTACAGCCTGTGTATTTGCAACACCATAGTTTTTATTTTTATTTTTATTTTTATTTCTGAGGCATATGTAATGGCTCAAAAGTTCCCATGTGCCAGACACTGAAGACCTACGGAGTAGCTGAATACAACCTGACCTCTGACCTTTGTCTAAAGGAGAGCAAAAAATTCTGCCATTGATATAACAAACTATTTTTGTTGCTTCTATGTGAATAGGAAAAAAACATCTAATCATTGTACATGAAATGAATTTGCTTGCAGTATACAGCACAGTCTGTCTCATTTGAATGCTTCATTATTTTTTTTGAAAGACGTTTTCCTTTTTTGCAAAACATTATTTATAGCCAAGCATATTTGCTGTAATTGTTTTTGATGTGGCATGCAGCTTAAAGTCAATACATTATGTACGAATAAAACGGGGGAAAAGAGGGTTGTGTTTCTAATGATTTACATATTTTATTAATAATCAGGTGCAGTCCTTGTACAGGAATGGAATAAACTTGCATTTTCATTGACAAGTCATAGAGTACATATAATATATGAAGAACTCAAAGGTTCTGCACACCCACACAGTATTGCTCAGGTTGAATATGGGCTGAGCTGTGTTGGGAATTACGTGAGATCACTACTCCCAAGAATGATAACTGTAATTTGTAAGGTGCAACAAAGCTAATGGGAGAGTTGGAGAGATGTCAATCAAGCGTAGCCTGAGAAGATGTCTAATCACATGTCAATACAAATTAGTGTGCTAGGCCTTTAAATTGGGTTGTTTTAGATTTGTTATGAAGCAGTAATGGTGCAATACAAAAGCTGATTATATACTGACTTAAAGATAAAAAGGTACAAATGACCACTTACATTTAATGAATTTTATTATGTTAACAGTGCAGCAGCCACTCCTTCCACCTTCTAACCATAAGTGAAGAAAATGTTCACACAACTTTTCTTCTTTGCACATTGTGTTATGCTATACTAACATTGTAAACTATTTTGTGCTGAAGTAGTTTTTTTTAACATGACATGTAGTTAGATTGATGTTATTCCTTTCAAATAAAATCTATTTAAAATCTCTTGTCTTTCCTTTGTTCCTTCCCTGAAAATTATTTATTCTGATGTTGTGAAAATGTCTTCAAACAAATAACTTATTAGGCACACCATTAAGACACTGACTCCAAAAGAAATCTAACTAAATTAAATCTGTAGAAAGAAATAGTGGAGATATCTGAACTTCCATTAATACTTCCATAAAAATATTCTATATTTACCTTTTAGCAAAATTAGCAGTTTTTACAGTGTAAACCTTCGAATAATTTTTAGGCTTAGTCATTGTCATTATAGTTGATCTGAGGTGATGTCCCCTTTTGAATTTTAGCCTTTTCCAGCTATTTTAAAAAAAATTAATTTTATAATTGGGGATTTAAATCAGTTTGGGCCACAAAAGCAAGAAATATACATTCCATACATCTTAATATACAGCAATGCAGCTCATCCGTATTATCCTCAAGCTACTAAGATTTTGATTGAGCACATGATTTTTGCTTGTTCTTACATACTATTCCTTTTCATTGTCAGATAATCAGTCAGCGTTCATACGTGTGTGGGTTTTAACCAGAGAAAGCAAGCACAGCCGCAGGTTAAACGGGTCAGTGGAGCTCAGAAAACACCTTGACCTTCCATACTTTTTTGAGCTCATTGAGAATAATACCACTAATGATACCTATCATGTTAAGCACACATCTGTTGATTAACCTATTTATGATACATTCATGGATTATCTTGGTCTATTTTTCCACCTTATAACTAACTCCGTCACAGCAGAACATTATAGCACATCTCCTGTTTCAGTCCTATATTACAACTGTCTTTCAAAATAAAGCGGGCAATTTGGGAAATTTCTTGTACACCTTTTGTTTTCCTGTCTGATTTAGATATTTGGTACGGACTGGCCTTTAGATAGAGCTGCAGAAACCAGTATTTGCTGTTCACTATGTTAGATGCTGTAAAAATATTGTTTGGATCCAATAGAAACTGTAGAACCCTTCAAAGCCTTAAAGACTAATGCAGGGTTATGGTCCGATGGCTCCCTTTCCATAATAAGAAGCAGATGTTAACAGAAAATTATTAAAGATTTATCTCAAACACTAGAATGTTTATCTTAGTTTTACAATGTCTGATTCTGATGTGGAAAGCTGGATGTCCTATGCTCTGCTTTGTGCTGAGATCCGTGCTTAACACAAGGTAATCCTTTCTTGATCCAAATACGATAACAAAAGTGGAGATCATCAATCCTAATAGTAATAGAAAGTAAATTATCCGAGGACAGATTGAATGTGATTAGCAGTCGCGCTGGTGACTGAATTGGCTGATTCTAAATACAATGGTCTTCCATTCAGATTGGATCCAATCTAACCAATATAGACACTGAGAGATTAACCATTGACCAACTGCCACTTTGCTCATTTGAAAGCCATGATGTCTCTCAAGGTTGGGCCAAATTCTAAGGGTGGGCAAAGCAGAGAAAGGGGATGTAACCTTGCCCCTTATGACCGCATAAGGGGCATAATTCTAGATCCAGATCATCATCATCCAAAGTTGGGCCTGCTTAGACTGAACATCAAGACTTGTCACTAATGATTTGTGAATTGTTTGTTTTGTTTTATGTAAAAATATATGTAATGTTGATATGCAATAAAAAAAATTATATATATAGTGTGCAATGCTAGTCACTGGTTTGGGTTGTTTCCATGGGTATTGTTTTATAAGGCGCTTACTGCATTTACTGCAATATGCAAGGGAAATTATTAATTGCATCTGGGGTGACTATAAGTTATTTACTGGAGGATGGGGGGGATTAAGATGATCTGTTGAGATGCATCGATCTGTAACATTTTAGGAGGAAAACTATTTGTAACAAAACATCTCTCAAATTCAAATTAAACATCTTAAGTTGTCCCAAGCAATTTAAACCTACAGCAAATTATACTAAAAAACTTACAATACAACAACAAACAATAAAGCTCCTCTAAGCCAATAAATGCAGTAGACGCAGACCATTCTGTGTTTCTGTGATCGTGGACTGTAATCACAGGTTAATGTTTTAGGCCATTTCACAAGATCAACAGAAAACATAAATATGACCTTTGAATCATGCAGGAGTTGAAACAGATGCACCTGCTGTTCTTGGTCAGGAGTTGATGTCTCTGATAAATTGCAGTAATATTCTCCTACACAGTATTATATTTACATGTTTCCAAGACATTGTAGCTCTACAGTGTCGCATCACCCTTCGGCATGCACTTCAACAATCACTACCCACAGACAGCCTTTTATACAGTCACCTTATGGTCTGTTCTGCTTGTATTTTGAAAAGTGCCATTTTCTTGTGATATTTTTGTGATGCTAAACTTCCTGCTACTCTCTCTTCACAATGTGGTGCTCACGCATCGTCCTAGCAATGGTAAAAACATTTGAATCTCGTAAAAAAAGGGGTTATTTTGTGATTTACATAATTATTCTTGTATTGTTTGTACATGTTAAACTCTTTTTTAGCATCTTTGGAGAGTGGAATGGTACTCAGGAAAGTGTGTGAGTGTGGAAAAAGAACATCATTGCTATTACAATGCTATTACATTGTTTATGGGTTAATTGCACATGACATCAATATAAAAGCAACATATTATTTCTGTGAACAATTATAATATATATTGTATTTCATTTAAAAGAAGAATGTGAAATTGTATTTGTCATACTAGCTTAAAACATATTTCATTTCATAATTCATATTGATTATTAGTTAAATGTTAAAATGATTTGTATTGGGTGTAAACATGATTAATATGTGAATATGATTTATGTGCAAATTATTTGCGAAGCTACATAGAAACATTTAGTATTCTGTTTTAGTCCGTAGTTTTCATGGTGTTCATGGTGCTTATGGTGCCTGGTGTTTACAATAGGATTATTAGGACTGTGTTTGACCCCCTTTCGCCTTCAGAACTGCCTTAATTCTACGTGGCATTGATTCAACAAGGTGCTGAAAGCATTCTTCAGAAATGTTGGCCCATATTGATAGGATAGCATCTTACAGTTGATGGAGATTTGTGGGATGCACATCCAGGGTACGAAGCTCCCGTTCCACCACATCCCAAAGATGCTCTATTGGGTTGAGATCTGGTGACTGGGGGCCATTTTAGTACAGTGAACTCATTGTCAGGTTCAAGAAACCAATTTGAAAAAATGATTTGAGCTTTGGGACATGGTGCATTATCCTGCTGGAAGAAGCCATCAAAGGATGGGTACATGTTGGCCATAAAGGGATGGACAGGGTCAGAAACAATGCTCAGGTAGGCCGTGGCATTTAAACGATGCCCAATTGGCACTAAGGGGCCTAAAGTGTGCCAAGAAAACATCCCCCACACCATTACACCACCACCCAGGCTCCCACGGCCGGGTTGGGTTAAATGAAAAGTTTACAATCCCAAAAAAAATAGTAGTGGACCACCAGCCTGCACAGTGGTAACAAGGCATGATGGATCCATGTTCTCATTCTGTTTACGCCAAATTCTGACTCTACCATCTGAATGTCTCAACAGAAATCGAGACTCATCAGACCAGGCAACATTTTTCCAGTCTTCAACTGTCCAATTTTGATGAGCTCTTGCAAATTGTAGCCTCTTATTCCTATTTGTAGTGGAGATGAGTGGTACCCGTGGGGTCTTCTGCTGTTGTAGCCCATCCGCCTCAAGGTTGTGCGTGTTGTAGCTTCACAAATGCTTTGCTGCATACCTCGGTTGTAACGAGTGGTTATTTCAGTCAAAGTTGCTCTTCTATCAGCTTGAATCAGTTAGCCCATTCTCCTCTGACCTCTAGCATCAACAAGGCATTTTCGCCCACAGGACTGCCGCATACTGGATGTTTTTCCCTTTTCACACCATTCTTTGTAAACCCTAGAAATGGTTTTGCGTGAAAATCCCAGTAATTGAGCAGTTTGTGAAATACTCAGACCTGCCCATCTGGCACCAACAACCATGCCACGCTCAAAATTGCTTAAATCACCTTTCTTTCCCATTCTGACATTGAGTTTGGAGTTCAGGAGATTGTCCTGACCATGACCACACCCCTAAATGCATTGAAGCAACTGCCATGTGATTGGCTGATTAGATAATTGCATTAATGAGAAATTGAACAGGTGTTCCTAATAATCCTTTAGGTGAGTGTATTGAGAGGAAGAAATAAATTGACACCCGTTTAAATTCTCTTTAAACACGTCTGGATCAATAAATCTAAGGGGCCACCGCAGTTGATAAACAACTTGCTGGCTGTGCTTGGTCTGAAGCCATACAGTATTTGAAAATGGCACCTGCAAAGAAAAAGCTCTTAAGTTTACCAAGCAAAATTGATCATAAACAAATAATAATATTAATTATTTCTTAACACAGTGATCAGGTTTATTTTTAAAGCACATAGGCCTATATAATGATAACACAACAAAGTATTGTTACTGTGGAAAATATTTACCAGCAAAAGAGATGACTGAGAAGCAACACCCACCAGCTTTGGTATTGGCCCAACAACACACCCTCCTTCCCAAAGTGTAATAATACCAACCAACAAGATGCTCTGCCGCCTTTATACATACAAACCTTAGATATGATACATCTCCTTAGAATTTAGCTGTGCTTATAATGTTTCATCCTTAGACAATAGCTCATGCAGTAAACTTTTAAAACACTATTTACACAGTATACAGCACAGTAGTGCGTCATTGTGATGATATATGATGTTCTGATGTGAGTTTGCTGTCAGAGCTAAAAAGTTAGAACAGAGGGGCATGCAGGTTTGACTCTGAGCTTAAGAACATAACAAATGTCTATTTTTCCTTTGCCACATGATAATTTATTTATTTTTCTATATAGTTAATGTGGTTGTGAAATACAAAGTATGCTGTACATAACTAGGTTGATGATGATGATAAAAACACTCATCCTGCCACCTGCTGGTAGAAATGGGAAACAATATGATCTGGTACAAACCTTATTAAATAAATTATTAATGTAATATAAAACAGTTAACAGTGACAACTCTGCACCCACAGTAATATTAAACTATATTAGGAACTGTATTGACCCAATGTGTTTCTAAAATGTGACATGTACAGTAAATAAATGCCCAAACCTCAATTTAGTGTAG
Organism: Etheostoma perlongum; assembly: GCA_026937815.1. Lineage (NCBI taxonomy): Eukaryota > Metazoa > Chordata > Actinopteri > Perciformes > Percidae > Etheostoma > Etheostoma perlongum. Next base: position 9,917,304 of record CM049374.1, read on the forward strand.
TTGCAATCAACTACTGTTCCTAGCATGCTTCCAACAGCCTAGTTTATTTGTTTATAATGTTACACTGGTGTTACAATAGTTATAGCATGTAGTATGCATGACAGAAAGGCCTAATCTGGACACATATTTTGTTATTTTGAGTCATCACAGAGCCAGTACTTAAGAGGTCACCATATCTGACAAGTAGCAGCCGTCAGAATGTGTGACCCCACCTGAACGTTTCAAATATGGAAAGCCAAACAGTCTAAATACACGTGATTTCTCACACGTAAACAACACGTAAACAACACGTAAACAACACGTAAACAACGCGCAAACAACGCGCAGACAACGCGCAAAATACACGTAAACAACGCGTCGATTTTTCACACGTAAAATACACGTAAACAACACGAAAATTACGCGTAAACGACGCGTAAACAACACGTAGACAACACGTAGACAACGCGTAGACAACGTGTTGTTTACGTGTTAATTTCACGTGAATTTGAGCCATTTGGTCACTTCTCCATTTTGAATGGGTGAGCGTCCTAACCTCCCATTGGCTGCTGAGCAGTAGGGTCAAACCATTTCTGTAAGCCTGGGGAGGGGGTCGCCTGCCAACATTCAACATGCAAAGGATCCTCTCACTTCTTTTCTTTCTCATTTCTTCTTTTTTTGATTTACCTTTTAAAAAAAAATATTAATTTAACTCAATGAATTTACTATTCAATTATAAACTATTTTCATCAAGATAACATTACCGCCTTTTGCTCCACTGCTGCCTTTTTGTTTGAGTGTAGCATTTTTTATTTCTTGCACATACAGTAGTTCCTGGTTATGTAGCTGTTGTATATTTTTTTCTGTACAAGCTTTCTTTATATATTTGCAATTGGTTAGTGTGTATATACTTTGAGAAATAATAGCTTTTTTTTCTACAACTATTTAGCTTACTATTTAACTTACAAACTATTTTGCTGCAAAAAGGATGGATGAGATGGACCTGCATGTCTACATAGGGCCGCTAATCTTAACACACACACACACACACACACACAGGTCCTTAGTCAAGTCTGGATCTAGGCTGAATCCCATTTCTCTATCTTACCCCTACCCCTTGGCCCTTGAAACCAAGGGGTAAGTGCTAGGGGTGAAAACATACCCCTATGAAATGGGACACCACTTGTATTACATCACCATACAGTATTGATCACAAACTTCCAAGATGCAATACATGTGCATACACATGTATCATGTATACATACATATACACTCTGTATACATGGTGTGTTGTATATCTGTTTTAGTTATCACCTTTTTGAATGTCAAAAACATTTTGTTAACAAAGATCTGTCATTATTGCCGATAAATTAAACATAACAGGCAAAAACATTACATAAAATGATGTTACAGAACCATTATCAACTATTAGAACCATACCTAACATGTCACACACATAAAAAGGCACTCATATGTGTAAAACTAACAAAAATACACACAAGACCACAAACAAACAAATTAACTACAGCTGTTCTGATATTCCAGACCAGTCGGATGCCTTTTGGCCTCACATTTCATCAGTGTCCCATTTCAAAACCAACAACAATATACAAGTGCATGAACAGGAATTAATTACAAATGATTACAATGATACAGTACAAATGCAATAATGATAATGTGTGTTTACAAGTGAGGTCGCGTCCACACTTCGTTTCAAGGGGTATACACCCCTCGATCTATCCCCTACCCCTCGGTCGTAATAAGAAATGGGACACCACTAGGTCACGCGTGAACGCGCAAAACCAAGGGGAAGGGGTAAGGGGAAGGGGTAAGATAGAGAAATGAGATTCAGCCCTTGTCTTTGGGATGTCCGGTGGACAAGGGTTGTGTACACAAAAAGGACCACAACACCATGGTTAAGTTGCCTGCAACAGACTTACACCTGTTCAGTCAAGCCGTTTTTTAAAAATTGTGTGTGAGTTAATCTGATGAAGTATAATGTAGGTATCCTGAGGCTCTGAGGCTCTGGAGTATTATCTAAAAGGCCGCACAGTACATTTATTTTTGCTGCATTGGTATTTAAACTGAACTACTACTTCTTCATTGAAGTTTTCTTCCTACAATGTAAAGGAACATTGATGGGTTAGATAGATAGATATTTATTGATCCAAATAAAAATGGGAAATTACGTTAATACATATACATGAAATAATAATAGGAATAAAATAAAAGAACAAATATTTGAATATATACAGGATGGGAAGAAATGTGCAACTGCTTAAATAATATGCTAAAATGTAAATAAAGCAATTGTGCAGGTTGCACTTAGTGCAGAAGTGTGGTGTCCAAAAGTCTGATCTATCACCCAGTGATGACATGTTAAAGAGTTTTATTGCCTGTGGTATGAATGATTTCCTGTAGCGGTCCGTGCAACATCAAAGCTGTCGGAGCCTCTTAGAGAAGCTGCTCCTCTGTTGGACCAGTGTGGGGTGGAGAGGGTGGAGTTGCTCCTCTGTTGGACCAGTGTGGGGAGGAGAGGGTGGAGCTGCTCCTCTGTTGGACCAGTGTGGGGTGGAGAGGGTGGAGTTGCTCCTCTGTTGGACCAGTGTGGGGTGGAGAGGGTGGTCGGGGTTATCCATGATACATAACAGTTTGTTCAGTGACCTCCTCTCCACCACAGCTTCAAACGTGTCCTGTTTGCAGCCAATCACGGAGCCAGCCTTCCTGATCAGTTTGTTCAGTCTGTTTGTGTCGCCGGCTCCGATGCTGATGCCCCAGAAGACGCGGAGGGAGAACAGAGCGCTGGCCACAACAGACTGGTAGAAGATCTCCAACATCCTGCTGCACACACTGAAGGATCTCAGCTTCGTCAGGAAATAGTTTGCTCATCCCCTTCTTCTTCCAGTTCAGCCTGGCGGTAGTCCTTAAGGCCAGATGGAGTCGACTTCTTGGGGACCGGGACAAGGCAGGATGTCTTCCACAGCAGCGGCACCCTCTGCGGGCTCAGGGTTGTGCTTTTGAGCCGTAAAATACTAATTTATATGTTTTTGTTTAGGGTTACACACAAAAACATAGAAAAATAGGGTCCAGGTAAAAAAAGACTAAAGTAGTTACCCTTTAATAAAGTCTTTCTAACTATCTATCTACACTATACTTTTAACAAATGATTTATTTCTCATAGTTAGTTGAGACTAGCCAATTGCAAATATATAAATTCAATTCAATTTTATTTATAGTATAAAATCATAAGAGTTATCTCAGCACACTATACAGATAGAGCAGGTCTAGACCACACTCTACAATTTACAAGGACCCAACAACTCCAGTAATTACGCCAAGAGCAATCATTTAGTGCAATAGTGGTGAGGAAAAACTCCATTTAGGGGAGAAACCTGGGCCAGACCCAGGCTTTTAGGTGGTGTTTGATGGTGCTGGTTGGGGGTGTGATAAACAGTGGCAGTAGTAGTCACAATAAAGATAATGGCAATGACTAGAAACAGTACAATAAAAGCTTGTACAGAAAAAAACATACAACAGCCAAATAACTAGGAACCACAGTACAATATGTGCAAGAAAGAAGAAAAAATGCAACAATCAATTGTGCCTCCCTTGGAATGCAACTGAAAAATCATTTGGCACAACGTAAACATCCCCCTACAACAATCTGCTAGGATTGGAGTGTTTAATGGATGGTGTTAAAGCTGGAAGGTCCCCTAAAAGGCAGTGCAGTGTAGCAAAAGGTGGTAATGTTATCTTGATGAAAATAGTTTATAATTGAATAGTAAATTCATTGAGTTAAATTAATATATTTTTTTAAAAAGCTAAATCAAAAAAGTGAGAGGATCCTTTGCATGTTGAATGTTGGCAGGCGACCCCCTCCCCAGGCTTACAGAAATGGTTTAACCCTACTGCTCAGCAGCCAATGGGAACTTAGGACGCTCACCCATTCAAAATGGAGAAGTGACCAAATGGCTCAAATTCACATGAAATTAACACGTAAACAACACGTTGTCTACGCGTTGTCTACGTGTTGTTTACGCGTTGTTTACGCGTAATTTACGCGTTGTTTACGTGTATTTTACGTTTTGTTAACGTGTGAAAAATCGACGCGTTGTTTACGTGTTGTTTACGCGTTGTTTGCACGTTGTTTGCGCGTTGTTTACGTGTTGTTTACGTGTTGTTTACGTGTGAGAAATCACGTGTATTTGGACTGTTTGGCTTTCCATATTCAAACGCTCCTCCCCCGCAAAAGTTGTGCTAGACCTGGGGTGACGTAATTTGACAGTTGGCTTATCAAAATATGTGGCCTGCCCTGCCGAAGTACTGGCTTTGTGGTGACTATAAATAAAAGTGTGTCCAGTGTAGCCTTACAACTACCCCAAACAATATAGAGTATAAATTGTAATGTCCCCACTGGGGAACAATAAACAGTATGAATAAAATAAATACACAGTATTTAGAAGTTTGACTAATTTATTAAGCAGTATCAGTGAGGTCACACATTCTGGCAGCTACTTGTCAGATATGGTGACCTCTTCGGGTCGGATCACTTGGTGTACCGGATCACTTAAGTGTTATGCCGTAAACCGTATAAATATGTGCATGCGCAACTCATATCTGCACTCAACTCACATCGGTGTAGTGACAACGCAAAAACGCAAAAACAACATGCTAGAGCCATTATAGCAGCAGCCAAACAAACTTGATTACAGTAACAGATTCATTCTATCTGACGTAAAGAAAAACGCCACTCGCCTGCAATTACCCCCAGTGGAACTCAGCTGGAACTGGAACCAAATTCGGTACAATTTTGCAAAATAGGGAGTGAAAAGGCTCTCCGTAGACGGACTTTGGTTGTATTGTGGCACTCTTGTAACGCTGTGAAAATTTGTGTGTCAAGAGTTGAGCGCGCACAGAGTAGAGATTGAGAGCGAGGGAGACATGTCCGGAGCGCAGAGAAAGACTTTTGAGAGGGCCCATGAGTAATCTGTGTTAGAGGGGTAATAGCGGCATGTTAATATGGACAATAGCAAACATGCAAATGCATTTATTGTTAATTTCTGTTCAAAATGTAATCTAATGTGCTTGCAAAATATAGTTCTCTTTGTTCAAAACATACAATTACTTGTTCAGGAATGAGGTACATACTGTATATAACACCACACAGTAGCGGCGATGATTAGGAGTTAATCTGTCACCAAAGTCAAAGAATTTGACCTACTTTGTTCACGGCTTGTCTTGATGAATAACATTGTAAATAACATTGAACAAACAAATATTATGACAAATGTAATTATATATTTCTTACTGATAAAGAGTTATAGAGAGTTATATGCAAGTCTTTTTTTTTAAATAGAGAACGTCGGCAGCAGGTTGCAAGACCTTCATCAGTCAAAGTACGAAAACATTGGCAGCTATTAAATTTGTTTTGCAACTTAGACAGTGTGCGGGAGTTTCTTTGCCGTTTTTACAAAAAAACTTACACGCTTTACCTTTCAGAGGTAACTTAGCACCAACACACACACACACACACACGCACACGCACAAGCACACACGCACACACACAGAGTTAAGCAGATAAGGGTTAGCTAAATAGAGGTCAAAAAAGGAAAAGGGTCAGCTTAATAGAATTACCCTATAATCTCTGCCAGTAATGCTGTCACAGAAACACCTTCCTCAATAGTTTAACCAACGGCTGTCTGTATATTAACCATAGAAAGGGCATACAAATATAAATACAAATCATACAATAAATATAAACTTATCAGTGTTGAAACAGCAATTGTGGAAGATTTTTGTAGACAATTTAAGGAAATGCTGGGGATTAGTACTCACTGTTGGTTGCACCATGCAAACACTGCATGCAGGAATAAAACATGCAGTATATGAACATGTATACCAGGTTCTTATCTAAGGTAATACATGATTAAAGAATGTGCATCTAATTCACTCTCCCATTTAAACCCAATCTGTCCATCTGACATAGATGCTGTTGTGCGTCAGGTCTTTCAAATTTGAAAGAAAATGCACTATTTTGTTCTGCATTATCAATCAAACAATTTAAATTAAATGCACACAAAATACAACATGTCAGATGTCACTGTGGTGTAAAAGATGAGTCAACATTCAGCCCACAGATCACAATGCCTCGTTCACAGTAGGCACCATGTCTGTTAAACTGTATTACTTGAATATACTGTTAAGGAGTGTATTTGTTTATAGTAGCACTAATAATAATAATATATCATATAATATTATACATATTTTTTACTCATGGTTTTCCATTTAATGGAAACGCTCTGCCAGACTGATTAATTCCAGTCTGTCAGTCTTTAACTGTCACCCACAATGTTGCAGGTATTTGGTGAACCCACCAAGTAGAGACTTACATGCTTTGCCTTGCAGAAGTAACTTGGCACACACACACACACACACACACACACACACACACACACACACACACACACACACACACACACACACACACACACACATACACACACACGCACACGCACACGCACACGCACACGCACACGCACACACACACACACACACACACACACACACACACACACACACACACAGGTAAAAAAGCATTAGCTAAATAGAATTACCCAATAATCTCTGCCATTAATGCTGAGAAAAGTCTAATTAAGCAATTAAATACCTCGACAGAAACACCTTCCTCAGTATTGTAACTAATGGCTGTCTGTATGTTAATCATGGAAAGGGCATACAGATATGAATATAAGTCATACAATAACTTATCAGTGCTGAAACAACTACTGTGGATGATTTAAGGAAGATGCTGGGGATTAGTAGAGACAATGATTAGGAACGACAAGTCAATCTGTCAAAAAGTCTCAAGAATTTGACCTACTTTGTTCATGGCCCATCTTGATGAATAACATTGCAAATTACACTGAAGAGACAAATGGAATTATACAGATAAAGAATTAACAGCAAGTAAAAATGTGAATGAATTATTTGAATGAATTATTTGTGTTATTACCAGGCTTTTCATTCCAAATGTGAAACATGTATATTCTTTTAGTCTCTTATTCTGTCCTAAATTCTTGTTTTTCTTACAGAAAATCTCTAAATTATGTGACCAGTAATTGTTACTTAATGTAATTAACCTCTGCAAGCAAATGCTTATATATTAGAAATCCTTGTGAATTACTTACTTATTAAGTACTATCTTTGTTGTATAAGGATTAACATGCATATATATAACCTGCAGTCTAGCAGAGAATCAATAAAAACAGATGACAGTTTATGTCTGTGCTTGACAAACACTTACTGACAATGTAGGCAAACAGGTTTAGAGGTTTAGATCATCAGATAGTTGGGCTTCTGAGATTGGTGATGTACTTGGAGGAACATTGCAAAGAAACTCCTGCACACTGTCTAACTTGCAAAAATAAATGTAATAGCTGCTTTGGTACTAGACCTTCATCAAACAAAGTACAAAAATATTGCCAGCTATTAAATTTGTCTTTGCCAGTTAGACAGTGTGTGGGAGTTTCTTTGCAATTCTTGACCTACTTGTCTCCCTTCGATGCACCTGTCACAGAAACACCTTCCTCAGTATTTTAAGTGTTTTCTGAATGTTTATTATGTAAAGGGAATACAAATATAAATACAAATCATTCAATAAATATGAATATATCAGTGTGGAAAACCCTTGTGGACAATTATGTGCTATTATTTGTAATTTTACAGTGGAAAAATATGACTATTACAACCAAACATATGTGGTTACATCTGTGGTCTGCCTGTGGTCTGAATGTTGCTGAGAAAAGATGAAAATCAATCAGTCAAATCAATACTTGGGAATACCAATAAAACCAATGCTTCTGGGTTCATGGGTCATCTGTGCTGTAGGGAAATACAAAGGTTGTTACAACATCCCTCAACAACATTTGCACACAAATCTGAATACCTCATGTGACGTGACCACGATGAGTAGCAAAGGTGGACTCGGTTTACTTTACACCAGAGTAATAATTTAATACACATGCAGTCCAGCTGCTATTCAGACAACAAGTGCATAAACCAGACTTTCACACCAGGTTGATTTCAGGAGATCATGGAGATTCCCACCGGTAGTCGGGAGCAAATCTGAGTTCTGCTAGTAGTGAACTTTTACCAACCACAAATAGTCCAGAACTAGCAGAATTCCAGACCTACCCATTGAAACATCACAGCATCCATGGAAATATGTATCAAGATACAGAAAGCAAAACACACTCCCCCAAGACAGTTATCAGTATTACTGCATAATCAATAATAGAAATTCAGTTATGTACTAATATTATTTAAGACATATTTGGAAATAAAGGAGAAAAAAGTTTACAGATTTCTTTAGTTTCACAATCCATCCTCTTCTTGATGTGCAGTCCTTCTTCCACATGGAGTTCTTATCAAATCTGCGAGGCAGGTATTTGAGCAAGAAGGAGAATTAAGAAAAACAGAATTAACAGATTAAAATAAACCAATACAGTTAGTTAACCTATGCTCTGAGATGTACTATTGCTGGAGAGATTAAAGTGCTACGTGTGAAATGCCAGAAGTGATTACTCTATGTTAATCTGTTTTGTGAACGAACCTCAACTGTCCACATAATCTGATTTGGTGTACTGGGACAGTGGGACATGAGAAATCTTCACCTAGTTCCACCCACATCTCATTAGAGGTTCAACACTTAGAGGGGAGAAACTCATCAACAGCTGCTACCCTACAATGACTTCCGCAAGACACATTGACATAGTGCCAATTTTATCAATAGCTATGGTTGCTTGGTACAGAGGCTCTTGACCAAGCAATGAAGGGCATATCTGTTTAAAACAACCTTAATAATTAGTTATAAAAGTGAATAGAAATACAGTAGATAAAAGATCCACAATTGAAGCAAGAACTTTCAGAACGAGCAGTGGAGTAGTAACGTTACGAGAAAATAAAGCCAGCCGCAAAATAAGTCAAATTTAATAACTTGCACACACTAACCTTAACCTTGTCAAAGCATATTGCTATCGACAGAACAATAACTTTGTTTGGCTAGTTTTCTGTGAACAGCTAGCTAACTCTTCAGCCACTAGTTGGCTTGATGATTCCATTGTGCTTTCATTCTGCATTGGTTACAGAAAATTAGACAAAAAGTGGGTTCGTAATCCCTGGTGGAAATAATTGCACTCCTTCATTGTGTATCGGAAGTGACTAATTAGCTGCACAAAGCATGCCCTCTTCCATAAAAAGTCAATGCTAAGAATCTGTGCATGCCTATCATGACGTTTGGCGCCATCCTTTTGAAAGTTTTCTTCAAAAGTTGTTCCTCAGAAATCATGTTGTGATACCTATCCTCTTTTTCCCTTAACATGAGGATGACGTGAGTTGTAGAATCAAAGAAAAGTCTTAAAATTATGTTTTCTGTTGTCACCTCCATTTCAGGAGGGATCGGAGGTGTCTTACTTTCCCCACACGCGAGAACTTTGATTGCTGCTTTTTATTTTTAGTTACATGGATTACCACTTGTCTAATTAAGCTGCTTTAAGACTTGGCAGACCGCATGCCCAGGGTCCCCTATACTGCCCTGCAAAGGCAAAAGGCTGTGACTTTGTTTTTGGTCAAAAATTAGTTAATGATTTTTTTTGGGACATTCAAGACATCCTTTATCATGTTGATAAGTATCTTACGTCAATTTCGTTGTTTCTTGAGAAAATAATGGGTTGTCTTAACAGTAACATTGACAAGCCCAGGAGAAACCAAGGCAAAACACTGTAACACCAGTTATTGCTCTTTGTTTTGGAATGCTGAAGCAATAAGTAAATGGGCAAAAGTAATTGTAAAACATCAACAATATATGTCATCAATAGATTTTATACAGGTGTAACTATAATGTTTTTTTGAATGGTGAGCAGCAACCAAATATTGATAATGTGGAGGTTACTGCTTTTTGCCTTTGACTTTTTGCAGACATTACAAAGGCGGAGTACAGTAACTTCAGAATAGAGGTCAAAAGTCAAAAAGTCAAGTTGGAGCTCAAGATTTGTTATGTAGATACATTTCAAAAAACAAGCTGAATTGTACAATTCTGTGGTGTTTGTTTTACGTAACTTCCCAAATTAATTTAAAATTATGCAATGGATGCATTTCATGATATAAAGTGTCTTTATAATGTGGAATTATTCCTCTCCATCCAAAGTATGAGAAAAATTGCTTTTGAAGCTAAAGTCATTATTTGATACACATAATCAGTGTTACTTACTGTTATTCTATCTATCTATCTATCTATCTATCTATCTATCTATCTATCTATCTATCTATCTATCTATCTATCTATCTATCTATCTATCTAATTCCCATTTTAATTGAGTGGACGGAAATCCGTTTGTAACAAGATTATTTGGGCATTTCGTGTCTTAAGCAGGACCAAGCTGGACACCTCTGCTAAACTAACCATCTAATCCTATCAGAGGTCTCTGAATCACAGGTATAAAAGCTAAAGTCAGATGTGGGACACCAGTCACCCAAGGAGGCTGCAAGTGACAAGAAAAGTCAACTGCTGAGGTCCTCCTTCTACGATCACAATGGCAGAAGAGTGGGGAAAACAGGCATTTGCTGCCAGGCGGTACAATGACGATACAACACAGAGTGGTGGCTTTGCTTACACAAACAGCAATCATACCAGAGGTATTCTCATTTAACTTTTTTAATAATTCATTGACCAGTAGCAAATTACCATCATATTTTGTTGACTTTTAAAGCAAATGTCACCATGTCTAAATATGATATTGCTTTATTCTTTCAGGTCCCTTTGAGGGTCCAAATTACCACATTGCTCCGCGATGGGTTTACCACCTCGCAACACTGTGGATGTTCATTGTGGTTGTTGCATCAATCTTCACCAACGGTCTCGTCTTGGTGGCCACGGCAAAGTTCAAGAAACTCCGTCACCCTCTGAACTGGATCTTGGTAAATCTTGCAGTTGCTGATATATTAGAGACAATTCTTGCCAGCACCATCAGCGTATGCAACCAATTTTTTGGTTACTTCATTCTGGGACACCCAATGTGCATCTTTGAGGGCTACACTGTTGCATGTTGTGGTAAGTGGTCACTGTTCTTTCACTTTGATTGAAAGGTGTTTGGAAAGAGAGTTTTCTTGGTGTTGAATATGTTATCAGGCTTAAAGTTAAAGACCTTTACTTGGTATCTTTCTTCTTTATACAGGTATTGCTGGTCTCTGGTCCCTCACTGTTATTTCCTTTGAGAGATGGATAATTGTGTGCAAACCTTTTGGAAACGTCAAGTTTGATGGCAAAATGGCCATTGCTGGAATAGTGTTCTGCTGGGTTTGGGCAGCAGTTTGGACTGCTCCCCCCGTCTTTGGATGGAGCAGGTAGCCTGCTGTTATTTTTTATCTTATAAAAAATGATTTTGGAATTAATCAGTGGAACCGTATACTTAACATTTTCTTGCATCAGGTACTGGCCTCATGGACTGAAGACTTCCTGTGGACCTGATGTATTCAGTGGAAGTACAGACCCTGGAGTCCAGTCCTACATGATTGTTCTTATGATTACATGTTGCTTCATTCCTCTGGGCATCATCATTGTTTGCTACCTTGCAGTATTTATGGCTATCCATTCAGTAAGTTATCTTACCAGCAGTTTTATACTCTATATACAGTAGATCACAGACTCAAAGTATCTCACACTCTGTTGATTTGGACCACAGGTTGCCATGCAGCAAAAGGAATCAGAGTCAACCCAGAAAGCTGAGAGAGAAGTATCCAGAATGGTCGTTGTCATGATTGGCGCATATTGTTTCTGCTGGGGACCTTACACCACTTTTGCCTGCTATGCCGCGGCTAACCCTGGATATGCCTTCCATCCTCTGGCTGCTTCCATGCCTGCATACTTTGCAAAAAGTGCAACCATCTGGAACCCAGTTATCTATGTCTTCATGAACCGGCAGGTGGGTACAACACTGCCACATTGATCAACTTGTCTGAATCAAATGTGTTTGGTTTAAATTTGTAATGTACTGTTTTATTTTTTCCTTATCAGTTCCGTTCTTGTATCATGCAACTCTTTGGCAAACAAGTGGATGATGGTTCTGAAGTATCCACATCAAAGACAGAAGTCTCCTCCGTGGCTCCTGCATAAAGCTGTTGATGTTCTCCCTTTTGGAAAAAACAACAGAGAACCGAGAGAGAATTATGATTTGTACAGTAAATATGTATTGTTTAATTATTTATTTTTTAGTAAATATAGCTTTCTTGCAAATGACAAAAACAAACAAAAAATAAAGCATATATAAAGCAAATGAATCATTATATATGACTGGTCTTTTTTTCAGATGAACATAAAAATATCAACCATTTCCTTTTGGTGAATTTTAATAACTACCAGTGCAGAGATTGTTCATTACTGTTAGAAACTTGAACATTTTCCTTATAACTGGTGATAATGTTACTGTTTAGTAAGATACCATACTAACATTTTAATGTCTTGAAAAACTTCATATAAAGATATGGTTATGGAGCAGCTCCAGCTCCACTGAGGTCTGAAAATCTACACTGTTAAAGAGGTGATAGAATGCAAAACCGATTTTACCTTGACTTAGTTTAATAACAGTTTGCTGGGTAAATAGGACATACAGTGAGGAAAATAAGTATTTGAACACCCTGCTATTTTGCAAGTTCTCCCACTTAGAAATCATGGAGGGGTCTGCAATTGTCATCGTAGGTGCATGTCCACTGTGAGAGACATAATCTAAAAAAACTGTTGGGTGGTGATGGTACAGTGAATATGACCCATGCCTTGGTGTATGCCTTGGTGTGAGAGGTCTGGGTTCAATTCCCACTGCAATACCTCAACCAATGTGTCCCTGAGCAAGACACTTAACCCATAGTTGCTCCAGAGGTGTGAGACCTCTGACCTCTGAAAGCATCCACTAAATGACATGTAATGTAATAATGTAATGATGGATGCAGTGTACAATAGCCAAGAGCAACACAATCAGAATCAGAAAAGGTTTTATTGCTAAGTACGTTTTTTACGCATACAAGGAATTTGTTTTGGTGTTGTTGGTGCATGTCACACATTCTCTAAATATAAGAAGGATCAGAAGAATTTAAACAAGTCAAATAGAAATATCTACACACAGTATGTATTTGTCTAAAATTATAAAAAATAAGATAGAATAAAATAAGTTAAGTAAAAAGGAATGGTACAGCAGAGTAAATACAGTGGCATTTAGAGCCAGAGGTGGGGTATGGAGAGAGTCAGAGTGGGTTTTGGTCCAAGGTTGGGAGAGGTCAGCCACACTCTTTCCAACTGGCTTTAGAGTCCTGATTACGTACAGGTCCTGAAGCGTGGAGGTCCTGGCAGATTGCAGCCAATCACCTTCTTGTCCCTTGCCCTTGTCTGTGGCACTGCTAGCAGCATACCAGATGGTGATGGAGGATGGGAGGATGGACTCGATGATAGCTGCTCCACAGTGTCAATTGGTGGAGTCACAGAGGGTGATGGGGGCAGGTGAGGCTGAATTCTTCTTGAAGTCCACAACTTTCATAAGCATAAATCCAAACCATCTCCTGCCAGTACTGGAAGTGATTGCCTTTTTTCTTTTTTCTTCTTTTTAAATCAACTGTGCAACAAAACTCACAAGAGTGTGGTGCCATCTTTATATGGCACTTTATGCTACGCTGAAATTAAAATGTGTTAAAATTAAGCTCCAGGAGTTGGTTAAAAACACTGTCTCTGGCTGACTTTCAAAAGTGTTTGGTAAACAAAGGATGGCTGCATACACATCATGCTAAAAGGCTTAGGCGTTAGCTACATGTTACAGCAAAAGGTTAGCCTCCTCAGCCATTGATGATCCATTTAGAGTACATGGAAATAGGGAAGTGTGTTCTTGTATTGCAGAATAGAGCTCATTAGCCAGAGTATTAGTAATTAGTTATTTATTAACATAACCCTGTTTGGCTGCTTAGCTTGCATACTTAGACAACCAGGACAGAGGTTCCACAATCTTTAGAGCATTGAGCTCTAGTCTTGCTTGCACCAGGTCACCAGGTGGTCAGCCTCCCTGGGGGTGGATTTTTCAACATCAGAGATGAGTCCGAAGAGGTAGGTGTCGTTCGCTAACTTCAGAACTTGATGGACAGGTGACTGGAGGTGCAGCTGTTGGTGTACACCTAGTGGGGGTGGAGGAAGCAGAGTAATATCTGTTCTCCTGTTCTGGTGTGGTGACTGAAAGGGAGAAGTCTCATTTTTGACTGACCGCTGTTTTTCACTTTGTTTTTACATTGTTTCCAAATTTTTTTCATGCTTTCTAATGCTCCTTAATGTTGTTTTATCATACAACTGGATTTTGTTTTTTGCTATTTTCAAATGCTAATAAATCTATTTGGATCCATGATCATTAAGCACGTCTGACAAGTTAATCCTCTATTCTGCCTGTGGACGACTACAAACAAGTCTTAAATTTCACTCATTATGTTCAAACTGTACAGGAAAAGCAACCAGTACCATGTCCTTGCTGAAATTTTCAGAAATAATGAAGAAAGCATTTCTTACATCTCCCTAGCTCACCTTTTCCATCTTTGCTCACCCAGCACCACATACACTATCATAGAGTGTGTAATTTGACATTATCGTTCTGCTTATACAGCATCCTCACAAAAATTTAATTAAATAATTTCCTATTTGCTATATTTATTACTGTGTACCTTTTAATTCAAGAGTCCCAATTCACTCTGTCTCAGTGTATATACAGAAAGACAATTAGGGTTTTGCTGGACAGATGAAGCTAAAGTTCAAGTTGACACAAAAGACCTTTATACTTGTGTCTTACTCCTTCCTATGTGTCTAGTAGTCCTCCCCATACATCCCTTTTCTACTTCTCTTCATTCTCAGTATCTCATGCTTCCACTTTCATTCTTCCGCTTCTCCTCTTTCTTTTACTCTCTTCCCCAGCTGTCCCAACCTTTCTTTCCATTTGTCCTCCTGCTCTCCTATCTTTACATTCTCCTTTCTAAAGCGTTGAAGAAAGGCAGCTCACAATCCGAATCATGCATCCAAGGGAGCACCATAATAATTATATTCAGTCCTTGCTGAAATGATTAAAAGAGTACAGACAGCATTTCTTACATTTCTCTAGTTCTCTTTTCACATCTTCGCTCACCCAACACCAAAGTTAATATCATAGAGCGCGTGATTTAACATAATTTTTTTGCTTATAGCATTCCCACACTGAGATGTTGAATCTCTTTAGCCATACATTTAAGATGTCTTTGTTGCTTGTTTAAGAACTCACGTTGTGGGGGAGGCTGGGTTTAGAAGTGGTGATTTTTTTTACCCTACTGTTGTCATTCACACACAGACTCTTAAAAGGTTGAATTCCCCACCCTCCACCACATTGGTCTTTTCATGCACATGTGCAATCATTTTTATTTTATTTTATGTAAAAATGTTGAGGGGTTATAACCACAGGTCAAAGGTCAACACACACCCCACCCTCACCCTAACCAGCACCTGTTGGGTCATTAATCATTATTTCTGACATAAGGTGGTACATACATATCTCTCTGTTTACATATATGTGTAATTACCTACACATAGACACAAAGTAGTCCTTGTTCTTTAAGTAGAATCCATACAGCTTAGTACTGTACCAGAAATACCAACCCAGTTTTCCCAGTTTCTTTTCAATCACTTTTCTTAAATTGGAAAGTTTGGCCTTATAATTGTCTACAGACCCGTGATGGGGAAGATACCTGAGGAAAAGACGTGTTTACAATTTGGTGTGGAGGAAAGAAAAGGCAGCTTTCAATGAATGTTTCACTGGTGTTTTCAAGCGTTTTGATTACCTGATTACATTTTTCATTGACAGACAATGCTGTCAATGAAAACACAGAAATAATCAGATAGAACAAAATCAGTCAACTAACCTTGGAAATGTGCAGCCTTAGAGATAATCAACGCTCTTTTTTTTTGACATGTATCCGGATGTTGTAGGTGACGTGTGCGCATGTCCACCCTTTTGCCACACACGTGAAGTCAAAGAAGGCTTGGGTCGAGGCATGTCGAAAGCTAGTACGTATTTTATCGGCATTTACAGAATGTATTCGTTCACTTAATAACTGTTGATGGTTTAAATGGATTCTGTCGTTTCTTAACATTTTACAGAACAAAAACGAGCTAAACGTCTCGGCTTTATCGGAAAATTTAAGGTAAGCACTAACGTTTAGAGGCTAATGTTGTGGCTAACGTCTAGTGCTGGAGCTAGGTCAGAACCTGCTGGGCAGTTGAGCCTTAACTTTAAAGAAAATAGCCTAGTCTGATAACAGGACTACCCAGCTCCACGTTAGCTTAAGGTATATTGTAATGGGTGCATAAGTAACACATTGCGCAGACTGCTAAGTACCTCCTGCAAGGCTGGGTGTAAATGTAGCATTCAGCCGTAGGAGTTTTGATAAATAATCACCAATAATGTGGATACAATGACTAAGTGGGTAAAGGCGAATAATAGAGCAGCTAGAATAGTCTGGTAAGTTCAGACATACATCACTTAGCTGTAATGTATCCTTTAAAACCCTTGTTTCAAATTACGATATCCAAAATAAGATATCGTGCCTCCTGTATTGATGTTGTTATAATATTGATATATAGCCTTTATATCAGCCCAGCCTTTCTTGTATCACGATACAATATTGTGTATTTTAAAGGTATTGCGATATTTGCAATATATTACAATTTATTAGTTTTTTTTCCAACTTGAAATTTTGTCCCCAAAGGAAAACTTTGTCAGCATCTGTTCAATCTAAAACTATACTTTCCTCTGTTTGACAATAAACTCTCTCTCTCACACACACACACACACACACACACACACACACACACACAAACACTAATATTCTCTATATACAGTAAATGGAATGTTTAACACCCTAGGACCTAGGTTGTATTGTGATGCCTTTTATAATGAACTAAAATAAAGTATATAATATTTTACAATACATCTTGTGTTTTCCTGCCTGCAGACTAAAGATGGACAAAAGGATGATGCTTTAGGGTGGACAAAGAATTCAGAACAGTCATCTGCGCAGCATGTCAAAGTCAGCAGAAACCCAGATGAAATCCGGAAGCAAAGGGTGAAAATTTGAATGTTCTGCCTGTACTTATATTTGATGTTACACACGCTGATATTAAACCAATTTTTACATTTTCTAATAAGCTTCAGGACCTCCAGGACAGGCAGAAAATCTCTAGAGAACGAGACCTGATGAAGAGAAGGAACTTACAAAGCTTTCAGAATGACATCCTACAGCGACAACGAGAGTTTGAGCAAAAGGTAAATATCAGCCTATTTAGTGGAAATAGACTGCCATCACAATAACTCCCTACTGTGCAAATTGCCCCAGTAGTGATTTCAGTTTTTTCTTTGTGTTCACAGGAGACAGAGATGGAGAGTTTGGAGAAGAATGTAAATTTTGAAAATGAGAATTCAAGAAAGGCCTATTATAGAGAATTTAAAAAGGTACGTAATTGCTCTTTTAATGCCATAAACTGGCTCATATCTTATAAATATTTCAATTCTAGGCGTTTGCATATAACTTTTTCTCCTAACCTTTTAAAAGCAGTCCGAAAGTCAATGAATTTTGGAGAATAGTTATTTAACCATACACTCCATATACTCGTATACATACACACATAGGCTGGTTTAGAGTTCCTGACTTATAAGTAACGGTGTTCCTTAAGCTGTGATACATGGTGAAATGGATTTTTGAACATGAGCACTGTGTTTAAAAATAAATTTTTTTTAAAGGTAGTGGAGGCCTCAGATGTGATTTTGGAGGTTTTGGATGCACGTGACCCTCTTGGCTGCAGATGTCCTCAGGTGGAGCAGGCAGTTATTCAAAGTGGAATGAACAAGAAGATAGTTTTAGTACTTAATAAAATTGGTAAGTTGGTTAAAGAAATTTAGAAAGTATATCCTTTTTGTTTTGTCTTTATTTGCATAAGTTAGTGTTTTATTTATTGTATCAAATATTCTATGTTGACTAAGATGATTTTTACTTTGATTGTAGATTTGGTGTCAAAGGAAATTGTGGAAAAGTGGATTAAGTATCTACGTAATGAGTTTCCTACAGTAGCTTTCAAAGCATCTACTCAGCAACAAACCAAGAACTTGGTATGCAGTTAAATATTCATATTTGGATCATCTAAAATACCAATTGAGATTCAAATAATTAAAGTTATGGTATAACATAATTTCACAGTATTTCCCTCTGCCTTCTGCCATTGACAGAAACGCAGTAAAGTTCCAGTTACACAAGCCAGCACAGAGCTTCTTAGTACCAGTGCTTGTATTGGCGCAGATTGCTTGATGAAGCTACTTGGCAACTACTGCCGCAACCTAGACATAAAAACGGCTATCACCGTAGGTGTTGTAGGTAAGCGCCACATCCAGCAATACACCAGGTTCTTTCTGTGTATAAGGCGAGGTTGTCTAAAGTGAAATAATTTTGCCACTCCTGTTTTGTAGGTTTTCCTAACGTGGGAAAGAGTAGTTTGATCAACAGTTTGAAACGGACACGAGCCTGTAATATCGGAGCCACTCCTGGTGTCACCAAGTAAGTTTACAAAAAGCTGTTGATCCCACACTGTGAGACCCGGTTTGTTACCTACTAGTCTTGCTAACGACTTTGATGGATTTTAGGTGCCTTCAAGAGGTGCATTTGGACAAACACATTAAGCTTCTCGATTGCCCCGGCATTGTCATGGCAACTTCAACGACTGATGCAGCCATGATTCTTCGTAACTGTGTGAAAATTGAACAGCTTGTAGATCCTCTTTCACCTGTTGAAGCCATCCTTCGACGCTGTAACAAGGCGCAGGTATGCCATGTCATTACAATCTTTTAGAATGTTGCTTTATTGCGTCTTTTGCACACTGCCATAACAGTCGTTCTGCCGGATGTACAGATCATGGAGCACTATGGAGTTTCAGACTTTCACACAGCTCTGGAGTTCTTGGCAATGCTTGCTCGACGTCAAGGCAAACTAAGAAAGGGAGGACTGCCTGACACTGACAAAGCCGCAAAGAGCGTGCTAATGGACTGGACAGGGTGGGTAAAAATGGAATTGGAAATGTATTTTGGAAGTTTGACAAATGACAATCAACCACTGTATTAATTTCAGCATGTTATGTGATATAGGGGAAGGATCAGCTACTTTACGCATCCTCCAGAGACGCACACTCTTCCCACACATGTCAGCGCTGAGATTGTTACAGAGATGGGTAAAGCATTTGACTGGGATGAGCTGGAAAAGGAAATCAGGAGGTTCTTGCAGGTAAATATTACTTGTGATGGAATCAGTTCCTCAGGATAATCCAGACCTCACTGTCAACAGTTTTCATTTGGCTACTTTCTTTGGTAAAAAGTACTTCCAAAGGCAGGTAACTCAAAGCCTCAGAACATAAACCTGAAGCTATCAGCCCCATTAGATTTAAGTGAGAACATGTATTTACCTTGTGATAATTAAGTCACAAAAGGACATCTAAAATATACTTCCATAATGATATAATACATGGTTTAGATTAGACTAAATTAGACTAAGATTACATTGGTTTTGTCATATTATCTGGCTTTCATTGTTAAAATACCCACAGAAGCAGTAGTTGCTCTTAAGATGGATTTGCTTTTCGCTGTCATTCAGAGTCGTCTTGTCCTGACATCCAAATGGGATTTTGCATGGAAACTACTGGAATGACACAAGGTGGCCAGGGTGATACACTTTCTGACCTGGAAGTGGTGGGGGGGTCCTTGGAAGAGCCAGAATTTAAAGACAAAACTGAATCCATGGAGGATGGCCAGGACCCAGAGGTGTGAAAAAGTTCAGTTCTGACAACTACTTTAATTTCAGTATGTTGTGCGCTTTGCAAATGTGTAAAATGGGTCTCCTTAAATTTTCTGTCCTGCTCAAATAGTTTGGTCCAATGACAGTGGAGATTAAATCTCAGAGGTCAAAGACTGGCTTGGCTTCAAATGACACTGCAACCAGAGCTCCAGATTTAAAGGATATCTTGGATGTAGATCCTCTACAGCAGGGTCAGGCACTTCTGGCTGCCGGCAAAAGGAGGAAAAAGCAACAGAAAAGAGCTGGTTTGTATAAATATTGCTCTCACTCTAATACTATATACAGTACTGTGCAAAAGTCTTAGGCAGGTGTGGAAAAATGCTGTAAACTAAGAATGCTTTCAAAAATATGATTTTCTTTTTATCAATTTACAAAATGCAAAGTGAGCGAACAAAAGAAAAATCTAAATCACATCAATATTTGGTGTTACTTCCGTTTGCCTTCCCCCCGCCATGGGGATGCATGCATAAAAATGAATTCACTCAGTGGCGGTTAGACGACCTAATTCTTATGACACCCTCCCAGGAGAGAGCAGCACTCCACACAGTAGAGGCTGCGCAGCATCTACAAACACTGAATTTGCCATAAACTGGCAAAAGGTTCGCCGATCCCCTCCCAGGCGGTAGTTTATCTGGTTCAGGTTACTTTATTGGTACCCGTGGGTAAACTAGGTTTACAGTATAAGGGGCAGGACATCCTTAAAACTTTGCAGTCTGCCACATAACATACAACACACAAAACATTAAAACATATTAAGCAGACAGTAAAACATGAATGGAAAATAGTACGTGACCAAAGTGCTTGTGCATTTTGTGTAAGTAATTCTACATACTGTACATAATTAAAGAACATAAAATAAACAAAGTTTTACACACGGCAGACATAAGGAGGAGCAGCTGTTTGTTTACTATGTAACACTCACGCGTCTCTTTTGAAACGGTGGCTGTCTCACCAGCTGTGTGAGGTTATCACCCCTGCTTTGAGCGTAAAGGGAGTGACTTCCGGGCACATTCCATGAGAGCGTTAGCACCCACGGCCCTCTTAAGAGGTATGACAGGCTGACACCTGCGCAATGGCGTTTTGGGCATTGCTGTGCATGCCTTTTTTCATCTGCTTTCATTGCATGATGTGTCACCATGATTCACTCGGCCTTATCCGCACTTAACCGCATTTAATGCGTGGTTAAATCTGGTATGCCATTGTCTCCATTCTCTTGCACCAGACTGCCGTGAGGAATTTGCATTAATTATTGATTATTTTAATCCTAATTATGGAGCACCTTCAGAATCCACATGGCAGGGCCTCACAACATTAAGCAGGTCGGCCATGGAGATAGCCCATCAGGTTTTGATGCAAAAAAATATAATTTTTTTACATTAAAAAAAACCTGTACAATGTGAGAAGGAAGAGGAGCTACTATATGCTATATGCTTGTGGATTTGGCTACATCAGCTTCGCCCTTAACCCAATAAGCCTATGTCACACTTCCTGCTTCGGGAACGCGGAGTAGGGAATCAGAACTTCCGGTCAACAGTCCCTTTCTCCATAAAGATTTAGATTATCAGCCATAATGTCTAAACCATCCAAGGTAGACTAGACTGACCACGAGCTACGAGGTTGTGAAACAAATGTTTCTGCTCCTGTAGAAGCTAGAAGACTGTATGAAATCCTTCTCCTTTTAAGAAAAACATGTTTTATTTGTAATCTTTTGGAGAAAAACCCACATTCTTTAGTGTAACAACAATGGCTCTGATTGGTTCAACTCACTGTTACCATAGAAACGTTTACTGTACCGCGAACCTCGTGGATGTATTAAGAGAACAGCTAAACCACGAACAGCTAGAATGCGCTTCTACCATTGTAGTCTATTATAATTTCTGTACACGGTCTTGTACCTTTTGCCATTTTTAAAAATGGTTTGTACTTTGAGAGTGTTCATTTACAGTCTGAACCACATTGCCGTAGTTGTCTTCAGGCAGGTTGCGGAGAGACTTGGTCCAGCAGTATCTGTTGGGCTCTGCAATTTTAAAAAGCTAACCGGAAGAGCGGTATCCCCACTCAGACGTTCTTCCTGTCTTAGTTGTTGCCTGATATAGGCCTAAAGCAACATCTCTTAGAGGACAAAGCCTATACAAAATAGAACGATAGTTGTGTATTGTAACTCCAGATTCTGTGAGTATAGGCATAGCCCTCTAAGATCCAGGCCACCTGCTTCACTTACATTGGCTGAAGAAAAATGCTGATGTTGGGAGCAGATCTCTGGTCTTGTAGCTGTAATATACAATAACTGCGGATGTAAGAGAAGCCTGTGCAGGGCGCGAAAGAAATCTTCAAGACTGCGCATGTGCGAGGGATAAACCCAATAGCAACAGCTCTTAGAGGGCTATGCCTATATTCATAGAATCTAGAGTTACAATACAAATACTACAGTTTTATTGTAAACACGCCAATATGCCTCATTTTACCCAGTTTTCAAAATGGCAAAAGTAAAACAAGTAATACAAAAAAGGGTTTTAAGACCACACACACACAGGCAAGCTTCTGCAAGGAATAATGCGTTTTCTGTATAACTGACACTGATTATATTTAATCATGCAAAATGACATTGATACGGTTTTCTCTTCTTTTTTCTCTGCAGACAAAATTGCCACCAAACTATCAGACACCTTGACAGCTGCAATGGACTTCTCATTTTCAGATAGCTGATTAAAATAAAATACTAAATAATTTGTAGTTTGTCATTTTTGGATGTAAGTTAGCTACAGTATTGTGACACAATCTACATGCAGAGATTTAGCTTCAGGAACCCTCAATCTTTCATTTAATTTCATCATGAAAAGAAATTGTGTGTTAATTTATGTTCCTGTTCAAAATAACCACTGAAAATGTTGCTGTTAGTACAGATTGCAGATTATTTTTCTAACCTGCAGCAGGGCCTATACACTTCCATATCTAGGAACTATTTGTACATTGCACTTGAGATCAAATCAAGACATTCATTACTTTTTTTATGCATCACAAATACACTAGTTTGCATTAGAATACTAGAGTTTTATCTTAATTTACTTCTGGTATACCTGCACTATATAGACCGTTTTGAAAATGTAACGTCACTGCAGTCAACCTGTTCCGGGTAACGCGTCAGATGACCTCAGTCCATCGGCCCAAGATAAACAACACTGTTTAGTGCCGTGGCCAGCGACTGTTAAGGAGCTTGTATTCACCGAAATTAAAGATGGCAAAGAAACCGGAGGACTTCGGAGGTTTATGGCTGTGATTACGATAAACAAATCTCTAGCCACAGTACGTTTTTTTTAATGTCTCAAATTAATTATCCAGTTAGATAGCAATAGCTTTTTAGGCAACTAACGGATGCTAACTATGGTGCTGTCATTAGCTAGCTTGGCAACTTCCTACTTTTACTTTCTCGTGACTCTCGTGTCTTAATTTAGGCGCGGCTGATACAGTCTAAGTAATACAAAAAGAACCAACCTCTTTCAAGTTGGCGACTATTACGTAGCTAGGCCAATTGAGAAGCCACAGTAAAGCGTAGATGTGAAGACTAGGTGGCTTTGGCGTTAACGTTAGTGTACGTGGGCCTGTCAGCAGCACTGAGCTTTCTACCGAACTCTGCTGTCGTGACGCGTGATTAGAACTCACCAAAAATAGAGATTATGAAAACCGCAAGATAGCTAACAATTTGGTGCATTTTACGTGTCTAAATCATAAATCTAACCCAAAATTGACATGATATAAGGTAACGGAAATTCAGCCTTTCTATGATATGTTGTCAGACAACGACCGCTGTTCGCGTTCATTACAATCTAAGCTAACTGACACATACAGTGGGGCTCGAAAGTTTGGGCAACCCAGGTAAAGAAATGCATTAATGTGCATAAAGAAGCCAAGAAAAGATGAAAAAAAATCTCCAAAAGGCATCAAATGACAGACATTCGTATAATATGTCACAAAAAGCTAGATTTTATTTCCATCATTTACACTTTCTAAATAACAGAAAACAAAAAAATGGCGTCTGCAAAAGTTTGGCCACCCTGCAGAGTTTATAGCATGCACCGCCCCCTTTGGAAAGCTGAGACCCAACAGTGTAATGGATTGTTCTCAATCATCGTCTGGAAAGACCAGGTGATGTCAATCTTAAGGTTTTAAATGTCCAGACTCATCTGACCTTACCCAAACAATCAGCACCATTGGGTATTCTAAGCAGTTGTCTAGGAACTGAAAATAATAAGAAGATAAGAAGATAGCAAAGCGTTTTCAGATGCCAATATCCTCTGTTCGGAATGTAATCAAGAAATGGCAGTCATCAGGAACAGTGGAAATTAAAGTAACCTGGCAGATACTGGAGTTGCGGTACACCATTCTACTATAAAGAGATACTCGTACAAATATGGTCTTCATGGAAGAGTCATCAGAAGAAAACCTCTTCTACATTCTCACCACAAAAATCAGCGTTTGAAGTTTGCAAATGAACATATAGACAAGCCTGATGCTTTGTGGAAACGAGTTCTGTGGACCGATAAGGTTAAAATAGAACTTTTTGGCTGGAATGAGCAAAGGTATGTTTGGAGAAGAAAGGGCACAGAATTAAATGAAAATAACCTCTGTCCAACTGTTAAGCATGGGGGAGATCAATCATGCTTTGGGGTGTATTGCAGCCAGTGGCACAGGGAACATTTCACGAGTAGAAGGAACAATGGATTCAATAAAATTTAAGCAAATTTTGGACACTAACTTGATGCCATCTGTGAAAAAGCTGAAGTTAAAGAGAGGATGGCTTCTACAAATGGATAATGATTCTAAACACACCTCAAAATCCATGGTGGATTACATCAAGAGGTGTAAACTGAAGGTTTTGCCATGGCCTTCACAATCTCCTGCCCTCAACATAATTGAAAATCTATGGATAGACCTTAAAAGAGAAGTGCCTGACAGACAGCCCAGAAATCTCAAAGAACTGGAAGACTTTTGTAAGGAAGAATGGGCAAAGATACCTCAAACAAGAATTGAAAGCCTCTTGGCTGGCTACAAGAAGAGTTTACAAACTGTGGTACTTTCCAAAGGGGGCAGTACAAGATATTAACTCTGCAGGGTGCCCAAACTCTTGCAGACGCAATTTTTTGTTTTCTGTTATTTTGACATATACAGTGAACCCTCGTTTTTCACTGGGGTTACATTCCAAAAAGAACCCGTGATAGGCGAAATCTGTGAAGTAGTAACCTTTATTTTTTTTTACAATTATTATACGATGAAATACTCCATAACACATTGAAACCAAAGAAAAAAACCTTTTTACAGGCCCAAGCATTTGTTTAGCAAATAAAAGTACTGTATAAACGTTTTTTTACAAATAACTACTGTACTGTAAAATAATTTTAATCATCAATACGAACTGAAGGCTTCAAATTGCGGATATCAGCACCACCCCACCGCGACCAGAGTCATTGGATTAGAACGGGAGAAAATGAAAAATGATTATGAAAAAAATACAAAGAACAGTAGGAAAAATAGTGACTCACGTGTATTTCACTGCTCTTCTGACTGAGCTGCTGCATCCTGAATCTTCCTCTGCCTTTTGGGCCCGACCGCAAGTGCCTTTGTAAGTGCACAACGTTTTGTCGACATTATGGGTTTTAGAGAAACTTGAAATTGCAAGAGAATTTGCAAACTTAAATTTGGCAAGCTGTCTTACGTACATGTATAAACCGCAACGTTATTGACACACAGGTAGAGAAGAAGCTGAGAGACTGTTTAGCCAATCAGAATGCAGAACACAATGCACGTTGCAAATCCGTGAAGCAGCGAGACCGTGAAAGGTGAACCGCGATATACAGTGAGGAAAATAAGTATTTGAACACCCTGCTATTTTGCAAGTTCTCCCACTTAGAAATCATGGAGGGGTCTGAAATTGTCATCGTAGGTGCATGTCCACTGTGAGAGACATAATCTAAAAAAAAAAAATCCAGAAATCACAATGTATGATTTTTTTAACTATTTATTTGTATGATACAGCTGCAAATAAGTATTTGAACACCTGTCTATCAGCTAGAATTATGACCCTCAAAGACCTGTTAGTCTGCCTTCAAAATGTCCACCTCCACTCCCTTTATTATCCTAAATTAGATGCACCTGTTTAAGGTTGTTGGCTGCATAAAGACACCTGTCCACCCCATACAATCAGTAAGAATCCAACTACTAACATGGCCAAGACCAAAGAGCTGTCCAAAGCCACTAGAGACAAAATTGTACATCTCCACAAGGCTGGAAAGGGCTACGGGGAAATTGCCAAGCAGCTTGGTGAAAAAAGGTCCACTGTTGGAGCAATCATTAGAAAATGGAAGAAGCTAAACATGACTGTCAATCTCCCTCGGACTGGGGCTCCATGCAAGATGTCACCTCGTGGGGTCTCAATGATCCTAATAAAGGTGAGAAATCAGCCCAGAACTACACGGGAGGAGCTGGTCAATGACCTGAAAAGAGCTGGGACCACCGTTTCCAAGGTTACTGTTGGTAATACACTAAGACGTCATGGTTTGAAATCATGCATGGCACAGAAGGTTCCCCTGCTTAAACCAGCACATGTCAAGGCCCGTCTTAAGTTTGCCAATGACCATTTGGATGATCCAGAGGAGTCATGGGAGAAAGTCATGTGGTCAGATGAGACCAAAATAGAACTTTTTGGTCATAATTCCACTAACCGTGTTTGGAGGAAGAAGAATGATGAGTACCGTCCCAAGAACACCATCCCTACTGTGAAGCATGGGGGTGGTAGCATGCTTTTGGGGGTGTTTTTCTGCACATGGGACAGGGCGACTGCACTGTATTAAGGAGAGGATGACCGGGGCCATGTATTGCGAGATTTTGGAGAACATCCTCCTTCCCTCAGTTAGAGCATTGAAGATGGGTCGAGGCTGGGTCTTCCAACATGACAATGACCCGAAGCACACAGCCAGGATAACCCAGGAGTGGCTCTGGAAGAAGCATATCAAGGTTCTGGCGTGGCCTAGCCAGTCTCCAGACCTAAACCCAATAGAGAATCTTTGGAGGGAGCTCAAACTCCGTGTTTCTCAGCGACAGCCCAGAAACCTGACTGATCTAGAGAAGATCTGTGTGGAGGAGTGGGCCAAAATCCCTTTTGCAGTGTGTGCAAACCTGGTGAAAAACTACAGGAAACGTTTGACCTCTGGAATTGCAAACAAAGGCCACTGTACCAAATATTAACATTGATTTTCTCAGGTGTTCAAATACTTATTTTCAGCTGTATCATACAAATAAATAGCAAAAAAATCATACATTGTGATTTCTGGATTTTTTTTTTTAGATTATGTCTCTCACAGTGGACATGCACCTACAATGACAATTTCAAACCCCTCCATGATTTCTAAGTGGGAGAACTTGCAAAATAGCAGGGTGTTCAAATACTTATTTTCTTCACTGTAGCGAGGGTTCACTGTAATTTGAATGTCTTATCTGTCATTTGATGCAATTTGGAGATTTTTCCATCTTTTCTTGGCTTCTTCATGTACATTAATAAAAATTTTTTACCTGGGGCGCCCAAACTTTCGAGCCCCACTGTAGGATGAAGCAAACAACTTGCAACGATGCCTTTTGAATTGTGTGGCTGCATTTGGTTTGGAAATGTAGAGAATGCATTTATTCATTTTACTCAGAGAGTGAAATGTCTGTATCAGGTGTACAGGCTGGGTTGTGTGTAAGGTCTTTATAAGTCCACTCTATTGCAGAGGAAGGTTTCGGAACACGGAAACACTGTATTATGCACTGTACAGCTATTGAGTTCAAAATTATGCCTATCATCAAGCATTAAAGATAACAAATGAGACAAACTGGATTGGAACTCAAAAAATATTTTTGTCATTGAGTACTTCCAAGTTGGCCTACTTCTTACAGTAACATTTTTTGATGAGATAATTTTTATTGACAAAGACAGTATCATTTGTTGTTCACAACCAGCATCTTATTAAGCATCAGCAGTAGGTGGACAGGGCTTTATAAGCTGATTGGTGGTGTTGAGCAAGAGTCCTTGATTGTGCAGGTTGGCAGAGAATAGAGAAATAATGGTTTGGTTCAAACATAAAGTATTGATATGTCCAAGTTATATCATAAGCTTTTATTGCTAATTCTATACTATAACCTATTTTCATAAATTATTGAAAGAAAATAAAAAAAATTATGTTATAAATACCAGTTTTAGATCCACATCTGGATTGGCCTCCAAAGCATCTTCACTAGAATACTATAGTTGATGATTTTACGGATTGCCCTGTGTAATTACACAAACATGTTGCATGTTCCTGCTCCATCTCTAGATCTGGATTGCTCTCTTCAGCCATGTCGTCACGTGTGTTGCTGAGGCAGCAGCTGATGCGAGAACAAGCCCAGGAGCAGGAGCGACGTGAGGCCCAGCAGCAGGCCTCTGCCTCTCAGCTCCGGGCCTCTGACTCCACTCCAGCCATTTCCGTCACACTGCCCCCAAATGCTGCCCGTGCCCCTCCAGCACAGGTGCCTGTGGAGGTGCTGAAAGTAAGAGTTTCTTGTTTGTATGTTTATCACTTGTGTTCTTTATGTAGTGAAGTCTGATTATGTCAGAACATTAGCTCTTAATAACTCTTCAAATGATCAGGTGCAGACTCACTTGGAGAACCCCACCAGGTACCACATCCAGCAGGCACAAAGGCAACAGGTGAAGCAGTACCTCTCCACCACTCTGGGCAACAACGCGACTACTCAGACCATGTGTGTGTCCCCTGTGCCGCAGTCCAGTTCTGCCCCTGAAGTTGCTCCTACTGCCAGCAGTGTCCCTAACAGTCCTATGGCTCTGCTTAACATCGGCTCCAACAAGGAGGAAGTATGGACAATTCTTGCTTTGATACTAGTGGTTTAACTTCTTGTTTGTGGGTTTGGTTTGGTGGTACAGCAGATTGCACAATCTTGTCAATAGTTGCATTTCTGCAAACTAACAGTGCAATTTTGGAGAAGTTAAATGTCTAACCTCTTGTTCACTTCTAGCTTAATTACTTTTTGTTTGCTCTGCAATAATGTGTTTGAAGGTCCCACTACGCTGATGCATGCCTTTTGTCATCATACCCTTGTTGGCCTGTTGTCACAATAAGATGTTAAATACCGCACCTACAGTTTAATCTTGCAAGCATTTCTCTTACACACACACACACACTCTTTTTTAGTTTTAGATTACAAAGCACACTACATACATACTGTAAATATTGATTACTCTGACAGATTTAACCCTAAGGACTTTACTGACTGCTGTTTTCTCTCATCTGCTTTATCTAGATTGACGATGTGATCGACGACATCATTAGTCTTGAATCCAGTTTTAATGACGACATCATTACGTTGATTGACTCAGGTCTTCAGTTGCCCAGCACGGTATGAAGAACAATGTACTTATTTAACCGTGAATACTTTCTTTTTAAAGTCTCCTTTTCGTTAGGTGTACAGTTACAGGATAACACTGGACTTAAGGTCAAGCCCATTAACGTTTTATAACCAAAGTGTTTCTTCTGTGAATGGACGGTCTCTTTCATGTGTGGAATTCTGAAGTCGTAGGAGTAAATATATACTTTTGACACTCAGTTTCAATTCGTCACAAAAGTGCTGCCTGGGCGGGGTAAAGGTAGCCCATGATACAAGACAGTGGAGAAGGGAGACCAAATGGATAGTACTCCTAAAATGGTACATTGTAGCTGCCAGGTTAACAACTCATTTGTCAGATAGAAAGAACTTAAAAACTTCGCTGAAAAAAAATATATAAAATGAGGATTATGGTGATGCTTTTGGAAGAAAAGAAAAAGAAGCACAGTAAGGTAATGCTTTTTTGAAATAGCAGCAGGTGTTGTTTTAATATGTAAGAATGTAATATATATAGTTGGATTTTACATTTTATCCTTCAACAGCATTTGTTGATTCAAATTTTAGTTTCAAAATGTAATTTTAATACGTGCCTTATTGTTGTGGCATGGTTGCCATAATTTATCTGATTTCACAGAAACCCACTTTGATTCTATTTTGAAATGTGTTTTTATCTTTTAAGCAGGGTTGGAGAAAACCTCATTTTACATATTTGCTTCTCGGCATATGGCAATCAGTGACCATTTATTATAACATGTTTTTCCTGTAGCTCCCAGGAAACCTTTTGGATATATACCACAGCCCTGGAATGGCAGCACCTACTTTCACTGTCAGCAACTCCTGCCCTGCTGATCTTCCAAAAGTTAAAAGAGAAATTACTGGTACAGTAACTAACTTTTACAAACTTTTGACTTCTTGACTTTTTACTTTACTTTTTAAGTTTCATAATATTTAATTGCATGGAACACTATGAATTTGTCTTTCAGATGCAGATAACAAAGCACTTATGAAAGAAAGGCAGAAGAAAGACAACCATAATCTCAGTAAGTCAAGCTTTATTTCAACCATTTTGAGAACTTTGTTGAATGTCAATGCAGTATTACCATACAGATTAAAAGTCATAATATTCCACTCCATGCTCTTTTTCCTGTTTCAACACTAGGACAACGCATTTGGTCTTTTAATCTTTTGATGACCATACATCAGCATTATTGATGTAGGCAACTACCTAAACTGACACAAACCAGCCTTGGGAAAAAAAAAAGTTAAGACATGTACTTTAAAGTTTAAGTTAGGTCTATGTCCCATCAGCTAACATTGAGGGGGCAGGGTTTATGACCTATACTGTAGCCACCCATTGGGGGGTGATCAAGATGTTTTGGCTTCACTTTTAGGGAGCTGTTATGTCATCCATCTTTTTATATAAACTATATGATATAAAAAACTGCTTGCTCAGTAATAACTGATTGTTGAAGGTATACTTAAGTATGTTGTTTTCTCTCTCTGCCTTGATGTTCTTGCTTGTCTACAGTTGAGAGGAGGCGAAGATTCAACATCAATGACCGTATAAAGGAGTTGGGTACTTTGATACCCAAGTCAAGTGACCCGTAAGCGCAGTCAGATTTTTTTAAAAGGATATTCATTTTCCGTTGCTTATTCACTTGATGAATTCAAAATGATGGTATTTGATTTTTAGAATTGAGTCCCTTCAACTGTTGTGTACTAAAAATATTTTTTCTGTTTCTGTTGTGTTTCTTTTCTTCACTGCCTCTACAATATATGTATACTGATATCACAATGATGTCAGCGAGATGCGCTGGAATAAAGGCACCATACTGAAAGCTTCCGTAGACTACATCAGGAAGTTGCAGAAGGAGCAGCAAAGAGCCAAGGATATTGAGATGCATCAGAAAAAGCTGGAACATGCAAACCACAGTCTAATGTTACGCATCCAGGTCAGTATTTGTTGGTCAGCTGTGTTAGAGGGTGGCATATCCAAGACTCAAATACAGCAGCTATGTATCACTTAACTAGTTGTTTTAGACCACAGTGGTGGCACTGCACAGTGATGAGTGGGTCCCCAAATTGGATGTTTTGCTAAGATGCAAATGCATACCACAGGACTAGTTGATACACATTTCTGCAGACTACAGAGATGATAAAGCAACTGTGTGGCAAGAAACTGTATTCTGTTTACCATGTGTGTTGCTGAGCACAAGTTTTGATTCTAAAATATTTAGCACTTAAGGTTTTTAGGATTTTTTTTTTTACTTCTACAAACGAGAAACATCTCATCTGGTGATAGCTATGCCTTAAAGTCAAAAGTCTTTTGTGTTAGTAAACTAATATGATATTTTCCTCCAAAAACAATTTCTTATTGAACAAGAGATGCTGTTTGACAGTCATTCACCACAAATAAGCAGTGTGCCAATGTAGGATAAATAAAATGAATTCCTCAAAGTGCTCCTTCCACCGCCCTATTATCTTCTCAGTTGAGGTCAACAGGATCCCATCCTTACTGTACACAGCTTGGATGGTTTCCCTCTTCCTCCTCCTGAGGTGGCAAACCTTTTTCTAGAAGCACCTTGGTGCCGACCAAAAGTCCTTCTCCATGTCTTCTCTCAACTTCTCCCACACCCGCTGCTTTGCCTCTTTCACGGCAGAGGCTGCAGCCCTTTGGTACCTTGCAACTGCCTCTAAAGCCCTCTGGGATATACTATCCCAGAGGGCTTGGTCAGATGGTGAGGTCAGATGAAACAATTATAAAATCGATCATTGACCTTTGGCCTAGGGTGCTCTGGTACCAAGTACACTTATGAGCATCCCTATGTTTGAACATGGTGTTTGTTATAGACAATCCATGACTAGCACAGAAGTCCAACAACAGACAACCCCTCTGGTTTAGATCAGGGAGGCCGTTCCTCCCAATCACGCCTCTCCAAGTATCTCCATCATTGCCCACGTGTGCGTTGAAATCCCCCAGTAGAACTATGGAGTCCCCTACTGGAGCCCTATACAGGACTCCATTCAAGGTCTCCAAGAAAGCTGAATACTCCAAACTCTTGTTTGGTGCATATGCAAAAAAACAACAGTCACAGTTCCCCCCACCACCACCCGCAGGCGTAAGGAGGCGACCCTCTCGTCCACCAGGGTAAACTCCAACGTAGCGGCACTCAGCAGGGGGCTTGTCTGTGTCCCCACACCTGCCTGGCGCCTCACACCCTGGGTAACTCCAGAGTAGAAAAGAGTCCAACCCCTATCCAGAAGTATGGTTCTAGAACCGAGACTGTGCGTAGAGGTAAGGCCCACCAGATCTAACTGGTAGTGCTCCACCTCCCGCACAAGCTCTGGCTCCTTCCCCCACAAAGAGGTGACATTCCACATCCCCAGAGCTAGTTCCCGGAGAGGAACCATCACCTTATCGTTATTTAGTAACTAAATGAGATAAATTATTATTATTATAAGCTAAAATGTACTTTTTAAGGTATTGTTTATTGTAGGGAAATTACTTTGAGTTACTCTACTTACGGTACACTCCTGGGTGTTATTACATAACATTTTCAGGGTAGGGTACCATTCACATTTTTACCGATAACTATACCTGGAATTCGGTGGTTTCCTTCTGTAATAAATATTAATTTCAGTAAAAATAATTCCATCCATCTTTGTCCGCTTATCCGGTATCGGGTCGGGGGGGCAGCAGCTCCAGCAGGAGACCCCAAACTTCCCTTTCCCAATCTTATCCTATTCACTTAGAACATTTTGTTATTTATTTTGAACATTTTACTCTCCACACAAAATAAATCGTCTCCTCTCCCAAACCCGTCCCCACAACCTATCAAATCAAATAAATATTCTTTTTTTTTTTGCACTGCACTGTAACTTTCTCTCTATTGTAGTCAGTTTTTATTTTCCATCTCTTTTAAACTGCTTTTTAATGTTTTGTGTAAAGCGCCTTTGAATTGCCTTGTTTCTGAAATGTGCTTTAGAAATACAGTTGCCTTGCAACCGCCTGTTAGTCAGTCACCATGGCATAGAAAACACTATTATGCCTGCTTGTCTCAGAGGAAATGTAACGGAAATATGATTTGATTTAAAGGTTCTCTAAGCAGTGTCACTCGTGTTTTAGGCAACAACATTTGTGTCACATATGGCAAACATTTCTTCACTATCCGCGAGCTGCCTGTCCCCAGAACACACTGTAAAAAAAAACGCGGCCTCTGTAGACAGCCCAGGGTCTACAAACGACAACGAAAACAAACTGTGCCCACTTGCATCATGAAGCCTACACAAACAGTGTTCCAGCGTTTCAGCCAATAACCGACAACAAGGATTTGGGGAGTGGGGGTAGGGAGGTTAGTGCGCGGAAGCATAGAAAGGAGGGGACGGGATGAGGATGAGGGAGGGGCAAGCTAGTCTCGTTTTGTTTGAAAATACTTTGAACGTCAACAAGAAATAATGTCACCCAACATCGCACCTTTTAATGTGATTTGGTAGTTCTGACGTATTTCTGTCAATAACCAAAGAAGTACCTAGTTTAGTACCCAACCCTAATTTTCAGTCATTCCAGAACATGGCACCTGAATGTAAATGCGCTGCTGTTCTTTTCAGGAACTGGAAATGCAGGCACGTCTCCACGGCCTGAGCTCTGATCCCTCTCTGCTGCATCAGCAGCAGGTCCCACATAGTGGCCCGTCTCTGTCTCCCAGTGCAGGAGGAGTCTCCTCCCAAAACCTCCTAAATCTGGGCGTGGCAGGCATTGGACAGCCTCTGCCAGCCTCCTTCCTGTCCCCGCCCTCCTCTGACTCTCCTGCAGGAGTCAACATCAGCAGCCCCCTAGACCTGGGCAGCCTGAGCTTTGCAGAGCTAGACGACACCTCTGCCTCTGCACTCTATCCTGACGTGGGCTTGGGAGACATTCTAATGGACGATGGGTGCACCCTGTCTCCAGAGAGGGCGGTGGAGCCGCTGTTTTCTCCTTTGTCACCAGGTGCCTCTAAAACCAGCAGTCGCAGCAGCAGCCTTGAAATGGACGAGGACTTGTGATGAGTTCTGTTTGGCGGTCAGGGACTGTCTGCAAGGACCAGAATGTCATGAAGTGCAGTCTATCCTTAAATAACGTGAGTCTATTTCTAGGACTGTAGAATTGAAAGCAAAAATAGCTAACATTAAGATCTAAATTAATATACATGTTGAGAAGAGTGTGTTCTTCTTGATTATTTTTTTTTACCATACAGACTTAATTAT
Source organism: Etheostoma perlongum (assembly GCA_026937815.1). NCBI lineage: Eukaryota > Metazoa > Chordata > Actinopteri > Perciformes > Percidae > Etheostoma > Etheostoma perlongum. Next base: position 9,951,870 of record CM049374.1, read on the forward strand.
TGTTCCTGTTTGAAGCTGGTCAGATGATCATGTCTGGGTTTATAAATGCTATTTTATTCAAATGGAATGTTGCATAATACGGACATGGCATTAAGACGTAATACATTATTAAATAGTTTTAAAAACTTTCTTTAGAGATTTAAGAGGGATATAAAGTTTGCTTGAATTTATAATGTGCTCATTTATAGAGAAGAGAGCTGTGAGGTTTCTTTTATCACAACACTGGCAACAAAGTTGATTAAGAGATGCCAGCATAATATATATATATATATATATATATATATATATAAATAAATTCTTTTTTTGTGTGTGTTTTTTAACTGACTGGAATCAGGGTTTAGCAGTTGCATGCTCATCCATGTTGGGTTGTTTCACCAGCAGCTACAGAAGGGATCTTTGTAAGGGGAATTGGCACATTGGTAAATATTTACTGCATATTGTATATAAGAATATTTTATTTTGAGCAATATTATTGCACCTTATTTTATGGCTAGTCTATGCATTTTATGAGAGCTTTTGTCTGTTTTTATTACTATCACAGAACACAGTGGGCTGCTAATGCCCAGGTTGCATGTATTTGTAATGAACCTTAAAAGCAATGGAAAATCACTTGCTGCTGCAGCTAGTTAGCCAAAGCAGAACTTCTGCCACAATAGCTACAAATTACTGACTACAAATAAGCGTTTTTATTTTTGAATATATTCACTCTGTCAATGGAAATGCAAGACAGTATGAGAAATGCAGAACAAGTTTTACTTTTTACAATAGTACTGTAATTCATTGCATTCGTTTTTTGATACCTGAGTAATAGTTTGATAAGTAGTTTCTCCTGACTAATCTCTGTGTTGTCAGTGATTGTTTGCCCGTTAACCTTGGCGGTCACTGAGTGATTTTTCTGGTTAGCATGTTCTACCAGGATTGTGGCTTCTTCTTCTTTTTTGATGATCAAAAGCGATATATCTAATAATGCATTATTGCTAGACATTGTAGTATGAATTTAGAGGGCTTTGGCCTTCTTTTAAACCAACCACTAGCCTCATGTCTGTAATGATAACGTATAACTGTTTGTTGTGTGAAACCTGAAATGCAATTATTATTAAATTAAATTAGCCACAACATTTAGAAAGGCATTTAATTCGTCAGATGCTCAATGCAACCTTATGGACAGTTAATGAATTTTTAACGCACAGTTTTTTTAAACTTCCCTCACAACTTCCTAAGTTATTGATATACAGTACATACCATTTAAACTATTCATCCAAAACATTTGGCGGTGATTTTGAGGTTTCCAGGTCATTCAGAGCTTACATGTTTGTACTTTGTTTTAGAGCTAAAAGCAACTCTACTCCATAGCTCAGTGCTAATCGGTTGCTCCCAGTCCCATAAGGTTACATACCTGTGTTCAGCTGTTCTATTTATACTTAATCACTCTCCACGATATTAACCATGTCTTACATGACATATATTTAAGTGCTAACATTGACATTGTTAAAACAGGTAGCATTTGTACAGTCTGTTGTCTTGCCCCCGACGGCTTTTGGAAGATTTTAACAAATAAATGATTCCCACTGGTTCATGTCTGGATGTGGTTATTTGATTACAGTGAGGATTAGTGGTAAAGCATTTGAGAGAATTCCAGAGCAAGGTCCAGGCACTCTGTAGCCTGAAGGCAGATGTTGCAGGCAGGACAGTCGCACAGCAAGCAGCGAACACCCAGACACCCACAGAGGTCACAGTGGTGGGTGATGTCTAAGAGAGGATGCAGGGTGCGGGGCTCGCAGCCGCACAGGGATGAGCATAGCGACCAAACACACTCGTTACATCCTCTCATCATGGCCAATAAACAGTCCAACGGATGACAGAAGAGGCAGGCCAACAGGATTGCTGCACAAATGTCTGGGGGAAAGAAAGGTATAAAATGAAAAAAGGCAAAGTGAGGAATCTGAGGAAAGAGCATGTAATAAAAGAATTGTATTGATCCCAAAAATGGGAAATTAAGTGGAGTAAAATGGAGCTCAAGAAGGAATATACAACCGTTTTATGTCCTTACCATCACCATCCATCTCACTGCGGACAGCATTGATTTTGAGGCTTTCTTGACTCCTGCTGATTGATGTGATTGACTGACTCACTTCATATACTGTGCAGGGCTCCTTAGAGGAGGGCAGCAGGGCACACAGAGGCTTTGGCTGCTCTTGCTCCACAGAGCATGACCCACAGACGGATACTGCTCTGGTCACTCCACCTTTTAGGTTATCAGGCAAGTTGATTTCTGCTCCAGACATAAAAAAACACATCATCATGAAAACTGCTTTTAGAGGAACTAGATATTAATGGAGTTCATAGATTAAGTTACCTATTACTTTGGGGTCTACATTCACAGTTGAAGATAATTCAGTGTCCTTGGTGGAGATCTGTTCTGAAAAACTGGTGCCTTCAGTTAAAGATCCTGTAACAAATAAAGTTCAACTTAAGGTTTTCTAAGCTACTTTAATTGATTACTTACATATTGATTACAAAAATCCTGTTCTCTGTAAACACACCTGTTGGACCTGCGATAGAGCTGTCCGGTATAATGGGCAGCTTTGAGGCAGTTGTTAGTGAGTCATGGAACTTTGATTTGCCTTCACTTCCATCACCCATCTTTTCATTCATATCTGTAGAATCCAGTTTGACATCCATTGTGGCATCCACTTAAATCACCTGCTTCAGTTTCTTGAAAATAAAAGACAACCTACCAGGACTATTAGAAAGGAGAGGAGAAACTAGTGAAACAAAAACTGTTAATCTGAGAGAAAATGTAATTTCTCTATCTCAAAACTATTATTTAAAGGTCCCATGACACGGTGCTCTTTGGATGCTTTTATATAGACCTTAGTGATCACCTAATATCATATATGAAGTCTCTTTCCTCCAGATCGGCCCATCTGAGCTTTCATTTTCTCAAAGGCAGAGCAGGATACCCATGGCTCGGTTTACAACTATCGCCATTTCTAGCCACTGGGGGACCATAGGCAGGCTGGGGGAACGCATATTATTGTTAGAAAAATGTGAAAAAAGGAGAAATTTTCATGCCTTTAAATTCACCAGAACATTAACTGTAATGCTTTAATTTGACATATTTCTATTCCTAAATTGACATTCCTACTTTGACTTTGAATTGATAATTTACTTAATATAAAAAGAAACCATCATTCTCTTTGGATACCACAGATTCAGAGTCAGATCTGTTGCTGAGGTTTCAGCTGTTAGTGATGAGTTGGCATCTTGGAAATTGCAGAGAAGTTAATCTATTATTAATCACCATTTAGGAAACATTTATAATGTAGATGAAAGGCAGCACGGGGATATTCTGACAGCTATGTGATAATGTGAGATCTTGATTTTGCTATTCATTAATAATTTATGTCTTCAAGTGATAAACCTTACGTGACATCTTGCCAGTTTTCTTTTCATTCTCAGATAAAACAGAGGAACACATCCATTTCGTCTCTCGTCAGCTGAAGAATTTCATCCCCTTTTTAAACTATTTGATATAGTTTAACCCATTATTTTAGATATACAGTAATCAGTTTTAGGGGGTTCAAAGAATGTACATAGGGAGAATGTAGTATTATATCAAATTGAACAAGTCAAATCATACTTATTTACATTTAAGAAAACTTTAAATCAGTTCATTTGACAAATAGAATCAATATAGCCACAGTCATTAGAATTTGACACTGTGCTTCTAAATAAAGTAAAGATTAAAGATACATTTGATTCATTACTGGCATGTAGCCTACAGGAATACACAAAGCCTACTGTGTTTATATATTACTAATCCTCACTGTATCACAATAATTTTGTAAGAAACATATTGTACTCACTTGTCATGACATATTTAAGACCCAGCATGCAGCAGACAGTGCACAGACTTCAGTGACCTGTAGGTTTAACAGCATCAGACAGGCTCTCTCTCTCTCTCTCTCTCTCTCTCTCTCTCTCTCTCTCTCTCTCTCTCTCTCTCTCTCTTCTCTCTGACATGAAAAAAAAAAAAAAACATGTTGCCAAAGCAGTTACAAGCAGTACAGAAAATTCATATCACACGTTTAATAAATCGGTGTCACTTATAGATTCTATAGTGTATCAATATACTATACACTACATCCAAAAACAATGAAATACATTACATTAGAGTGTAATAAATACTACAAGTAAGAAGTAAGACAACAAATACATGGACAAGCTTTGAATAAGTCAATCACATTTTCAGAGATAAACATAGCTATTGATGTCATTCCCTGGACCTGGCCAGTTTTCCCAGAGGAGAAACTCCAACTGCCAGTGGCAAATGGAGGTGTTGCAGAACCAAAACCAATCTACCAATCTACCAATCACATGCACCATTCTTAAAGGTGCTCGCAATGTTGGGTGACATTTCTCCTACATTTCCAGTGCAGAACCATCTTTGACCTTTTTCATCCACAAAAAAGTCCTGATCTTTCCTTTTCTTCCTGTAGTAACCCATGGTTACCTTAGGACCGCCAATCAGGATCTGTCCTCTTGGATTTGGCTTGTCTTTGCTGGTGTAGCCACCTGAGAGAAAATGGCAAATGAAGTAGTAACATGACACATAATTACCCTGCAATCAAAAAATAAATAAAAATTCTCATTCTGCACTGTATACAGCATGTATATGACACATATTTACACTCTCTTCCTGCTCAACATTTTAAACCTTATCTTACCCTCTGTGATGGCGCCTGCTCCACGGGTTTCAGATTTCTGACTCACTGGGCAACAAAAACATACATTCATGAATCTCTGAGAGGCTTAGTAGGGTAAATTGGCACCGGGATGCAGAGCAAGAGTTCTGTAGGGTGACAGCTGCAGGAAGGAAGCTTCCCTTGAACCTGCTGGTAGGGGTGCGGAGAAACCTGAGACGCCTCCCTGAAGGGAGTGGGGTGAACAGCCTGCGTTTGGGGTGAGAACAGTCTTTGATGACGCTGCGAGCCTTACACAGGCATCGCTTGTCCCGGATGGTCTTGATGGAGGGGTGTGAGGAACCGGTGATTTATACACCTGGCTGCATCATATTCCTCAATCATCAGGTATCAATCATTTTCATTTTGGCCACAGACAGATGTCAGCGAGCACTCTGTATCTATGAATTCTTTAGGACAAGCAATAAGTTCAAGAATGAGAACATTTCCATTTTATATTTTAAGTAAATAATATGGCCTAATTTGATAGTATAGTTACTCTGCACTTGCTTTTTCATTATTAAAAATAATAAAGCAAAATTATCATCTTAAAATAGAAGATATACTGTCTCTCACAGCACATGAATTATAAACGGGTAAGGTTTTTCTACCGTCTGTCAACGTTGAAAGCAAATTAAAACATTCACAATCACATTTACATATTTTTTTATATTAAGAAATAAGGATATTATAACATGTCGTGAAATATGCAAGATGATAAATGGGAACAGTTGATAAACCCGTCCTAGGTGGTTAGATCTGTAGTCACAGAGTTCATTTTAGAGAATCTATTGTTTGCATTTGTTATAATTGAATTAAAATGATGAACTGAAAGTAAATATTGTATCACTATTTACCATTACTATAGAATGTTTTACAAATGAACTACTTTTAACCAAACACATAATCAAATAAAATACATAATGGAAATTAAAAACTGTAGAAGCCTCATTTTTAAGGGTATTTTACATATGCAATAAATTGGTTAGGCAGCTTTACAGCCTTATGGATGGGTGTCTCAACTGTACTTGGGTACTGTTCTAACTGTATCTGACATGGGTTGCTTCTTGTGTTTATGAGCTAATTGTGGTAAATATGAACTGCTTTTGGATGTAATTGATTGCAAAAAAAGATTATCTGTATTAACCATTGTGTTTTGCACTCTGAAATGTACAGTTACGTATGTCCAGTACTATAGAGCTGAAGAGTACACATAGCCATGTCCATGGACCTTCTTGTGAATAGATCAGCTCCTTCTGGGGAAGCTTGAAGATATCATCTTATCATCAGATATAGTTGCATGATGTCAAAGGTTTTGATTGGAGGAGAGAAGACTGGATCACATGTATATTACTGTGAACAAGTTAAGTTTGCAGTCAAACTCAGATCTTTTGAATAAAGATCTTAAAGCACCATCCCAGTCTCCCTGAAAATTCCTTAATTTGTAAAATTGGGACGTAGGAAATCCACAATATATTCTATTGTTATTTTAACACACCATAGAATCAACTTTCGTATCAAGTATTGTATACTTTTAGTGAACTCTGTACCAACTTCTAGATTTTTGGCACTGTGACATCTGTATTTAAGAATGGTAAAAAAATAACACCAACAAACTGTTGTGCAAACTGTATTGTTTTAGATGTATGTATACTGACCAATACTGAAACACACCTGAGTCCAGGGATGCATTGACACTGGCCTGTCATTCCTGCTGTTAGGTGTTAGGTGTTGACAATCATGACTCTTTTGGGTCTGCCTGTGGAGCCAGATCAGAGGGCTTCACAATGGCCCTCTCCACTGCAACACAAACAGTTATTGTCTTAAACAGACAGTATGCGTGAGGCTTTTCACCCCAGAATTTAACAGAGAAGCACAACCAAGGTGAGTCAGACAGATACACGCTTTTCTCAGGCAGCGCGGCCCATCTCTCGTACGGCCTGCATGCTGTGGGTGGACAGTTCTGCTGGGCAGCCATCTGTGCTAATTTCCCCTTGGTCCATGTAGATCATGTGTTTTAGTTTTGGAATCTGTGGAAGCACATACAGAGAGGCCAAAGCTGCTATTACAACAGGATGTCCAATCACATGATTTCTTTTTAAAAATAAGAATAATTTATAGCTCCATATTCACTGTTATAATCTTTCCAAAGGGTTGCAACTGGACCTAAAAAAAGAAAGAAAAATAATTATCCACTGGAACTACTGGTTTGTACAGTACAGTTTATAATCTAAAAAAGACTGTTTACAATGTTATCACATTCATAGAAATTATTTTGCTGAACTTTACATTCTTTAATTTTAATTTGATTCTGGGGAAATTTAACGATTTAATTTAAATCTATACACAGAGTGTATTAAAACCTCTATTTTACGCAGCTTTTTATCTTACCCTTTTTCCACATATATCAGTCCTGACACAGTCTGCATTTTGTTGCACTTACCATTAATTTGAGAATTTAAGATGGCTTAACAAGCATAATTTGTTGAAATGAACCTCCATAAAGACATATATACTGTATATATATATATATATCACATTGCTCACCATTGCTTCTCTTAAAATCAGAGGGAGTTGTGCTGATTGATTGTGCTGTAAGGGATTAACTCACTTTTAGTTTAGTCTCAAACAGTTACACACCAGTCGCTAGATGTGTAACTTCAGTCTTGTTCAGTCCAAATGCAGTATCCTCTTGTCCTAGTGTGGCATATAATGTCACCACTGGTATGATACAAAACACACAGTGAGTTAAAACAATAAAACAGTATAAAAACAACAACATTTGTCCCTGAGCTGCCAGACTCACTGACTGCAGAGTCCATTTCATACTAAGAGAGCCATATACTCCCCCAGGATCAGCTAGCAGTGAAAGGGTCAACATCAGACATCTTTGTCTTCACATGCATCCCTCACTTAAAAAGTATAGTAATGGGAAACCTTACCTTTTAAAATACTTTACCGCTGGGTTGAATCTCATACTCTTTACTCAGTATGACTCTGTTGCCGAGACAATGTGCTTCTCAAAATTTTTAAAAAGTACGAGCACATCTAAATTCAAATGTTTGACTGTAGGACAAAATGTTAGGAGGCAGGGATGTTGGAACTATTTTTTTTTTCACTGTGAGGCGGTGATGTAGCATAGGGGTCATCAAAATGTCTTGTACAGTAAACAAAGTGACAAGAAAACAGCATTTTGTACACAGTATGCAACTGTTATAGTGGAATTGGGATAAATCAAAATGCTATAGTATTTTGTTTGCAAGTTCCATAGCTTACTGAAACATAACATTAGTTTACTAACAGCCAGCTATAATCCTTTAACATGCTTAAATGTTATATTTTTAGCTAAAGGCACTTTGTTTGTGTTTAATAGGACAGGTTAAGGTTAGCTATATAACGTTATTAGCAAGCTAGACACTTGCAAACACAATAGTACAGCTTCTTTATGTATTCACATTCCACTAATGCAAGCTGAATACTGTCAAAATGCTTAACTTACAGTAATATAGTTAGCCTAAAACTGACATTTGGATATTTGACTAAATGCTTTCTGCACATACCATAAGGCATGTCGTTATGCGTTCCATTATTAATTTAAGATAAATGTACTTTATTTTGACATACACATAAATACAATTCTGATCCACACCCAGAAGGTGGCAGTAATGCACACTAAAAGGTTGTTTGTCAACCGCCATAAAACGTCACAAGAAGAAGAAGAAAAAGAAAAAGAAAAAAAGAAGAACGATAGCTTAGCGATCGAGCTACAAGGTTCACTGTTGAGATGTTGTAGCTATTTGTTTCCTTCCACTATATGTGCACAACGACTAAAGAGTGTAACGTTACATATCCCACATAATGGTAAGTATGAGATACGACTACTGCTATGACTTGGCAAAGTTTGCTAGCGTTAATACTATTTGTCGACGAATAACTTAGCTAGCTAGCTAAGGTTACACGGCAGCCCATCCCACAGGAGCATGTTGTCTTCAAACTTATGTTCAGTTAACGTTATGTCGTTTAAATAAAGTCCTGTTAAGGCCGAACAATAACGTCACAGCATTAGTTCAACCAAATCAAAATTGTTTTGACAACATAACGTTAGTGTTTATGTGGTACAGCAAAGTAAGCTAGCGTAATCTTGTAAACAATTTAGCTAGCTAGCTAATGCTAACTGAAACATAGGTTTGTGTGTAAACAAAGCCGTTATTGGCATTAATATAACTGTGGGTGCTGGTTGTATGTATGTATGTACGTATGTACGTATGTACGTACGTACGTGCTATGTAGCTGATCAACCCCTTATATTCTGGACAGTACTATCCACATTACAACACATGAAATTATCTTTCTATTTATATTAGCTAGCTACAATCTAACGTTAACACTAATTATAATATAGTACCCATAGCTAGCTAGCTAACATGAAATAACAGGTACTGAACGAGGCTTCGTAGAATACATTGGTTTAAGTTAACTACTTCAGCTATACAATCTGATACATTAGCTTTTTTCCAAATTGTAAACACAAGATCTTGGTCCTTGTATAATAGTGTAATAAACGGGTTGAACTTTTTCAAAAAATGTAGGAAAAGGTGAGTTGACTACAATTTTGGTATGAAAGCAACAGGAAGAATAGTCTTTAATTGTATTGGCAATAAATTGGCAATACTGATTAAGCACTATTAAACCTGTAGGATGGGGAGTTCAATGTAGTTACCACGATAGGAACAATCCTCAGTTACTGGAAAAGGGTTATGCGGCCTGGAAACGATTCATTTGAGTTATGGATCAGCAAACACTTCAAAGTGAAATGCTATGCAAAAATATTATTATTATTTAAACCGCAGATAAATCCTTCAGCGATTCATGAGAAAAATGTCCTGCAGCTCAAAAAACAGTTAGTAGTGGTGTTAAGTATAATTCCCCCAGTTTGTGGTTTGTGATGCACTGTTGTACTTTTCAGGACAGCGAAATGTCTGACATTGACCCTGTACCAGGGCCTGAGACTAGCAGTATGGAGGGGGAGAACGCACCACTGTACTGTATCTGCCGGAAACCAGACATCAACTGCTTCATGATGTAAGTTCACAACGCCAATGAGGTTTCAATCATCACTGTGTATGGATGCAACAATCCTCGTACATTATTTTCTTCATTTACTTCTCTCACTGACAGTGGCTGTGATAACTGTAGTGAGTGGTTCCATGGCCATTGCATTAACATCACTGAGAAGATGGCAAAGGCAATCCGGGAATGGTATTGCATGAGATGCAGAGGTAATGGAAAAAAAAAAGTTCTTTTACCAAAGCATTTAAGATTGCCATGCTTATCACAAACAATCAAAATAAAAAAGACGTTGCCTTATGCTCCCTGTCACCAGATAAAAACTCCTCACTGGAAATAAAATATAGATCAAAGAAAACCCGAGAGAAGGAAGCTGAGCTTGACAGAGGATCTGACAGACAGTACAGCACCCCAAGTACTCCTGACTATAAGAGTGAAAGACGGCGTGGATCTAAAGTAAGTTGTACTTCTATTCTGACCTAAATATTTAGGTTTGATGGAAATACTGTATCTAGAGCATCACAACAGTACTTGTATAATTTGATTAGGTATTCAAAATTAGAAGTCTTCTACGTGTAGCCATTTCTTATTGACATAAGGTATGCATTTCTATTAGCAGTAGTATTCAATTAGTTGCTAATATAATAAGACATTTTACATAATTTAGTCAGTTGGATTTTTGAATTTCTTTTTCACAAGGAACCGTGATGAAGGTTACTACAAATACAATTCAAAATTAAATTCAAATGGGTTTTCTTGGCATAAAAGTTTTTATAACAATGTTGCCAAAGCATCGGAATACAATTTGTCCAAATATTCCAACAGAACACAATAAACACACATAATTTGTAAACATTAGTGATGCAGAAGCTATTTTCGAATCATGTGAAGGTGACCGGTTACATGGCAGACTTAGTTTTTGTGGAATAATGTTATGTCACTTTTGTTTTGCATATTGGTCAGCCATCAATTTCACTGTCTTTCATCCAACTCAATTTCATAGTTTTGTGCAGAAGTTTTATACTCAAAACCTCATTTTAAAATGAACATGATGAAGAATATCCCTTTGGGTCACATTGACGCCAACACGTTTTTAAGCACTAGGTGAATATGTAGGATATAAAGCTATGCATGTTATTGTTTTGATTTTGCTCAGGTGAAGCGTTCAGTCCGAATGTGTGGGGAATGTGAGCCCTGCAGAAGGACTGAGGACTGTGCCCAGTGTGACTTCTGCAAGGACATGAAGAAGTTTGGAGGCCCCAACAAAATCAGACAGAAGTGCAGGTTCAGGCAATGTGAGGTTCGAGCCAGGGTAAGTCACTTCATGTTGATTTTGTTTTCAGATAAGATCATGTCACCGAAGTGTAGAAAAATACATACATTTCTGCTGTGTCAAGTTCTCTTAGTTTTACCATTTTCATCTTCTTTTTGTCATTGAAAGCTCTTGAAAGTTGTAGATTTAACTACTTCTATAATACATGTAAGTTCCCACAACAATCATTTACTAGATTGTTACTCTGTAGTAATACCAATAAAGCATCAATTATATAGTATCATGCAAGGTACCAGTTCAAAAACCTAAAGTAGTTTTTAAATGAGACTTTGAAAAACTTTAAAGATCCTTTTTTTTTTTTTTTTTTATTCCTTGAAGTGATTAGATCCTTTGGAAATATGCAATCTGTTGTTTTGTACAGAAAATGCTGCGTGTGAAGGATGAGGAAATGTCTTTGCAAGAAAGGAGGGACAATTCCTACCACAGACGGAGACGATACTCCGAGGACTATGACAGTGAAGCGGATCTCTACCAGCAGTACAAGGCAGCGGGAATGAAAAACAACATGGTAGCATTTGAGACCTGTTTATTGTAGCTACGCTCAATCAGCAGCTAAAACCTTAGATCAGGAACTGTATGTTGAGTCATTTGTTTGCTATCCTCCCACCCAGGCATGGAATAGTGATGAAGATGATGAGCCGCCTTTCAGTCCTGTCATGCGTAAAAAAGCGGTGAAGGTGAAGCACGTGAAGAGACGGGAAAAGAAGTTTGACAAGAAAGTAAGTTTCCTCATAGAAATTATCATTTTTATTTAAAGAGCTACCAAATGTTAAATATGTAGAAAGGGTCCAGTGAAGATCTACAAAATGAATTCCATTAATGAAAAATATGTCTTAAGAAGATAGATTGAGGAAATTAAATTTACTGACCCTCATATTTAGGAGCTACCGAGGTGATATGATTCAGGTGGATAAACTTGTACAGGGATTTGTATTTGATTGTATTTGATGTAATTCTTTAAAACTTCACCCTAGAACATGCCTGTCTGAAAAGAGAGATTTTTTTCACACTCTGTGGTAAAATCATGGAATGTTCCCCTTTCTATAAATTCCTTTAAGAATAGGTTGGATGCATTTTGCCTGTCAAAAAGTGTAATGTATAATTATAAAGCTTGTCAGTAATTTATTTAAGAATGGTTAAAAAAACTTAAACTCTGAAATTAGTGTTTTATGAAAATAAGATATTAAAATATGAATATATGTATATATTTGTTTTGTGTTTCAGAGTCTGGAATAGAGGATTGTTAGTCCTTTTACCAGAAATCATTTCAATAAAGCGTTAATGTGGTCAATTGTAGTAACACGTAAAATAACATTCGGTTTACTACCCCTTCTCTTTGAACTATCCAGAAGGAGTCTCGCCGCCACAAACAGAAGCAGAAGCACAAAGACAGAACCAGGTACAGTGAGAGGAGCGACCTCCGAGACAACACCGGACAGCGTCAGTGTCTTGGGCCAAGCTGTGTGGAGGCAGCAAGACCCAACTCCAAATACTGCTCTGAGGACTGTGGCATGAAGTTAGCTGCCAAGTAAGAACTCTTACTTTCACCTTTCGTGCAATACTGTGCTTCAATTAGGATAGACACTGTACTCTGGACGCCAAACAAAGCCAACATATTAAGTGAATGTAATGAGCTAATTGGAGTTTTTTTTAAATTATTATTTCTTTTTTTAAATTGGAACTACCTTTTGTTTAGTATAAATCACATAATAAAAACTGTTGCTTCTATGTCCTGTGTAGGTATTCAAATGATAATACTATTTTCTCTCTTTTTTAAAAAAATGAGTTGGGAAGCCTACAGCAAAGCCTAACCCCTATTTTTCACTGGGCACGTCTGTGCTGCGTTCCCGCTTTGTTCCGTCATGTGCCCTACCACACCGGGAGTGTCTTAGAAACGGAGCGTCTTGCTGCCTGACTCAAAGATTTTATTGTCTCTACTTTGGTTGGATATTTTGGTAAATTGATGCTCTCACTGTTTCACTTCCTGCTGGGCTGTCCGAATAGCCTGCGGCTCGCGTGAAAATAGACCTGGCGAGCATCTTTAGCGGAGCATTTAGCGGAGGGGACAGCCTCTTCGTGCATGCTTCTATCAATCATTGACTTGAATGGCTGCGATTGCTTGCGGGGGACGCTTTTCGCATGAGGAACGCAGCGCAGATGCGCCGGTGGAAGATAGGGCTTACTCTACCCCACCCTGAATTTCCTGTACTTTGAGAAATTACAACCCTCAGTAACCTTTTTTTAAAAATATCACTTTAGATTATTTTATAAATGTATCAGATTATAAAAACAGGATTAAGGAGTATTTGCAAACTCAGTGTACTTGTCCTGTTACTGAACAGTTCTCATTCATTGTTTGATGTAATTTGCTTTTTTATTTGAAGATGTTTATGTCAAACTTTTTATCCTGCTGTCTTGGCCAGGACTTCCTTGCAAAATTCTGAATCTCAATGGGAATATTCCTGGTTTAAAAAAAAAGGCAACATAGAATGAATCTGTGTGCATTTGGTTCCACAGCCGGATCTATGAGATCCTCCCTCAGCGTATCCAGCAGTGGCAGCAGAGTCCCTGCATAGCTGAGGAGCACGGTAAGAAGCAGCTGGAGCGCATCCGTCGGGAACAGCAGAACGCTCGGCTGCGACTCACGGAGATGGAACGACGCTTCCACGAACTGGAAGGCATCATCGCCAAGGCCAAGCAGCAGGCAGTTCAGCAGGACGAGGAGGTGAGCTGACAGCAGCCTGTGTGCTTGTTCTGTTGTCACTGCTTTTTCCGTGATACGTCCCTGTGGGTCCTGTCAAAGTCAGGGCCCGCTTTGAAATTGCAGAGGTAATGTTTTTTTGAGAAAATGCTTTGGTTCTGTGTGCAGGTGAATGAGAATGACAGCGAGGACACAGACCTGCAGATTTTCTGTGTGTCTTGTAGTCATCCCATCAATCCAAAAGTGGCACTGAGACATATGGAGAGATGTTACGCAAAGGTGCGTGTATTTAAAATTGCTGTTGCTACCTCCAAGCATTAAATATAAACACAGACAAATGCATATGGGCTACATGTAACATTTTTCCCTCATGATTATCTTGACAGTATGAGAGTCAGACTTCCTTTGGTTCCATGTACCCTACAAGGATAGAAGGGTAAGAAAAGAAATCCCTCTCCAAAGTGTACAGCAAACTTTCCCTTTTTCAGTTGCTAACATGCATCTTTTTTTCCACAGAGCGACTAGACTCTTCTGTGATGTGTACAATCCCCAAAGCAAAACATATTGTAAGAGGCTTCAGGTTTTGTGTCCAGAACATTCCAGGGATCCTAAGGTCAGTGAAAGCCCCTCAGCCACTTGTATGATTTACATGGTTCACTGTAAACGTAACATTGATAGTAATAACCGGCTAAACATTAAAGGTGCTCTAAGCCAGGGGTTCCCAAAACTTTCAGCCCACGACCCCCAAAGTAACGGTGCAAGTGACTTGCGACCCCCCCACTATAAACGTATATAAACATTGCGCGCAACCGCGCACGCACTATAGGAGTATCCAAACACGAGATAACACAACAGCCATAACATTACTCTACAGTAATTTACTCATTACTTTAATCTGAACTTAACCTCACCTAGTGAGATGGATGAGCAACATGTTTGGAGCACAGCAAGTCCAGTCTGGGTTTAATGTTGGAGACCGCTACTCGGAGATCATCCTCCACATTCTTATGTCTTTTCCACCAAGGCTACTGTGCTGGTTCTGGGCTGGTGCTATAGCCAGTTCGGTGCTGGTTCTACTCGCCAATTATCTAAGAACCAGCTCAATTTTCCCCAGCCTGAGAGCCAGAGCAGGGCTACGTCACAACGTCACTGCAAGTAGCTCCGTTGTCATAGCAACGCGTCATGACAATCAACAATAATGGAGGACTACATACCGATACTTTTGCTCCTGGCTTTACAAATTCCCACTGGAATTCAAAGACAGGCCTTGACAGCTATTTGTGACCGCTATGGACCGAGGACACGTCCAAGAAGAAAGGTAATCATCTCGCAGGATTTAACGTTTATTATTATCTTTTGCTAGCTTGCGAAGGCAACATCAGTAGCGTCAAGCAAAACACCGTTAGGGTGAACAGTCAGACGTCCCTGTTTGACCGGGACGGTCCCAATTTTCCCGACAAAAAGCCTACCGGGACCCGCTCCCAGCACCTGATGTAACCGGTTCTTATCTCTAGACCAGCGCTGAGTTGGAACCCGTTTTCTTGGCCCAGAGCCAGGTTTATTTGTGTGGAAAAGCAAAGAACCGGTTCAATATTTGGCACTGACTCCAAACCAACACCAGAACTGCCTTGGTGGAAAAGACATATCAGTCGCCATCTCTATTTATTTTTAGGGACATCAGTGCCGAGAAAGTCTTGTTGCACAAGTAGGTAGTGCCAAACGGCACCAGGACAGCCGTGGGTATTCCCTCTCAACCGAAATCCAAAACTCAGCCCGCGTCTTAGAACTAAACGCCGTCTTCAAGGTTCGGTCGCTGGACAGTTCGACCGATGCGTCCTCCAGCTCGGATGTCAGATGGTTTGTCCTCGTTTCAAATCAAAAGAGCTGTTCCCTTTTTATTTATTTGCTTGGTTTTATTTTAAATTTAGCCACTAGTTTTATCTTGTGTTAAAATCATGGGTAACATATTTCTAATCGTTTTTAAATTTTTATTTTATTTCTGGAAATCAACTTGCGACCCCCCCCTCTCTGGCTCGCGACCCCCCTGTGGGTCCCGACCCCCACCCCAAGAATAAAAAGACGGGGAGTCCCTCGGTCTGGCAGAGTCTGCTGCGGGTCGCGTACGGACGCCCAGCCACGTTGATGCTGCTCTGCTCGGACTGACGGCTCTCCAGTCCTGTGTCACGGTAAGAGCTCTAAAAGTAGTGTTTACTTTGCATCACGTATTGAGTGCATGTGCAATGCTTGTTGCCCTGCTGTATCCTGTGGCGGAATAAAAAGACACGTTTATTCTAGCAGTGACAGCGTTTGTGTTTTTGTTTGCGAAGTAGTGTTCACTTTGCATCACGTGTTGATAGTGTGAGCGTGTGCTCGCAGCTTTATGGTGTTCTGCGGGGGGTAAAGGGGCAACTTATCCTAGCAGAAACGGTATTTGAGATTTTGTTTGCAAAGTAGTGTTCACTTTGCATCACGTGTTGATAGTGTGAGCGTGCGCTCGCAGCTATACTGAATTCTGTGGGGAGTAGAGGTGCATTCTATTCTAGCAGAAGCAGTGCTTTTTGAGTAGTTTTTGTTTGCAGCCGACCAACCCCCAATCCTGTATAAAGATTTCATAAAACAGTGACATTACTTCTTGTTGACGTTTGAAGTATTTTCAAACAAAATGAGACTAGCTTGCTCCTCCTCATCCTGTCCCCTCCCCCTCTCTTCTGTGCTTCCGCGCATTAACCCCCTCAACCCCCTCCCCCAAAAACACACGTGACATCGCTCAGAGCACCTTTTTTAAGTAGTGTTTAAGTGGAGATTCTTTGTTTTTCACTTGTTTGGTGGCTAGATCCCAGTGGATGAGGTGTGTGGATGCCCTCTGGTGAAGAATGTGTTTGAGCTGACCGGAGACTACTGCAGGGTCTCCAAAAGGAAATGCAACAAACATTACAACTGGGAAAAGCTTAGAAGAGCAGAAGTGGACTTGGAGCGAGTCAGGGTGGTAAGACGAACCTTATGACTGTTGCTTTTGTTTTAACCAACTGAACTTCTGATACAGTTGTGCTCAAAAGTTTACACACCTAAAGTTGACTGAAAAGAGGAATAATAAAAACATCTTTTGGAAATTGATCTTAATGCCTTAATTCAATTTTTGTTTTGGGAAAAGTCCAACCTTTTAAAGACACCAATTTTCTTTGTAAATTAATAATGTATCGTAAATAAATGTTTGATCTCTAAATGTTTCAGTTAGCCTAATAGCTGGTTTGATTTGCATTGAAAGACGATTTTATGGAAATGCCAATCTCTAGGTATGGTGAAGGGTATGTGATGATGTGGTGCTATTTTAATTTCATGCATAGCATCCTGGATCCATGAAATAACTGACCTTTAAAAATAAAACTCTGCCTTCTTCTATGGGAATTTAACATATGGGTGTGTATACTTATCTCCCCTGTATTTTAAGGAACATTTATTTATTTACGACACATCATTCATTCACAAAGAAAATTGGTGTCTTTAAAGATTGGATGTTTCTAGGGCTGTAACCTCCCAGTCGACTGGTCGATTTATTGGTCGATACGTTCTGGCTCGACCAAAATTCTGATTGGTCGATTTTTTGCAGTGTTAATTTCATCAGGTGGAAGCATACACTGTATATTATTGACGGTCTATGGGTGGAAGCATAGACCGTTACGGTCTATGGCAGGAAAGCACTAATTGCTAATGGGGGTGTTTTCAGAGCACCCCTGTTTCACAGGTAACAGTCTGTTTTCAGAACACCCCCCTTGTTTTCACCTTTTTTGGATTAGCCCAACCCATCGGAGACAGATTGAAGAAAGTACTAGAAAGCCTTCGTCTGATGGTTTGCTGAATATTTATTTAACTGAGTGTTTAGTTTCCAGTCAGTCCTCCTCTACCATGTCGAAGACATCGGCAGTGTGGCAGCATTTTACAAAAATAGATAACGGAAAAAAGTTGAATTCAAAGTTTGCAAGCAACAGTTTGCATATCACAGCTGGACTACAAACATGGCGTATCACCTAAAAACAGTAAACTAACCTGTCTGTGTTAGGTTGCCCTGTCTGTTTGGAGTAGGCTGTATGAACATATCAGAGTCGGCATATTTCATAGTCTAATAAGCGTTTTATAACTACCGGCGCACCCACCCGGTCCCCAGACACACCCACACCACGCTGGATGTTAAGCCTCTATCATCCGAACGCAAAAATAATATCACGGAAGGAATTGTCGACTTTATGTCTCAGGATATGAGGCTGATGCAGCGCTGTCAGAGCTGACAGACGAGTCATTTCAGTGCAAAACAATTAGGTCCAAAACGATTTAATATACTGCAAATAGCCTACAAGGACAAGTACTGCAGGACAGTACAGTTAATCAATCTAGCATTCCCCCCCCAGTCGATTTTTTTTTTTAGTCGAAATTTTCACAACTTTAGTCGACCAAGATTTTCTTTGGTTGATTACAGCCCTAGATTTTTTTTTTTTATTATGGCATTAAGATCAATACTTTAACTGACTCGCTGATGATGAATAACTTAAAACATTGATTAAACCCATTCTTCAGCTGTAACCAGTTTTTTTTTTTTTCTTCTTCTCACCCACAGTGGTACAAGTTGGATGAGCTCTTTGAACAGGAGCGTAATGTCAGGACTGCAATGACCAACAGAGCTGGTCTGCTCGCTCTAATGTTGCACCAAACTATTCAGCACGACCCCGTGACAACCGATCTCCGTAGCAACAAGGACAGGTAGTCTTGTTCTCTGAGCTGTGGGTCACTGTGCGTAATGTGAGATATAAGTGTTGAGGATTTAAATTAACATTGAATGATTTTAGATTTTCTAACTAGATAATTATTTTAAAATGTTTGTATAATAGTGAACTGTAAGAGGTAATGAATATATATTTTCCTGATCAACTGCTGCTTATTGAAAACAGCTGTTTTTGGTTTGATTGCCCTCAATAAACACCTTAAACTTGCTTTGGGTTTGATGTGTGTTTGAGTGATGTATCTGTTATTTTTTTTTTTAATCCTTTCTATTGGCCTATCCACACGTGATGTACACAGGACACTTTTATAATTATTATTATTATTACAACTGGGCTTGAAATCCAACTAAACCAAGATTGTGAGCTTTGTTTGCTTTGAACCAACTGATTGGGCTGTTCTTCACTATCATGAAGACGAACGAGTACAGTACACCAAAGCAATTACTGCCATCATCAAATGGGGAAAGTTGCATGAGTATATGAGTGGAGGAAAGAATGCATCAAGAACAGTGAATGAACATGGATATTGCAGGGGAGACTTTCCTTGTCGGTGTGGTTTTTCTTCATTCTTCAGCGTTCTATAGCTTATAACGTGCTTTATTTTTCAGACTGCAGACATACAACACAGATTTGGATGCAATATTAATATTTCTCTGCCACAATCTTTCAAATCTCCCATTCTACACTCTTCCTAATGTAATGGGTTGTTCCTGATTGGTCAATAATCAGATGTGGAGCTCTCTGATTGGTATGATCTAAAATTATTACAAAATTATCTGACCTTTGACCTCAATGTTCTTAACTTTCTGATCATAAGTAAATGTTTTCTTTGTTTAAAACTAATACATACAGGTTCAATATTGAATATGTAAATGAACACAATTTAATCTTTTAACACTCCTTGTTATAGAAACTACTGATATGTTAATTTACACTTGCATTTGCACTTCCACCTCCTACCTCAAAGTTTACATTGTACACTACAAAAAATTAAAAAAGCAACCCTCTCACAAGCAGCAATTTTATATAAAGGTTAGTTTCCGCAGCATGTGTCAACCATGGATGTATTATATCCTTGTAAACACGGCTACCATTGTGGTACAGTGAGGTCTATCCACAACTAGTCTCGCGTTACTCTTCAGCCCAGCTGAATCCACAACTAAATACTGAATAAATATGTATTTAATAAAACAATACTAAACACAAAGTTAAAATAAAGTAGGCCTGACATATACACAACTGAGCGGTCACTTGTGCGGCAGACTTTAATGGGGTAGTGTGTGGTTATGCCTGAAATTAGACGCATACAATATTGTTTGCATGAATTACAAGACTGTATGATATACAAATTAATTGCAGTCAATGTTTTCCAAGCTGTGCGTCCTGTAAAGTTTCGCATTACTCCGCTGCCAGTCAAGACAACCCATTTTTTTACCACAGACGAACACGCTCGCAGCTGTCACATCCAATGACCTGCTGCCGTGAAGGCAGCAGTTAAATGGGCTGCTGAAGATGAAGGCAGGATGAGATAAGTCACTCCCTTCCACCAGGCTGACACTGAGACGTTTAGGAAGTGCTTCTTTTACCGTCAGTTCACTAAGAACGGACGAGACATTTTTACATGATTTATTGTGATAAATCGCTTGGTTGATTAAGTGAGTGAATGATTATGTAATTGACGAGAGAGAATGTGAATGAGTAATGTTTGAAATGAGTAAGCATCATGAATCTAATTAAATATGTCTCATTGAGCGATTGGAAATTCTATTTTGCTAGCTGATATAGCTACAATCTAGCTAAGATGACTGGCTACTGTTCACGATTATGTATCGTAATTACCATTGCATACGTAAATAAATGTTAAAGTCTCTTAATACAACCATGTAAAGTGCAACTTGCAGCTCATGCTGTGCTTTGTGTAGGCGGGGTCAGAGTTTAACAGACGGAGCAGGCGGATAACGGATTAGCATCTTCGGTGTCTCGTATTCTTTGGTTCTACAACCGTTTCCATTATTGCTAGATGCATGGAAGCTACGTTAGCTCTAGCTACATTGTAAAGTGGTGTCAGAGGGGACTAGAGTGCCAACGATCTGGGAAATAATACCCTGTTTTGTTGGCCCTCCTTACCGAAAACATTTGTAAACTGGTAGCAATACACTGCTCTCTCAACTCAGAGGAACAATTTCATCATAGGAGCCATAGAGGAACGCTGTAGCTAAAGGTGGCTAACGTTATTCCCGTTTTCAGTTTCAGTGTTTCTTCAGCTGCCGGTATGTCACTAAACAATGCATAAAGAAGCAAGCGCCAATATCAGAGCACTTCCAGCAGTAGCAGCACATTTAGCAGGTGAGGTTAACTTGTGTCGCTGGGGTTGTTTTTGTTAGATAATATTAGCTACAACCCAATGCTAGCTAACGTTAATTAACAATGGATACGCGGAAGCTCTAGCGTTATACCGTGAGCTAGCTATATTCATGAAAGCTAGCATTTAATTGATTGAAGACCTTCCGTCTCTTTAGTTAGTTTTTGTTGTAACGATATTATTTGGTATGTTGTGCTAACTATAACGTTACGTAAATGCCTGCCTGTTAACGCTTTAACGTTAACCTATAGCTAAAACAGATGTCTGAGCAGCTCGTTGTTTTAAGCTAACATTACCTTAGTTACAGTAACCCAACATTGAGCTAGGGGTTACTATACTGTACATACGATCTGTTTCAACTTTCTAAACGGAATCTTTTTTTCAGGTTCAGTAATGAAAAACTAAGCAGCTGTCAACCATCCTGACTGTTCACCTGCCTGTCCAAACCTTGATGGCCAAGGTCAAGTGGCTACATCCACGGAACAATGTGAAAATACACCTTGTTAAATGGGATGCAAGATCGACTGTAGAGGATATCTTATTTGTCTCCGGGAAACAATTTGAAACGTTTGTAGCCTAAACGGGTGCATCAATGAACGAGGAACCACGTGAGACCCCGGTCCCCGGTGGAGAGCTTGTGGAGAAAGATGTGGTACAACAAAGCACAGAGAAGAACAGCAGCGTGGCAGAAAACACCTCTGAGGTAGCACCGACACAGAAGCCTTTGGCACCCTCAGGCAGTCTCAATACCAAGGGAAACTCCAGCTCAGATCCTGTAAAGGAA
Organism: Etheostoma perlongum; assembly: GCA_026937815.1. NCBI lineage: Eukaryota > Metazoa > Chordata > Actinopteri > Perciformes > Percidae > Etheostoma > Etheostoma perlongum. The sequence goes on from CM049374.1 coordinate 9,973,634, forward strand.
ACACCAGGAGAAGAAACAGAGGAGGCTAAGGCCACTGGTGGAGAGCCTCCTGTTGACTGGTTTGAGCCACTGGAGGAGGATGATGATGCTACTGGCTTTGGTAGGAATGATCCAGAGGAAGAAAGCCTGGCAGGAGAAAGTGAAAGGAGTGAGAGTGTGGCAGACAGCGAGAAGACCTCCAGAAAGATTTATCAGTAGGTTGAATAATGTTGATTTACTCCAATCTGTGGTCATGTAATAGTGTGGTATATCAAATCTTAGTTGTCTGCAGAGCCATTGTATCTTGAAATGTAGTCTGATAATGAGCAGTATTATCTTTGGATTAGATTTAGTTTTTTTTTATCGCCATGAGCAAGCATCATTATCTTTATCGCAATTGAGCTGGCAGTGGTGATACAGATGTGCTAAGATGATGTACACATTTTCTGACAATTTAACAGTGAGAATATTTGATTAAGGACAATGCTTACAAAATGATGTACACTAGCACAGGGGTTACAGTTAATAGCTGACTGGTAGGAAATAGAGTATAGTCATATGTTATGTTATAGGTTAAATAGTCCTGTTTAGATGAACTGCTAATGAAAAATCTGAGGGCAGTGTCCTGTTTTTAATCCTGTTTGTTGAACTACTGTTGAAACAGCTCAACTCAAACCTCTAGACAACTCTGCCTCAATCTATAGAAACAAAATAGATGTATACCACAACATGGCTTAGCATATTACCATTTTCTTAGATGGCTTCACCTCTGTTTTTGTCACGTGGTATGAAGATTTCTAACATGCATAATTCCCAGCTCCTCTTTTAAATGCAGGCTTCAGCTTCCCCGTCGTAAGCGAACACATCCAGATGAAGGATGGGACGACTGGCCAGTACTTGGAGAGGGTTGGAAACGCAAAGAAGTTGTCCGGCGCTCAGGTTCTAGCATAGGACAGAAGGATGTATATTACCTGAGGTAAATACCTACTAGTGGAAATGTAAAAAGAAAATCCCAGTGTACCGTTGTTTTCAATTCAGGGGCCAGAACGTACTTTCATACATTTACTTGGTGGTCAGCAATTTTGATTTTAGTGCTGAGATTTTACTCTTGTTAACAACTTCCTGTCACTTCTTTTACTCTTTGTTGTTGGTAGTCAGTGACACAACTTTGTGTGTTAGGGCTGGGAAATATCATAATAACTGTTCAATTTTACTTCCTAGACATACTTTAATAATATTTTTATTATAATAATAATAATACATTTTAGTGCCTACATTGAGCTTAAATTGAAAATATTTACTGTATAAGCTTTTCAGGTATGAGATTGTGCGGCTCTTTCTCTTTTATATGATTGTTGTTGTATTGTAGTTTTAATACTGTTTGGTTTTAAAGAGGTTGGACACAATTATTAATTTCACATTGTCACCATAGGCTCTGGGAACTTGTGATGCTTTTTTTGCATTTTATAGACTAACTAATTGATTAATCAAAAAAAGTAACCACCGGATAAATCAATAATAAATATAAGTTTTAGTTACAGCACTAACCAATTTGAAAAAGGCTTACATGAATAATGTTATCTTTGTATAGAAGCAGAAGCATGTGACAGAAGACAACAGGATGTTGTAGTTTTTAACAGTTGTCATCAAGCTCTTTTCAGTTGTAATCGTGTTGTTTTTCTTTGCAGTCCGCGTGGTGATCGAGTGAGAAGTCGAGTAGAACTGATTTCAGTGCTGGAGGGAACGTTTGACTTGTCAACCTTTGAATACAAGTCGGGAAAGTTCCTAGATGGTCAAGCACCACCCATAAGAATTCGAAACCGAGCAAAGGTATTGGCTTCTTTTATCACTTTAAAACTTAAAACATGTAAGATGTGAGTGTGTCTTACAGTTAGTTTTCCTCACTTTCTTGTCCATTAGAGAAAAATCCGGGAGCGTTCTTCCTCAGAGTCCAGCTTTATGGAGAGAGGAGAGGGGGCTGACACTCCAGACTCCTACCACAGGCTCACCCCCAATGTGGGGCCCAAAAACCTCAACTCCAACCAGTCGAGTTTCTCCTTGTACAGTACAATAGGAACTCCAAATGAAGGCCCTCGCAATGAGAATCCACCAGCGGAAGATAAAATTAAACTTCCCCTTCCCTCATCATCCAGAGCACTTCCACTTCCCTCCATAAATGGAGAAATTGGGTCTGAGGACAGCACACTGTTAGTCAATTATTGAATCCTTATTATTAAAACTGCTGATGTAATTAAAACACTAGAGTATATCAAGCTAATCAAAGGGGTTTGTTTGTGGTGAGTTGATGATATATGTGGATGGACTGAGCACTATCATGTTTCCCTGCAGGGTCTGTGCTAGATGTGGCATTTCCTTCACAGGCACATGGTATGACAAACAAAGGAAGAGGCCCTGCTGTCCCAGCTGTTGGGGTATGTCAATTTATGACATTCAATTTTCTTAGGAAAATGCAGCGTTAGAAGTAGGAGAAAAACAATGCATGAAAATAACTGTACTCTATGTTTATTTCTTTTAAATTCCAGCCGCCTCAAAGACAAAAGAGCATCCAATGGTTCGTTTCAGAAAGGTAAATCATTGGCTGTCAACAAGTTGTGTGAATGAACAGCTGCATTGTAGCCACTTTAACTAGCCAAATCGTCGGTCGATTGGGAACTTATCAATAATACACTAATTCAACCATGGATTTAGAATATACACATTATGTGAATGTTTTGTACATGAGGAAGTAGGGTTGTTGAAACTAACTGGACATGTAATCAAAGTTTTTATTCATCTGGCATGGAGAAAAGGTGAAATTGAATATTCTTCAACACTTAGTACTTAGTTAATACAAAGTTCCTCAATCTATTACCGGAATTAGGATACTGATAAAAATGTGCATATGGATACTAATAAATTACCTGCTTTTTTTTATTTCTCTACATGTCAACTGTAGTGGATTCCTTGTGGACAGTGTGTGGGATGCCACAACACAGTGAACTGTGGGCAGTGTGCCAACTGCAAGCATGGACAGCAGAGCAAAGAGTCCCGGAAACGCCTATGCCGAAAACGCAAATGTATATGTCCTATTCGCAAGGTACGCTGCCGGTGACACAACAGTTATTAATTATTTCATTGCCAATTGTTGCGCTAAATTTGCCACTTTTTCTTGGATATTCCACCAGGACCCTGGAAGTGGAGCTTTCCTGCTACAGAGGCCTTATAATGAAATTCCTGAAACGTTTGATGACAGCATGAGTTTCCAGGTAATAAATACTTTTATAATACACTAACTCCTATTTTCCACCAGGTGTGTCTGCTCAACCCCCGTGAGAAATCGCAGCCATTCAAGTCAATGCTTGATATTCCACCAGCCACTACTTAGTGCATCCCAGAAGCGGCTCTCCGCTGTGCTCGGTAAAAAATATGCGCCAGGTCTAATTTAATGCATACTTTTAAGTACCTTTAGAGACAATAAAATCTGCGAATCGGGCAGGCAAGATGCTCCTCTTCTGAGGCCGGTGTGGTATGGCACATGGGGAAGGACAGAACAAAACTGTGGTGCGACCGGAATGCAACACAGATGCGCCTGGTGGAAAATATGGGTAAAATGTACATGTTTACTATGCTTGCTGGAGGGTCAAAGGTCTCGATGTGCTGCGCTCACAAGCCATGGGTTCTTGTTGACCTTCACATGCAAAAGCCTGTTATGATGTTGTAATAACAGTTTAAAGCAGGGTTTCCATGGCTTGTTTGCTATGCAATATTAATAATCAATCTTGGATCAGTAAAATACAATGGCTATTGGCTAAGAATATCATGTTTTTCTGCATGTTTACAGTCTGGGTCAGACAATAGACATGTTTTCAGTTATTTCACATTGTCCACTATGCGGGTTGTAATGAAAGTGTAATTATGCACGGGGGCTTTGGCCCTGAATATCATGACCTCATGTTCTAAAAACAACTATTTTATTTTGCAGAGTGAAGTTACAGACTCACAGGTAACAATTTTATAATATGAGACCAAATTCTATTTGTGTTTTAATATACTCAATATGATTGCTTTACCTGTTCCTTCCACTCACTGTATATGTTTTATTCTCGCAGCACCCGAGTCTCAAAAGCAGCGACACAGAGAACTTTTCCGTCAACGTGGACGTTGATGATGAGGATGACATGTCAACTGACGATGATGATGATGTGAGTTTTTTTTATTTTCAACTCACTGTCCTACAGACAGGAAGACATGGTTGCCCCTAACCCTAACCACAATCTATTTTGTAATGGTGCCACCAAATTAACAAAAACTAGTCAAACCACATGTTCATTACTTTTTGCTGTCTTTCTAGATGCTCTGTATAGTCATAGTTAGAATGTGGCTTATTACAGTTTCTGTAACTGTCTGAGTATCACCAGGGGCTCTACACATGAACTGGCACATTGAGAACATTGTTTGTGTACACAGAGTTTACTAAAAATGGTTTTGAACGACTCACTGTAGCAGTTTCTGGACACTATCATCTCGCCAGTCAAAAAGTGTCAATCTCCAAATGCGAATGAACGGACTCCATAGAAGGAAATGTACAAGGTCAATAATATTGTTTACGACTAATGACAAAAGGACAAATTATCCGTGCATTTATATAGAACTAAGCTTTAGGAGCTTTCCATCTTTACTCTCCTCTCTGTTACATTGCATTCAGAGATGGTAGTGCCCGGAAACAACAACAACTGCTTAATTAAGTTGTTCAAAACCTTTCTTTTTAGTAAACTCTGTGTACACAATGTTCTCAATGCTTGAGTTCATTTGTAGAGCCCCTGGTGATACTTAAAGCAAAGTTTCATGTTGTGTCGAGTCTTCTTAGTTTTTCAAAAATAGCAATGCCTGAAAATCTCAGAGCTGAACCAGGCAGACGCGGCACTTTTCATCAGACTCACCCTGGGTCGGGTTAATAAGGTCTACTGCTAACTTACAACACTGATAACATCACCGTTGCAGGATTACCCCCGCAAATCAAATCCATACTCACGTTAACTGTTAAGCCACTAAACCTGTATGGAAATGAACACCTCTGCTGAAGTGTTACATTTGTTAACAATCTCCCCCCCCCCACACACACACACACACACACGCACACTCTTTCTCGCTCTCTCTCTCTCTGTGTGCACGCCCCGTTCTCTGTCAGGTAATACAGTACTACAATGTGTTCCTATGATGTAAGTCAGTAGTAGGCTATACAGTGAAGTTGCATATTAAGTGGTGTGGGGTCCTTCTGTAAAATTAGGTTTTGAAGAATTCTACAAGCAGCAATACCAAAGGCCAAGCAATCGGCCATTCCAAACAGGCACATTTTCAACGGGCACTCCACTAGTATCTTATTAAATACAAGTGTGTTCACTTCTTTACTTTGACCTGAGGAAGACCGTCTTTGGCTGAAACACACCAGCCATGTCCACATGAAATAAAAGCTTTTTATAATGCATAATTTGGTCTCCTAAAAATGTACTTGAGTAAGAGTACAAAGCTGCATTAAAGCTTTAGTGCATAACTTTTTGAAATACTTGAGTAAAAAAGGTGAGTGTTTGTGTGTGGTTTGTATAAAAAGATGTCTTATAAGTCATCTGTTTTCAACATTCATTTTGTCACTGGCAGTGTAGCATTAAAATGTCTCTTTTTTTTTTTTTATTATACACTTGACTTGCCCTTAGTGGCATAAGAAGCGGAAGCGACGGTCCTGTGGAGAATGCAAAGCCTGTCTCTGCAGGAAAGACTGTGGCACATGTGATTTCTGTATAGACAAACCAAAGTTTGGAGGCAGCAACAAGAAGAGGCAGAAGTGTCGACTACGTCAGTGTCAGAGACAGGCAATGGTAAGAGCCTAGTGATCTTCAATGCGTTTGTTTCTTATAGTAATGAACTAATAGTATTAATTTTTGAATATCTTTCTGCAACATTTGGCAGAGACACTTGCTGCCTTTCCAGATGGGACAAGGTGACTATGGGCCAGATGGCTCAATGCTGCCGGGCAGGCCTAGACCTCACTACACATACAGTCGGAAGTCCGGTTTAAAGAAAAACAAAGGACCGCTATCTGGCTTGGACTTGACTGACAATGAAGATGAGGACAGTCACTTTCAAGCAGTGAGTTCCAAAAACTTTTAAAAATATTTATATTGTTTCTTATTTTCTTTTTTCTTTTTTTTTTTAAACTTAGATTCATTTTAAAATAAAACCTCAATTTTAAGGAAGAATTTGTGCTTTCTTCTCACTTGCTCATGTTTCACTGCTGTAGATGAGCTGGAGCTCTGAACCTGCCAGTGGTAGCAAACACACTTATGAACTGAATGTGAGAAACCAATCATCTATGCAGGTTTGAAATTAGATTATTATTTACATTTTTTTGCCACCTAATGCTTATCTCACCAAACAGAATGTCAACTTTATTTTGTCTTTCGGCAGTTGAGTTTTTTTGGATTTCAGACAGCAGAATGGACTGCCTGACAGAGTTCCTCACATCAGCAACCACAACAACTCTGAACTAGTAAGTTTACATTCCTTCTAGTGCTGTCAAACGATTAATCGCGATTAATCACATTAATGTCATACTTAACACGCAATTAATTGGACATTTTTATCTATTCTAAATGTCCCTTAATTTTTTTTGTCCCATTATTTTTTTCTCTCTCTCATTTTATCAACATAGAAAAGTGGATTGGCTTGCTTTGTGCAATTTAAAAAAAATTAAAAACAACATTGGCATATAGCCTACTGTAGTGTTCAATTTCACATGTGGCATTCACAGTTGGAGCAAATAATCTTTCACACAATGTAACACTGTCCATCAATAAAAAGGTGAAAATAATACTTTAACGAGGGGGGGTAGGGGGGAGAATTGGCATCAGCTGCGAGCTTGGCCATCAAGTTGTATTTCAGACTGGACCTGCTGCGATGATAGCTCAGTTCACAACGACAAAACACACAGATCACTTTGGTCTTGTCAATGGAACCATTTGGCAACTTTTTAAAAGTAAATGTTCCATTGAGAATCTATTTGACATCCATTTCGGTGTCTCGCACTCGCCATCCACTGAAAACGTAACGCTACTACTCTTTGGAGGGCTCACAAGCCCAAAGAAGTATGTGCAACCTGCCTGTTGTTTTGTTTCCGATCTAGCTAGATCCGGTGTGGTGTTGTCGTTTTTCTAACGTTACTAGTTGTTGCAACAGCATGTGAAAAGAACTACAAAGTTTGCTTGGCCAAAAAGAACGTTAATCTCACAATAAAACAATTGACGCCGTTAAAATGGGTTTGCGTTAATGCGTTTAACTGACAGCAATTAAAAAATGTTCTTTGTGAATGAGTAATGTATCGTAAATAAATAAATGTTATTCTTTAAAAGTATGTACCCACTGATTAGATACATGGTCCATGATCATGCGATGGATGCATTTGTTACAACTGATGCTCTGCAGTTTAAAGCAAATTTGATACAATCTGATGCAGCTGAAATTCAATTTATGTTCTGTGAAGGTTTTCACTGTCTGTATTTGTAGTTTAGAGTTGTGCTCATGAGTTTAACCTAATTAATGCAGGACCAGCTAAGCAGATGGGATGCAGACAAATCACACACAGGTAGAGATGTTCCAAAGCATGGTGAAGTAGAAGATGATGAAGAAGAAGAAGAGGAGGAGGAAGAAGAAGAAGAGGAGTTTCCCATGGTAAGTGTCCTGCTGAGATGTTTTATTATTACTAATAAATATGTTGTGTGTGTGTGTGTATATAAATGTGTGTGTATATATATATATATATATATATATATATATATATATATATATATATATATATATATATATATATATATATATATATATATATATATATATATATATATATATATATATATATATGAGTCCATGAGGCAACTGTCTGATTACTCCACATTGTCATTGTGATATTTTGTGATTACATTCTGAATCTACAACGTTCTCTGTCAGGTAAATCGGTATGTTAGTAGTTGCATATGAAGAGGTTTGGGCTCTTTCTGTAAGTAATTGTTGGGTACAATTTGGTCTTGATGAATTCTACAAGCAGCAATACCACAGGCCAAGCAATTGACCCGTTCGAAACAGGCGCATTCACTGCACTAGTACATTCAATGAGACAACTTTTGTGTATTTATTTTCACTCCACTCTGTTGTTCTGCAGATCACACAGATCTTCAGTTTGGCTGATAACCCATCTGGGAGTGGTGCGGACATAGAAAACCAGCTAATGAAACTGCTACACTCTTTGCGCTCCACTGTAATGCCAATCCTATGGTATGCCATCATGGTGGAGGGCCCGCAGATACAGCTCATCCAGTGTTGTAAACAGTCCAACCTGACCGACACCATGGTGCTGATCGACCCAGGCTTCTGCTATCAAGTCACCGTCCAAAAGCAGCCGTTGCTCCCCACCCACCCCCTGTACGACAACTACCCAGCACACTTAACCTCTGTGACTGATGTGATCAATCTGCTTTTGGGCCTAGAGATGTACGTTGTCTGCCAGGGACTAACCCCCAAAGAGCCTTTGTCTAATACGGACCCAATAATACTGGAGCGGGCATCAACATGTGATTTCTTGGTTAAGAGGAACGTGAGCAGATGTACTAACTGCAGAGCGCTGCAGGGCCTTTAACTTCAGCAGAGACAGAAGATCTGTGACCACAGTAGAGACCACTGGTTCTCTGGATGACTTTGTGCTGTTTTCTTAATATTATTTCAGTTGTTCTTTTGGTGATAATGTATATTAAATTTTACAGATTTACCTCCAGACTGTAATAGGAGGATTTGATTATTTGTAGACTGACCAAAGGCATTCCAGGAGCTGTGATGTTAAAGCTGCAATATGAGTTCCTGCATGGTCACTTCTGTTGACTTTCACAGTAAATTTCAAACCAAACAGAGCAAGCTTGCCCCTCCCCCCATGTCTCCGTAACTGTCATGACTGACTGTCACTAAACCTCCACCCCCTCCCCCAACCATCTTGTTGGTGATTGGCTGGAGAGTTTTGTTGTGTTTTCATGCCTGTCCTGTGCCACTAGTGTTTGTTTGACGTTTACGACCCTTGTGTTGTCTCCTGAGACCGGGCTTTTTCACGGTGTATTCAGGGGGCAGGCAGCTAGCGGATTAAGGAGCGATGCCTAAGATTTGAAATCGCACTGTTGTGTGCAAAAAAAATTGATTTACAATCATGAATCTATTCTATCTCAATCAGTTCATAGAATTCCAAAAATCGATTCATCATCAATCATTTTGTAATGGCCTGTATACTTTCACATGGGAAAAGTAACTACATGTACATACTATGAATTGTTTTTCTTAATTGAGAATCGTTTTTGAATCAAAAATAGATTTTGAATCGTGCCTAAAAATCAATATCGAATCATTACATTTTTTGAATTGTAAACCCTTAAAAAACCATGCAGGAACTCAGTGCACTTTTTTAAAGTGTGTTTCTTCCCAGATGTCTTCTGTTGATTTTGGTGTAGGGCTTTTCTTCATGACTGTTATGTCAGATGTTGGGCAGTGATGGGTAGAGCTGAAATCCATTAGTCCGCTGTGTGGTTAGCGTTCTGTTGGTTGATTGACACTCTTACTTGAGGAATAGATAACCCTAACCCCCACCATACACTTTTGAGTAGATGTTTAACCTCATATTTTCTCTTTCTCAACCCAAAAATGAAGCAAAAATTCTGAGCAATGTTGTCATATCTAATGGAGTTAACCAGCAGCCTGAAGTCTTTTCCACCTCTGTCATGTTTCAATCTATCACTTGAAGTTGCTTTGTTAATGTTTGTTTCACTTAATTTCTTTTGTTATATTCGCCTCCATAAAAACACTTAAACACTTTTTTTTTGGTGCTATGCAGGCAGCGTTTATAAAAATGTATTCATCGCCATGTGCACTTATGCTTTCTTAATTGAATATCAGTGGATGTAAAAAAAAATTTAAGACAAATAAGCAAAAGGTGGAATATAAATATCTTCAAATTGACCAAAATAAAACAAATATTAAACACAGTGAGTGAGGGCCTAAATATTCACCTTCTTCACTCAAACCTGAGTAATTAGAAGGAATACAATTTGTTTGAAAAGTCCCATCATGTGTTAGCAAGTCTAACTTATCAACAATAAAAGTACTAAAAGCACTAATCTAGAAGGTTACTGAAATATTTTAAAGACTCCAAATATCTCATTTAGTATGAAGATCAGTCATGATGACCTACATGACTTTGGTGGGGAGACAGCATTCAGACTGTACTGCAGGCCTTGACATGTCCCCAAATTACCTGGCCGTGTGTATTGACTAAACATGAGTTGAATACCTCAGCAGTCATTTAGTTTGTGTGATATATTTGTAATACTTTTGATCAATTTGATATCTTTTTTTCAGATTATCCCTGTCCGCTTTTTAAAAGCAATGCAGTAAAGATATTCTATTGAAAAAAACAAATGAACGTTTCACAACTTGCAAATTAAATGTTCCTCCTAGGGCTGGGAAAAATATAAATATATCGATATATTGTGATATGAGAGTAGATATCGTCTTTATTTTGGATATTGTAATATGGCTTAAGTTTAGTCTTTTCCTGGTTTAAAGGTTACAGTAAAGTGATGTAATTTTCTGAACTTACCAGACTATTGTAGCCGTTCTTTTATTTGCTTCTAACCACTTATTCATTATATCCACTTTACTGATGATTATTTATCTTATGTTGTCAACCCAACAATATTGTTGCAGTATCGACATTGAGGTATTTGGTCAAAAATCCAGTGATATCTGATTTTCTACATATCGCCCATCCCTAATTTCTCCTGTAGACAATATTATATTAGCATAAACCAATCAGAATATGTTCCACATTCATTATCATTTTTATGCTGTGTCAGAGGCTTTTAAACAATGAGACAGCAGATGGTATCATAATTTATTGTCAGATTCAACATTTGAAATATGGTCAAATCAACAATACAGAGATCAGAGTACTTCCTTTCGTATTATGCTTTGTAGAATGTATTTCTCAAAATTATATATTTAAATGAAACTGCTGGTGTAGCCAAAACTCATCTTTATTGATGACATTTTTTTATTTATTAGTATGATATTAGAACCTTTTTAAATCATGTCGTTCCATTTCTGTTTTTGACCAGTATGATTATTGGTTTTGGTAAATTGTATAGAAATGATATTTTTCTCCCGTCCCCCTCTCCATTGGGATGTTTATGCAGTAACGCAATGACTTTCTTGAAATGAAATGTTTGGGATCAGTTAATATTTCTTTAAAAAAGCTATTGTAATTTAGTATATGAATTAAAACCTTAAAGAATTGAAACAAATTTTGTTTTTATGAATACAGTGTGCAAATGAACTTGTCTTTTTTATAATATTCATCAAGTATATCGGATGGACCTTCTATTTCTGAAACATCTTGAGAAAAAAATAATTGTTAACTGACTGAAACATTATCAATATATAACCACCACAACAACATCATGTGCATACAGTATCTAGCTGTTTTTAATCCCTATTTGTGTCGGGTATATGATGTGATGGGACTACAACAAGATGAGCCAGATAATGTGCCAGTGACTGTCAGAATAACTTACTTTTGGTTGAGTTATAGGTTTTATTATTAATCATTGTTTCGATGGGAACCACAGCTAATGCTTAGCCTATATTTTATGTTGTGTAAGAGATTTTAATCTGTGGTCCAACAATGTCTTTGTTTTAGGTGAAGCAGCTCACAAACTAGTAATGCTGATTTACAGTAGTTTGTTATGTAGCAATAACATTTGTTATGCATTAGTGTTTTTCTGAAAAAAGAGGCTCCATTTCAACCATAAATAATTTTAATTGTGTTATAGAATTAAGCCATAGAATTATATTGATAGAATTAAGCACTATACATTGGTTTCATGTTCTTTAATTGTGTAATGAATTTTCTGTAGTTTGAACCTTAAATAGGCTTTTATTTAAAACAATTTTAAGTTAAAGCCATATAGTGTGTGGTTTCTGTCGCCCCCATGAGGAACTCTATCCTTCTGTCCTTCTATCCTTCTATCCTAGCCTAATAGCAACACCATTGTTGCATCCACATGCCACAAGCCTTCCGTAATTGTGCCCCCACCCCCACCCCTCCTCCACGCAGTTGCTAGTAACCAAGGAGGACACAGAGGATTAAAAAACATGGTGGACTCTTCAGAAGAGGTAATAATCTTCATTTGAGTTTCTGCATGAAAATCTCAGGATGACAACAATTTCTAAACAGCCATGCTGAGAAATACAGCATGAGTTTTTTTGTGAAGTATCAACTCATATGGCAATAGCTTATGTAACGTATGTTTATTAATATAAAACAAAGTTAAGCACTAAAGCTTTACAACCAGGCAAGTCATTAAGGACACGTTGAGACACAAAAATGTGTTTTCACTTGGTTTTTAAATGTGTTTATTTATGACAATGCACATTCATCAACATTTATTTACATGTGGACACAGTACCTAGCTGTCTAATTTTCACTAAATGTATAAGCTTAGGGAGAAAGACCGCTTCCCCCCCACCTTCACACACACACAAACACAAATTTATTTTTTCTTCTATTTTCCATTCAGCAGCGTCATTCTGCGCGTGCCTATGTAACAACTGGTTAACAACATTTGTATGACAGGATTAAGTGGCGCACATTGAAGGCATGTTCCATCTGGGAGGGGCATCATTGCTGTGACAGTGTTGAGTCAGTTGGCTGTGTAAAATAGAGGGGTTTTCATCCGGTGCAGAAGGGAAACCTTTCTTCTTTCTGGAAGCAGGTCTGCTGAGATGCGCAGGGCTCCGACACAGCGGAGGTCGCGAGACTGCTGGTGAATTACAATTGATACGAAAGCCACCATGAACGAGGGGCTTTTTCTCTCGTGTATTACGAATTACCACACGTTAAATTAAATAAGGTTTCTTCAGGGGAGGATTTCGTCCTGTGGTCTCAGGCAGGAATGATTTTTCTCGGCTTTTTTTGGCTACAGAGGACCATGGAGACCTCCGAAGGCATCGGTCATGCTCTCTGGTAAGAGCGGATTCTGCTCCAAAATGTCCATCTCATCCTAACTGGGCGCATTAATGAATAACCGCCAACACAGCCTATTCTCTAATAAAAATAATAGCTCGGCCTTCATAAGAGACTACAATACGTTATTTGATATACTGTTTGAACGTGCATTTACCTTAAACGTAAAACCGGGTTGTCTTCGTGTCAGTCGGTGACACACCTGTGATATGTTAGCCTATTGCTAGCCTACCATTCATTAAGTGTGTTTCATTATCAGCCGATGCTGCCGTCTGCAACGTGTATGCAGATGCAGGACGGCGAAGCCTCAGAAGCCTGGCGTAATGTGGGAACACATGCTTTATGCTTTCCACGCTGAGCTAAATAACACGCCTGGCAGTAAATAAAACGCAAGGGCTGTATGAAATGAAATCCAAAATGTCTCTTTCATGTGTGCTGGTGCTTTATTCCAGCGCCTGGAAAGAAAGGAGCATGTTTGTGTGGCATGTTCATTAAAAGGCAGGACATGCCGGGTTTGCAACAACATCTGCGTTAATTCAAATGGGCAGCTTTACAGGAGTAAAAATCTGTGTCATGCTTTTTGGGAATGCACCGGAACTTCTCCCTGTTACTGCATTGTTATGGAGCAAAATAGGCAGAAGCACGCTATAGATTTTGCTGTTCTCATTGATGAATACTGCTCGTCCTAATGCAGCAGCGTTAAACCCTATTATTAACAGATTCCTGAACAAGGATGTCTGTCCGGATCTGAAAAACAAAACAAATCCCAAAGTGTTTGTTGTGTGGGTCAGTCACCGCCTTAAGGGTGATTCACAGCTAGTCCTCTTCTTGTCTTGTGTACCTGGGAAACACCTCTCTGTTTTCAGAAGAGGATTTTCCACTCTGCTGCCAAGCATTTTTTAAAGTGCTGATTGTTTTTATTTTTGGGTTCTTGTGCATTTGCAGGGGCTTTGAGTTATTTGACCATTAGGACATTTGCAAAGAGGTTTGATGTAGCTGTTTTATTGCAAGACAAGCTAAAAGACAACTCATGCTTGTTGTCTTGTTCAGGGGGATTTTCACACATGTTGGTGTTTGCTTTCTCTCCTCGCCATTTGCTGTTGTCTTCAAATTGGTAGCATTGCACTCTACATTTCTGTAAAGCACTCCATGTGGGTTTCATGCTACTATGAGTGTTACAATTCAATCAAACACCATGGAATTGGACTTTGACCCAGTTTGGTGCAAACACAAATCTTTTGCCATTTTGTTACACCAAGGTTGACACAGCTCCTTTTATTATGCCCTTAGTCAATTAAGACACTGACTGACCTGATTTGAGCATCTGGTTTAGTTGTAGTTGACTGCCAAGCATGCAGATTTAGTTGTGTGTGTGTGTGTGTGTGTGTGTGTGATCTGGATCCAGAACCGTTCAGCAAACCCTTTTATATTTGCATGGATTTAAAATAAAAATATGCTTTTGGCCTCATCTAAAGTGTCTTGGTGCTTAGTGTGTGAGCTCAGGGAATCAAATCCCAGATCCTATCAAGTGTGGGAAATACACCAGAGCAGTAGTGCTCTCTTTAGTGGATAAAAGAGCAAATTCACCCACATTTCTTAAGTCACAAGGATGAAACACATAAAAGTATCAGCCTGTTATGCATATGTAGTAATGAATGTAAGTGTATGACTGTGGGTGCACATCATTAGCCCTGAACTCCTTCCATAACCAAACAAGGTAGATTACAGCCACAGTGGAGCATAAAAACTACTTTGGAATATGTACAGAAATCCCTCCAGGTGTTACGGAGCAAAAGGCAAAATGCATAGGAATAATCCCCTCCGATGTTAGAAGCGCATTCCTTTCTTTATTACTCCCCCCCACCTCAGTTTAGCAGAATCCAGGTGGATAGCAATCACCAAGATTGCTTTGTTTCACCCGTGGTAGCTGTGTCAAATGTGCAAAGGTAAGCGTCAAGGCCACGGAGGAGAAATGGTGAGCCATACGATTGGTCAGTCAGAGCTAAGCTGCCTTGCTATGCGCTGATAAGTGTGTTACAAATCAGTATTTCATGGATATAGAGAGCACAAGGAGAGCTCATATTAGTGTAGGGGGTAGGGGGTAAGCCCGCTACAGTTCTTTGGTTGGGGCTGGTCAGGTAGAAGTAGTTCAGTAAATCCTCTGCTCTGAATCAGCTGTATGTTTGACCCTGACTGATCTCTTTATCATACCGAAACCTGAATCCCGTCTCCCTTGTTTTCCTTGAGGTTAAAAACATTTAGACGTTGACATTTATATTCCTCATCCTCATCATTACAACTCAGCAACGGGCATGTAACATCCTTGGACTTTGATGTTAAATGCAGGGAGAGCGTGCAGATGAAGGTCACATTGCTCTTCTCTTATAAATAAACGCTGTTGAAGTCATTGTGAGAGCCAACGTGGCAACATTTAATATTGATATAGCTATACAGTCTGCAACACTATTGGCCTAGTTTGGACTCCTCAGAAACACAGTTGTAACCCTGCTCTAGTTACCATGTGTAAGTTCATAACGGCAGCAGCTGTGTCAACACCAACAGTCAACATGGAGGCTTCCAGCCTCACCTGGGCTGAAGGTGATATTTTTGCTGCTCGTTTACGTCCTGTCTATTGCCTGTTGAAAGACACTTACCAGAATATTGTGCATCCTTTGTCAGTTGCGACAGATTTGAGGTTGTTGCAGATGCATTTGTTGTTACATATGAAAACATACTGTACTGTAAATATATCTGTTATATAAATTCTGTTGACAGCAGTAGCCTGTTTCCTGGGACTCTTGGGCCGGATAAAAGCTGACAGCAGAGAGAGTGAATCTCTTAAAGGGCTGGGAGGTATCGTGTTTATCAAGGGATAAGAAAACTGGATATTAAACTGTTGCCTGTAGGAATTTAGCTTTGCTATGGATGTTGTGATCTAATATGTATGACATCTAAGATGAAACAAGATCAGTACAGTTCCTTGGCGTGGATATGGTAGGATTGGACCTACCTTACAGGCTTCAGTGTTTAGCCCTTTGGACTTGAATGTTAAACCCGTTGCTGATTTGCATTCGTGTGATGCCCGCTGCACAGGAGCAGCTCACTCTCATCACACAGCTCATGTTTTAATCAACATGGCTCCAACAGTGCTATCTACACCACCACCCAGAGCCCATTCCTCATCCTCCTACTGTAAAGTCAACATGTGTTTGATGATCGCGTTGCATTCATAATTCTTGTACCCGTATCTCCTCTGATCCCAGCTTTGATGCTGCTCTCTGAGAGTCTGTTTATCTCAAACTTCATTGTCCCGCCATCTCTCCCGCAGGCTTCTCTCTGGAATGTGATGCGGTCTCGTGTTGTTGTACCTGTACCTCTGCACACATCTGTACACCAGATGTTTAAGCAGTTAGTGCTTGACTTCACCCAGTGAGACCACTGACTGACACACTCTCAGGTGTATGTTTTGTTGGACCCAGTAGTGGTTAGAGGGTTTTGCAGTTGATTGATTCATACTTGTCTTAAAGGGATATTTGAGTTTGTGGTAACCCTAGAGTGCCTTGATGTATAATTGGTGCTAAGCTGTCTTGCAGAGATTTCTTTTTTTTCTTTGTATTTACTTTCTGTCAATTCTAATTCTATAGTTGGCGCCTTTTCTGCTTTGATTTAGCTATAATATTTTTTGCTAAACAATAGGAAACTTAGGGATAGTGGTAATCACCTAAACACACTGGCTGTTTTGTGGCTGTTTTTTTTGAGTGTAACATTATTTTACATAAGTCAACTGATGTCCGGTGAAGGTACAGTAGTCAGGATTTGTTGAATGTGATAAAATTGTTGCTTTTCCAGAGAATTGATGTGCGTTGACGCTAGAGAATAGAGCAGTCACATCCTGATGCATTTTGTATAGATGCCACAGGTGTATGTCGTCTATAGAGATGTACGTTCAGTTATTAGGTCATCAAACTGACATAGTAACAGCAATATGTGTCAACAAAAGCTGGGTTTTACTGCTAATGAATTTAACTTATCATTTGTTAGAAGAATAATGTGTTTTTACTGTCTTCAAAAGTTAAATAATAACACGTTAAATGATTATATTGTGGCAGTTTAGTAGCAACAATGGAACATAAGGTAACACACAGCTCAGAAGTCAAAGGATTGTTAGTTTTATAAAGAGTGAAAAGGACCGCAACAAGCTTCCAAGCAAATGTTTTGGTTGCTGGACAAAGCCATTCTTTAGAGGCATGGCAGCCTTTTGGCTCCAGCTGCCTGGCGACTAGGCAGATGAATACCAAATGTCTCTGCCTGGCTTCTCTCAGTGGGTTTACTGCTCAGCAGAGAACTGACATGGCACTGCCTTGTACATTCCCAGGTGAAAGTACTTCTCAGTATTTTAGATTCACTTCAAATCTAATTATCACAGGCTCAATTTTGTGTAACCGGGTTCATGTGATGAGTTTTTTGTCTGTGCGGCGGTCATAAACACCATTTGTGTGGGTGAAAGGCTCCTACTTGTCTGTCAATGGGAGGTCAAGTATGGTGGGGGTTTTCACACGTACAGTGGTGCTCATAAGTTTACATGCCCATGCTTAAGTTGACTAAAAAGAGGAATAAAAAATAATGTTTTGGAAATTGATCTTAATGCCTTAATTAATAAATTATGTAAAATCCAACCTTTAAGGACACCAATTTTCTTTGTGAATGAATAATGTATTGTAAATAAATAAATCTTCTTCCTTAAAATACAGAGGGCATAAGTATACACCCCCCTATGTTAAATTCCCATAGAGCCAGGCACATTTTTATTTTTAATGGCCAGTTATTTCATGGAACAGGATACTATGCATCCTGATAAAATTCCCTTGGCCTTTGGAATTAAAATAGCCCCATATCATCATATACACTTCACCATACCTAGAGATTGGCATGGTTTTATTTCAGTTAGACTAATAGTCGGTTTGATTTGCATTGAGAGATGATTTTATGGAAAGTATCCCATGCCAAACTCTATGTATGGCAAAGGGTATGTGATGATGTGGGGGGGGCTATTTTATTTCCAAAGGCCAAGAGACCTTTATCAGGATGCATAGTAATCCATGAAATAACTGGCCTTTAAAAATAAAACTCTGCCTGCTTCTATGGGAATTTAACATAGGGGGGTGTATACTTATGCCCTCTGTATTTTAAGGAAGAAGATTTATTTATTTACAATACATTATTCATTCACAAAGAAAATTGGTGTCCTTAAAGGTTGGATTTTACCTCATTTTTTAATTAAGGCATTTAGATAAATTTCTAAAACATGTTTTTTTTATTCCTCTTTTTAGTCAACTTAAGCATGGATATGTAAACTTAAGAGCACAACTGTACAGGAACAAACAGCAGTTACTGGTTCAGTTCCAGGACATGCAATGCAAACCTTGTACAAGTATTTCAGGTATGTCTTCACACAAAGTGAGCCTCATTTCTTGTTTGAGTGAGGAAAACAGAATGTACCTCAAAAAGCTGGTCAATTGTGAGCTTTGAGACAGCTGCTCAGAGTAACTGAAAGATATGATGCTGGCAGAAGCAGTCTTTGGTTGGGTAGTTTTGATTCAGCCCTTGAGGCCTTCCGTCTAAATTTCATGGGATGAATTAAGTAATTTTGTGATTTAGTCAACTGGCAAGATGCTTGTTTATGACAGCAATTTGTTAGCAGCATTGAGTGAGAGGCTTTTGGCAGAAAATGCGATCGCTATTTTTGGATGTGAAGACTCTATTGGGTATTAGGGAAGAGGCTTTGTTTGTAATGAACCTCCATTATGTGGGGAAAAGTGCACATGAAACATTGCTCACTTGCTTCAGTCAAGTGAAAGGAGCATTTCTTGTCTTTTAGATTGAGATCGTATTCATTGTTAGGACAACAATTTGTTTTCCTTTTCAATAGTACAGTCTCAGATGAGCTGACATAAAAAAATCTATAAAATCTAGTAAACGTAAGTCCATACAAAGTGAATATCATGTAAACCTTGATATTTATGACAGCAGGAAAGAGGAACCTCTGCTGTACGTTGCATTTTTTCCTTGCCTCTGTTATTTATTCCATCACTTTGATCTGGCTCTATTCCTCTGGCTCCCTCTTATTTGTAGCAGTAGCTCTTGAGACATAAAACACTCAGGGTTTAGGTTTCTCCCTCTCTGTTTCTGTCCATACATTATTAATGTTACTTATCCCGTCTCATTTCCTACTCTTTGCAAATGAATTGGTTGCTAATTGTAAATGAAAGCTAATTTTAGAGTATTATTCACTTTTAGAATGCCTGAAGGTGCTAGTGAAGTTATCGTCAGCCTTTTTTGAACTTTAGATATGTTCTATGAATCTAAATGCATATTATTAATATGGCTCTATATATGTCAACTCTGGGATTTATAGTTCTTTTAGTGAAGATGTTGCTATTCTGAGAATACATTTTGTTTACTAAACACTGTGTGACTGATTGACGTATAGCTCGTTGGGTCTCTGAAGATGTATGTGTATGATGTATGTGTATGTATATTTTACTGTCACAGAAAAATCTAAATATTGTTCCACTATTCTTTTATTTTTAAGCTGTATTAGTAATGCTTTTAACCTTTTAAATGATTCAGCTCTAGACACCTGAACAGAGGTGTAGTGGCTCCCCCTGATGGTACCTGGTGTAATCTGATCTAGGAAACCCCCATGTTACTCTATTGCTGATTTATTAGAAATTAGGGCTGCACCATATGAGGA
This sequence comes from Etheostoma perlongum, assembly GCA_026937815.1. Classification (NCBI taxonomy): domain Eukaryota; kingdom Metazoa; phylum Chordata; class Actinopteri; order Perciformes; family Percidae; genus Etheostoma; species Etheostoma perlongum. The sequence goes on from CM049374.1 coordinate 9,993,472, forward strand.
AAATATGTGATAACTTTGATGAATATTGCAATAGCAATATTACTTGCGATGAATATTGAACAAATATGAACAAATATTAAAGTGTACTCAGTTTTGCATTTTTCAATGCTTTCAGTATTCTGCTAAAATACAACAAATTGATTGTTGAATTTAAAAAAAAATAAAGGAAACCATTTCTAACATTCTCTTCCTGAACAAATTAACATAAATGGTACCAATAAAAAGAATCACAGTTCAATTTTAAAGTGCTGTTTTTGTACTGGTATCTTTTTTCAACTAACAGTGTCTATCGCAACGTGTTGCGGCTTTTCGCAATATGTACATATTGCGGCAGTTAACATTGCGATGACGATAAAAAATCTATTATATTGTGCAGCCCTACTAGAAATGCAACCATTGACTCTAGACCTCAAGAAAACACATGGCTGATACTGGAAGGTTCGACAGAAGAAAGCATCTTAACCTAAATACATTTTGTTGATGCATCTCAGCAGCAGTTAAGTCTCTGTTTCTTTTTCATTAGGTGAGAGCGTGGCTGGGAACTTGTAAAGTCCCTAGAATTACATCACATGGAGGTCAAAGGACATCTGATCACATCCATGGGTTTGGGGGATCCTGGTGAGTACCAATGAGTTTTCACGGTGTAAAGACATGCACTTTTATTTCTAAACAAGCCTGGATTGGCTTGTGTTTTGTTTCTCACAGTTGAATACAAGGAAAACAAAAGTGTTTTTCTCAAGGTAACAGCCAGCTGAAAAAACAGCTGTATGTGTGAAGGCCTTTTGTCCATGAACTGTCGCCACAGCTGTCAGATAATCTTATCAGAGCACTGCAGACATAACTTTAGACACTTTGAAAAGCAATCATTGTAAAACAGTAGGAACCATAACACTGCATTTTTAATTTAACAAGAATATTTAAAATAAGGAAATGAGAAGTCTATCATTTTCTATATTTTTTCTCATGGTCACAAATCTCATGAAAAGACAAAAACCAACAATGTGTTAGTCCGTGTCTCAAAACATTCTGACTTCCCTAACCTGTATGTGGCTCTCATCCACAAGCCAGCTGGTTCCTACGGAGGAAAACAGGTCACAAACGATGTATGTGTACTGACCCACAAGGTAATGGAGGAACATGTCACCCAGTACAACAGTGTGACTCATTGAGAAGTTTTTAAATAATAAGAGCTATACAATACAGCTCAGTAGCACAGAGGGGGAAAAGGTATATAAGGGTACATTTTGGACACATTGACTATACTATATTCATTGTTGGTTTGGGTATTTTTGTGTGACAATACAAAATGTAGAAATAGATAGAATATGTCTAAAACTCTTTTTGAAGATGTGTCACATGTTCTGTGCTGTGTAGATGTTCAAGGCTGCCAGGACAGCAAGCTGCAGGCTGAGAGGGTTGCAGCTCTGAAAGAGAGGAAGCAAGCCCTGGAGGCCCTCCTTACCACCAGAGTCGGGGAGCTCAAACAAGTCTGTTTGCAGGAAGCAGTGAGTAGCTCTCACTTCTCTTTAGAAACATATGTGGCTCAGGCTATAACATTTTCACTCCATACACCTCAAATATTTAGACGACAGTGGTTTGTTAATTTGTTTATTGTGTTTTTACCAAATAGACAGCAACCTATTGCAGATTATAGCATTTTTTTTTTAATGTTGAATCTCTGGATGTAGATGCAACTGGCAACCACCGCTAATTGTTTTTTCCTCATATGAAATGGGTTGCATATTAGTATTTGCTTGATTGCTCCAGAGAACTTGTCAGCACGTCTTAATGTAGCCACAGCTGCCTCAGCTTTTCATCAACAGCTGTTTAAAACATACCTATGTTTTCAGGTGCATGTATAGTTAACTGCTCTGTCTCTGTGTGCTCTATTCTTGGATTAACAAGTTGTCTACACTGTTTTTAGTTAGAAGTTTAGAAATGTGAGGCACTGATCATCTGCAGTTTCTGCTTTAGACGCAAATTATAATAGAAACATTATTTCTGGCATCTATTTGAGTTTAGTCAACTATTTAAGTGGTGGTTTTATTGAAGTAATCTGTTAAGTGGTATCATTTTATGTAACACTTTAGACCTCACAGGCCAGTGAGTAGATGGATTTTAGTAACTGGGAGCTAATAAATGTCCTCTGCAGGAGCTGACTGGGAAGTTGCCACATACTTTCCCCCTGGAGACGGGAGAGAAACCCCCACTGGTGCAGCGCAGAGCTGGCTTGGCAACCAACACCAAGACAGAGGTAAGTCAACACCTTGAATATTAATTGTGTTTACGCAGCAGCTATACCGCTGTGTGTACTTGTGGTCTAACACGGTTGGCTGTCACTGGCTGCAGGATGGGGATGCCCAAAGAAAGCAGATGAAAGCCATCTTCACTGGTGCTCTGTACAGACACTCAGAATCAGAACGAAATATCCCAAATAGCAAGAGGACAGTTCATCGGGGGTGTCACACAGGTAAAATTAAAAAGTGCCTAAAAGAACACCTATACACACACATAAAAAATGCCACATCTGGTATAAGTGAGAAAACAAGCATCTGTGACCTGAATGGTTTGTTGTCTTTCAGAGGACACTGTCATGTCAGAGAGTACAAGCTCCATGTCAGATTCAACATCCCATGACAACGGTGAGTCAACTGAGTACAGAACAAACAATCTCTGGTGAATACTGTATATCCATATTCATTATGAGCTTAACTGACGCAGTAGGCAGTAGAATTAGCTCATGTATTTGCAACCTTTTTCACATTCATAATACATCACTAACGCTAAGTGTGTAGGAGACTCATTTGCATTTATGATGCAAATACACTGAAAATGAATAGGCAGTCACAAGTTATTTGTAAAAAATAATAGAGCACTTGGCTTGTCGTGTTTTTAATGGAAGGGATCATATCTTTGTCGTCAGGGAGTGGGCTTCATTAAAAGATTTCTTTGTTTTTCTTCTCCCAAAAGAGTCTTCTCCCAGTGTGGCGGCTGACCAGCGCTCTCTGTCTCAGCCCCGGCTCACTGTGGGCAGCCCTGACCACAGGGTCAGCAGGAAGCTGTCGCCAGTCGAGATTTACTATGAGATGAGGACACGCCGCAACTCTGTCACAAGCTCTGTTAGGTACTTTCACTTAAAGTGGCCCTATACTGCAAGCTGTGCAGTCTGCTTGATATGTCTGAGAGTGAACATACTATAGTTCACTATATGCGTACCTACATAATCATGATTGTTTTTATTGATGGGTGATGAATGGTAAATATATCCATGTCGTATTGTGTTTTCTTCTCACAGCCCAACTCACTCTTTACCCAGAAGTGCATCTAATATTGAAGGGAGAAGTGTACCAGCTACTCCTCTGTTGGCCCGAACTGCTCCAATCAGCGTTCACGTCAGGTAATGATGATACAGTGCTGCTGTTTGATGCAGCACAGCTACAGCTTCGTCCTTCTGTGATGACTGTGTGGTTGATAATGGCTTAATGATTTAGTTAAAGGCAGACAGAGTCAGGGTTGTAACAACGATTAGTGTTATATTAAGCTACCAGCAAGGGCTTAAGCTCATTGTTTGGTCTTTAAGCATAAAATTTGGTCTTTAAGCATACAAATTGTGTCCCTTCTTAAGTGATTTTATTTAAAGGAACACAGCAACTTATTGGGACTTTAGCTTATTCATCGTATCCCCTAGAGTTAGACAATACATACACTTCTCATCTCAGTGCATGCTGCAACTCTGTCTGACGCCCCCAGCATTAGCTTAGCCTAGCAAAAGATCTTGCAGGTAACTGGTTCCAACTAGCTACTGCTCCCGATAAGTGACAAAATAACGCCAAAATGTTCCTATTTACATGTTGTGATTTGTATAGTCACAGAGTATACAAATAACAAGGTCACATGAGACACAGTCATATTCTGACCGCATGCTAACTGGGAACTATATTCTCAGAAAGGCAAAGCAGTGCTACTTGGGCGGAGTGATTAACTCAACACCAAAAAGCACAGTTACTTCCGTCAACAACCAATGTGAATAGCTAGCTAGTAGCGAACCAGACTGGGGATCATGGCTGACTTTGAGGAATTGTGAGAGAATTTTTACTTGGTATCAAATCAAGATCCAGAACCATATCTTTTTGAGCCAGAATACACAGACGAGGAGTCACAAATTTTGGAAGCTGATAGACAAAAGGCCGAATAGACTGGTGGTGTATATGTGGAACATGCCAACCTATGCTGACAGAAAACAAGTCCCTTTGTTGTAGCGAGTGACACAAAAATATTTGTGTCATTACCACAGAGAATTTCTCTGCCCTAATACACCCAGTACATTTTTTGTTGGCTTTCCAATACAGCAAACACCCATGATTGTAAACTATGCTTTTAGTGCTTAGTAATTGTTGACTCTATTACTCCAACTCTGAGCAAACTCCAGAAGAACTCTCTGCTCCGTGACCGGGCTTCTCAGGTGGGGCGAGCAAATCACTCCTCCCAAGTAGCAGAAGGACCAGTGCTTCACCTTTCTGAGAATATAGTTCCCAGTTAGTATGCGGTTAGAAGATGGCTGTGTCTCATGTGACCTGTGTCTCATATTATTTGTACACCCTGTGACTATACAAATCACAACATGTAAATAGGAACATGTTGGCGTTATTGTGTCACTTATTTGGAGCAGTAGCTAGTTGGAACCACATACCTGCGGGATCTTTTGCTAGTCTAAGCTAATGCTGGGGGTGTCAGACAGAGTTACAGCACACAGATGAGAAGGGTATGTATCAACTTGCCCAACTGTGGGGGATAAGGTGAATAAGCTAAAGTCCCAATAAGTCGGCGTGTTTCTTTAAATTGCATTTACATGGTTTTAATTAAAATTGCTTTGGCTTACCTTTCTTTATCCATAGTTGCTCCTCTCATAATGTAAGCTGTTGTTGTGCTCATCTCTGCTTTAGGTCGGATGCGTCAGGTGGTAATGTGTTGAAGCAGTGGTCTGGCAGCCTGGATGTGCCCTATATGATTCCACTGGCCCAGGAGGGCTCTTCTTCTGACCGCCGAGGCTGCCCTTACAGCTCCCGGGCCAGGCGCAGTAACAGCTCCGAGGCCCTGCTGGATAGATCAAGCCTCCCTGACGATCCTGCTCCCAGGAATGGGATGCCCGCCAGAGGAGGGCCCTACAAGAGCTCAGAGACACTGACTGATGGAAAGCTGCGACACATTCACCTGGGCAGCCCTGAAAGACATGTTGATGGCTCTGTGGACCAGGCCAAAATGCGTCTGTCCATGGGTGACAGAGGGGCTGGTGGAGGCTACAATGAGCTATTGATGGACTATATCTGGGGGAAACAGCAGAGGATGCAAGTGCAGCACCACCTGTACCAGTCCACAGGCAGGATCTGGCAGGACATGTCCTCCCCTCGCTCGTCCACTGCGGCTGTGCCTCCCCATGCCAATGGCTTTTCCCATTCCCAGGTGCACCTCCCCAGCGCTGCACCACCTTACAGCCCCATGGTGCTTCGAGGGTCCCAAGCTGAGCTGCGTAGGGTCAAAGTCACCAGAACCAAATCTTGTGGACCCTTTATTCCTTTGCAGCAACATTCCCAGGACGCCATCCTGCTGTCAGCATACGAGTCTCCCCTGCCTGCCTCTGGCACAACCACATCCTCCATCCCCAACCTGCACCCCTACCAGACCGAGCTGTCCGGCCCTTCGTTTAGCCGCAGACCCCCACAGTTCTCTCTCCCAACCCCAGAAGACTCAACGCGAAGCTTACATAAAGCCTTGGCTCTAGAGGGACTAAGGGACTGGTACCTAAGAAACGCCCTTGGCTATCCTCCTACTGCCTCAAAGGGCCATGAGGCAGGGATCTCTCGTCTATCACACCCACACCCGCTGGTGCACCAGGCCCAGTCTGTTCAAGGTGAACCAGCCAACCTCCACAGATCTCAGATACCCCAGTCGGCCAGCTTCCATGGTCACCCGCTGCATGGACGGTCAGTATATGATTTTTGTTGATCTTATTGTTTTGTCTATTTTACACCTGATCATACGTATATTGGTGGGGATCATCATCAGTGTTTTGAGCTAGAATTCATACACCATACAGTGTTTGTATGTAGAATAATTAATGGCATTAATTAATCTTCACGGAGGAGCTATTCACAGTTGAGTTGTATTTTAGGAGAGAGAAAGAGAGAATATACAACACATACAGTATGTGGCGGTTAGCATGGATTGTGTGGCTGCCACAAATATATCAATGTATGGGAAACACTGAAAAAGAACCAAGCCTAATGGAATGAAACTGTTTATTTCATTATTGTACATTGTTTTGTGTTTCACAATTACACTGCACTCAAAGCGGCAGAATGTGTAATTTTATCTGATTTCAAGGGGCATTTTGTAAGATTACTTATTATTTGACTACAAATACCAACACGCATGTTTGCAAATACAGTCACACAGTACTATATGGTGCTATTACTCTCACTCTGCAGCCAATCCATCTATCATCCTGTGACCTTTACAACTGTGGTTGTTTTATTTTTGATTGTGTTTATATTTTGCGTGGTCAGCATCATCTGCTGTTGTCTGCCTGATGCCATCATCCAGGCACTCGGATGTCTGCTGATCACCTAAGGTGGCCCATGAGAGAATGCTTAATTTCACAGGGATTTTATGAATGTTTAAGGATGTCTCTCTCTAAGCCCCTGGCCATGATTCATACTTTATTTCATGAAAATTTATTGTCACTGTGGTTTTACCCTCCATTTCCTGCCTCGTGTTTGTGGAGTACTGTATTGATTTATCTTGCCTCCCCAACAGGTCGATGGAGTTCTCTCTCTATCAGGAGACTCCTCATCCACAGATGCAAGAGGTAACCCCAAAGGAACCCAGTGCAGACCCAGGCACCCTAGTCTGAAGCAGCAGAACACACACACACACACACACTACATAATCTGAGTAAAAACACTGTAGCCTCACACACACATTTACTCAGACTCACATAGTCACACACATACACACACAAGTTGATACAATGTGACCTCAACAGCAAAGCAAAACACAGCAACCTCAGCAGAAAGAGACTGGAAAATATGACAAACTGTAGCTGTACAGTGTGAAAAAGCCTTGGCAAGTTCCCCGTGTTCTAACTGATCCCACCAGTATATGAACTTCAAACCCAGTATTCTCATGTGGATGTGCACTGGAGTTGACTCATCTAATAACAATATGGTCATGCTGTATTTAATATATCAATATTTAGGGTCCAACACGAGCAGTAAAATCCTTCCTAATAACCCTGGAAAGTCTCCTGAGATATACTTTTTTACAGAATATATACAACTCTAAATTACTATTTTGTATCTTCTGAGATATAAAGAACAACTATATTAAAGAGGTAATTTATTGCTCATTATCTTGTGATATACAAAGATGTCATATGAGCTCACATCATCTGAAAAGTATTAATACATGCCAGTGAATGTGTGTTTGTAAACTGTATAAACTGCAAAAAACATGCTTCAGTCTTCATCTGCCGTTAATTTCACAGCCATTTGTATTTTTCATGTTTAATAAGTAAAATGGGCCTTGGACTATTGTACTGGTGTAGCAGATGGGAGTGCCTAAATGTTTTAATATCAAAACTAAATCTTGGTTGGAAAACTTTGAAGTCCTTTCTAATAATCTGAAATGCTAGCATTAAGCCTTTGTTAGCTTAGTCTAGTCAAAAACTGAAAGCAGTTCACGATGTCACTAAATTTGGATATAAAAAGTGGCTGGTAAAATTGGGCATCCACCAGCCTCTGTGGAAAAAAAGTTCATTTCCCACCCTGGTTGTGAAATCTACTGTTGGACAGTAGCACATAACTGTATGACAGTTATTTACTCATATCAAATCAGTTTTTTCTGCATTTAGTTGTGGAGGACTTAAGTGTCATATGGAGCACTTTATGAACATCTTAAGCCTTAATTTCCTATAAATTTGTCACCGAGAGAAATAACAGGCAGTAGACAGGGTTTATAATTGGGAGAAAAAAAAGAAGGGAGTTTTGTCAACATCTACTGAACGTCTATTTGAATGTTAGTCTGTATATAGCGTTGATTGTATAGATGAGTTTCAAGCTAATGTGTTTATTCCCGTACTAACAAAGTATTTTTTAAACAAACCACATGATAAGTAATTAATTAAATCCCCACTATTTCCACCCCCTGAGTGAGCACTATTTAATTGGTTGTAAAATATGAGGTAGGTGGTGTGAACAGAATAGGGCTGCTGCAGTTTTGAATGACGGTGTGAGCAGGTCTCACACCAGTATATTTGTTAATGAGAATTCATGCTGGCTGATTTTTTTATTTTAAATGATTTCACATAATTTCATATGCTTAGTTTTAAATCAGAGTAATTATGTGTCAATTTTTTTAAAATTTGCAACCAGAGTCTTAATAGCATTCTGCAATGTGAATTTAGAAAGATCAGAATAAAACATGAAATCCCCAAGGAAACTGAAAGTATCTTAGTGTAGACATTTGTAGGTTTTTTTGCCCATTTAATGTACTTGATCTTTGGCCATCGTGAGACTCATTTGAATGTAATTAACAATTGTCATAAGTGATATTGTTTTTACTTGTTACAAACTGTAGCACAGCGTTTAATGTTACCTCGTTTCTTCTGCTGTCTGTGTTCACATCCTCTCGTCATCCAGCTTCATAGAGCTTCCTCCAGCTGGTTAAAACCTGAAATCAAAGACCAAACTGCTGTGCACTGGGGGTCGTAAATGTATTTTTCATATAATGTACTCTGTAAGTTGAAAATTAATTATATAAATTGATCTGTTAAGCAAATTTATTCAAACTACGGTATATTATATTTATGAACCTATAACATTTTGTAGCTACTGTAGCTCTTTCTCATCAGTGCGGCAATTGGTAAAATGTGTTCTAACCACTTCATTCAGCAGTGTGATGTGTTAATATCTGATAATTATTTTTATTTTATTTTAAATATTTAAATGCAGCTGTTTTCCCTTTCTCTCCTCTCTTTATAACGAGGCCTATAAAATAAGACTATATAGGCCTACCCTATACTGTATGTATGAGATTGTGCATTCATTCTACTAAATAAAGTGTCATGTCAATATCAACATAGAATTTGTCAGACATGTTTTTTATTGTATGACATACAGTAATAGTGGAAACAGTTAAGTTTGGATAATGTTAAGAAATTGTTCCTTCCTTATCCTGCCTGATATATCCATTCCTCCTGTTTACTATCCATTTAGAGATTAATAATAATGTATACCTTTACTAATCCCACAAGGGAAATTACAATGTTTTTACTCTGTTACATACATGTGAACATACATTACACACAGGCCTGAAATACACACATGCTCAGCACCTATAGGCTACATGCATGGAGAGATATCAGAGTAAGGGGGCTGCAACTGTCGATGGACAGGCGCCAGAGCAGTTGAAGGTTTGCATGTCTCAAGACCTTGGCACTGCCCAGGACCTATTAAATACAGTAAAATATCTGATTTATCAATATAGATAAAAGTTTAATTATAAACTGGCCCCTGGCAATCTCACAAAGCAAGTTTAGTATCCCTGTTTGTGTAACTGTAAAATTTCTACACAAGAAATATTGTTCTTCTGTGTCATGGTGTTTCTTTAATCTTTGCACTGCCATAATTATTTGGTGAACTGGATTGTAGGAAAGTCTAAGATGAAGTAATACATAAATAAATTATCTTCTCGCCCCTCTGAAAATAGCCGGTAGATACTGTAGCCTACAGTGTTGAATGTTGTCTGAAACACAGCAGCAGCAGAAACAGACAGCTATTCTTGGACCGAGGTGTCTCTTAAGTCATACAGAAAAGTGAGTGAGGGGCAGAGCACGCGGGCTAACTCCTCGTGCCAACCAGGCTCGTTTTATGTCCCGCGTTACAAATAATAAAACTGGATATATCGCACACAGGGGTAAGTATAGGCGCCTCCTCTAATGCTGTTGAGTATTTACTGTAAGCAAAATACCAGACTAAACCAGACTAAACTAGCCTACAAGAGTTCCATTTGTAGCCTACTAGGATTTTATTTAGGCCAGAAAAGTCAACTGGACTTCCTGCTTAAACCTTCAAAATAAAACAGTTTGTTGGTGCATAGATATAGGCCTACGTATGGGGTTGGTGTCGCGGTGGGAGCATAGACTGTATTATTATTAATATTAACAGTCTATGGGTGGGAGCCAAAAGCAACAGCAGTAAGTTATACGTGGTATTCACAATACATTTAAAAATACAAGACATGTACACGTAAAATACTTAGCTAACGTTATAAGCAGTGCAGAAAAATGTAAAATAGTTTAGCCAGCGGTGCACCAACTGGAATTTTCTTATTTCTTATTATTTTAAACTTATTTTAAACTTCTTTCTTCTTTCTTAAGCCAATAGTTTTGTTTACAGATTGTAAGCTCTAAATGTTTAAAGTTCTCAAACACATGGTTACATGGTTTAATTAAAAAAAAACAAAAAAACTTATTTTTGTTGTATTACACATTGCTCCAACTCCTCTATTCCTCTATTCCTGTGTGTTGAGCTCTCTGTTTTAGCTACCGAGTGAGGCATCACACTTCTGTTCAATCTTTGTTGGGAGTCACTCTAAGAAGCGTATGAGTATGAGGGCATGCCACGCTATCAGCTAGGCAGCATTATAACATGTTACAAAGTGACTATAGGTTTGTCACGGAAGTAAAGGCTGGACTACAATAGAGCTGAAGCAGTTTGTGAACAGTGTTTTCTCTGATGGTAAGTCCCTTAAGGGGTGGACTTTGGCTTTTTCACTTTGTAAACCTATAACATGCACAAAAAAGCTATATAACACAATAAAGGAAAGGGGGAAAGCCAAAAAACATAATATGAGCACTTTAATTGCACCAATTACCAGTTATTGAGTACAATGATAGTGAATTTTACTTAAGTTACTGTCTTACCAAATAAGGGCTCTAGTCAGATCCCTTAAAAGAACATGAATTGAATTGAATTGTCAGCCGTTCATGTTTACAACTGTGGCGGCCACACTGTAGTCCATGCACTATCAGGAAGAGTCCAGTTGCAGCTGCGTCAGTGTCAGAAGCTATTTACGTTAACGTGCCATTCATCCAGCTAAAAATAAACACACACATCTCCAACCTCTTTGAAATGTCATTGCTAACAACCTCCTGTAATCAGTGACTTGAAGCATAAACCAGCTGCCAGCATGATTGAAAAGCCCCTTCCAAGTATGCAAACGTCTTTTTGTTGCAGCTTTCCTTCTGAGTGCTCCAGTCATTTGGGCCCATCTTCAGCTGTGCTCGAATTCTTCAGGCTCCAGTTAAACATGTCATCTTCATATGCTGCTGCCATATCAGCCCTTCTTTCAGCCAGCTCTTCCAATCCACCAGCAGGAAGTCCTAAACCTTCCCCCACCCCCAGCAAACCTGTCCACTCCCCTCCAGCTGTACAGATACACTGTCGTTCACCTGAGCCTCTGGGATCCTGTGATGAGCAACAGGAGAATCCTGCAGACTATGGCATTGGTAGGCAGCACTCCACCACCAAACTCCAACACACTGGTTGAGATATTGTCTTTGATGCAGGCAGAACATTGTGTTGCAGGTGGTTACTACCCTGTAGAGATCGAAGAGATTTTCGTTGACCGTTACCAAGTGGTTAAAAAGTTGGGATGGGGTCACTTCTCTACTGTATGGCTCTGCTGGGATATGGTGTAAGTACAGGTTTGACTTATTGACTTTTCATATATAAAATGATAAGAGAATAATACTTTTAATCTAATTAGATTTAAACATAATAGTAACTAACTGCCATCATTGTTTGCATCCAGGCAGGGGCGTTTTGTGGCTCTGAAGGTTGTAAAGAGTGCTCAAACATTCACAGAGACGGCACTGGATGAGATCAAACTTCTGAAATGTGTCAGTGTTACCACATTTCTTTTGTTTAAGATGTATACTTAATAGTTTGTTTTATTAGTAATATTAGAGTACTCTTACAATGCACAATTATTAGATCATGCTAGAATGTTTCAGTGTCTGATGATTACAAAAATACTGTCCCCTCTATGGTGGTTGTGGAGCAGATAGAGTCAGACAGATAATGATGGCGAAAAATGAAATTTCTGATGTAATTTCCAGATTTCTTATAAAAGACATGTTTGATTTTGAAAGAAGTGTATCATGGGGGGAGGATAATCAGACACTGTTTTAGTTTTATTAGAGATGGGGGGGAAATAATTGTGTGTGTGTGTGTGTGTGAGTGAGAGAGAGAGAGAGAGAGAGAGAGAGAGAGAGAGAGAGAGAGAGAGAGAAAGACAGGATGGAGTACAGATCGCACCAATACGACACCACCAGCATCTGTTACACTGTGGCTTTTAATCATGATCTTTTATTTAAAATAGTTGGTGTGTCATTTCATTTTATAGATTCTTTTATCATTTTGTTGATATTGTCATATGTACTCTATTTGACCATCAGGTGAGGGACAGTGACCCCAAAGATTCAAAACGTGAGAACATTGTGCACCTCATTGATGACTTCAGGATCACTGGAGTGAATGGAGAGCGTATCCTTTATAATGTCCCAACATAATCACCTACTGTGTAACTTGCAGTGCAGGTATGGCTTTTCTCTCAGCTGTTGTTTTGAAATTATGCTGTTTACAAATATGCCTACACATGGACAAACAGGTGCCATAACAGCATCCTTATGTCATAGTGATAGGACTGTAAGGAGACAGGATTGTGTCAATGTGTTTTTGCCTTCTCCACATTTACACAAGAAACTCTAAATACCCAAGCTGTACAGTATGAAACAAGGTCCTTAATTGCTCACCAGATGTGTGCATGGTTCTGGAGGTGCTGGGCCACCAGTTGCTGAGGTGGATCATCAAATCCAACTACACTGGCCTTCCCCTACCTTGTGTTAAGAGCATCCTCAGACAGGTGCTGTGCAACCCTTTATTCCAGCTGAAATCATCCTCCCTCTCTTTACCCACTGACTGAGCTCTTTTTTGAACAGATTGTCTTCTATTTTTGCTTCTCACTGACATGCAGTGCAGTGACAGTGACTGTAGTTCCATTACTTATCACAGGTTCTGCAGGGTTTAGATTACTTGCACAGTAAATGCAAGATTATCCACACAGACATCAAGCCGGAAAACATCCTCCTGAGAGTGGATGAGGTTTACATTCAGAACCTGGCGGCCAACACCAAGTTGTGGCAGCTGCCAGTGTCCTCTGCTTTCACCAGCTCCACAGGTTAGTGATGCTGCATTAGCAATCACATGTATGTACAACCTTGATTATAAATGAATATCTGTCACAGGAATCTACGAGTACCAGGCTGATGGATGTGTTCTTGATTAAATGCAAGAAAAAAATGATTTATTTCACATTCTGTGGCTCTTTTCCCTGCTGATGTTTTTGCTTTCTGCCAGTGAACAGAAACTCCAGAGAAAAACAGGTGTGCAACCTGATATCTATTCTTTTTTACATACTCTTTCATTTCATTCATTATTTTAGGATGGTTGGCCTTTGTTAAAATGACATTATGATTTCCTTGTTTCTGCTTTGACTCCCAAGAGTTTGTCCAACTTGTTGGGGAAGCTGACTGGAGTTTTCCACACTCTTGGAGAGTGGGTAAGATGGATGTTGTGTTTTGCTTTTGCACTTGAGCTTCTTAACTCCATCTTGACAACATCTAAATCCTGGAACTCACTATAGGACTTGTAAAATAATTAAAAGGCAGGGAATTGGGACATGTTCCCCACTGACTTTGTCAGATTACGGTCTTTTTACAATTGAGATTTCTGTTGATTGTGATTGATATGATTGCTACTGTGATGCTCAAGAAGTGTACTGAAATAGTTCCTAATTATAATTTGCATGGTGACAGGTGAGTTGAATTAATGCTCTAACTCAAACTAGCTTGCTCTTATGGTATTATTATGTCGCTAACAGGCTCCTGTAGCCCAAAGGGATGGGACAAGTCGGGATGTGGAGGGGGTTGCTTGTTGTAGACTTCTGTAAGAGGACACAACTGCAGATTTTGATGTCCTTCCAGCAACTACTGTTGTGGTTTCAAAATAGGTTGTTGTTAGCAACTTACTGTTTTACAACATGCAAAGTAACAGCCTCACAATTTATTCTTGATATATAAATTCATTGATTTCATGTAAAGCTATACTGGCTTATAGTAACTACAGATGATATTATCAACAAACTAAAAAACACCTATGGGGGGAAAAAAAAACAACTTAAAATGTGGCGAGGGAATGCATGGCTCAAATATGAACATATTTCCGGTTTACACTGTATTAAATGTGTTGGTAAAAGAAGTTGTTAAAAGGTCATAGAATACTTCTTTAGAATGTGAATGTTATGTTGAGTGATTGTATAGCTACCATTAGGGGGCATCAAAGTCAAACATTTTAAAATACCACTTATTGTAGCTTTAATTTGTATGACTTGGTTTACTTCCAAAATGCATTCATTTATGATAATTCCTTCCCCAATTTATTCACTTTTTTACTCAATGCTCAACTCTGAATGTTTCCCACAATTGCAGTCCAACAAGGTATCCAGGAGCCCCATCAAACAACTGACAAGAAAAGACAGGAGTCGACGAGGACAGGAGCGTGCATTTAACTACAATCAAAAGACACACTTCATGTATCGTTCTCTGATGTCACTGCTCCTCCTAGCACCCGCAGCTCCACCTGTCACTCTAACCCCACATTAAGGAGGCAGACATTGCTGTTGGAGGACGGACTGGGTTTGGCTCCACACAGCCTGAAAGACTCCATCGGCTCGTGGCCAGACCTCAACACAGATGCTCCTGTCTCTGGTTCTAGATCAGTGTTATTACATCAGACATCTTCACCATCGTCTCACCGTAGTCAGTCTCATGGCATTCATGTTTGTGAATTTTGCGTCAGCAGTTTGTTCCTCTTCCTGTGGAAACCTAAAGTTTATATTTTGACACAAAACTGTACTTTTGTTAATCTGTTACCTGAGTACTTTACATAGTACTGCTAGATAGATTGCCTTGCATTATCAGTACACTCAAAGTCTAGTCTGGTCTGATTTACTTAGCCTTCACATTATTTTATATTATCTTTCAGGAATCAGTGACTCGGGTGCACTTCTGGACCTACTGAATCCTCAGAATGCTGATAAAATCCTCATTAAGATTGCTGACCTAGGCAATGCCTGCTGGGTGGTGAGTAACTATTTAACAGGCAAACTAAACCTGAAAACCTACAAATCATCTTCACACTCAAAATGTTAGTGAGTGCAAACCTCCTTGCTAGATTCATTATAGAGCATTAACTAAATAAATAATATGTATTCATTAAAATACACATAGTGAGAATCATGCTGATTGGCCATGATTTTGGAGAATACCTGAATCCCGCATCAGACTCTTTTTTTAAGTTTATATACAGTATATCAACAGGCCACAAATGAATACCTAAACAAATGTTCAGGTTTATCAACATATGTCTGTATACCAAATCAAATGAAAATTTTATGAAATTCTTAGAGGGGTTAAAAAAATAACATACGAATGAAATGAAAATCAGTTCAGCAAGAAATAGCTAGGGCTATCCTAAAAGATAAGTCTTAAATCAAGAACAACAGTTATTTTTCTTTTACGCCTCACAGTTATTGGAACTATGAAGCAAATTGTATGAATGACCACTGTCAGGCAAGTGAGTGAAATCTAGGCAGGCAGGAACAGTTCAGTGGTTTAAAATAAAAAATAAAGTACATAAGCATACTGGCATGGGCAGGCAGGTTCAGATGGGGGTACAGATGGATGGATAGCTATGCAATAGCAGGAAGCAACATTACCAACATTATCTGGTGGGGAATGAGTGGAAATAGGCTGCTGGGGGCACTGGGAATGAGGCTGAAGGGAGTGGCAGAATAGGCATAACAAGACTGAGGCAGCCGTTATGACAGCCTCATGTCTAGCTTATAAAACATTTCCTTCCCATCGTTTTTATAAAACCAAATGTGACAAGTGTTTTCTGTAGGGCACAGTAACCCTATTTACCATGCCCTCCAGTAAAAAAAAACACAGCTGCCATGTGTTTCCAATGAGACAAGACTGTATGGGCTGAAATGTAGCTTGAGAGAGAAATACAGTTTAATCTTGTGCAGTTCAGAACTATCCGGTGGTGGTTATGCTTCTCATTTCATTTGGCAGAGAAAGAGACAACAATGTTATTTTCTCTGGTGACATTTCCCTTTTTAAAAAAAAAACATTTTTAACCATGGCTTTAGGGATGGCAATGTCCAACAATATGGTCCAGACAGAAGTATCAGATAAACTATTGGATGCATTGCCATGAAATTGTGTACAACATTCAGGGTTCCCAAAGGATAAATACTACTAACTTTAGAGATCTCCTGGCTTTTCTGCTAGCACCAGGAGGTTTGCATTAGTGTTTTTAGTGACATGTCTCAACAATTATCATGCGTGAAAAGTTATATTTGTATAATATCTTTGTTTGTTAACATTAGATAGGTACAGGGCTAAAAGCCATACGTAGCATTACGAAAATTAGTTAGTACCAGGCTGATGGATGTGTTCTTGATTTGAGAATCAGGTCTCAGACAAAGCTATTTTTGTTCTGATGTGTCTGTCTGACAAATGGCATTTTAGTGTCAGAATGTTCTGGAGATTTGTGGCTTGTGAAAAATTGGTCCAATATTGACTTTGGTAACTATGGGGCCAAATAATTGGTCATAATCTGTTTACGTTCACTTCTCCCATTGAATCAATACACTCAGGACCTGCCGCTAGTCTCCTAAAGAAGTGTGGCAGTCAAAAAACCCATGTGACACACATAGAGGAAGTAACTCTGAGTTGGGGTGTCTCGGTTCTAAACCATCTATGGTACAGCCTTACAGAGCTGCTAGCAGGGCTGCAGTACAAATGATTAAAAGAAAAAGTATCTAATTTCATGTAGAAAATTGAACAAGTTGTAGTTAATTTGCACTGAGCTAAAGAAGCTTTATTAATAGTCATAGATGCAGGTAATTTACTATGTAATAGTGGAACGTTAAAATCTCATCTCTCTTGTTGTCAGCACAAACACTTCACTGAAGACATCCAGACGTGTCAGTACCGCTCTGTGGAGGTTTTGATTGGTGCTGACTACGACACACCAGCTGACATCTGGAGCACCGCCTGCATGGTGAACTGATTGTGTTTTTGAAATGCGTTTTTCATCTCTGTTTTTCAATATGTGTCATTCCAGCATTGCCTTTTTTAGATGTGTCGCATCCATTGTCTTTTATCCTTTATGCTTTCTGTAGGCTTTTGAGCTGGCCACAGGAGACTATTTGTTCGATCCCCAATCAGGAGCCACTTTCTCCCGAGAGGAAGGTTTGTGTTTTACTGCATCCCTTTTGTCCTTGTTTAAACTAAATGTGCTTATACTACAATGCACTCTGTCCTATCTCAGATCACATAGCCCACATCATTGAGCTGCTGGGATCCCTTCCGTCCCAGTTTGCCCTGTCAGGGAGAAATTCCAAACAATACTTCAACCGTAAAGGTAAAATACACTAAATTATTACAAATACAGTCATTTAGAAAGGCTTGTTTTTTCATTATACTGCCAAATTACCTGCATCTGATATCCATCAGTCACTTTATACATTGTGCAGGACAACTGCGACACATCTCAAAGCTGAAGCCATGGAGCTTGTTTGAGATCCTGCTGGATAAGTATGAGTGGCGGCGGGAGGAAGCCATGCAGTTCAGCTCGTTCCTCCTGACTATGTTGGAGCTACTGCCAGAGAAAAGAGCCACAGCTGCCCAGTGTCTGAAACACCCCTGGATCACTTCCTAGATGTACCAGTTCTGTTTTCTTCATTGCCCAGTGGACAAGCTCTCTGTTCAGGAACAGTCTGGCACACATTGCACTGGGCACTGGAAACGGACAGCTGTGGGATATACAGCAGTAGTCTGATGCTGGCATCAATAAGCTTTCACAGCTTTCATAGAGCTTTATTAGCCTAAATAACAGCCTTTAACCAGCTTGGTCTTTACATGTTTGTTAAGGCAGTCACCTCTAATTCAGGCACAGCAATAACCAAAGAAAAGTATTGTCTTACTGAAAAACTGCCTTGATACATGATCACAAAGTTTCTGAATTTTAATAAACTGACATAAGATTACTTTTATTCTCAGTAGTTATTTGTAAGACAAGTTTAAGTTCTGAAAAGCTAGTGGTGAACCAGTCTGAAGTGTGAGATGAATTTATTCAGACAGTCTCAGAAATGTCAACTGTACCCTAATTACTATGTGTTGTATTATAAAAACAAAACAAAAAACTGCAGTATGTGATAGTAACCTCATTCTCGGTGCCTTTGGAGAAAAATTTATGCCAAAACAACGTGTTTTATGTCATTTTTAAACATCTGACATAGTGAAGTATTATTTGCAACAACGCTCAAAGAGAACCAAAGAAATCATTAAATGCCAAGCAGGGATTACCCCATATTTTGTGTGTGTGTGCGTGTGTGTGTCTGTTATGCTTTCCTTGCATTGCTTGCTCACATTCAGCTAAGCTCTGAGAGGGGGATGGAAGGAACAGGAGGGAGGAGTTAGTCTCATATAATTGCAGGCATATGTCCGCCTGCTAGAAAACTCCCAGATTTTCCTCTAGCAGCGAGAGGAGGTGAGAAGTTGACACGAAGTGCTGCCTGCCCACACATGTAAGTCTCATTTTCTGTTGGATTTTCAACCAGTATTTCTGGATTCTGATTCTGATAAGAAACTCTTTTAGAATGCATTAGTTGTTTTTATGCCCTACAAGTGTTTGTTCCTGTGTTGCTCAAGGTAGACTATTGCCCAATCTGGTTTTAGTTCCTGTTATGGACTGAGTAGTGCACTCTAGTGCAAATATTGTGAAATTGTTTCATTAGAAAAATTAAATTTAGTGTCAAACTGACATTGCTGGTGATACTTCTGTCATGCCATTTTCACAATAGATAATATAATAATATGTTTATTTAATGAGCACGTTTTGGATATGTTAACCTTTATATTGTTAACCTTCCCGTTTGTTATATATTATGCACAGCATGTAATGTATTGTGCAAATATCTCTCTACACAATGGTAAAACATGAAAGTGTGTGTTTATCAAGCCCTTCCACGCTTCTGCTTTTCTGTTTTTGAATCTCTTGGCTTTGTCTATGTTAGAAGGAAGCCAAAGTAAATGTTAAAGTCCCAGTGCTGTGCCTTTTGTGACACAGATCTTAACCCTCAGCCAGTTGCCATGCAACTCAAACTCCAAATCAAAAGGAATTACCTCAACCACCACTGGTCTTTCACAGTTGCATTATTAGTGCAAGGTAATGCCGTTTCCAGCCATGCTCATTACTGCTTTCCCACAGAAGGAGCCCTTGTTTAGGATTTTGGCTGTGTTTTTTACCCAATTCATCCATGCTTGAGATAGCTGCACTAATATGTTCTGTGAGCAGTAGAAAAGATGCACACAAAGGACTGTGTGTTTACCCGTGCTTATTGCAGTTGATATTAAATGATATCCGACATCACCACATTGAGATGTGTGTGGGTGTGCAGCTTGGATCTGGCAGCAGCAGCAGCAGCAGCTCCTAATGAAAACAGGAGCAGTAACAGTATTGTTCACTGCATAGTAAACACCCATCTCATTAGCCTTGCACAAAGGGACAGGTAGAGTGAGGAGATGTATCAGGGCTTTCATTCTCATGCAGATGTGTTGTTCTTGCACTGTGTCTGTGGTTCATTTATTACAGCCTCCTCTCATAATGCAGCATATACACCATATATCCTTGAAAAATTTATATTTTTGCTCTCTGTCTTGGTTGCAGGATGTGGCTGACTGTTCTTTACAGTTGCACCAGTGGAGCAGCTCTTTTGTATGCTCTGTACAGATGGGTGATTCCTGCTGCTGTACAGTATCATGGAGGTTTGGCACTGATCTGGCATGATGTCATTGTGGAGCGGATGCTGGACACTCTGACCCAGTCCACACGTCCTCAGGTGTGCCTTCAATATACAGTATTCAGGTCTTACAAGAGCAACACATAAATGACCAGATTGGTTTGATGCAGTCTTAAAGGGGAAGAGTCTGAGATATATGGTAATGAAAAAATGAAATGAAAAAAGAAGAAAAAAAGGAGTGGACACACACACACACACACACACCCAGAGTCCTGAAAGTAGTAAACATGCTCTTAGGAGTTTGTCCAGTGAACCTGAATCAGCTAACAGTTAGAAAATGAGTGGTGAAGTTTGGCAAGTACACTGCTGCTTTGGTCAACAAATAGGTAGCAGTTCTCTTCACTGTATAATCCAAATACACTTAACGTCTTGGCAGATTTGATATTTTCTCAGTTTTCACTATATTTTGTGAATCATTAAAAAAATGTAACAGCATTGACCAAGAACACTGTGAACCAGGCTGAATATGTGGGCAACTGTGCATGGTCAGTTAGTGTCCACTAAACATTCTGTTTATTTGCCACTGACAGGCTCAGATTATTATTCTAAGTGTCTGACTACATTATGGAGAGGATTCCTACAGAGATGGACCTTTTTGTTAAAGAGTAAGATCCTAACCAGTATTTTTAGTCTGGTGGGTTTGGTGATGGTGATTTTGGGGCTGTTTCATGTTAAACAAAAAGGATCTTGCTCTTTAACAAAAAAGTCTATCTCTAATTTTGTACGCCAATTAGACTATTAATCTGAGACTGTCAGCAGCAAAAACAGCATTCAAATGTAAATTGAAGGTGCACAACTGTCCTATAATTTACATTGAAGCTTGTTTGTCAGCTGCCCACTGCTGCAGCGATCTCGCTTTATACTGGACCAATGTCGAAGATTGTTGTTCCCATCAGTTACAAGAACATAGGAAAATAGGGTCCAGGTTGACCAACCTGAAGTTAACCTTTAAATTGTGCACTCTGTTTTCAAAGTAGTTTAACAAATGACAAAAAAACAACAATTATAATATCAGCCCTGTGTAAAACCTTTTCCTGAGGAATAAATGCAAAGAGAAAAATGTTTTCAAAAACTCTTGAAATTGTTTTTATAATGGCCATAAGGACAAACCAGTCCATCTGGTATAGCAGTACCAAAGATGCCTGTTGGTCAACTAGTCCAAACGGTATAGCCACACCAACGATGCCTTTAGGGACAACTACTCTGTTTGACTGTTGACTGATGGCGCAGCCTCTCTGACCCTTTCACTGGAAGAGCCTGCATTTTAGAGCGAGCGCTTTGTTGGAAAGTTTCCCTCCATCAAGTTCCATAAAAATCTTTTTGAATACTTCAAAAGGTATAACGAAGGTCAGCAGGGTCGCTCAAGTTCAAGGCATACATTAGTCCAAACAGCATAACAACAGCTAATGCTACATTTTTAAGATCTTGCAACACCTTGATGCCTTCAAGGACAATTTCAATGTCCTTTGGTTCATCACTTGAAGCATGTTCTTAAAGAACATAAATCCCAACAATGGTGTCTTCAATGGGCTTGTTGATGGCGTCTTCATCCATGCCCTGTTAAAAAAATAAAAATAAAATAACAGTAAATAAGAGAAACAAATACATTTCTATTACATTACAGAGACAAAACAATGTTTACAGAACAGTAGTTGAGTGTGAGAAGATATATAGTGCTGTAACCATGATTAATTTACTTAATTAAACTTGTGATGTTTTCTTGTTTAAATAATCTGACAAATTTTAAATAATGACTCATAAATAAAGAAAATACATTGAAAATAATCACTTACCCACTACAACTACCCAGTCTAAAGTCATGTCTAAGATTTAAGTATTGATTATACAATCAATAAACCGAACATTTAATAGATTATGAAAATTATAAATCAATACATTTTCTATTAATCAGTGAATCATTTCAGCCCAAGTGATCAATCAGGACATCAGAAAGAGAGTAGTGAGCAACACATACCACATATTGCTGCACAATGTTTTGGGATACAGACTCTGTAACAGACAGAAAGCAAAAACAAAAAAAGCTTAACGCCAGGTCTTTTGATCACATTATAAGTAAATTAACAGATAATTACCGGAAAAAAATGTATACACCTTTACTTTACATTTTACACTTTCATTTGTTAGCAGTTTTGCTTGCAGGCGACCTCCAGAAGCAAACATTTTAACGTCTGTACCATACAGTTTGATGAAATGGTTTTCTGTTTTTTGATTTCTTAATGTAAGGCAGGATGTAGCTCGCAGGTCAGAGTTGAGAACTGGAAAGTTGGTGGTTGAATTCCTGGGTAAATGTGTAAAGCACTTTTAAAACAATTATGGGACATACTCTTGTTAAAGGCATTGTGTTTTTACTTTATACAATCTACAAAGCTGACTTGCAGCAGCCTTTTTCTAATGTAGTTAGGGTTACTATAAGAATAACTATATAATATATGCTTTCTCATTAGGTTTACTATATTTTGTTGATGTTTGCTATTTAATTCTTTTTTGATTTCATATTGAAAGAAACAGCACCACAACACCTTTTTACGGACAAGAAAAGTAATCTATGACGCATATAAAATGACTGTAATGCTTTTCAACACTATTAACGAAATACAATTAAAAAAACAGATAAAGGGCATATGGTACGATACGTTAAAAGAAAAATGAATGCAAAAGCAAAAAAAAATACACACAGAGTAAGACAAAAATTACACATATAGAACAAAGATGAAAACACATCAACAGCCACGACAAAGAAACATGTTTCATGATGTTCTTGGATCCAGATCTTAATTGGCAACACACTGATTTTGGTTTAGGAACAGGATAGACTGATGTATAAAAGAAATCTTACTGTAAGTCTGTTATATCTAAATTAAGGGATTCTAAATTGTCTGTTAGAAGGCAAACATTTATATACAGTGTTTAAAACATGCATGAAGTCAGAAGAGATGATATTCAAGCCTGATCATTTTCTTATGTGGATTGTTTGAGTGTGCAACAGGTTGACCGACTAAGCACAAATTTTGAGATGACTATATAATTTAGGCTGTGCTGCAGTACAACATGACACTCTGAATCACTGCATTAAAAACATGTTTTTATATGATCTAAGCCTACGGAGAAAGTAAAGGCACTGCTGTATCTTTTTACAAATATGCTTATATATATGAGTCCAAAATAATAACATTGGGCAGAGTTGCAAAGAGTAGCAATGGGCTGTTGCTCCTTAATGATGTCCTGTTGAATCTTCTTGGGAAAATCCCAATTAAAAGAATTTGAAAAACAAGAGGATAGAAATCATCAAATGGGGTCTGTTGCTTAAATGTGTGGTTACACCTGGCAACCCATTTTTTTTTATGTAATGAGTGAATAATTATTGATGTTTTTTTTTTACACTAAACGACATAAACATATACAAAACTATTGTAAAGTGTTGTTTTTTTTGTTCTCCCTTTAGCGAATACTGGATGCAGTACAGAAAAACGCCACTAGGGGGACCCACGCAGCGTAGTGAAAGCTATCGATCATTTCTGCAGAAACAAGGAGTGGGCCATGAATGTGGGGGATGAGAAAGGTACTGAAATCTCACTATTTTGTATGTGTTTCATGTGTAAAAGCATTACTTTAGGTGACTCAGCTCTGTCCTAATACCATCTAAGTTTTTTTTTTGTTTTGCCACAGGTTGTATTCTTGACTCAGTGGTGTCAGAGGTAAACCCAGCCACTGTGTTAGAGCTGGGAACCTACTGTGGCTACTCCACGGTGCGGATTGCCAGTCTGCTTCCACCCCACGCCAAGCTCATCACTCTTGAATTTAACCCAGACTTTGCTGCAATTGCACGTCAAGTCATCGCTTGGGCAGGATTAGAGGACAAGGTAAAGCCAGGTGTCTCCACACAAACTGAAGAACAATCATTGACGTAGTGTGTACAGGTCAGAAGACTGTGTGACTTCTTTCTAGGTCCATTTAGTTGAAGGAGCATCTGGTGACTGGATTCCTAAAATGAAGGAGGAGTTTGGAGTGAAAACATTTGATTTGGTTTTCCTGGATCACTGGAAGAATAGTTACCTTCCTGACACAAAGTTGATTGAGGCAAGTAGTCATTGATCATATGGTCATATGGTCATATGGTCATTTTATAGTGATCCAACTCTTGATTTTTCTGTCATGATGCATGATGTTCTTTGCTTTTTCGTTAGGAGTGTAGCCTCCTCAGGAAAGGCAGCGTCCTACTGGCAGACAACGTCATCTGCCCCGGAGCTCCTGACTACCTGGAATTTGTCCGGAGCAGCCCGCGATACAAGAGCCAGTACTTCAAATCTCACCTGGAGTACACCAAAGTGGAGGATGGCTTGGAGAAGTCTGTCTTCTTAGGGTAGTTTTTAACAAAAAAATGTGATGTAAGGTAGTAAACCTTAGACTTCTGTCTTGGGATCATTGAACAGACCTTTTTTTAATATGTCATAGAATATATTAACTTGAAATTAAAAGTAACCTGTGAAGGAATTTGTGTTGTGTGCCTTATTTTTGTAACACCACATGATGGAAGTGTCCATAGGCCTACTTGATGCAGTATGTCTATATTGGTACAGTAGGCGGCAGTAGTGATACTATGTCCAAGCACGTAATTGACAGATGAAGAGCTGCAAAATGATCCGGGGGCTGCTTTTCCCAGAGCATCAACTCAAATCAATAATAGATCTAATCTAGCTGCTTTCTGTGGTGCAGAAACCTATTCTCTGCTCTGATATTCTCCACCATTGTGTCAGTGTTGACAGGTGTGTGAAGAGAGAGTGTGTGTCTCTGACATGTTAGTGTGTGTTTGTGTGTGTGTGTGTGTGTGTGTGTGTGTGTGTGTGTATGTGAGCGAGAGTATGAATCAAATTGCTGCTCATCTAATCTCTCAAAGTGAGTTCCATCATGCTGGAGGGGGAGAGGGGGTGGGGCGGAGGTCTGCATTTGGTTTGGCTGCATGAAAAAAAAAGAAATGGGCTAGTCCACCTAGTGCTTTCTTCATGGACGCCTGTATGATAATCCCAATCTGTGGCCATTAGTGCACTGAGAGAACGAGCAAGGAGAGAGTTCAACAGAGAGAGAGAGAGAGAGAGAGAGAGGAGGGGGAGTGCCTGGACAGAGATGCACACAGAAGAAAAAGAACGAGAGAGAGAGCTTTTAAGGGATTTGGCAGTGATTTGTAGAATCTCACCGCTGTAATGTTGTGCTTTTCCTCCACTTTTCTCTGATTCTGCAATGATACTCTACCCTGACGCCTCAAAAGTCAGTGTGTTCATATAGTCTATATAAATCACAACTGCTTCTTTTTTAGACCATTGTTTTTAGTGTTGTGGTTATTTTTGAGAGTGCAGAGCGGCTGTCTGAGATGATAAAGGATTTACTTTTGGTGAGGAGAGCAAAGCTTTGCCTCTAGATAAACAATTACATTTCGGATCATGGATGAAGGCCTGTTTGGAATAGCACATGTGAAGGATAAAATCAAGACCGGTCAATGAAGAATGGGCGGGTAAGAAGTTCCTAACATGAAGAAATGTCTCTACTTGCAGGTTACCTTAATGGTATTTTCCAAAGAAAAAAATTGTCTGCAACCACTGTGTGATTTTAACAGATTCACATTATGCTCTTATTTTGAGAACCTTACCAATGACCTAATTTCTATGAATTCTTGGCAAACTTGGCAAGCGCACTGCAGAAAAATAGAAAGATTTGACATGATAAATAGGAATTTAAATAGGAAGTATGCACACATAGATTTTATAGGAAGTATGTAATGCAGTTTTGATTTAATTTATATTAGAAATGTGGATTTAATACTACAATTTTAACAAAATCAAGTTACCCCATAATAAATATTTTGTAGTGTTTAAATTCGGCCTGGAAACATTACATTTATTTACACTGTGAATGATTTTGTTTTACAGTCTGGTGGATGTTTAGCCCAGTTGTTCACTGTGGGTTTGTTCAATGATCTTCTTGCAGATAAAATTAACTTGCTCAAACTTTTGGAGCATGAAATTCTGCGACAGTTCAGTTGATGTTTTCTGTTTTGCAAAATTTATAGTGCTTTCCATCATCAGCTCTCAGCTCTCTGTGATAAAAGCTTCCAATATTTACTCTGTTATCCTGCATGCCATGTAAAGTCTTCTCCTCAGCTGCAGATGTTTTTTAAATGGTGTATACATACAGTATAAAGCTTTTTATATGCTGTACGATTTCTTATTTTGGATCTAAGGCGCCAAAACAGATTGCAGTATAAACATGAGAAGCAGAATATATATATATATATATATATATACTGAAAAACTACAAAAACTTTCAAATTCTATTCAAGATTTTAAGTCTCATAAAATGCCAAACTTGTCATACAAAATTTCAAGACAATGTGAATCAGAAATGTTTCTTTTTAGGTTGTAACAATTAAAAATGCATGTTGTATGTAAATATTGCACACAGTCACATAGCTTCACTGATGTGACAGACCAAACATATATAAACACAAAGAACCAGGTGGATGAACAGCAATAATAGTTTGACAGCTTGCAGCCGTTGTCTTCATTATGATGGGATGTTAATCAGACCTCTCTGACTGCCCTCAGGTGTCAAAGGTAGAGGGAGTGGCCTGGTCCTGTCAGTACCTCTGCTGGTCATCATAATGACATCAGAGGCCCGCTTATCCCATTGGTGCTGCTGGTTCAGTTCACCTTTCACATATCAAATATGGCTTCAGCTGATGTGGGTGCTCCTGGTGGGTATCAGCCCGGGCTCTCGGGCCCAGCAGGGCACCCAGCCCCAGTCCATCAAAATTGAAGGCGACATCACCTTGGGAGGGCTGTTCCCGGTGCACTCTCGGGGGCCTGCTGGTTTGCCCTGCGGGGAGATCAAGAGAGAAAAGGGGGTCCATCGATTGGAGGCCATGCTTTACGCCTTGGACCAGATAAACAGCGACCCGGACCTTCTGCCTAACATCACTCTGGGGGCCCGGATCTTGGACACCTGCTCCAGAGACACCTACGCCCTAGAGCAGTCGCTCACCTTTGTCCAAGCCCTCATCCAGAAGGACAACTCTGATGTGCGCTGCTCAAATGGAGAGCCTCCTATCATACCCAAACCAGAGAGGGTGGTCGGGGTGATTGGGGCTTCTGGCAGCTCGGTGTCCATCATGGTGGCCAATGTGCTCAGATTGTTTTCGGTGAGTTTTCACCATCTTTCTTCATTAAACACTGAAAGGGCTAAATATTTGGGACAGTTCCTCTCCCAGTAAGTAAGTAAGTAAGTGGTGAATCCAGGTGAAAGTCGTTATCCCTTACTGGGTTTTAATCTGGTCAAAAAGGAAAAAATAAGCAGTGGCTCCCTACCTGGGAAATAGGATCCCCCAATTGGGCCCAGAAAAATCTGAGGGGCCCAAAGATTAATTAAATATGCTTTAAAAAGAACACCTTATCTTTTCTGTTATTTTTATATTTGAATTGCTAGATACGTACAATGCCCCTTGTGACTCCTAATCACTTATTTCATTCGAAAGTTTTTTTGAGAAATGAAAGTATCCAAAATATGTTTTTTTTTTTTTGTTTGTTTTTTTAAGATTCATCCTGTTGGTTGCATGATTAAGACATGTAACACATAATTAAACCATTACCAGTTTAATTACAGCCCTGTTTCCTGCCTCTCTATTCTGTGTCTGGCAGGAATACCATACATCTGCCACATTTCTTTGGTCACCTCTAACTTCTGCATAAGTTCAGCTACAAAAAATTCAAATATCTAAATGTTCAAATCTTTAAGAACATGATGGGACTTCTTTAACATTTTCAAGTTTTTATAATCCTATTCTACTTTAAAATCTATCTCCTACTTCATACTTTCACCTACAGAAGCATTTATACCATTATCAGCTATTAGGCTCTATCTCAGCAGTTTGATATCTTTAACAGTTTTTGTGAAAACTAAGTTTAGGTTTAGTGTTCCTTTCAGGAAGTTTGTAATGGGTGTGTATTGCGTGATTTACAGAGGGTGATGTCATTATCTATAACTTGATCTCATACCAACAATTTTCCTTGTCAATGTTCTCATTTAAGCAACAGGACTTCTACATTTTGCTCGGGGAGCTTCCTAATGACAACAGTTCCAAATATTCCTCCATTCGCTGCCAATGTTAAAATCTTTGACATTTCCCCTTAAGGCACAGCAAACCACTTTTGTGAATCGCTGATATGCCCACATTTGAGATGATGTCCTTTCACCTATGCCATCTATAGTTTAGGCTGTCTGAGCCTTTCTTTTACAGGTCACTCTCAGTGTCCCTTAATGGCAGAAGTCTGACACAGGTGATAGGTTGTTTGCTGATTACAAACATTAACAATCAAAGCGATCTCCTCATGGCCACTGATTAATAAGTATAATGCAGCATTTTCAACAGACAGTATGTCGCTCGCTTGCTTCAGCCTGGTCTCACATAATTCCGTGAAATGATCACCAACTGTTAAAACCACATTACGTGGTGGTGACACGGACTGTGTTACAATTCACGGCCACCACGGAAAACAATGCCAATGTAAAGTTAAGGAGAAGATGACACTGCTCCATTGTCCCCTTACTCGCAAACAATGCCCCAAAGGTATTTAAACTCCTTCACTAAGTAAGGACTCATTCCCTACCTGAAGAAGGCACTCCATCAGAACCATCATCCCAGCCGCTTCGCACTCAATCCAGTGAACCAATCCAGTGACTGCCGAAGGCCATCATCCATCAGTTGAGGTCAACAGGATCCCATTCTTACTGTACACAGCTGGGATGGTAAGCCGCTTCCTCCTCCTGATGTGGCGAACGTTTTTCCAGAAGCACCTTGGTGCCGACTGAAAATCCTTCTCCATGTCTTCTCCGAGCTTCTCCCACACCCGCTGCATTGCCTCTTTAATGACAGATGCTGCAGCCTATCGGGCTCATTGGTACCTTGCAACTGCCTCTGGATCCCTCCGGTATAGCATATCCCAGAAAGATGCCTTCTTCAGTCGGACGGCTTCCCTAACCACCGGTGTCCACCAGGGTGTTCGCGGTTACCGCCCCTTGAGGCACCTAAGACCCACAGCTCACAGCCGCAGATTTAGAAATGGAAACTTTGTACATTATCCACTCCGGTTCAATGCCCCTAGCCTCCACAGGGATGCACGAAAAGTTCCGTCGGAGGTGTGAGTTGAAAGTCCGTCGATCAGGGGACTCCTCCAGACATTGCCAATTTACCCACACTACCCGTTTGGGCTTACCAGGTCTGTCCAGAGTCGTCCCCCACCCCCTGACCCAACTCGCCACCAAATGGTGATCAGTTCGCCCCTATCTTCACCTGAGTGTCCAAAACATACGGCCTCAAGTCAGATGAAACAATTATAAAATATATAAAATAAAATACATAAAATAAATATAAAATCATTGACCTTCTGCCTATGGTCCTCTGCTATCAAGTATGAGCATCCCTGTATTTGAACATGGTGTTTGTTATAGACAATCCATGACTAGCACAGAAGTCCAACAACAGAAAACCCCTCTGGTTTAGATCAGAGAGGCCATTCCTCCCAATCACGGCTCTCCAAGTATCTCCATCATTGCCCACATGTGCATTGAAGTTCCCCAGCAGAACTATGGAGTCCCCCACTGGAGCCCTATACAGGTCTCCATTCAAGGCCTCCAAGAAAGCTGAATACTCCGAGCTCTTGTTTAGTGCATATGCACAAACAACAGTCAGAGTTTTCCCCCCCATCACCCGCAGGTGTAGGGAGGCGACCCTCTCGTTGGTAAAACTCCAACGTAGCGGCACTCAGCCGTGTTCTTGTGTGTATCCCCACACCTGTGCGGTGCCTCACACCCTGGGCAACTCCGGAGTAGAACAGAGTCCAACCCCTATCCAGGAGTACTTAACTTAAAGTGCCATGTTCATTTCACGGACATTATCACGGATTTTCTGTGAAACTGCCACAGATTTTGAGTTAAGGGGCCATGTTCATTTCACGGAATTCTGTGAGAACGCAGAGAATTCTGTGAGATCAAGTTGGTGCCACTGTTGTAACACCACAACCTTCATACAATATGGCCATTATTCAATTTGTATTAATTAAAACAATTATCACTTTTACACATTTCTTACAACTTCACCTTCTTCTTAAACATTTTAACCAGCAATACAGTTTAGCTTTAGCATTAGCTTTTCCATCAGTGGTGTTATTCAACTTTTCAATGAAATTTATACCAATTAAAACAATTGCGACTTTTCCAACTATTCTCACTACTTCAACTTTATGGATTTTACAAACCCAATTTATGGTACTCCTCACACTTAATAAAATCATCTCATTGGATATTTTGATTGATAATATTATACATATAGCTTGCTACTGTATAGACACATTCAGCACACATTTATTTCACCTGATATGTTTTTGAAATAAGTCATTTGAAATTAATGGAATGAATAATTTGACTAAGTCTCTGCTTCATATGATTTTGAATCCATGATCATGAGTGGCCTCCACAGGCTAATCCGTATTATGTGGTCATTGTAGTTCCCCCCCCCTTCTTTTACAGAAAATTGACCTTTGACAATTGATTACACTGCTTGTAGCAATAGGACAGTGAGTCTGTGTAAATCCCACATTATGTCAGGTTCTCATAGACTTACTGACCTTTTCTTCCAGGAATCTAGAAATGTCTAAAAATCAACACTAGTCTGGGTTAAATTGGCCAAATTTGTGTTTCAGAAAAAAAATGAAAGCAGACTTTTTTACTTGGTACGGCTTTCTTTATAGTACGGAGGAGGATTGCTGATTTGAGAGCCAAGAAAGGGTAGCCTGCATACAGGGCAGATGTTAACTACAGAATTATAGATCCCACCCTCCACTAAGCCCCTCTCAGCAGCTCAGGACCCTGGGCTGAAAATAGAGCATCAGGGCAGGGGGATGACATTGGTTCTAGGATAAAAGCAACTTGTAGCCTGGACGATGGTATGTTTCCTCCTACTGTCCATATGTGCTGCTCTCCCCGCTATGGATACTTCTAAACTGATGTTCACTATACTTTGACATCTTGTAAATCTGTATTGTAGAAGTACTGCATTTTATATAATATAATGTATGATTTACGGTGTGTATCATATTATGTTATAATATTATTATTATATTTGAATTTTACTCAAAAATTCAGCTTGTTAATTAACACAATATATAGTTGGTCCAACAGTATATTCACACAAGGAATTTTCTGTACAAAACCTTTAAAGGAGAATTCCAGTCGATTCCAACACGTAGCTCTGTTGTTTGTAAATTTGGAGTGCTGTCAGGAGAGAGAAAAATGAAAACACTCGGTGCTGCCTACACCCTGTTATCCTCCTGCTAGAGTTAGCACCCAACAGGCTTAAACAGGACAAGTTTTAAACTTGTTTTTAGCCTCTTAACATGTTCAAAATGTAATTAAAAGTGCTTACTCTTGTGAAGTGATTCCTGAATGAACACAGAGAATCTGACTGCTGTAGATGTGAAAGAAATGCATGAAAGTTGTGCTAATTCAGCTGTGTTTAGTTCCTGTGTTGAGACGGCAGTGAGACAGCTTAGACCGTCTACAAACTACAACACAGAAAAGAGATGAAACAAAAATATATAGGCTATCAATTTAATGATTAAATAAGGTAGTGTCTCTTAACTTACCTCAATTATAACTTGTCTCCTGCTAGTTGTACTACAGCACTTACTTTTCAAAAATAAGCATATGCTTATTTTTGAAAATATGTTTGCATCTCTTTTCGGTCCCAAAGTACTCCTTGCTGTATCAACACCAGACCTAAACACAGCTGAATTAGCAGAACTTTCATGCATTTCTTTCACATCTACAGCAGTCAGATTCACTCAGACGGAATCACCGCACATGGGTAGGCACTTTTAATGACATTTTGAACATGTTTAAAGGCTAAATTTTAAAACTAAAATTTAAAAGAAATTACCAGTTAAGGCTAAAGTGTTTAGTCTATCAACAGATTATTAAATGATTACTATTAGAGCATTTTAAATTTGAGGATTTGCTGCTGTAAATTGAATATCTTTGGGTTTTGAAACAATGGTCTCACAAATAGAGCAACCGAAAACTTTGGTAATAGCAATGGCCATTTCTTTCCTTTTTCCTGACATTTCATAGACTAAACAATTAAAAAGTAAAGAAAAAAATCTATAGGCTACAATAACATTATACAATAATTATTAGTTGTAGGCCTATTTATAATGTAGCAATGTATGCAATAATCTTGACGATCACAAAAAAGTAATGCTTGTCATAACATCTTCCTCTAAGGACAGCGCACATGCATTAACATTACTGTACATATGCCAGTGTTAGCCAGCTGGCTAATTTTCAACTGTAGGCCTTTGGCAAGATGTTATGAGAACCATCAAATATTGTGCCTGCAAATACTTCTGTTTCTAGTTAGCGAAGTTTAACCAGACACTCAAGTCAGGGCTAAACCACAATCATATTTTCTTGGCCGGGTTCTACAATACCTTGGACAGTTTCAATCATTTACTGATAGTGACGAGTGGATACTTATGTTACTGATACGGCTCATTAATAATAAAAAAAATGAATTGGTGCAGATGCTTCTGTGGGATTATTTTGGAGAGGATTATGTTTTGTCTTGTTCATTACAAAAAAACAACAACAATTGAACCTTCTTGCTGACACAGTCTTGTTTGGACACTGATGTCACATGTCACTTAAAGATCTTGTAAAATACAATGACAGAATAAAGTTTTTTGGAGATAGTTCACACCTGGTTGGGGATGTGGTCAGTAAAATGGTCATGACCAGTACAGTTTGAGCATGACATGGTTAAAACACAGCAACAAATTGAAGCTGCATGTGGCCATCAGAATTAAATATATTGTATGGCTTACAGCTGAGAAATGCTAACCTTTTTCTAGTCTCTTGATCTCTGTCTCTCCCTCTGTGCTTAACGTAATTTGACTAAAACCCCTATAATCCTTCCAGATAATCTGTGAAATGGTTATCTCTCTCCTCTCTCCTTCTCCCTTCACTACCCCCTTGTGTCTACCTTTTTCTGCTTGTCCGCTCCAGAGGACCCAGCGTTAAGCCACGCTGGGAGACCAGCATTAGCAGGGTCAGGGTTGAGGCTGTCAACATAAACTGTGTCATTAAAGAAGTAGCACACCAGTAAATTAATCTTCTCTTCATTTTTCCTCTCAAACAAATGCTTTTACAGCTGTGGTTCCTACCATCTGTAGTTCACGTAGTCCATATCCTTATCCCAGACCAGCTTTGGGCAGATTGCACTGTGAAGTTGCCTCAGTTCTGAGAACTACTGAGAACAGAGGCTGTTCAAGAGATGATCGCTCTCTGTAATAGTCCAATTTGGGGATTTTAATCTATTATAACTTGGTAGCATTAACATGGAAGGCGTCCATTTAGTTGTCTGTGAGTAAGTGGTGCATCATCCTCTGATATGGTTCACTGCTTCTTCTAGTCCTTTTTATCGTTGCATACAATATTGGCCTAATTGTGCTGCTCATGTTTTCCCCTTGACTTGACTCTTTCGTCAT
This sequence comes from Etheostoma perlongum, assembly GCA_026937815.1. Lineage (NCBI taxonomy): Eukaryota > Metazoa > Chordata > Actinopteri > Perciformes > Percidae > Etheostoma > Etheostoma perlongum. Next base: position 10,027,131 of record CM049374.1, read on the forward strand.
CACTGACCCATCCTTGTGTCTCAGATCCCCCAGATCAGCTATGCCTCCACTGCCCCCGAGCTCAGTGACAAGAGCCGCTACGAGTTCTTCTCCCGTGTGGTGCCTCCTGACTCCTACCAGGCCCAGGCCATGGTGGACATAGTCAAAGCCATGGGCTGGAACTACGTCTCCACGCTGGCCTCCGAGGGCAACTATGGAGAGAGCGGTGTAGACGCCTTCCTCCAAATATCCAGAGAAGCAGGTTTTGTGTTTGGCTGTATGAATGTGAATTCCCTGATGGGACAATTACTCATTTAACAGGACGTGTGGATCTCACTCATTAAAAAACTAAAATAGGAAACATAAATCCTTTAATACACAAGAACTAACTGGGCAAACAGAGGTCACTACATCATATGGGTTTAAAAGCTCAATGATGTTACTAAGGTTCAGGTTTCAGTATTCAGTTAGTATCTTCCACACATTGCATAAGAATTGACAATGCTGGACAGCTGACAGTAACTGTGGTCGCGGCCCCCAGAGGATCCTAATCCCCTGACCTTTATGTGCCACTATGAAGTTTACATTTGTGGTTTTGACTATGCCTCTATTATTATTATTATTATTATTATTATTATTATTATTATTATTATTATTATTATTATTCGATGAACGGCCATGACATTTTATACCCTCATCTAACATCATCACAAGGTCAAAATTAAATTTCCATTATTTTGGTTTATGACCAAATTCCTGCAAAACTGACATTCCCATCAGCTCCATCTATAATTTGTGTTTAGTAATTTTCTCCACAGCGTCATGGAATAAGGTCTGGCTACATCACACATACATTATTGGAAAGTAGAAAAAAATGCTCTGGGTTGTTTGCATTTCTTTGAACCAATCACAATCAACTTGCTAAATTCCTGGCGCAGCGACGGTGACGGTGGCTCTGCAAAATAATCTTGGGAAGGAACTTGTTTTGGTGGAACATTTGCATCCCGCATAAGAAAACACCCCATATGAAATTAAGTTGTTCACACAAAACAACTAATCAAATACAGTAACGTGAGCTATTTATTAATTAGGATATGTGGTTAAACGTAATTTGCTCTCATCAGTTTATTGCATTGTGTACTTCGGATAGCAATCCCGCCAATTGGTCTCAAAACATCCCAGTTAGATAGTAAATGCCGCAAAGACATTATTTTTTTAAAAACTTTAAACATTTTCAGCTTGTGGCTTGCTAGCTTGAAAGCTGTTGCCGTTTCTCATAGCAAAGGGATTTTGAGAACATACACACAGAGAGTGGACATCCTGCATGTGAGCCACGCGCTGGATGTCAGGCTTTATCTTGGAAATGCACTTCCATTGGTCCAGACGATGCTAAATAGCACTAATTGTTATCAAGCGGACAGGCTAAACTAAGTCGGTTAACATGGTAATGTAGACTCTTAGTATTGTATTATTTATCTGTGTTACTCGATGTAATAATTTACTATACCTGGCTTACAGAATTATTAAGCTTAGGTCTGAAGCTATTCATCTAGAAACTAACAGTCTACAGCCATATTAGCTCTGAGAGGCTGTACTGAGGCAAAGTGGTGCTTTGAGCTAAATGCTCAAAATGTCAAGGCTGATGTTAAGCAGATATAATGTTTACCATGTCAACTATATTAGTTTAGCTTAATAGCATGCTCTCATTTGCTAATTAGGCTGATGAGAAAGGAAACATGAATATCTAAGTAATGTCACTATATTCTATATTTTCTTTTTAGTTATCTATAATTAACTTTTTAATGTTTCAGTTATGGTATTAATTATAAGTATTATATACTTATTTACTTGTGCAGTGAGAGGAGAAAATTGGGATGTACAGCAAAGCCAATGTATTTCCATTATCTCTGACACAGGTGGGCTGTGTATTGCACAGTCCATAAAGATTCCCAGAGAGCCCAGACCAGGAGAGTTTGAGAAGATCATCAGGAGGCTGATGGAGACCTCTAATGCTCGTGGGGTCATCATCTTTGCTAACGAGGATGACATCAAGTGAGTCAAGATCTCCTGAACGTTAGGCCTGCTTGATTATGGAAAAAAACGATTATTTTGATCAATATTGAAATTACAATTATTTAACAAAGTTACTCATTGTCTTTTGGGAATATGTTGCAATTATAGAACTTAAAAAACAGACACAGTTAAACAAATCAACAGTGAATACACCTAAAACTGTGAAATTCTGATTAGTACTTTTCCTGGTTGAACTTAATTTTTTCCCATTCAGAAAACCATAAGAGTTTATCTTTTCTTGATTACTCTGTTTTTGTGATTATTACGAGCCAAAATCGTAATCATGATTACAATTTAAATTAATTGCACAACCCTACTGCCCATCATATTAGAGAACGGAAATCAGACAGATGATAAGTGTTTTATTTTTAATTGTCAAGAATTCAGTCTCATAATCACACTTGGTCCCCAGCAGAGAATTAAAGTGGAAAGTGTGTGATGAAGTACAATCTGTTCTCTTTCAGACGGGTGTTGCAGAGTGCCAAAAAGGCCAACCTGACAGGCCACTTTCTGTTTGTTGGCTCCGACAGTTGGGGAGCCAAAAACTCCCCCATTGAAGACCAAGAGGATGTGGCTGAGGGCGCTGTCACCATCCTGCCCAAAAGAGCCTCTATTGATGGTAGGGTAAATTTATTAAATCAAAAATATTACATCTAACTCTAAACAAAGGATGAAATATGAATATCTACAATACCCTGCAACATTTGACACTAATGGATTAGTCAAATGCTAATGCAACAAATAAAGGGAATTATTGATGTTTTGATAATCTGCTAGTGATATTTTCACTCATGTCATTAAATAAAATGAGTCACAACCATTGTGAATAGAATTGTATGTGTTTGCTGGGTTTAGCATAATAGGATTATTGGTATACTGATAACAATCAGAGTGCAGTGGTTTCAAAGCATGCATGACATTTTCTTGAAACATTAAATGGGGTCTGGTTTGTGAAATGATTCAGGGTTCGACCAGTACTTCACTTCAAGATCTCTCGAAAACAACAGAAGAAACATCTGGTTTGCAGAATTCTGGGAGGACGATTTCAAATGCAAACTTACACGCCCTGGCATAAAGTATGAACTTGGTAGAAGAAAATGTACAGGTAAGAATGCTACATTTTAATGTACAGGGGAAATCCTTGAAAATGACATTTGAAATTGAGCTTACTTCTGTGTTTGTGAGTTTTGACTCTTCATTTTTAATGCTTTTGTCACCTGTCAGGTGAGGAAAGAATCAGTCAAGACTCTCAGTATGAACAGGAAGGCAAAGTGCAGTTTGTGATTGATGCTGTGTACGCCATGGCCCATGCCTTACACAGCATGCACCTGGACCTATGTCCTGGCTACATGGGTGTCTGCGAGAAGATGGACCCTGTGGAAGGACAGATGTTGCTCCAATACATTCACTCTGTCAACTTCAATGGTGAGCTTTTGACTTTCAATCTGTTTTTTTCTCCTTTCTCATGCAATTTGTGATTTGGATTCAAGAAAGTTTTATTTCCTTCATCAAACTGGACGAGAAACCCTAAGTGACATTTGAGATTTATGCTGGTAAAAATGTTGCTTTTCCACTGCTGCTCCCTGACACTGCAGAGGTTTTTAAATGAAGTACATAAAAAAAAAATAGAAAACAGTAGACGGGAGGTCAGCCTGAAGTCAGAAGCCTTGAGATGCTTCTGCTAATGTACCTAGCTACAGAACAAAGCACATTTCTTTAAAGCACGTCCCTACCTCCGTAGGGCTGCCTCCTCGCTCTTCCCTATACACAAAGCTCCTGCTTTTCATCAATGTCGTTCAGAAAAAAGTCACAGTTTGGAAAATAAACAAAAAAAGTGTTCTATGAAAGCATCCTATTTACTGATCTCATTTTGCTGGATGAACTTGGGTTGTATGAAAGATTTTCTGATGGAACGCCTGCAGGGACCTAAGAGGAACATTCAATCATGTTAGGGCAACAGAGCAGAGTGCACTGAAAGACTGTACGTGTGGAGGAGAGCCTTAACTAAAGAGCATCCTGCACTCAGCTTTCACATGATTGCACAAGACTGAAGAAAACCTAGAGAAGCTGTATTCAACAGCGTGTGGGTGTTTTCTCCGCCACTAGAGATGGGGATGCATATTTCCAGCGTAGAGAGCTTGAATTCCTCCTCACCTTTGACGCTTGACCTTTTTTTTGAAAGCGCACACAGGCCATTAAAACTGTTTCCATTAAACAGGCAGCGCAGGAACTGGAGTTATGTTCAATGAGAATGGAGACGCTCCTGGTCGTTACGACATCTTCCAGTACCAACTATCTAATGTCAGCAACCCCGGCTACAAGGTTATCGGCCAGTGGACCAACCACCTTCGTCTCAATGTAAATATTTGATTTTGTTCCATTTGAGGTACTATTTCAACTTCTATTAAAAGTTTGACATGTTGAGAAAATTGATACCACTCTCTTGTCTATGCTAATCATGTAGTTAGAGCCAGCTGCCAGTTAGCTTAGCAGGAAGATGGGAAACTAGGGAAAACAGCACCAGCACCTCAAATGCCCTCTAACTAACATCTTGTTTGTTTAAATCCGTAAATGTAAATGGACTATTCTTATATATTCTTATATTCTTAACGACTACTCAAAGCGCTTTTACATAGTACAAGAACCACTCACCATTCACACACTGTGGCCGAGGCTGCCATACAAGGTGCCACCTGCTCATCAGATAAATGTTCACACACATCTACACTCTGATGTGCGGCATCGGGGGGCAACTCGGGGTTCAGTGTCTTGCCCAAAGACACTTCGACACGGGCCTGCAGGGCCAGGGATTGAACTACTAACTTCCCGATTGGCATGAGAAGATACATTAGAAGAAACCGTGTTAAAATACCACGTTGTGGTTTTACGGAGGGTTACGTGCCAGACTGTTACCTGACCAGGTGCAGTAACTTCCTGGAATTTGCCAGAGTCAGGCTAGCGGTTTCCTTGTTTTTAGTCTTTATGCTAAGATAAGCTAACTAGCTGCTGGCTCTAGCTACATAGTTAGCATAAAGACATGACAATGGTACTAATCTCCTCAGCTAACTCTTAGCAAGACAGCACATTTTCCTAAAATGTCAAACTATTTATAAAAAATTCATCATGCCATTTCCCTTCTTTTCTTACATTGTGGTTGGTTAAATCCATTGACAATTTTGATTTTCAAACAAAATTTGGAAATTTGGAATTTAATGACTAAAAGAGAGAGCAAGCCATGCTTTGTATAATTCTAAATGTAAAGTAAAAAGAATAAAAACAAATATAAAGATGCAGTTCAGTTCTAGTGCATTTTTACATCACAGCAGTCTCAAGACCACATTATCTGCCACAACATGTACAACACTACACCAGAAATTTTAAAACAAGGACGCAACGGTCAATAACGGATCTTTTGACAGCTGCCAATTTCTGATCAGATATCCAATTCATCATCCGGAAGCCTGATCATTAGATCAATATATCAGGCGTTCTCTTAACCATACTCAAACTACACACAAAAAGACAACCAATGTATACCAAATAAAATTTGGCCCAATTCTGAAATTTGTCGGGGACAACATATTTGTCGCTAAAATTGGACTTAACCCGACAGTGTCTGTCTAGTTTAATAGCAGCAGCATATTTCAAGTAGTAATATGTTTGTTTGTTTGTACATCCACCCTAGCCGGAGGAGATGCAGTGGTCAGGTGGTGGGCGTAATATCCCTGACTCGGTATGCAGTTTCCCCTGTGAGCCTGGAGAGAGGAAAAAGATGGTGAAGGGTGTTCCCTGCTGCTGGCACTGCGAGCTCTGCGATGGCTACCAGTACCTGCTGGATGAGTTCTCCTGTGACATGTGCCCCTTCGACATGAGGCCCTTAAAGAATCGCACAGGCTGCCGGATCACGCCCATCGTCAAGCTGGAGTGGAGCTCTCCCTGGGCCATCATCCCCGTCTTCTTGGCAATCCTGGGCATCCTGGCCACCACCGGAGTCATCGTCACCTTCATCCGCTTCAACGACACGCCCATCGTTCGGGCTTCTGGCAGAGAGCTCAGTTACGTGTTGCTGACGGGCATCTTCCTCATCTACCTCATCACCTTCCTCATGATAGCCGAGCCCAGTGTGGGCGTGTGCGCCTTCCGCAGGCTGCTGCTGGGCCTCGGCATGAGCATCAGCTACTCTGCCATGCTCACCAAGACCAACCGCATCTACCGCATCTTTGAGCAGGGGAAGAAGTCAGTCACACCCCCAAAATTTATCAGTCCCACCTCTCAGCTTATTATCACCTTTATACTCATCTCAGTGCAGGTATGCATGTTGATGCTTCTTTGACAGACACATCACCTAGATTCTTTGTAGCAGTCTTGACTAACAATCCTTTCTTTGCAGTTACTCGGAGTGTTCATCTGGTTTGGTGTGATGCCCCCTCACACCATTATCGACTACGAGGAGCAGAAGCCCCCAAACCCAGAGTTTGCCCGCGGAGTCCTTAAGTGTGACATGTCCGACCTGTCCCTTATCTTGTGTCTGAGCTACAGTATTGTACTGATGATCACCTGCACTGTGTATGCTATCAAGAGCAGAGGAGTTCCTGAAACATTCAACGAGGCTAAACCCATCGGCTTCACCATGTACACGACCTGCATCATCTGGCTGGCCTTTGTACCTATCTTTTTGGCACAGCGCAGTCTACGGAGAAGGTGGGAAATCTAACATTTTTATAGGCATTACCAACCGCTTGTACTTTACTTGAGTACTTTAGTTTTTGTACTGCTTTATACTTCTACTCCACTACATTTCACAAGGAAATTACTAGTTATTTAGATGGAATACAAAACATTATCAACTTCTAAAATGTGATGAACCATTAAATGTTGCTTACACATTATTGCATCAGTACTATCCCACAATATATCATAACATATCATGTCTTAACACTCTCACTAATAAATACTTTTATGTTGGATACTTTAAGTATATTTTGCAATAAAATCATGAACGCAGGATGTTCATTGTAATTGTTTTTATAGTGATATTGCTACCTTTACTTAAAAAATACAATGCTACCCAAGTAAAAGAAATGGCACATACTGACAAAAGCTCATTGTGGGACTGGCTCTAGTGGCTGTAATTCTGCAACAAGACTGAATTTTGAGAAAGAGACTTCAGATACAGTATTAGGGGGCCACTAAGGCCTATATAAAAGCATCCAGAGAGAACCATGTCATGGGACCTTTAAGAAAAAGAAATACTTTCAGTTTCAGAAAATTCAGTTTTCTCTGAGGCTCTTTTCTGTGGATTTTAAATAATCAGGCAAATCCCAAAATAATATTATTTTTATGCAATACACAATAACACACACTAATAGTAAGAGAGTAAATCAATCCCACAGATGTTCAAAGTGAAATCTGAGTTTGTTGCCTGTCACATCCTATTTGCTTCCCGCTGTACTCACAGCACATCCTTCCTCCACTGTACTGAGAGTTTAATATAGCTTGTGGGCTATTTCTGCCGTCACAAAGTATGAGGCTTTTGGAGGAATATTTGAAAAACAGAGATACGCTTTGACTAATAGAGAGCGGTATTATGAAGCAGTCAGGCTGAAAGAATTAAAGCCTGAGGTGCTTTCAAAGTCTTTAAACCTCCTCCTTATGGAAATGAAGTGAATTAAGAAAGGACGGGAGGGAAAGAAGGTCAGATGAGCTGAGGGACGGTAGGGACCCCTCATAGACCAATTCAGCCATCTGATTCAATAAATCACTAAGAAAAATTGCTAAATATAGACACTCACTTTTCTCTGGCTTATGGAAACAGTGTGTAAGACAACCATGTGTAGGAGATGATTTACCGGCTTGATGTCTGTATTTACATACGAAACATCCATTAACTGTTCCTGAGCAGGTCTCAGCTCGCCTCAGGCCAAGCACATGAATACAATCACCACAGCTCCTTTTACAAATGGAGAGGTCACAGAAACTGATGAAAAGCACAACATAGATGATAAAAGAAACTATACTGTATGGACATCAGCTTGTGAAATACCAGGATGGTTTCTACTGCTAAGGATAGTACAATATATGACTTATTTATGCCACAAATATATCTTATTTATGGAACATATGGCTTGATTTATTCATGACTTGTACATTTTGCTGGAATAATGAGTTCATAATTTATAGGAGCCAGGAGAAGCCACTTCTCATTATTACTGTTGGATTCGCAATAAGAGGTAGAGCAGCGAGGAGTAGACATGGTCAGCCCATAAATAGAGCCTCATTTCCTGACTAGCTATACCAGATTATACTGTAAATCATTTATCAGGGGGAAAACACTGCCTGCTGTGCTTTGAGATGACAATGGTAAAGACTGCATTGTGACAACCTATAAGACAACATAAGTGTATTTTCTTGAACGTGTGCAAGATGATATCCTCAAATATTAAATGCACACGGACGGACGGATAAAGCAGATATGAATGAATAAAAGCGGCTCTATATTCTTATGCAAGGATGACAACATAGATGCTAGAAATACGTTTTTTTTCCTTTTAAAGTAACGCTAAAGAACGTTTGTAACTTAAAATAATGTTTCCAAAATTGTTTTGTTTTGCCAATAGATTCAAGCTCTGAAAAATGGGTAAACATAAATATATAGGCTACTGATTAGAGCCCGATCGATATATTGGAGGGCCAATATTAGGCATTTCCCAAAAAACAATCAGTATCGGCATTTATAATGGCTGATAAAAAATATTCATTTATAAGAATCATTTATAATGAATATTTAAAAAAATTAAATAAAAACGGATGGTCAACCATGTTATGAAATCAAAATAGTCTCTAACCTACGTATTTTGCCGTCAGTACTGCTGACATTGTCTTGCTTTAATCAAATCAGTAGTAGAGCCCGACCGATAAAGGATTTTTAAGACCGATTCCAATACAAATATTTGGTTATTTCAGAATCCGATATTTGGATTCGATATATCGGCTGACATATACGGCCTATAAAAATAAATAAATCCAGAAATGCGTAACATAACAAACAGATTTCCCTAACATTAGTTATTTGTAGTTATGAGTTCTCACTAAAATAATATAATTTGTTTTATTGTCACAACAGAACAGAGGAACATCAAAATCGCAATTTTGATTTGAAAACGATTAATCGCTCAGCCTTAGTAGGGATCATTCTGACCTTCCATGGCTCTGTTGCAGATGTTCATCCAGACCACCACTCTGACAGTGTCCATGAGCCTGAGCGCCACCGTATCCCTGGGCATGCTCTATATCCCCAAGGTCTACGTCATCATCTTCCACCCGGAGCAGAACATCCAGAAGAGAAAGCGCAGCTTTAAAGCTGTGGTGCAGGCAGCCACCGTGTCCACGCACCTGTCCCAGAAGTCAAACGGAGAGTCCAAGAACGTGCCAGACCGATCACAGTGAATCAAATAAAACTGGGTCCATGTTTTCATCGTCACAAGCACTCATTGAGAACACTGATAATCTTTTTTTTTTTTTTTTTTTTAAATCAGCATTTACTTTTTTACTTTAGCTTTGGCTGGATTGTCTTTTTCTTCCCATTTACTTTGCATTGAAAAACCAGCAAGAACATTCCTGGATGTTGCTTCTTTTTACACTAATTTAGGTAACTCAGATATTGTGAAACTGGAAGAAGAAACACAAAAGGAAACAGAAATGCTTTAGTACACAACATTTTAGTATACCTAAACATTGAGCCATCCTGAAATGGACTGGCTTAAGATTTTTTTCTTCTTTTGTAACATCCACATATACACCTCAATTTGATGAGGATGTATTGTTAGTTCTAGGTCTTTCCCTGGGAAATGCTGTGTAGGATAAAAAAGTTTAAATTGCCGACCTTTGCCCTACAGAAAGATGTACAGTACGTATACGGTATGTGGTATCCCTTGGGGTCAACAAAGCATTGTTTACTGCTCCAAAAGCACTGCATGAATTGTGTTTTACGTGTACATGAATAATTTGAAAGATGGTTTGTACGGGGTGTTGTGATGTTTTCTTCCGATTGCACTGGAATGGAACAAGCTTTTAGGATACACCACCATGTCCTGTTACTATTTCTGATAAAGTCCCTTGGGCATGTACAGTATAATGATACACTTTATTATAATCACCCATAGTAAAATAATGAAATTACTAATACAAAGCATTTTACTTAAGTTACATATGCAATTATCACGATAAAAGCTGGTTCTCATTGTGGAAATGGTAAGTCCATGGGTGCAAACAGGATATAAAAGTGATAATGGGCAGGACATTTATGTTCTACCTGGTACTTTTACTGCTCCACAGTGGAAAACAATGTTTGGTATTTCCCCATATTGTTTGTCATAATATAGAGCAATCTCCTTGTAGGCCAGCCTGTAAAGCAACATGACAAGCTACTGTTTTGTTCATGCATGGGAACCTTACCAGAAAGCTTCACGTCATCAGTTGCAATTGATGGATTGTGTGCCATTCAACATCCTCCATCACTACAAGTACTCATTTCTGCACACATAATTCATTTAATGAGGCAACTCCAAAAGTACCAACAGGCCCGCATTTGCCAGGATATGATTTGCAGTGTACTTTTGTTACTTGATCATAATGTACAACTCAGGTTTTACCGAAGGTGTTTTAAATAACATTTTTCTTGAGGATTTCCTACTGTACTGGCGCAGCCTTTTTTAATGCAAATGGTTTAAGCATTTACTACGAGCAGTACATTTTTTTTCTCAGTGCATGAAGGTTGATATTCATGCCCCTTATGTGAGAAAACACTCTACTGCCCTCTGCAGGAGCAGTGAAATGATCTGAATAAAAGAACAGTCAACAGGGAATTGCTTGTAGACCCCACACAAACATTAATAAAAAAAAATTGTTTATTATTTGAGATGGTTTACATTTGGCAGTACCAGTAAAGCTAAAAAAATACCTAAAGTATATCCACATGTAGGTGTTTCACAAGACAGCTTTTAAATAAGTGTGAAAAATAACAATCATAACAATCATAATTTATCGGGTATAGCAAACAGAAGCGTTAGTGATCATCATTGACATAATACAGAGCACTGACATTTGAATGGTCCGCAAATCAGTCGGTTTGTCTCACACATAGACACGCACATGGCAACAAGAATAGGCTCCAACACAAAGGCTGGTCAAGACACAGTTTCCACATGTCAGAGTCAACAAAAAACAAATATACAGCAGGTTTGCTGATGTCACCAAAACTCAGCATCCGTTGTTAAGTGGGAGGTCAGTTACTGCTTCTAAGTAAAGTTAATTCAGAGTTCTGTTTGGTGCTAAGTGGCAGAACCGCTGCCAGGCTGGTTCTGTGTGCCAGTGCAGCACAAACATGCTACCTCACACAGTGTTCTGACCTTAGTCTACGCATCCAGGGAAGAAGAGCTCGACATTTACTCGAGGAAGCCGTCCAGAGTCAGGCAAGTTGCAATCTTGGGTTGAGGCCTGGTTACTTTTTTCCTTTTAACTTTCATCAGGGGGCGAATCTCTGATAAAGGAGACTGGAGTGGAGTGCTTGGTTAAGAAATGATGCAGTTTACATATGGACTGCTTTTTTTCTCTCCTAATCATGTTCTTGTGGTAGAATTGTGCTAAATTGAAACTAGTAGTACCCTAGGTCACATTCAAGTCACATGTTAAAGCCTAAGTTCAATTCGGAAACACTTTATCAGAACCTTTGAAGAGCAGGCTGTAGGTTAACTCTGGGTCTTCCAAGCTGAGGAAGACTGAGCAGCTGTATCATTGCAAAATGATTTGGCCTGGTCCCTGACATTTGAACATGCACGTACGCAAACACGCACGCAGGTTCATGATTTAGGTAAGCATTTGTGTTTACGGCGCCAATTACATTCGTTAAATGCTTCTGTGTAAGTAATTAAAGTCTCTGAACCTTCTTCACGTACTCAGAGTTTTCCCTAACTGTTCGGATATGAATATTTGCTGATTTTTTTCTTTCCACAACTATTATCTGACAACTAAAAATGTCTAAAACGAATACTATCCAAATGCATTTTTTCATTAAAGCTGCATTATTTTCACCAAATGGGATCAGTAGTTTGAGCACAACATTGACATATTATTACTTTATTTAGGGGAAATGTGCTAGCAACATTAACATTAGTCTTGTTTATGACTATCTGACTTCAAGTCCAATAAATCTTGTTTGATCTCCAACTCCTGACAAAAATATCCAGCTCTTTAGCAGCAAAATTCTCCACTGTGTTCACTAGCTAGTTTGCTTTGGTTGTGTACAGCAGGTTTAATAATATAAAAAGAAATATTAAATAAAAATATAAATTTAGTGCAGCTTAAAATTTAATTTATATCACACTGCACCATAATTTGGGCTAGCAATCAAGTAGAGGAAAGCCTCGACACAGATGAATAGTTTGAACACCAAACAGGTAAACAGCTCAACCATCACCAATCAAATGAACGCAAGTCAAAAAAAAAAAATGACACACACACATTCCACATAGGAAAAAAAGGATACAGGCTGGATGAATTTAGTACGTCCTCCTAAACCATCATAACCAGTTTTCACCTGAAACAAGAAATATTTTCTTTTTTCAACCCCTTAAAAAGGAACATATTCAACCTGAAGTGCAGGAGATGTCTGTGTTGTACGTACAGCTCCGGGCTTCCTCTGAGGGTCCAACATGCTACCGAAAGTCTTTTTTCGGAAGAGGAGGGAGTTCCTCAAAAAAAGGATCCATGGATCCATCCTCATCTCTAGCCTGAGGTAAGAAAACATATTTTGAGACATGTGCGACTAATTTAAAAATTGACCTTATTGAGTGACGTTTAGAAAGGTACCTTGCTCAGAGATGAACTTTTCTCGCTGTGTTTGGACAACCTGAAAAATAAAAAACATTTTACACAACACTAACAATGCACTTAATTCTCAGTACCAGATTTTAAAACACAATATTAGGAACAAGCAGCTCAGTAAGCTGGGCTGCTTGATTATGGAAAGAACCATAATAACGATTATTTTTGGTCAATATTGAAATCCTGATTATTTTACATGATTATTCATTGAATTTTGGAAAGACGTAATAATTGAAAAAAAACAAACAAACAAAAAACAGTGAAACAGTTAAACATTTAACAGTGAAAACACATTGAGCAGTGAAATTTCCCTTTTCCTAATACTTTTCCCTTATGAGCTTTTTTTCTCCATTCAGTACACAGGACAAAATATGAGTTGACTTGCAAAACGTAATGTGCAAAATAATTGTTTTTCTCAATTACTCTGTTTTTGGGATTGTTAGGAGCAGAAATCGTAATCATGATTAAAAATTGATTAATGGCACCACCCTTTCAGACAACAGCAGCTACCACAACCAAACTCAGAACAGATTAGCACCCACATTCCAACAATGAGCTAAATTAAACCTACGCTGCCGGATCAAGCCGCATCTTCTTGGATTGGAACCGCATTGGCTTCTTGGCCACGTCCTCTGGCGTAGTGATGTCGTAAGTCATGTTGAGGTCAATGTCCTTGCTATCTGCAGGTGGGTGGAGGCGAGGCTGCTTCAGGTCAATAGGGGCTGGGCTGAAAGATGGGCACAGAAACCTCATCGGTAAATCACACATGGTTTATGTCAAATCAAAGTAAGGGTAGATTTCAGTCCAGTGGCTGAGTGACACACCTTTCAAAGACGAGCCGACTGAGGGCTTCATTTGTCCGGGTTGGGGTGCTCAGAGTCCTCTGAAGGAACTCCACTTTCCTCTTCAGACTCTGTGGACAGACATCCATACAGGAATCACAACCATGTCTTTCTCTGATATTGAAAGTAATCACATATTTGGTGAATTTCCCTTACAGAGATCTCTTTGTCAGCGTTGGCCAGATCGTTCTGCAGTGACTTCATGTCTTCTTTGGTCTGATTCACCTCCACTGTGGCTTTGTGTAACTAAAATGACACAAAAACATTTTTGATTTAAAGATTCCACATTCAAGAATTGATTCCTTGGGGTGTGTGGACTTAGTAACATAAAGTTACCTTGTTGTTTGAGGTGAGCACTTCTCTCTTCAGCTTCTCACACATGTCATTCGAAGACTTCAGGCTTCCTTTAAGATTATCATACTCTCTAAGAAAGTAAGGGAGGCAATACATGCAGTGAGTGACGAGGGGGGAAGTTGCATTCCTTAGGACTGAAGCTCTAAACGAAATAGTGTGAAAATGACACACTGATTACCAGCTCTTGGGCTCCTTACTTTTTGAGTGAGATGCAGTAGATTGAGAGTTGCTCCACTGCTGCCTGGCTGACACCCATATCTGTGATCATGGACTCCACCTCTGCTCTCTGGCCCTGCAACAACATGTCCAGGCTGGGGCCACACCAGCATTATTAGTGCACAGCATGACTTTTTTTTCAATAAAAAATAAAATAAAAATAAGACAACACAGAAACACAGTACTTTGCTCGCGGATATACAGTGAGGAAAATAAGTATTTGAACACCCTGCTATTTTGCAAGTTCTCCCACTTAGAAATCATGGAGGGGTCTGAAATTGTCATCGTAGGTGCATGTCCACTGTGAGAGACATAATCTAAAAAAAATATATATATCCAGAAATCACAATGTATGATTTTTTAACTATTTATTTGTATGATACAGCTGCAAATAAGTATTTGAACACCTGAGAAAATCAATGTTAATATTTGGTACAGTAGCCTGTGTTTGCAATTCCAGAGGTCAAATGTTTCCTGTAGTTTTTCACCAGGTTTGCACACACTGCAGAAGGGATTTTGGCCCACTCCTCCACACAGATCTTCTCTAGATCAGTCAGGTTTCTGGGCTGTCGCTGAGAAACACAGAGTTTGAGCTCCCTCCAAAGATTCTCTATTGGGTTTAGGTCTGGAGACTGGCTAGGCCACGCCAGAACCTTGATATGCTTCTTCCAGAGCCACTCCTTGGTTATCCTGGCTGTGTGCTTCGGGTCATTGTCATGTTGGAAGACCCAGCCTCGACCCATCTTCAATGCTCTAACTGAGGGAAGGAGGTTGTTCCCCAAATCTCGCAATACATGGCCCCGGTCATCCTCTCCTTAATACAGTGCAGTGGTCCTGTCCCATGTCAGAAAAACACCCCAAACACCATCCAAATGGTCATTGGCAAACTGAAGACGGGCCTTGACATGTGCTGGTTTAAGCAGGGGAACCTTCCGTGCCATGCATGATTTCAAACCATGACGACTTAGTGTATTACCAACAGTGACCTTGGAAACAGTGGTCCCAGCTCTTTTCAGGTCATTGACCAGCTCCTCCCGTGTAGTTCTGGGCTGATTTCTCACCTTTATTAGGATCATTGAGACCCCACGAGGTGAGATCTTGCATGGAGCCCCAGTCCGAGGGAGATTGACAGTCATGTTTAGCTTCTTCCATTTTCTAATGATTGCTCCAACAGTGGACCTTTTTTCACCAAGCTCCTTGGCAATTTCCCCGTAGCCCTTTCCAGCCTTGTGGAGGTGTACAATTTAGTCTCTAGTGGCTTTGGACAGCTCTTTGGTCTTGGCCATGTTAGTAGTTGGATTCTTACTGATTGTATGTGGTGGACAGGTGTCTTTATGAAGCTAAAGACCTCAAACAGGTACATCTAATTTAGGATAATAAATGGAGTGGAGATGGACATTTTGAAGGCAGACTAACAGGTTTTTGAAATTTTTATACAAATAAATAGTTAAAAAATCATACATTGTGATTACTGGATTTATTTTTTAGATTATGTCTCTCACAGTGGACATGCACCTACAATGACAATTTCAGACCCCTCCATGATTTCTAAGTGGGAGAACTTGCAAAATAGCAGGGTGTTCAAATACTTATTTTCCTCACTGTAATATGATCATACTAGACTATCAGTAATTCTGATGGCATATTATCATAAATGCTTCCTTTGTTTAGACTTATGTGACTGTTCTAGCTGAGGGAAATGAACAATGAATTATTTCCTTGCTTGTATATTCAAATGACTTAATGTGACTGCAGATACCTTTCAAAGGTTTTCATTTTGGTCCTGAGTCTCCGGGCTTCCTCCTTGGCAGCCTGAGTTTCATTCTGTTGCGTCTCCAGGTATGTCATCTGTTTCTGTCATAAACAATTATATAAATAAACAAAAAGGGCATTTCAGAGATAAAAATCGATGAGTCAGTACACAAAAATGGGTTTAAATGATGGAGTCAGTCTGCTTACTCTGAGGGCAGAACAGAGCATCTCCTTTTCCACAATCTCTTTCCGTACACTGTCCAGGTCTCTCCTCTGCTTGTCCACAGTGTCCTTCAAACTCTCCACCACCTTCTGTTTATCCCGCCAGTCTCGCTCTACATATTGATCAGATGGATGGTGAACTAATGCAGTTGACTATTACCAAGCAACATTACCAATGTTAGGTTTCTTACCTTTAGAGCTTAAAAGTGCCTTCATTCGATCAAGCTCATTCTAAGAAAGGGAAAAACACAAATATATATAAAAAAATCAAATCCAGATGATGTAATGATGAAAATAAATATCTGTAGCTTCTGTCAACACTGATATCTTGTTTCTGATATACGTTTCGTACCTGCAAGCACTCAGGGTCTGCTGTGCTCTCCTCCTCTCCACCAATGTCAAAGAACAGCTTGCTGATAATGTGTCTGGTGCTGACCTACACACAGAGCACAACAGTATTTATATTGATGTTTTTCTTCTGTTTGGAAGTATTATGTTTTTCCATGTTTTCTGTCAGATCTACAATGTTATAATGTTGGATTATCATGTTAAATGTTGCCAAAGAATGAGGTAAACGTATTTTAGACAAATCCCTGTGAGTTAAAACGTTCAGATTTCCAACTATTCAACAGTTTTTTCTACTCTCGGCTAGAGATGGTCTGATACCATTTTTTGCTTCCCGATACCGATTCAGATACCTGAACTTGCGTATCGGTCAATACTGAGTACTGATCCGATACCAGTGTGTCATATTTTTTTTTATGTTGTAACAACCATATACTTCTATCCCTGTATGGATGGGATATGATTTCTATCTTTGTCGTTCTGGCTCAAGTTAAACTCTTTGTGAAACATGAACAAATACAAAAAATGAATGCCACAGAACATTCTTTATCATCCAGTTTGACAGTCAGTTATAACAGGAAAAGAACATAAATAAACTACTTTAACGTAGATTTTCTTTAGCGCTTTTTCTGAGTGGTATTGGATCGGTGCATACACTCCAGTAATTCCTGATACCAATACCAGCGTTTTAGGCAGTATCTCTATACTCTCTGCTTAGTGTAACGCAACTCTAAGCTGGCCTTCTATGATTGGTCATCTGCTCTAAGTAGACAAGACTGGAGTATTTTAAGACATGGTGGGGTAGTTCGACCTAACTGCACGTCTAATTGTAGTTAGGTCGAGAGAGATGGAGAGAGAGAGAGAACCCTAACACCAGATGCTGACTGGTTTTCGGACCGAGGTCCCTAATTTTCCAGGAAGCACGGTGACCTATCAGAGCACTGAGCTTTTTCGGGAGGAGGGATTAAAGAGACAGGTGCTAATGCAGAGGGTGAATACAGATGCAGCAGCCATGGGCAGTATTAGAAAAAAAAGTTTTTTTTTTTCCATTAAAGCATATAAACATGTTCTATTAAAAACACAAAATCCAAGTATTATCCTGAAATATAATGCTATATAATAGTTTCCATTTAAGTACTGTACCTGTTTTCTACATTGTGGACAGGTTTTTGTCGGGGCTGTCTGAAACCACTGTAGCAGGCTGATTACAGAGGGGAAAGGGAACAATTAGTCATGTATAACGTGTCAGAAATGTGAGTGCTGAAGATTTACATTTCTATATCAAGTTACCATTCATAGTGGAAAGTGTGTCCGCAGTGGATGGCAGCAACATCTCTGGAGTGATCGAAGAAATCGGAGCAAATTGTGCAATATGCTCGGATAGGCATCTTGCTGTCACACGGATGTCCCTGTTATGAATAGGATAGCAAACATTGTTAATTGACGTAGTGTTCTGCTCTCCCTAAGCATAACCGTGTTCTTGTGTGCGTGTGGCTCAAGCTATAACGTGTTAATGCTAGCTATCTAAGAGTAATGTTATCCATCTAAAGTTAACATTAGCTGATAGCTGACGCGTTATTGGCCCTGCACTCGTCAACATTTTGCGACGCTAACGCTAGCTAGATAGCGTTAGCTTTCGTTAACCTTGGCTGCCTTATCAACAGTTGCCATACTTACAAAACAAGGATGCTAAGTTATTGCGTAGTCCTTCGTAATGAAATCAAGCATCACTAATTTTGTGTAGAATATGACATTTTAGTGGAGTTAAACTGGCTCTATCAGACAGAACTTCGCTAACAAAAACAAGATTGACTGTTCCGTTTCCCCGCTTTACGTTCAAACGCCAAGTCCCGCCCCGTACGCTGCATTCAGGAATTGTTCGTATACATTGAAACATTTTTTCTTAAATGTCAATTTAGTAATTTTACAACATTACTAATATTAAAATGTATTTTGATATAATTAAAATAATCACAAGTAAAAACTGAACTTATTTTAAAACTAATTATCATAGAAGCTAAATATGTTAGGGCCTAACGAATTAATCACTCGTTACATCCCTTTATCTCACACATGGACATGCACTGTGAGGGGACGTTACATTTCTGTTTTTTAAACCAAGGAACAATTTTCGTAATTCATAGAGCATTTTCAAACCAATGAGAACTGATCTTCCTGGTTATCCATAATCTCGAATCGAGAACTAGCTAGTAATCCTTTGGTGTCCTAGGTGCTGTGAATGCACCATGAAGATCAAATAAAGAACTAGCTAAGCCACATAACAGCACATATTGCTTAATGTAATAGGCTTCATGGAGCTACCTGAGTGATTCTCAAAATTCAAAATCAACTTTTGTTTTATTTGAATGAAATCGTTCTGTTTACTGCTCCTGAGCAATTATCTGGAAGAGAACTCCATATCCCACAATTCCTACTTCCGCAACCTAGCAGGGCATGTTGACTAGCATTAGAAAACGTAACGTTACTCCAGTCTCGTCCCTGCTTGTTCGCTAGCTAGCTAGTTGCAGTGAAAAGAAGGAGCGCAACGATCAAATGCAGACAGCCCGAAAAATGAAAGGTAATTATCTGAAAATGATTTAAATAGTCATTAGAGCTCTTTGTCAGATTGAAGACGGTGAACTCAGACCCAGCTAGCCGTAGATGCTAAGTTAGCTCTCAAAGTAACTTAGCCTTTGAAGATCTTCAACAGCATATCAGACATCTCTCTGAAACTGGATGAGTGTGAACACGAAAACGAAATGTCAAAAGGAGGCAATATCTTGTTCCGTCTTCCAGTTTAACATTAACAACAAGAGTGAAGCTGATGTTTATCAGAAAGTAAAAAGGGGTTAAAGTCAGACCATAACATGAAATGACTCGCGTACTGGTGGTCATAATGGATAGCCTGACAGACATACTTCATCCCCTCCGGGGTAATACAAGCAATAGTTTAATAATAATAATAATAGTAGTAGTAGTCTAGGGCAATATGGAGAAAAGCATACCTCGATATCGATACTGCAACGATATTGTAGTGTTGACTAGTGGTGCTTTCACAAAATATTTGCCACATTGAGATCATTGATAAATAATCCTCAGTAATGGGAATAATGACTATATGGGTAAAGGCAAATAATAGAACAGTTATAACAGCCTGGTAAGTTCATAAAATGACACAACCATACTGTAATGCAGCCTTTTAAGCCTTTTATACACCAGGAAAAGACAACACTTTTTACGATATTTTACGATAATACAATATCCAAAATCTAAGATGGTATCTAGTGTCATATCACAATATTGATATATTCCCAGCTCTAACCAGCTTGATCTTTAATCATAGTCTAATTCACAAAGTTCTTTGTCTTGCATTGCCAGATCTATGTCCACAGCGCTGTAGAGTAAGTTGTTGACCTTTGGTCCCATAGCGCTCTAGCTGTTTGTCTGTCTGTCTGTCAGCCAGGTGTGCATCCCTGCCCTAAGTAGCAGTGATGGATGGAGAAGCCCACAAGGGGACTGTGTCATGGGAGGATGGTACTCTGGCTCCCGTGGACCACCTTCGCACAGAGAGGGCGGACAGCCCCACACCAGGTCTGGTGGAGGGAACTGAACCAGGTGAGTCTGCTCCATTTTCAGCACTTTTTTTTTGTAGATTGTCAGTAGACAGTCACACTGACCTTCAGTGTAATTTAAGTTTCACATACATCTTGATTATCCAAACCATGAGAGGATTGGAAAGCTCAAATATACTGAAATAGTGTTGTGTGTTAGCTCCCGCTTGCAGGCACTGTACACTGTAACATGTAATGCCTTTAGTTGTAGCAACAGTAACTGGCCAGAAATTGGCCACAGTCAATGTCATTTGCTCTCTCATGCTTATTTCAAAAAATGTTGGTCTGTCTGAACATATTTGCATTGAATAAGTGGATGAATGAATTTAATTATTCCATCTCCTGGCACCCCCCCCTTGTAATTGTATTCCAAAACATCAACAATGTTTACAGTACACAAGTATAGCATTTACAGTACACCAATGCCCCTTAAACAAAGAAACAGCATTCAGTTGGGCTGGTCATGTGTCAATTCATGGATAAGTAGAGTTCTACTGTCATAAATTCTAAGTAATAACTATCATGTAGTGTCGTTGATACACAATTAAAACTTTCGTTATTCCCTCTTTGGCATCATGTGTGCGTGAGTATATGTGTATGAGTGAGTATAAGTATGCATATCCTTTTGTGCAAAGAAATATTGAACATATAATTTGAAATGTCTTTTGTAATCTGCATGCCACTTTGTTGGCTGTTTGAGGGGAACGTGATATACTTCTCAAAAAAATTGAATTTGACACTGAGCTCCTGAATGCATCATTAGTTTTGGGCTCTGAGACTAGACTGTAATAATATTAATAACCAGAGGCGGGGATGCTAACCAGAAGTATAACTGCCAAACCAACTAGTGAATTTTCATCCTTGAAGTCTTTTCTCCTGTAAACCTGAAATGTAGTGTTTGAAAACACTTCTGATAAAGTATGAGTCTCACTTTTGTGTCAGAAGTTTGTTTTCGAACTATGTAAAGAAGACACTACACTCACTGACATGGACAAGCCAGAAAAAGGGAAGATTTACATTTCGTTGGAAGTTTTTTCAAACAATATTGTTTTATTTATACAAGAGAAAGGACTTTAAGACTAAAAACTAAGTGGTTGGTTTGGCAAAGGTATGTCTGGTTAACTGCCTCACCTCCAAATAAGTGCAGCACACAGCTGCTTCTGTGATTCTTTTTTTTCTATCCACTGGTCTCCCACTCAGTGGATTAGACTGTGCTTAATGGGGCTAGGCCAACCTCCAACAGGGCTTTATTGTTTTATTGGCTTTTTTAAAATTTATTCCTTACCCTTCCATACCTTATACTGACAAACATTTGATAATCATTTATCCCTACATTAACACAGGTGCCGGTCAGAAGAGTGCTATGTTTGTTCATGCACAGTCTTTCGAGGATCTGACTGCTGAGGCTGAGGAAGAGGTTCGGAGGGAGGCCGAACTGGACAAACCAGGAGAGTGTGCAGAAGAGCTCAAGGTGCTGGTGGGAGAGAAAACCATAGAGGAACAACACAACAACGACATTACATCAGAGAGTAGGACTAAGGAGGAAGACGTGACTGGTGAGGCATGGAGGAGCCACAGAAAACACGTGTTTGTGCTGAGCGAGGCTGGAAAGCCAATCTACACCCGCTACGGCACGGAGGAGGCTCTGTCCAGCACCACAGGGGTTATGATGGCCCTTGTATCCTTCGTTGAGGCAGAGAAGAACATCATTCGTTCCATCCATGCAGGTCAGAATATTCTTTAGATGTAGGATATGGTTGATAAGTTAAAAGAAAATCCATCAAAAGTGCATTTTATGAACTATGTTGAATCCTTGTTAACTCTGTATACATTGTGTGTGTCAGATGGCTGTAAAGTGATTTTCCTCAGCAAGAGTCCTCTGATCCTGGTGGGTGTGTCTCGAACCTGTCAGTCAGACAAGGAGCTGCTGCGGGAGCTGCAGTACATCTACTACCAGATTGTCAGCCTGCTTACCCTCACCCAGCTCAACCACATCTTCCAGCACAAGCAGAACTACGACCTGCGCCGCCTGCTGGCCGGCTCCGAGTACCTCACTGACAACCTGCTGCATCGGCTGGACCGAGACCCCGGCCTGTTGCTCAGCGCTGTCACATGCCTGCCTCTGTCCAGCTCCGCCAGGGACATGGTCTCATCGAGCCTGCAGGCCGCCAAATCCAAGAGCCTGGTGTTCTCCATCCTGCTGGCTGGGGACCGCCTGGTTACTCTGGTGAGGAAAAAGGACCAGTTCCTACACCACATAGACTTGCACCTGGTCTTCAACCTAGTCGGCTCCTCCTCGTCCTTTCGAGAGGGTGAAGGCTGGACGCCGATCTGTCTGCCAAAGTTCAACACTGCGGGATTTTTCCACGCTCACATTTCCTATCTGGAGCCTGCGTCCGAGCTCTGTCTCATCCTGGTCTCAACTGATCGAGAGGACTTTTTTAACATGTCCGACTGCAAGCAACGGTTCCTGGAGAGACTAAGCAAGCGCAGTGCCTACCAGGCCCTGAAAGAAGCTCTTAAATGTCCCAGCTTTTCTGTGGCGCAGGTCGGCATACCGGAGCTCAGACACTTCCTGTACAAATCAAAGAGCTCAGGGCTGTACACCAGGTGGGCAGGACATCTGATGAAACCGTTTCATAGTTATATATTAGTGAATTTACATAACATGCCAGCTTCACAAATCAATCAATTTCTTTTCTTTAATTCTTGGCATCCCCCTGACAAGACACTCTTCTGTCTTTTACTTCAGTCCAGAGTTCCCTGAAGTGTACCAGTCTGATAAAGAGCAGGAAAGGTTGATGGGACTGTACCAGGACCTCCACAGCAGCTTGCATCATCCAACCAGACCTCTCCGCTCCTTCTACCGCTGTAGTGAAACTGAAAACCTGCTGGCATGGGTAAGCCTGGCATTGTGAGATGAGATGCTTGTACTGTCTTTTTCCATATGTTGCATCACCTCTGGCTCAATTTTCATTAGTTTTTCCTCTTAATGTGTTTCACAACATTAAATATAACATTAAGCCACAGTAATACGGTAATGCTGTATGACAATAAATTTCAATTAGCACTACTGTAACAGTCACTTAATACATCAGATTTCCCTTCTTGCATTGCGTTTTCCTCCTTTCTTCCTCTCCACCACTCCCATGTGTTTGAAATGCTTGAAAAGTATGACAGGAGTGGTGAAGTTATGAGCTATAATAATAATACATTTTATCTATATAGCGCTTTACATGGTAGTCAAATATGCTTTACATTAAGCACATTAAAAACAGATGAAGCAATAATACCAACACATTAAACAAGCATATTAAAAGCAATTGCAACAATAAAACCAGTTACTAACAGTAGATAATATGTAAGACTTTTGTCGCTGGACGGCTAATCTGAAGAGGTGTGTTTTGATAAGTGATGATGAGCTATTATCTTGTAATAATATACAGAACATATGAGGTGGCTGTATTCACAGGAAGGAGCATGTGAGGTAGGTGTTTGCACTTTGTATGTAAGGACAGCAATTTTGTTTTCAAAGGTAAGAATTTTTAACGTGAGTGTAGCTTTTTGCATAAAGAGCTTTACATATCAAGCTAAGCCAGAGCAATCGTAAAATCCTGTAATACTCATGTAGCCGGCCTAATCCCACCCCTCGTCTTACTCTACCTCTTTTTCTGCAGGTAACAAGTGGCTTCGAGCTCTACCTCTGCTTCAGTCCGCTGGGGACCAAGGCCTTGGCCGTCTCTGCTGTCAACAAACTGCTGAAGTGGATCAGGAAGGAGGAGGATCGCCTCTTCATCCTGAGTCCTCTCACATACTGAGCCCTCGCTGCCGGCTGAAACTCCTGAAACCAACATTGACGGCCTGGTGCTAACAACTGCTGCGGATGATGCAGTCGTCAGTTCAGTGTTCACGAATGATTGTCAGAGCTATGCTTTTTATTTTTTATTATATTTTATTTTTTTTGCTTCCAGGTTCCTCTGATCTAATTCTCAGATGTATAATGAAGTAGATTGTGCAATGACGATAACTTAAAGATGTGTTTTATCTGGCTAGAGTTTTTATTAGTTCAATTTGAGTAACAACAGATGGTAGCGGCATCTTCAACGATACAATAACAACATGCACTATGGTGTTTGTATGCTGTCGTTTTAACTTTAACTGACCTATAAATGCCTCTCAGAATATGAAAGATGCTGTCTTTGTTTTATAAATCCTTTCTGCTCTGTTCTTCAAAATCAAGAATAAAATTGGAATTAAAAAAACTGGAATTTTCTGAGGGACCTGCAGTACAATGTGATCACTTGTTAAAAGGTATACTGTCAAAATATGGGATAACAACATTCCTGTTGTGTTAATAAGTCAACCAATCGTAATTTAAAATCTATGCACATTTCTTAACGAAAAAGGCACTCCTTAGAGAAATATGTTCATGAGTATGTAAACTGCTGTCATTTTTCTGTGTTGATCAAAATTTCAGTAACTTGATCTTCCAGTTACCATTAGAAGCTTCTCTAGCTTACCATATTATGTATATTAATTAAGAAAAGTATTGAATCATATCTGCTTGTGTCTAATCATCAAGGTTCACTGTACTTCATGGGATCCTGCTTTGCTTTAAGGAATCCAACGTTGGAACATCTGTCTCCGCTAAATCATGCCTTAACTAATGGTTATTGTACAAAGCCAATATAAGGTGCAGATTTAGGGCTGCTGCACAATTCTTGAATTATTAGATATAAATAAATATATGGCTGGTGATAAAACAGATTACGTGTCTTGCTTGGCTCTAACCATGGTGTTCACTTATTAGTAATGGCATAAGGGTGGAAAGATGTACTCATCTCTTAGCTCATATCATACAAGTAACTATAAAAAATTGTGTTACAAGTCAAATTCATTCAAGATTTTCACTTAATTATAAGTATTAACATGTAAAATAACTTGTTGGGTTGAATGGTCTCTTTCAGAGTTATTTTGTATTTTATAGTCTTGGAATATTATTACTGATGCTTTACAATGTAGTAGCAGAATTTTAATGTTACAGCTGGTGGAGATGGCGCACATTCTGACTACTTTATAACCTGTTGGATAGTTTAATCTGTAGCACAGTATTCATATTTTTCAAATTGATTATATGATTTGTTTGTAAAAGTAACTAGTAACGCCAGCTGTCAGATACATGTAATCAAAAGTTTCCTCTGGTATGTAGTGAAGTAGAAGTAAGAAGCAGAAAATTGAAATTCTCACGTGTACCTCATAGTTGTACAATAGTACATGAGTACAGTATTTAAGTAAATTTACTTATTTCCACCACTGAAATAAGTAAATTTACTGATAGTTATAATACAATTATAATACTAGTTAAATTAAATAGGCTACAAGTACATTTTTTATTATTTACTTTACTGTTATCATATGTTATCATATTAGATGAGATAAGATAAACCTTTATTGTCACTGCACAAAGGGGGGGGGGGTTAAATGGACAGCAGCTAATCCAGAATTGGTTGCCAGACAGATAGTGTCAGTCTGAGGCTACTGGAAAGGGGAGGGGCGAGCTGGAGCACCACTGAGGTAAAGAGGACCGATGTTAAATCCGAAAACCAACATACTTTACATGTCATAGCCATAGACTGTATTAAAGTCAATGGTCCCAGCGCTTTGTGAGCAGGTTACCACACACAAAAAAAATCCAAACAATCTATGGTATAATCTTGAATCTACCCGAGCAAAGATCAAGCATCCCTGCGCTATTCTAAAGCTAAGGACACAACCTGGGTGTGGCTGCTTCCCCGAACCTGCACAGGTAAGCTTTTCTGAACATTCACAGCTGTAAGTAGGCTACCCTGAGATATTTATTTATTTATTTTTTTTCTAACTGCTAAATGTCCCTTTAGGCGATTGTTCAGATAATCATAGCAAATATGCAGCCACTGCAGGTAAATTATTTCACGAAGCGTGTTAAATTCATTGCCACTTAAGTAAGTAGGCCTAGTGTTTTAATAAGAATTGTAAAATAGGCTGGGGTGTTGGAACTGTAGCATGTTATTATGTGTGTGTGTGTGTGTGTGTGTGTGTGTGTGTGTGATGATGAGTGGAAAAGGTGTGTTGAAGGCTTCATGAGAACAGATCGCGACGGGGAAACAGCTCCATACACCTGTTTCATTTACTACTAGTATAATTTGAGAGTGATATTATGAAATATTACAATTTACACTTGACACTGGATTAATTATAAGTACAGTATGTGTTAAAGACCGTATAGTGCCAGCCTTTATACACTTAGAGCTCACAGAGTTGTGTGCAGCTCTAAATACCATTTTGCCTTAGGCATGATTTCCGATTGTGATGATAAGAAAACAGGACAGGAGAAAAGATTAAAAAAAATGCATAGGCCTACTATCAAACACATGAAACAGGGATATGAACATCCTTTTAGCGGCATAATTGATTTGGTTACCATATTAACTTGACCATCGGAATAATCTTACATTGTTTTTGAAGAATAAACTCAAACAAATCATCCTTTTATGAACATTTCAAAATAAAGAAGATGCCGAGCGATTGTCTCCCCAGACTGTTGGACCTTTGGTGGTTCTGTACTGGTTCAGGATGCTGATTTCCTGCCACTGAATCAATACACGCGTGGGGTTCAGTACTCAGTATGTTTTGACCATTGATTGTTTGCAAAGCAGATTGCCTCTTCAAATCCCTGGTGATGAATGAAAATCTTTTTACTCTAATTAACTGCCACCAGGCATTGAGAGAAAAAGTTGTCACACTGATAGCAAAAAATGCCTTTTATTAGAGGAACTTTTTTTTGAGAGAAAACTTTTCATTATTTCAAAAAATAATAATATTTGAGACTAAAAAAAGTTTCAATATAATTTTGAAATTTAAAAAAAAAACCGCCCTCAAAATACTTTTTTTTAAACTCTCAAATATATATTTTTTGCTATCAGTGTGAAAAAGAATTCTCTCAATTTGTTTCTTTATTACATGGGAGAAAATAAATGATCTGAGAGAAAAAAGTCTTTGCTCTCGATGCAATTTTTTGTTCCTCGAAACACTTTTTCGAAACACTGTAAATATTAAACAGTCTATGGTTCCAACAGGTGACGGTACATCAGCGAGGACAGCAGTGTGTCCAAGCTGCTGGCAGATATAAACATGTTGGGAATTCATCTTTAGGCTTGCTACACGTAATATCACTGCATTTTATCAGCCGTGGAGAGTAACTATGACTGTAGTGGAACGGCTTCAAATAACAACCAAAAACGCTTGTCTTTTACTGTGACCATTTACTGTTCAATTGCAACTGTTGTTGCAGTTTTACAAACAAGAAAGTGAACAACTTAAGTTTGATAAACATGTTTTGCATCTAGCGTCTCATGTTCACCTCAAAGCTTGCAAGAGTACTACACAAAAGACAATATTGTGTACTCCAATATATAGTTATAATATTGTAATATGACTAATAACTCTCAAATGACAGTAACTTGTAATCTATAATGTATTACACTTTGGAAGTAACTTGCCCAACACTGCCCTCACTGTAGTCTCACAGCTCATTGTTGTAAGTAAATGATAGTAAAGAAACTTTGCATTGTATATTTGAAAATGAAAATAGGTAATTTCATTATGACATTAAGGCATGGTTTAATACAATGATATTTAATAATATATTTTTTAATTTATTAACATTTTATAATGTTTCTTCAAACCTCGTTTGATATTGTCTGAAAAACAGAACCAATGGAGGTGGTGTTCTCACTAGTGAAAGGGACTAGAGGGACTTGCAGTCAGACGCTGATATAGCCTTTATGCTGGCTGGCCTGTAAATAGCACTATAGTACAATGAATGGAAACTCAATTTCAACCCTTTGCTTTATTAACCATGAACATGTAGAAAGACAATCAGTTTCATTACTATGTATACCCATGTCCTCTCACCTAAACCTCAGTTTCACATGGAGCTGCAAATGTTAAAATGTAACACAACTGTACTGGGATTCTATGAATTATTGATGTAAGAACACCATACTTGACTTGGAGCCTTACTGTACCAATGCTCATAGCAAGAATAAGGGCTTTTTTCTTGAAGTAATTTTGGTCAAAATTGAGTTTCTCTGCAGCTAAATAAAACAATCAGAGTTGATGAAATTCTTAAGCACGAGCAGACGAGCCGTTTCTTCTTCACCTGGGGCTTAAAAAGGCACGTGGTCTCATGACCATCAGTCCGTGGTTTTATGACCATCAGTCCGAGCACAGCTTTCCCCCTGAAAGGCACGTAGTGGTTGTGACAGGAATGCAAAGTAGAGAGGCCAGGGTTCTTGAATACAGCCTTACAGCGATGTGTCTAGTTAATGATCCACCTAACAATGTCTGCTTAGAATGAAGACAAGGCTCAGAATTTGAAACATTTGTTTGGTTATTGTTTGGAGACAGATGAAGATGAGCCACGGAAAAAAAAATACTAAATTTTCGTTAATACATTCGGTGCATTATCTTGTTACATCCTGAGTAAAAGAACATAACTCATAATGGGAGAAGAACAGATGGGATCTTAGATTAACCAGAGTACACATGACCAGACAGATATAAATAACTTGCGCTGGAAGTCACAATGAATATAGTTGTATCCACTGTCTACAATACTGAGCACTAGCAACACAGCTCTTTGTTTGATTATGTAAACATTTCCTCTCAGTGTTTGTGGTGAGTCAGAGGAATCTTTTATCTTTATAACCACTTTTATCATCATCTGGCTCATTCAAGATGATTGTTTAGATTGTCACCTCAGATCTGTCAGGATTATAATAAAGCAGACAGACACTGATGATCACTTTCATCAGTACAAATAATGCACACTCCTACATAGCACCATTGCCACAGAACAATATTCTTGCTGTGGCAACTGTTAAGGTCAAGGTCAAGGTCAAAGTTTATTTCTATAGCACATTTACAAACAATCGCTACTGCCCCAAAGTGCTGCACAAATATAGATAAATATAACGAAATAGGAAAAGCATAATAAATAACCGGAAAAACACAACAAAAAGACAGACAACAGTTAAAAACTGTTGATCATTTTATAGTGTTGAAGATAGAGTAAGGGTAAAAGAGTGTGTGTGAATATGTGTATGATGCCGATATGTGTATGCAAATTGTTTGTGTCCATTTACCTTGAAAAAAAGCTACTGGACTGGACCATAAGAATGGGATCAAAATTTTTGTCTAACTTTGTCTAACAAAAAATAAAATAATAGTTTCTTTTAGGAATTTTTTATTCAAACAATTTTTAGGGTCAAGAATACATTTTGTATGCTGTGGTTTCAGCCATTATTGTGCTGTAGGAAATTATTGAATTCCTTTCTCTATTCTCCTAATTCAGGTATCAGTGGTTGGTGTCAAGGATGTTTTTGTGCCGACATCAGAGTTGGAGGTAACCCCACGTTGTCGGTGCTGTAGCCCCTCGTGCACCCCGGAGTGGAGATGGTCCACTGTACCACAAAGTGGGGGACATGTATCTGTGTCCAGACTCTACTGGCCTTTGCCTTGGCCAACTGTCCCTCACTTGCCCCCAGCCCTGTCAACTTCTCTGTTGTTTACACCATGCCCTTTTTCCAGGCCCGGGGCCCCATTCAGAACATAGTCAACAACTCGCTTTACCAGGAGGTGTATGTTGCCTCTCAGAATGTGATCGAAACTGTCAACAGAAGCTTGGAGAAGGTGTGGGAGCTTCGCACTGGGCCGGTGGGAAGCCCAGAGTGTCAGATATGCGATTTGTGCGACATTGACAAGGATCCTGACTTCCTGGAGGACACAAACAATCAGGTCTTACTGTTAGATACCCTCTTTATGTATTTATACTCTTGTGGAAGTTCTCAGTATGGTGTGTGCTATTTCCACCAACTTAACTCAAATGGACAGTCGCCCTCCCTTTCTAAGTGTTTGTTCAGAAAGGCTTCAAACTCTGCTGCCTACTGTCCCGACTGTGTGGCTAGCCCTCTTGGTACTAAAGTCACCATGGTCGAAGAGGGTCAGACTGTCTACTTCTTTGTTGCCTCCACAGTCAATGACAGTGTGACCCAGCGTTTTGGAAGGAAGTCCATATCAGTACGTCGACCACTAGCCACAGAAGATGGTTTCTACAGTGATGTCCGTGGCCTGACTGTCCTTCCAGGCTTGAGGAGGACATACCATATTGAATATGTCTACAGCTTTTTCACTCAGGAGTTTGTCTACTTCCTTTCAGTTCAAAGAGAGAGCCCAGATCAGGACTCATCTCCGTTTCAGACTCGCTTAGGCCGTCTCCCACGGAATGAATGGGAGATGAAGAGGTATCGTGAGGTGATCCTGGAGTGTCGCTTTGAACCAAAACGGCGGAGGAGGAACGTAGCCAGTGAGCCCTATAAGGATGTGGTGTACAATGTGGTTCAGGCAGCTCATTTTGGCAAGGCAGGCAGGGAGCTGGCAGAGGAGTTAGGGGCGGAGGAGAAGGATGACATCCTGTATGGGGTTTTTGCTGTTACTGATGACAACGGGGTCACGGAGCACGACTCGGCCCTGTGCGCTTTCCCAATGGACAACGTGAACAAAGCAATCGTAGACGGGGTGGATGACTGCTGCGAGTCTGGACCAGAGCAGCTCTCCAGAGGGCTTTGCCATTTTCAGCCCTGTGAGAGCTGTCCATGAGGTGAGCCCATCAGTCCACTAACACAACAATTCCAGGTGATTAATATGATCTCAGAGTTCCTGTTTTATTTTCTTTAAGATATATTTTTAAAGAGACAGACAAGTGAAGAACAAAGGTAAATTCAGTTGTGTGTGTCTGATTCACTATGTAGAGTAAAACTGCACGATATAAGGAAAATATGCAATAACGTTATTGAATATCGCAATAACAATATTATTTGTGATTAATAAACACCTCTAAGAGCTGTTGCTATTGGGTTAAGGGAAAACCTGATGCAGTCAACACCACCTGTGACACCAAAATCCACAAGCAGATAGCATAGACTAGCTCCTCTCCCTTCTCACACTATAGCCGACAAGTTTTTGGATGTAACAAAATGATGTTGTTTGCTTAAAAACCTTATAGGCTATCTCCATGACTGGCCTGCTTGTCGTGAGGACCTGCTGCATGGATTCGGAAGGTGCTCCATAATTATGGCATAACACATCTAATAGCGCATCACATATTGTTAAGTGCAGATAAGACCAAGTGAATCATGGAGACACATCGTGCAATAGAAGTGGATGAAAAAAGGCACAGAGATACCTATGACACCGTTTAACAGATGTCAGCCACTGTCATACCTCTGAGAAGGGCTGTGGGTGCTGATAACGCTCTCTTTGGCGTTTATGCCACTCCCTTTACACTAAAAACATGGGTGGTAACCTCACACAGCCGGTGAGACAGCCGTTGTCTCAAAAGAGCCTCGTGAGTGTTACATAGTGGATGAACAGCTGCTCCGCCTGATGTCTGCCGTTCGCAAAAACATATTGAGATAACTCGCACACTGGGTTGACTCGGTGAGACGCTATTCCGCTTCTGTGTTACGAGGCGGAAGGAAGAAACCATCAAGGAAAAAATTCTCGGCCAAGAATAGTTTGTTTTGACAGTCGGCATGAATGAAGGATTTGGCTGTAAAGTAGCTGTGCTCCTGTCATCTTTAATAGAAATGCAGGACATGGAGACCGACAGCGTGCATAAGTCATTCACTCTCCTGGCTAGTGCCACTAGAATGGCCGCCAGGTTCTCTTCCTGAATGCGAGTCAGGAGACGAGGAGCCAGGGGGACAGGGGGAAAAGCAAGTCTTGCTCCTTCATGGAGAACCACATTATGCACTGTGCATACTCTGATCTGATCCTCTTCCGCCCTCCCAATCTGTTCCACAGCATCTGAACAAGTGTGGGTTCTAATTTCTGCTTGTTGTGAGAGGGTTACATGTGAACCCCCAACAATAGAGCATGGGGGGTTTCCACTAGGCCAGGTTTGACTGTAGAGAGGAAGATATGGTCAGCATGCGCCTCTTGTACCGTGATGTGTCAAGGCGCAGGTGGCCGATTAGATTGTCTAACAATATCATGATCCCCTTAAGCCCGTAATGGTTTGCAACATTAGCAACCACTAGTCCTAGCCATCTTAGCTGCAAAAAGCTTTATAACATACTATTTCGTAAGCAACAACAACTCCACAAGTCATCTGAAGCGACTGAGTGTGCAGAGAGACAAGAGCCAAGACAGGTTACAGGAACTTTCCGACCCTGACCACTCAGAGCCAGAAGCATCGCAGACCATGGGATTCACTCAAGAACCCACGAGTCCTCGACGACTTGTAAGACCCACCCAACATTTGAACTGTTAAGGTAGTGTCACGTTTTCTGTATTCCTTGTGTTCTTGTTATTTCCTGATTCCCTGTGTTTTTGACCATTGCCTGTTTTTGGACTTCTCCTTCTGCTTGACGTTTTGGATACTGTTACCCGTGAGTTGGATTTTGACCATTGCCTGTTTTCCTGGATTTCTCTTTGCATACCGACTATTGGACACTGTTGCTTTTGTTTATTAGCTTTGCTAATAAAACCATTGAACTTCACTACTTTAGTTGGGCATTGTGGGTCCATCTCTCTGTGAGCATGACAGGTAGAGTCTTGACTCTTGTAGAGTCATTGAACTCATCAGAAAGTTCCTTTTTCATTGGTCATGGTTTGGCCCGACCCCTATGCTTTAGCTACGCCCCCTTTTACAGCTAATGAACTGAATTACTTAGAGTCTTGTGTGAGATATCATTGAACTCAGCAGAGAGTTACCTTTTCATTGGTGATGATTTGCGGTGTCTGAGAGCTACGCAAATGCACGGTCGCAAGGAGTAGCACCAGCCAGTAACCCCGACGCGTGCAAAGGAGGGAGGGCCGGTCCAACGCTGCTTGCAGCTTTTGATTTGTTAGATTCCCAGTGTACGGAAATTTAGAAGAGGTTCAAATAAACATTTTTATGGAGTTAATTTGGAATGTTCTCTTTTGCATAAGCTTTCTTCTATTTGTCTTCAGAGGAACACTTTCTACTTGACCCGTGAACTTTTGAGGCTTTTCTGTTGTGTTGACATTGGCTGCTTGTCTGAATGTTGAGTAACTTGCCAGCGTGATTGTCCAAAAATCTGAGATCCTGGTTCTTCCATTTCTCATCAAATCAAAAGACCTTTTGTGCCAACAAAGTCATCTGTACTTTACAAATGCTGTGCTTTTCTGCTTTTAAGTACATCATCAATTTATTTAGACATTGAAGGTTCATTAGATTGAATGTTTTTCAATATGAGTATGCATTTCTGATAATCACAGCCAACTGTTGACCTTTCGGCTCTTATTGAAATATGAAAACGTGTTTTAGTTTGGCATAGTATATGCCAATATAACATATATGTTCTTGTTTACACTTTTTCCTCAATGTAATTTTAAGTGTGTTAATCCTGGGAAGTATCTCCACATTTGCAGTATGTGTCCTAAAATATTATCCTAAATGTTTTTTTTTATTTTTGTCAGTGGTATTTAAGGTTTAGGATTCAGGAAACTGACTTCTAAACAATTTTTTTCATGCTTATCTTGGGTCTAGCAAATGACTTCAGTCAATAGCAATGTTGTTTGTGTGGATAGCGTAAACAACTGCTAAAGTAAGTCGTTCAAAACCTTTCTTTTTAGTAAACTCTGTGTGCACAAACAATGTTCTCAGTGCTTGAATTCATGTGTAGAGCCCCTGGTGATACTTTGAGCAAAGTGTCATGTTGTGTTGAGCCTTCTTTGTGTTTTAAAAATGTTGATTGTGATGCTATCATAGTAGTGCCCCTTGCTCTCCTGTTTGACCGAAAACGAGAATACGGTAAATCTTAAATGAGGCGTTTCTGTCCCAATTATGCTTTTAAACGAAAGTTTGACTTTTGGGTACATTCACAAAAAGACCCTAGGTTGCTTTTTGGCAAGAGTTACGCTTTAATGTTGAGGATGTTATCATCTCTATTGTCTCATTTTCATGTCCTCTGCTACCTGTGGTCTTTGTACTAGAGCATGGAGAACAACGCCACATGCAGAGACCATCCTACTATGGTGTCAAAGCCCTACTACAGAGTAGACCTCTTCAACAGGCAGATGACAGATGTTCTGCTCACAGCTTTGCTGGTCACAACTATAGAGAACAAGACCGTAGCCCATATTGGCACCTCTACTGGACGCCTGCTGCAGGTATACAGCGTGATTTGAATCAGCTATTTTTGGTATTTATCTTCATTCTTACCATTGTATATGATCCATTACTAATAATCCTATTTTGTGTCTGTGTGTTTGGCAGCTTGTATTGACAAGATCCAGCCCTATTATCTTTGCCAATTACTCTTTGGTAGAGAATCAGAGGGTCTCGTCGATTGCCGCTGTTTACTCATCAGAGTTTCTTCTCTTTGTGGTTGGAGACAAGGTAAGAGTGCAGTCACATGAAATACAAGTAAATATAAACATGTACAATGGCTATGTGGATATTACTGTCATCTGATGGCAGGAGGCTCTTGGGGTGAACTTTCCTCCCACAGACCAAAGACGTGCAGCACAGGTTAGATTTAAATTACAAATTACTTTGTGTTATTTAGATTGATTTATTGGACAGTTCTGCACCAGGAGCTGTCTATGTGACCATCTTGTGCTGAATAAGGCTTGTCAGAGAAATTCGTAAAGTATTCACAAAAATTACAGTCAATGTTTTGATGAATCAAATCTCTTTACCTCATGCAGCATTGAAAGAAAACCTAAACATGGGGTTCTCTCTAGAGCCTTATATACCATGAAGTAGATAAAAAACCACAGTTGCACACTCAGAGAGCAAAGACCTCTGCCAATCGGATCTTACAATGTTAATGGAGTTGTGGTGTCTGAGCAGTGCTGGATGATGTGTTGACAGAAATCCGCTTGACACTGTTTCTTGATTATTAAAAGGTTTATTACATCAAATAATTCAGCATCAATACGAGCTCTGCAGAAGCTAGGAGAGTGTCTCTGCCAATATAACACTCTGGCTCCCAGATTCTTCATCATGGTTTATATAGGGTTTCTGCTTATACAACATGTAAAAAAATGTGGGGTAGGGGCCCCACAGCTAGCGTGTCAATCATAGAACCCTGGGGACCTCTTCCAGAGGTCCCCTTTCCACATCTGGTTCAACTTTGAGGCCCCTTCCACTAGGATGAGCAACCTTTAGACCTTAGGATAACAACCACCTTTAGATTTAATGGCTGCTTTCCAACATCTAGTTTGACTTTGGTGGTGTTAAGATACTTCACAGTGTAAATTATCCCTGTCGGTAACTCATTTTTGTGATTATTCCGACATCACACATGAATGCCACACAAACACCCTATCTTGCAATGTGAACGAAAGTGAAAAATAATTTGTATATCTGCTCCGCCCCACACTCTTCCTTGGCCCCTGCAACACCCTTCCACCAAGTTTCATTATAATTGGGCCTGTTGTTTTTTTGTGATCCTGTTGAAACCAACTATAAACAAATAGACAAACCAAACCGAAAACATAACCTCGTTGGCGGAGGTAATGAAGCAGCTCAAGGCCATAAGATTGAATATGTGACCTTCTAAAATAGTTTTCTCTCTGTTTCAGATGATCCAGGTGCCCCAGAGAGGGCCAGGCTGTCAACACTTCCTGACTTGTGCCATGTGTCTCACAGCCCCAAAGTTCATGGGATGTGGCTGGTGCTCTGGAGTGTGCTCCTGGGAGAGTGAGTGTAACAGACGCTGGAGGAACGAGTCCTGCCCACCAGGGATCACTGGGGTGAGGTTTGTTCTGTATTCCAGGATACAAACAGTTCTATGAGCAACTAATAAAAAACATTTCATTTCAAGGTGGCACTATATATTTTGCTTTATTGACGCAGTTCTTTCCACGGACTGCACCTCCTGATGGTCAAACAGAGCTAACAGTGTGTGGGTGGGAGTTCCAGTCCCCCTTAAGACCTGCTATCACTTCCAGAACCCACCAGGTCAGACTGGGGCAGACTGCTTGCACTGTTCTTCCAGTCAAAAGCAACAACACACAGTAAGTATCCATACAGGCCGTGCTCTGGCTCCAAGTACAATCTATTATAGTAATGTTGTGGAAAATGTACCCTTAGGAATTTCTTGTAAAAATAAAAAGCTTGTAATTTTTTACCCGGAAACCTTTTGAGAAAGTAAGAAAACAGTGCATAACTTTGCTGGTCTGTAATGGCTACTCCTTGATATCAAACTTTACAATGTCTGAACATCATTACAACATAATTAGTCTAAACTTTGAGGGACTGATACCAAATTTTGACATGCTCTATTATACTTTGTTACTGATATGTTGAATATGAAAATGATACACAAGGCCACATAACCAATACGTGTAACATGTCTACAACTACACTATGGGCTCTGTAAGGCTGTGCTGATACGCCCAGCATGCTAACATTCTTATAATAACAATGCTAACATGCTGATGTTTATCAGGTCATTTTTATCATGTTCACCATCTTGTGTTAGCATACTAACATTTGCTAATTAGCACTAAACACAAAGTACAGCTGAGGCTGATGAGAATGTCATTCTTCTTTAAAGCAACACTTGATAACTTTTTATAACTTAAAATAATGTTTCCAAAATCGTTGCAATGGTGCATCAACTCATAACAGGGTAAACAGGGTTTCTGCATTTGCTTTGCGGCTCTCTACCGGCTATAACCACACTATGCAAGTTTGCCAGATCAGGTAGCGGATCTGTAGTTCCAATGAGACATAATGGTACATTTCCACTTCCAACCTGTAGGGGGACCGAAGCGGGAAAATAATCTAGTGTTGCTTTAATAGATTCACCAACAAACTAATTCTATAAAGACATTCATAGGAGTCAGTGCATTGATTTACATTGAAAGCTGTATTTTAGCAGTAAAGCTAACATGTTAAAACAACACAAACTTTGTTTTTGCTGATATACTGAGTGTGTTTTGTGCTGCTGCTCTTCAGCTTTGTGTGTAGGATTCGCTCTGGGGCCACTGAGCTGTCCAAACCGGTTAATATTACAGTGGAGGTGCATGAGGGCAAGGTGGAGGGACGCTACTCTATTGATGGGAAAGCAGAAATGCCAGGATTCACATTTGTGGTAATCTTTGCTGTTATCATCTACGGATATCCTCATTACAACATACAAGCTATAAACAACTTTACTAAGCTATTTAATCTGGGGAGCCACTTTTTAAACATGTTTGTTTACCAAAATACTTTAATAAACTGTCCCCTCAGATTCCCAACATCACAGAAATCCAGCCCAACTACGGGCCACGTGTTGGCGGCACACTCATCACAGTGACTGGTCTTCACTTGGATGCTGGGAAGACCAGGAAAGTCACTCTCAATGACGTGCCCTGTCCGATAAAGAGGTCTGGAACCACATCTCTCCCTATCTGATTTTATCACACTAACCTTAAACTGTGCGAAGAATAGTTAATATTATATAATTGCGAAACTACAGGCTAACTCCTAGACAGGTCTCAGACTGACTCAGAACTGAACTATTTTCTCTA
Organism: Etheostoma perlongum; assembly: GCA_026937815.1. Classification (NCBI taxonomy): domain Eukaryota; kingdom Metazoa; phylum Chordata; class Actinopteri; order Perciformes; family Percidae; genus Etheostoma; species Etheostoma perlongum. The sequence goes on from CM049374.1 coordinate 10,065,001, forward strand.
GAGAGGTTTATTTTTAAACATGAATAATGTATAAAAGCTTTAAAAGCGTTCTGATCTACAACAGTTGACCTGTTACGGCACGTCATTTATACATCTCGGTCTCCCTACAGAGTCACAAAGCCCAAAGGCAATGTGTCCTCCATCATCTGTCTGTCCCAGCCCATCTCAGAGGTGAGGGACGTTCCTCTGAGTGTTTTCATTGACAAGTCTCCAGTCCTCACCACAAAGGTGTTTTACTACAAAGAAAACCCAATGATTACAGCTGTTCTGCCTGACTGCAGCTTTGACAGGTAAACCAATGAAACCTTCAACTTTTCTCCAATTTTTTTCTCATCTTTTTTCTTTGGACCAATTCAGTTGTAATATGAAATAATCTTATTTCTCACATTTGTCTGAATTTTAGGGGGTCAAAGATTGTCATTGGAGGAGAGAACCTGGATTCTGTTTACCGCACCATCATCCGTTTTAAACCCAATGAGAGCCATTTGAAACCTGTGACAAGGGTACAGTGTTCATCATTATGTACAGTAGACACATCTACATTCATAGAATGGTCAAAGTCATATGCTTACATTATACTGTGTGAGCCTACCATTAAAGTATGAGTACACTGTTTTGTTTCAGGAGTGCATAGGCAAGTCCTTGCCCACAAGGATGGAGTGTATCTCTCCTGTGTTTCCCAGGGATGAGACTGAGGAAGGAGAGCTTTCTTTTGACATGGACGGAGCGTTGGGACTTTGGAACAAAGAGTTCTCTTACCACCCCTACGGCGAGCCCATACCTTTTGAAACCGATGGACATGTGCTGAATTTGTACCCTGGGTTTGACGAAGTGTCACTACATGTAAGAGATAGCGCTAAGGATATTTGGTTGTGAATTAATGACAACTATATGTGGATTTGTAATATTTGTATAAGTCATTTTGTCTCATGTCTTGATTTGACCTCTCTGTACACAGCATCAAAAGCTGAATCTGGTGAGCTCCTGTATGACCATCATTATGACGGTGGCAGGCGTTGATTGTGATGCCAAAGTCTTGGATAATGAGATTACCTGCAGGATCCCCAAAAACATGACCATCACCAGTGAGGGATTGCCAGTGAAGGTATATCCGGCTGGAGGTTTAGTTGATGACTAACTGACTGATTTACCTGGATCCAGCAAGCATAGGTCCCACATGTGCCTGTTCAGGGATCACCAACCATTTATTGTATATTGTGCATGCACACTGTCAAGCAACTATCAGATAGGATATGTAAAATTATGCCAAAAGAAAAAAAGCTTTAAATATTTCTAGTTAAGATAATTAAATTCAAACTAATTAATTTTAATTAAGTGCACATTTTTAATTTTCTATACACAAAATTCTGAAATTCTGACACATTAGCATGTCTGCATGCTGACATGTAGCTAGGTAGTTTATTATAGCATTCAAAATTGTAAAAGCTAAAGGTACAACTAGAGTCTGACCGAAATGGGATTTTTTTGCCTGGACCCCAAGTTGAGCACTCCTTTTGCACACGGGGTTAAATTAATTCAACTATGTCAAGTTGTCATGTCCTCCAGGTGAAAATGTCAAAGAGGGGTACAGGCCCTTCTTATTATACATCCATGGTACAGACAGCTGCTGAAGAATTGTCATTAGCGTCATGTAAGCTATTTTATTAAATTTGAAGATAGTAAAATATAACATACAACAGCGCGGTGCGTTTTACGTCTTTTGCACATGTGGATCAGATAACTGGATAACCGGACAGACTTACAAAAGATTACTGCCTTCAAAGTATGATGATGGTATTCATTGTGTATGATGATATCTGCTCTTTAGATCTCCATCAACGGGCAGGTCCACAACGTTGGTACAGTGGTGAGGGTCAGCAACCACTACATGGTGGGCGTTGTTCTAGGGATCCTGGCGGCTCTGGTGGCTGGGGCGGTGCTGGCCTTCGTTGTTATGAAACACTTAAGGAAGACAAAGAAAGGTGGGCGCCTCTCTGTTATGTGGACTTTGGTCAGAAATTTTGTACAACAGCTACCGGTTGTGGGTGGGTGAATTACACAAGTCTTTTAACTAGAACATCCCTGATGTTACATATGATGTACATGTGTTCTTCTTCTGGGGTTGATGATTAAAAAGTATTGTGAAATGTTTTTCAGCCTCCATGGTAGAGACCGGTTTGACCCACAGTGCTAACCGCTCTGGTACAAATAATGTGGATTTGACTCCCATTGGGGACTACAGGAGAGGTGACCCTCTTGCTAAGCACGTATTATACTGCACTGTAATACTGTATGGCTAGATTGCTTCTTGACACATACCTTCATTGGTATCACTTATTAAACTTCTCTCTCTGGACCATTACCAGTAGTATCCTTAAGTCCTTCTACTCCGCTGGTGGGGTCGATGGTTTTCCCCAGACTGAGCTTCGCTGCAGGCAGCATAGATCCTACCCTCACACCCCTCATGCCTTCAGAGAAGATCTCCATCACCAGTTTTAGGCCAGAGCTGCTTGAGGAGGTGAAGGATGTTCTTATTCCTGCTGAGATGCTTATTGTGCAACACCACCGGATCATAGGGAAGGGTAAGGAACTTCCATTGCCTCTATCTAAAACAAAAAAAAACATGTTATGAACCCTGGTGTAAGCTGTCTCCTGTTTGGAAGAAACAGCAATAGTCCTGTGTGATTCCCCCCACCCACCCGTAGGTCATTTTGGCACTGTTTATCATGGCTACTTCACAGACCACAACAACAGAGAAATCCACTGTGCTGTCAAGTCTTTGAATAGTGAGTAACATCTATATATCTTTATCAACAGTATTTATCTTTAAAAGCAGCTTTTCAAAATTGTGATTTAAGTGTCTTTCTTCCATTACATTTGTGTTTGTGTGTGTGTCATCAGGAATAACAGATGTCGAAGAGGTGGAGCAGTTTCTAAAGGAAGGTATTATAATGAAGGGTTTCCACCACAGTAATGTGCTGTCTCTGCTGGGCATCCTCCTGCCACAGGAAGGGCTCCCTCTAGTGGTGCTACCGTACATGAAACATGGGGACCTGCGGCACTTCATACGCTGCGAGAAGAGGGTGTGACAGCTAAACTAAAACAGCAAATTATTCATCAGATTTGTGTGCAAACATCTGTTTACTGAGTAGTAAACTATGTACATTTCCAACTGTTTCAAATCAGTGTTTTTGTCATGCGTTTGTGGGATGTGTTTAGAACCCCACCGTTAAGGATCTGATTGGCTTCGGGCTGCAGGTTGCCAGGGGGATGGAGTATTTGGCTCAGAAAAAGTTTGTGCACAGAGATCTTGCAGGTCGCAACTGCATGTGAGTCAGCAATTTATTCACTGCCATGAGGCCTGAATTTCACTTTGATTTAGTGTACATCAATGTTTCATGGTACACATTCGGTTGAGCTTATTAATTACATCACAGTACTCAGTTATAATGTTTTCCAACAAAATTGTAATCTTACTTTTTCTGTTTTTAGGCTGGACGAGTCGTATACAGTCAAAGTGGCAGACTTTGGCATGGCCAGAGATGTATTTGATAAGGAGTATTATAGTGTTCAGGATCACAAGAAGGCGAAGCTGCCTGTCAAGTGGATGGCCATCGAGAGTCTGCAGACACAGAAATTCACCTCCAAGTCTGATGTGGTGAGCAAATGAAGAGCTACTTTAGTTTTGAGGGGCACTTGTCAATGTTTCTAGCAGTGTAAATCAATGTTTAATGCATTATGTGTTTGTCTTATAGGTAGATCAGGAAAAATAGCCGTATCTGACAGAGGAGTACAGTATTTATGTACAACAATGGTTTTTCCCTTTCAATGACAATTATCACTAAAACTTAAAATATGGAATTAGTCAAACTATCATCGACTGTCCTCTACATCAGTTGTTCCCAATCTGGGGTTCCCTGACCCCCTCTCCCCCAAGGGGTTGCAAAGTAAATTTGAGGGGTCATGAAATGATCAACAGCATAGGAAAAAAACTTACATTTAATGTTGCATGCATTTATATTTATTTTGTCTTAAGTTTTTTGTAATCTTTGATTTACTTTTCTTATCACCAACTGGATAATTTGACCTCTTACACTTTTAAAATGATTTCAATAAAACAAGGTTAAAAAAGGTTGAAATGGTCACAAACAGTAGACAACAGAAATTATGGAGGGTTGCATGGAGACATGACTTTGGGTCAAGGGGTCGGAACAAACCTAAACCTACCTCCTAAGGACCCATATTGTGTGTGTTCAAGGCTATGCAGTTTTCTTGCTTATGTCACAGAATAATACTAACCACGGTGGGTTAGTCACAATTTGCTCCATTAAATACCTTTTAAAAGAGGTTTTTAACCTTTTCTTAACAAGTGTGCATACTGATTGGGTGTTCAACTGTACTGGGACTTCATGTAACCTTTTCCTCTCTTGATGCAGTGGTCCTTTGGTGTGCTCATGTGGGAGATGCTGACCAGAGGAGCAAGCCCCTACCCAGAGGTGGACCCTTATGACATAACACATTACTTACTGAAGGGCAGGAGGCTTCCCCAGCCTCAGTACTGCCCTGACCCATTGTAAGTACTGTAGTAGGAGTAATATAATTATGTTTCTCACTGTTGAATAAGTCTAAAGAATAATTGTAAGTTAGTTGATGCTTAGTTGATGCTTAGTTTGCATACATTAATTGTAAAACTTCACAGAATTAAGGGTGGCTTTTGTATGAATACTAGTAATACTATGATAATAGTATACTAACATTGATTTACAACTACAAGACGGAAGAACAAAGTCCAAGTAGTAATAACAAGATTTTAGAATGGTCACTCAGTAGTACAAACCTTGTAAATTGTCCACTACTTGCTATTCCAACAGTTAAGCAATGCAGTTTAGGAGTTAATGTGTATGTCTACCAAACAACTCAAAGAACACTTCTTTTATTTTTTTTTTACAAATCCACATACACACACACACACACACACACACACACACAGTGGTCTGACTGTACAAGGAAAAGCCAACATGTTCATGATAAATCCATTGAACTTGAAGATTTTGCCTACCAACTTAAAGATTAATCGAGAATAAATCAACTATTCATACCCCTTGTCCTGAGGGCTCATGAAAAAGTTTTACCTAGGAACCCATATACACCAACATAGTCGTTAAAGAGATAGATAGATATCTTTATATTTGTGTTGTTGATGAAAGTTAGATGAGATAAGTAAAGTCTGTAAACAGGAGGAAACAGCTAACATGGCTATGACCAAAGGTAACAAAACCCACCTACCTATAGCTCACTAGTTAGCATGTTATATGTGAAAAGAACAATTTGTCATTTTACAGTGTCCGTGCAAGACTATTTCTTGGTTGGGATCAACGTCATGGTTTCCTGGTTGCCTGGCCTTCTGGAATTTTCAGGAATGTCTAAAATGATAAATAAATGTGAGATTAATTATAGTTCATTTTAATGCTAGCCAATAATATAGTGGACTGAGTTGGCCATTCCTTCCTTGCTCAGATTCAGACTCTGTCCATGTTTTTTACAGGTATAGCATAATGCTCCAGTGCTGGGACCCTGATCCAGAGTTGAGGCCCAGCTTTGCTACGTTGGTGTCGGCTGTCTTCACCATTCTGTCTAGCCTGGAGGGAGAACACTACATAAGTCTGAATGTCACCTATGTCAACCTGGACCAGCCACGGCCCTACCCTGCCCTCACAGAGTCTGCTGACGAATACAACTCCACAGATGTTGAAGAGTCAGGCTCAGTCTCTTCCTGATCCACTCCCCTTCTTCAGGTCTTAACAGTGTCTCTTACCAAAAAGCATCTGAAACAAAGACTGCCTACTGTTTTTTATGCATGAAAATGGTATAAGATTCTTTCAGCTGCCAAACCACCCCCTCGGCCAGCCATGTTTGAGGTCTGTCACTTTTGCAACAATAGCTAAGTGAAGTCTGAGCTTCCAAACTCTGTCATACATATTTCAACATATTTAATATACTTTTAGTTTCTGTGTTGTTTTTCTCTGCTAACAGATGTAACTGATGAGACATCTAATCAGCTTGCTAGCAAGAGAAAATAAAACAAGTCTTGTTAGCCTATCCATTAGAAGCTAATTGGCATTACAATACTAAATTAGGCTGCAGGTTAGCTAGCTAGCTAACAATGGTAAAACAAGACTTATAGGGATATGTTGTCTATAATGTTAATATGATACATGTTCATCTATAGTGGCTCCATTAATATTTGTTTCTTGTGTACTGAAGTAGCATATCACATGGCATGGTAAAGATATGTTCAAGTCAAATAATTGAAGAATGCTTTTCAATGTAATCGTGATATTTTTAACAAGCTATTGTTCTGGATTGCTCATCTAAAGTGTTACTGTGTAATTAACGTTACTTTGTTAAACAGACCGGACATAGGTTGCACCCCATGGCAATGAACTGCATGAAATGTTGGTCTTGATGAGCTGCAGCACTTGTTCATGGGCAAAGAAACCTACACTGTGCATTTACTACCACCTCAAAACTTATATCTTATATCTCTGCCGGAAAGTGAGAGTGCAACTCTGGCGTCACGCTGGCATTTTCTTGTGCTCCTTTCAGATGGTTCTATTTTAAAAATGTTTTAAAGATATGAAAGCTTTTTCGTTTCTTCTTTATGTCATTTGAATAGTTTATCTTTCACTACACACCTTGCTTCCTATCGGCACCCAAGTTAAACATTGTGCTGTTCATACAGCTCACACTTTGCCACAAAGTTCTGGGAAGGCTTTTACCTGTCCCTCTTCCGGTTCTCCTGGAGTTTAAATTCCCCCAATTCTTCTGTTGAAATATCAAAACCTGCCCACCCACTACATTTATTTAGAAATGACACATCAGCAGATGTGAATATATGTTTAGGTATGACATTCCCATATTTGCTTTTAATTCTTTTGCAGTGTAGTGATTGTTCTGTGTATTTTGGATCATACTTCTGTAACGCACAATGCTGACCAGCAATCTGACATCCCACTTTTTCTTGTATGTCTGACACAATGTCTTTGAGATAGTGTAATAAATTGAAATATTTATTTGTTTATCAATTTGCTTTTGTGCTGTGGACTTTACGTAAATAGGATAATTTATGCTAACTCTGCTACATGCAGTTCATTTCCACACAGTTAAATGTATAATGCCTTGTGGCTGAGTCTTTTGTTTTATTCTCCACTAGAGGTCAGCAGTCCATTAAAAGTACTTTACGTTGCCAACACTTATCTTCTCCTGGAGATTTTCCCAGCAGCGTGGATGCAGCATTCTTTCTGTGTGCATCATTTTTTCTGTAGCATAGCAACATGAATGACCCAGGACTTCCCCCCTATCTCTGAAAACCAACCAATATGCCCTCTAGATGCTACATAAGACATTAAAAGCAGACCAGAACAGCACAACATACCAAGCAGGCATCTTTTCTTCTTTTCTTTCTCTTTCAGCTGTTAGGCAGGAGCAAATAACTGCATTTTCAATTAGGTGAGTTTAAGAAATAGCCAACATAGACAAACAATCTGTCAATTTCACAAAAAAAAACCCCATCTCTCTAGCAGCAACCCCCAGTGCTGTAAACAGACATCACAGACAACAAGCACACTTCCTCACACCAAAACCGGAGTCAAATAAAACCAGAGGGAAACAAACATCATAAAATTTTCTCTTTTTTCATGCTGCCAAGAACAAAAGTCAATCCCGCGAGGTGGGGCCTTTGATATTGAGAGAGTGAGCCCAGCTTACGTTGTCAAAATGTGAGTGTGTGAGTGTGTGTGTGCAAGGCCACACTTTGCAGGGCAGAGCCCAAAGGATCCACAGTAGAGAAGAATCAAGACAGCCATGATTGCCCCCCTTTCTCTCACTCCCTTTCTCTCTTCTTGTCTCCTTTTGTGTTATCTGTGCTATGAAAAGTGCAGAACAGGTGAAGACAGCTGCATGACCATCTCAAGCTTTAAAGCTTTTCTCCTGAGCTGGGTTCATCATTAGGTCCCGTTACGTAGGCCTTCTAATGTATCTCATACACATTAACATTAATTTTTTTCCCTACCCATCTTCTGTTGAGATTGTTTATGTGGACCAAACCAAATTCAGGGACGAGGCAGTTGGTACTGGTTGATCATGTTGTAGAGATGTGTGCAATTTATGTCTGTATACTGCATGTGTTATATGGCAGCCACATTAGCGGGAACATGAATAACCAGTGCTCAAGTGCTGTGTCAAGTTAGGGGAGAAGGAAAGCAATCTGTGAAATTGGCCATCTGAACAAGACTTTTTTGAAAGCAGTAGGCTAATTATTTCCATTGCAATGTGATGATGGCAGGCCCTCACAAATAAGTGCTGGAGCCAAACTGGGAGCTCTTGGATTCTATTCCAGTGGGATCTGGCATAAAATAAGTCAGTTAAAAAAACTATCAAACCAGAAAAGCAATACTCATGATATGTTACATAGTGCAGCAAGAAGCAGCTTCAATTACAAGAAATAGAGGTCTTTTTGACACTGTTGGCATTTGCATTCAAATAAGCTTATTTTGTGCTTGTGCAATTCCCCTCATGAACCCAAGAACTCAGGCCTGAATACTGTCAAAATCACTTTAGTTTTACAATTTATCCTAAATCCATTCATCCATCCTATGCAGGAAAAGAAAACTGTGATGTTCCTTCTCTCGTCTGTAAAACACTGCAAATAAACCTCTAGAAGTGACAATATGTTAAATTCTTACAACCTTGCACTTTCAGACCCAAAGCTGTGAATAAGTGAATTTATGAGACCTGCACAGAAATCATTCAAAATAATTAAACTGCACAGCCTTTGGGGCTGTGCAGTTTAATTATTTGGGGCTTAATGTTGTTGTAGTAGTGTAGTAAATATTTTAGTCAAATGTTCAAGAAATTTCAATTTCTATTGCTATATTTCAATATTCCTGTGTGCTGAAAAGTTTTTTCTGGCTGTTCCTCTCAGTTGCAGGATATTTATAGAGCACTATTTGCTAATTTAATTGTTGCATATTGACTCTTTCTAATAATTATATATTTTATTTTTAAAGCATTTTTCATACATTGCAGCTCAAAGTGCTGTCTTACAACTTGCAGCAGCTTTGAGTATGTAGAGGGAAGGACAGTTGGCTTAACGATTTAGAGCCTTTTAAACTTGTAATACTATTCTGAAATCAATTCCAAAAGAGACAGAAAGCCACTGCAAAGATTCAAAAATGGTTGTGATGTGCTCTTTTTTTTTTTTTACATTTTTTTACATGTGTTGTCAAAACTAAATTTTTTATCCAGTTAAAAGAGCATTGCTCCAAGCCAGAGAAAACCAAAACAATAATTCATTTGCATCAGGAAGAGTAAGTTATGGTCTAACTTTTAAATTATTTCTCACATTGAAAAATGTAGTCTTAATATAGTCAATATCTTTACTAAGGTTCAAATCATACAGTAGTATGCCACTTGATGACATTTTATTTTAGATTAAGTTCTGGTTTTGCCAGAGTTTTAAGTCTTTGTCTCATTTAGAATCAGCACCAACAACCATAATTTCAGTTTTGTCCTCCTTAATTTCAAATAGTTGTGCACATCCAAACTTTTTGCTGTAAGTTAGTCTGTTAGCTGTAATAATTACTTTAAACTATGTGGTGTGAGAGAGTTGATTGCAATGTATGATCTCAACGCTAGATGGGAGAAATTCCTACACATTGGACCTCTAAGAGAACTGTGTTGCCTGATTGGTAAGTAGAACATTAATATTATTTTGTCTGTTCCTGAAACTTCTTAGCCTCTTGACCTTTGGTGTTGACCTGTTTGTTATGAATCTGTGCAGCAACAGCACCGTGCAAGTGACTTGCAGTAGTTCTGTTGTCTGTAACCTGACAGTGCACATATACGCCAACCATCAGCAGACTCAGCCTCTAAGCAGTCATAGCTCTGCTGCAGCAGATGAGACAAATGCAAACTGTCGTTAGGCTGATTTCAGTTCTGCATCGGGGGGATAAAACTTCACTCCCTTGAGAGTTCTGGCCTGCATTTGTAATACAAGCCAGTAGACAATACTTTACACATCTTATACTTTCTTTTTTTACAGGGAGAAGTAAAATCATACTTTTTTTTTCTCCCCAGCCTATGTTGCTGATATTGGTCCAGTACCCGAGCCTGATACATAGTGATGTTAAGAGCTATTGATTTTACAGCTTCGTGCCTGGCTTATTTCACCCAGGAGGTAGAGTACTGTATGAGGTCAAGACATACTACTGATGTGTTTTGTTTTTTGTTTTAATCCGTGGGGACTTTGCATAGATTTGAAGAAAGTGAAAGGAGAAGCTAGTGTGAAAAGTGTGCAACACCTTTCGATCTCCAAATATTTCTAAATAAACCTTGTCCACCACTGGCAAAAGAGTGTATGAGAAAAATGTAAACTCAAGCAAAATCAGTCTGCCCCAAAGTTCAAGTAAATTGTCTCTTCCTTGTGATTGAGCATTTATTTTTCAAGTGACTGTAAGTCTACTTTGGGAAAAATTCACGAGCTCCTTTAGAAGTTTTCAACTCATGTCTTCTTTTTCATTACAAATTAAAATGATTGAATATAAAATTGGATCACCCTCTAATTCTCAACACTTAGGGACTTGGTGTGGGACTCACAGCTATGTCCTGATCAAAAATGGAGAAGTGGATTAATGATTTCCTGCCCCCTTTAATCTCTATCAAGCTGTGGCAGGCTTTTTAGTTGTCCCTAGATAGTAGTAAATAGCAAACAGGACTGCAAAGAAAAGAGTCCTTCAGGTCCATTCACGGAACTATGCCGGAGTGCAGAGTGTATTAATTCACTGAAGTGTAAACTGTGCATTAAAGTGGTCAGGGGTCCTCCTTGAATACAGAAATGACTGATTGAATGCACACCGGCTATAGGATTACTCTGACCTTTCCGGTTGATCCAACAATATAATATTGTATTTATAATATAATATAATAATTACTTTATAGTCTTATTGTGTGTATTATGTCATCAGTCTGACATGAAAACATACCAGAGTAAACTTACCTGAGGAAAACAATGAGTTGAAATGAAACAACGACTATGAGGTTGAAGTGCTGACCATCTTTATTTGAAGTGTTTATATATTAGGTGAACAGTTTAGAATCTTTAGCCAGGCCATGTCAGTTGCTCATTCGAACATTTTGGTCCAGACTGAACTGTATTTCATCTATCTATGGATAAATTAGTATGGATAATACATATATACAGGGTACCCGAAGGATGAGGCATAATGAAACTGAATGAATATCCCCCGATCTTTCCCCTAGCTCCACCATCACTAGACTCTTTAGTTTCTAGTAGTAAGTGAGAATTTACATTATTTTACATTTACTTGAAATGAGATCCGCAACAACTGTTGTATTAACGTACTTGTTTAAAACTACATAAGAAGATGATTTAACAACTTGTGAAGAAAACCCCTTTTGTGCATAAGGGCTGATAGCTTCCTTGTAGTTGTTTATTCAGCAAATGTAATATTGATGAATCATGTATCAACTATTAGGTAGATGGATGATCTGTGCTAACGTGAGGATGCCACAATTTAGTAAAGACAAACTAGTGACCTGATGATTTACAAGGGCAAGAGAAGATAAGATCAATAAATGATTGTAAATGATACCCTCAGCATTTAACTATTTAACTGGACTCATGGATAGAGTTTCAAGCTTTGATTTTGTATTTAAATTTGGTTTCTAGAACAAGAAGGTGAAAAATCAGTGTCTTCTCACCACCCAAAACTCTGTCTATAAAAATGTACTGCAATGGCCTAATCTTCCATTTTGCTGCCCTTATTTTAATGTTAGCCCCCCCGCCCTCCATCTCTCCCTTCTGTATCAATGTCTGGTCTGTTGTTGTTTTGTGTTTTACATGTTTTCTGTGTTGAGGGACTTCACTTTGGATACAAGGATTTATCGTGTCCAGCTCTCCTGTTTGGAGGAAGTGAGATCATTGTCATAGTTGTATGTTTATGTTTCCTGTTTTATTTTGAAGTCTCTGTTATCTCCCTTGTCTTGTCTAGTTTTATGACTTCTAAGGAAACTTTTAGCGTCAATAGCAAAGGCACATGGCCAAGCGTCCGTATTTTACACAACGGGAGTGTGGGTTCAGTGGGTAATCCTACCAGACCAAGGCTAACCTAAGCAATGTCATCCTGTGCAAATGTGAAGGCTGAGTGGAATGCAAGGTGATGCAAAAAGTAAATAGTTATAAATACTGAGAAAAGTGTACACATAATACATCAAAACCCTCAAAAGGTTTAATTAATGATACCTATATATATAGAGAGAGAGATATAGAGAGGTCTGTTTTAAACACTATTTGGACCACCTCAACTTTGGCTTACAGCATCTTTTCATCTTATTTGGTTGTCTTATCTTGGAGGCAGCGCGGTGAAAAAAACCTGCTTATTATTAAGAAATAGAATGTCAAAGCTCAGGTTATTATTGGTAGACAACTTTCATTGTAAGCAAAGTGCTCAGTAAAAAAAACAAGGCCACAGGATTATAAAATTGGTAATTTACAGAATATTTAACTGTCTAAATATCCACAGTCTCTGCCTGCCAGTGGTTACCTCATTACATCCATCTTCAGGGTCAAGGAAAGTTCAACCTTCTCCCTCATGCTAAAGCTTATTCTTAGTAGTTGGGCCAATTGAATGGTCCATCCATCCATCCATCTTCATCTGCTTATCCGGAGTCGGGTCGCGGGGGCAGCAGCTCAATTGAATGGTTACTTTATATAATGTGATCCAATGCCTTCTGAGGCACAGAAGGCTTTCTCTGGGAAGAGCTTAACCCCCACGACCATAGCTGCCTTAAATGTTCTTTTATTGGCTATGTGCTTTATATGATTATGAATTTATTATGATTTTATTCAATTTTATTTATTGTATCAAATCATAACAAGAGTTATCTCAAGACACTTTACAGAGACTAGGTCAAGACCACACTATAATTTACAAAGACCCAACAATTCCAGTAATTCCCCCAAGAGCAAGTATTTAGTGTGAAAGTGGCAATGAAACATTTCCTTTTAGGGAGAAACATCGGACAGACCCAGGCTCTTGGTAGGCGGTGTCTGACAATGCCTGTTGGGGTTGTGATAAACAGTGGCAATAATAGTCCCAATAAAGATAATGGAACTAGAACTAGTTGTAGTAGTTTATGGTTTAGCAGGGCGTAGCAGGACACTGGGAACAATACAGTTTAAATTAAAGTTCGTTAAAATTCCCTGCCATCAATATCCTTTCAATATTCCTCCTTTGTCCTACAAAGCTAGTAGCAGCTAGACCAAAGTATAAGAGGTGAGTCAAGACGAAGAGCATCCAGAACTGTTCCGTGTCAAACATTTTGCCATTCACCATCTCACCAAACTCATTTTTTTTTGCTAACTTAAACAGTGAATATGTGCTTTGTTTGACTATTGATGTAGGAATGAGTCACCAAAAATTGCATCCAGTGGGACAATAGTCTGGTACCCGCAGCCAAAGGCAGAGCTCAATTATAGCTTTTCGTTAAGTCTTGTATTGTATTTCTTGTTCTTACATGCAAAATGAATGATAAACCCATCTTTTTGCACATCCGTATCATTTATTTGTTCCTAGGTGTGCCAAGGGTGATAACACTGGAACACAATGGGAGGCGAGAAAGCACATATTTGGCTCATCTGTATAATTGTCACACTGGGTAATGGAAGTTTATTGGATAGGATTCAGCCTCTCGGAAATGGCTTTTTTTAAACTGGTGTGATGCAATGTTGACCATGAATGTACATCAAAATACACTAAATAAACCAGTCTGATCATGTGAAAGTTGTGTTTTGGTCTCCACCAACTAATGAGGCAAATATCTGGCTGTTAAGCTGATAATTGTCACATTTTTTTCACCAGCTAGTCATTTTTATTTCACTTTATTATTTATCTTGAACAATCAACAATGTCACAAAATAAAATAACATTAAAACCACGAAATAAATCAAAACACAATGAAATGAAAAAATAAATAAAAAAGGATTAGTTTGAAAAGGAGCAGGTGAAAGCAAATAGCTTACGTGGTCCTGCCCCTACAATATCATATTATTACAAAACAAATATATATGCAAATACAGAATACAATCTTTCAGGTCTTACAATAACTAATACAATACAACAATACCTTTACATTACAATTCCATTCCTATGTTTTGGTCTATTATTTTCTGTATTGGTCAAGTAATAATTTCTTTAAGCTGTTTTTGAACTGAATGAAATTATGGCTCTGTTTGATGTCATTGTTCAGTCCATTCTGTAAGGTCACCCACAAACTGAAAGACACATGCTTTTAACAGCAGTTCGCACAAGAAGTTGTTTGATACATTGTCCTCTTAGTTGATATCCCCCATCTCTTTCATTAAACATTGCATGTATGTTACATGATAAATTATGTTCTTTAACTTTAAACATAAATTGTGCCGTTTTGAATGTAACAATGTCCATACATTTTAGTGTGCTGATAGTACCCGGTATGATTTATTATCGTGATTGCTCTTTTTTGCAATGTGAAAATATTTTGTAAGTTGCTTTTGTAGGTATTTCCCCAATTGCCAACATTGTTTGTCTGCTGTTGGGTGCTAGGTGTACAGTGATGACAATAAGAGCGGTGAGAGTGAACCAAAAGGATAAAGTTAAAATGAGGTAAAACACAGTGTGAATGAGTCACTCAATACCTGTCTGTGGGTTCATCACTACAAGTGACTTCTTTCAAATTCCACATTAATTTAAGCCATTGTTATATAAGAATATTGATTATATTATAGATGATTTAAGTTTTCTTACAATAATGTTTGATAATTATGGATTAAATGTAGGGCTTTTTGTAAGGGGCGACTACTTAATACGGTCTATTGCTACTTTTACTTAAAGGACAATTTCAGCGCAAAATGAACATAGGGGTTAATAACACATGTGTACCGAGTCGATCGTTGTGGGATATGTTTTCATGCAATTTGAATGTGAAAGCAAGCTAGCGCAAACCACTGATTACCTTATGACACTAGTAGTCATGGCATGGAGGACATACAAATACATTTTATTTCTATACCACTAACAAAGATCAAAATGGCACCCCACCTCCACAGTAGCATAATGTCTTTGTACACTTGTACACATTGTAAGTGTACAGACAGTTTATTAAAAAGAAGACATTACCCTTCCCGTGTAAAGGCAGGTGCCATTTTGGTAAATCATGACCAGTCGAACCACGAACGCCGTGCAACCAGTAACCAGGGGCATGGACATGGACTTGGACGTGAGAGGACGCTGGCGTTGTTTGTTCGCTGCTTCTCCACCGGCAATCTTTAAATGACGCTTATAGTTTATTGCTGTTCTAGTTTTCCTGTGCTTTTGTGATATTTTAAACTGAGCTAAACAACATGGATGTGACATGAGCAACCTGTCTGAAAGTTGTAAGTCGTCTGGTAGTTGTGCCAAGAGAAATCTCAATCACTCCAAAATCTTGCAGAGACGGAGAGCATAGGTATACTGTATGTTGGGAGATAAGATAGACACAGGTTAATTATTGCTAACTAAAATGCTAGTTAACATTAGCAATTAAACTTAAACAGCTAATGTGAGTTGAAATTGCCTTGGAGCTTCTCCTGACTATACTGTAATTTTTCTACTATGCGACAGCAAGTCAGGTGGTTATAACCTATTTAGTTAGCTTAATTTTACAAAAAAACAGCTGCTATGGAGCCATAATGTGACATACAAGGTAATGGAGCCTTTTATACATTGTTGTGTTTCTTTAGAAACAAACAATTGACAAATAGAGTCTTTAAACGCTTCAGATGTAAAGTTATTCACTGTCAAATTGACATCAAAATGAATGGCAGTCAATGGAATGCTAACGGCGGGTGAGTGCTAGGTAGCATCAAAATGGCGCCATAGGAGCTATGCTTTGTGGAGGCAGGCTTACCCATTTCCAATCTTCCATTCCTATCAAACGTTCTGGAAAAAAAGTTGCAGTCTGGTTTCTGCCCTGGTCATAGCTGGCACACCACATCAGATCCGCCTTTCCACCATCACCAGTGTCACTTTCTTTGGCCAAAACATCTCCCTTTCCACATCTGTCACCAACTTGGGTGTTAAAATGGACCCATCAACTCACCTTTGACACCCATATCTCTGTAAGACATCATTCAACCACCTTAAGCACATCGCCAAACTCCGTCCATCACTAACCCTGGCAGATGCAGAGAAGGTCGTTGATGCCTTTGTCTCCTCCAGGCGGTACTACTGTAATGCCCTCCTCTTTGGGATCTCTGGCAAGAGCATTCAAAGACTGCAATACATCCAGAACAGCGCTGCCAGGATCCTGATGAGGGTGCGCAAGCATGATCAAATCTCTCCCATCTTGAAATCTCACTGGCTCCCTGTCCCACTCAGAATAGCATATAAGAGTTCCCTCCTCACCCACCAGTGCCTTCACGGACATGCCCCCCTTTACCTAAAGGAAATCCACATCCCCCAGACCTCCTCACGCACCCTCCGGTTTGCAACCACAAACACTCACCAAGCCCCCAGAATCAAGCCCTGCAGCATGGGTGGTAGAGCCTTTTCGTCTGCTGCACCGAGGCTGAATGTCCTCCCTGACCACCCGAGGGCCCCACATGTCTGCAGATGTTGTTAAACAAAACCTAAAAACATATCTTTAAAAAAAGTTTGCTAAATGTATTTTATAGGTTTTCCTTTTAACTATTTATTGACCTTGATCTATTTCTTATTTTAATTGACTTTGATTTTCTTAATTGCATTATTATATACTCTGTAGCACTTTGAGGTTGCTGTAATGTAAAGTGCAATACAAATAAAAAGTATTATTATTATTATTATTATTATTATTATTATTATTATTACATAACTCAAGCACAGTGTTCGTGGTTTGACTGGTCATGACAGATTTCCCGAGATGGCGCCTGTCTGTATCCGCGAATGGTAATGTCTTCATAAACTATCTGTTTAATAAACTGTCTGTACACTGTACAAGTTCTAAATGCTTCGGTTTACATTTAGGGACCCTCATTATGCTACTGTGGAAGTGTGGTGCTATTTTGAGCCTTGTTATAGAAATAGCAATTTATTTTTACTTCCTCCATGCCCTGACTACTAGCATTTAAAGGTAATCAGCGGTTGGTGCTAGCTTGTTTCAAATTACAGACACATTAGATTAGCATGAAAACATCCCACAGAACGGTCGACTCGGTACATGTATTATTAACCCCTAGGTTTATTTTGCGCCAGAATTGTACTTTAAAGCAAACATCTGAGTCATTCTTCAGAACTGAATGTGTATGTGACTTTGTGACACAGTTTTGTTATTTTGTGTTTTTGAGGCCAATGCTGCAAATATGACATCTCTCTCTCAATCATCTGTACAATGTTCGTCTGAGTCAGCATTGCACCCATGTGTGGTGTTTCCTTATAATCAGTAGAACTTTATGTGAGGCCAGCGCCAGCTGTATTTCTCATGCATGGACACTAAAGCTGTTTTCTGTTGATAATGAGGAACTATTTCCTTTACATGCTGCCATATATTTTTTGTAGGCTACTGGTATTCAATATTTTAGAGATCACATCTTAACAGGTTCCCATTTATCATCAGGTACAGCATGTGTCTTTTTTTCCGCTGAGTTGACTAGTTGACAAGCACAGGATACGAGCCTCGTAAAAAAAGCATCAATCATGCAAATCTTCTCCGGGGACCAGCCTGTCTCTTAGCACTGCTCACTCACCATAATCAATAACCCACCAATGAATGCCACATCCAGTGACATAATCTGTATATAGCAAGCATATAGCAGCATCATGCTGACATTCTCTCTCACATCAGCTTCCATTTTTAATCATGGTATCTAGCCTCACTGCTGCTCATCAAGAGCATCAGCCTCCTGTCAGCGTTTGGGCTTACAGAGAGGATAAGAGCTCTTACTGCTGCTATGTGGAAATAGATGTGCTGGTACAACGGCCTACTTTTTCTGGACCATCTGTGGAGTAGCAGTGTTAGGTGACTATTACATAACACATTCACAACAGGCCCTTTCTTTCCCACTTTATGCTAACAAGTCCTTCAACTGCAAATTTCTGTCTCAAAATGACTGTAACGTTTTGTTATTCAGTGTCTATAGTTCCTCCGGCTGAAACTGTAGCAGTTGCTGCTTTTGCAGTTTTTTTCCCATACAGTAGGTTAAATATTTACGTTGAATTACTTTCTCTGTCGTACAGCAGCACTGTATTTTCACATTGACTCTGCACTTCCTTTACAGTAAATATAAAATGTCACAGTAACTGCATTTCACTCAATTGTTAAACTAGCACTAGCATTAAGATTCAATTTACAATTTTGTATTTTTTTGTGGTCTATGACACAATGAAGAAAAAAGTGCTGTTAAACAGATAGTTGATCATTTCAAGCTCAATTGAGAGTTATATACAAGGTAATTTAAAGGAATAATGAGATTGTGTAATTTTGGTTAATTTACTTAAACCTCCCAACTCCTGAGGGAAAGATCTGGATCTAAATGCTCCACTATATTTACTAACTAGTTGCTAATTGTGTCTGTCTGCTGTTTGGTGCTGCACTAGCATACAGTGGGGGTTTACAGCTTTTAAGCTGAAAACAGCTTCCTGCTGTGGCTGAAAATAAAGCTATAAGAGCAGTTAGAGTGAACCAAAACAGTTGTAGGCAAACAAGCAAATTCTCAAAACATAGGAGTTTCCTATTCCTTTAAGAACTAATGGACCTTAGAAATAAAATGGACAGAATTTCCATTAAAATCAACGGAGCAGAATGGGCAGAGCAATGGCCAAGTCTACCGTTAATATCGCAACAGACTAACTTCTGTATAAATTTCTGTATAAACCCACTTGTGTGCTGTGCTTTTATGCTGCACTGTTTACAGAAGATGTGTTTTTCTACAACCATAAAGGTTTACACTTGGGGTGATTTCTCCAACCTTTCAGGAGTGGATTGGTAAAGATATGGGGGGGGCATCTAGTAAGTCATTTTGCCTGATAATTACACTGCATAGTTTTATATCAGCCAAGGAATAAGAGACCATTTTACACAATCAGTAGCACCCTTGGGTGCTGTTCCGTTATGATGTTGCCATCTTTCAGATGATAACACTCATGGAAACTGAAAAAGTGGTTTCCTGGAACACCACAATGATGGCTCTGGAGGGTTCTCTTCTTGATAAAAGGTCCAGTATCCACTACACACAGATGTTGTGTGACAGCTGCACCAGTCAGACTGAAGCCATTCTGAAGGGAAATTGTATCCCTACTGCTTATTTATTATTAGCTGATTATAATGGTATTTCATCCAAGCCAAATGCAAAATATTCACAAGTGAATATTTGTGAATATATATATATATATTCACAAATATTTATGTTTATATATATATATATACGTGTATATATGTATATATATATATATATATATATACTGTATATATATATATATACATATACATGTATATACATATAGACATATAGTATAGGATTGAATGCTAATAATATATCATGCCTGCAAAAGAAAACACATAGAAAAAACATAATTACTTATTACTCAGAGATGCCTATAGTAAAACAATGCTAAGAGAATGAAATGCGCGTAACCAATAGTATATAATTCAACAGATACAGGCTTGTTTTAAATGATTTAGGCTGGAGCAGGTGTACTCCGACAGTTGTTCGAGACCCCCTGGAAAACGAGATAGTACATCTCAAGGGTTTATCCTAATAAAAGAATTTCAATAACTCTGACAGTTGTCCAACTAGTCAACTTGTAGAGCAGATGGCCACAAACAGAGAGTGTAATCAAAAAGAATGTCTTTTGAGCATAGGTGCCAGTCAATGCAGCAGGATCAAGGGACAGCATTGGGAGCGGATGGATAGAAACAGTCAGTGTGAACAGGAAGATAAAGACAATTACCTGTCAAAGGGCCTGGGTGTGTTTGTGTTTCCTCTATGTCTCTGGCTGTTATTTCAACCTGGACTACAGCAACAAATATGTGCAACAAATGGCCAAACACTGATAACATCTTTTTACAGATTTAATATGTTTATTCACAATGAAGCTGCTCTTACCTTTGACCTTACAAAAACAGCCAGTTGTATTATCAAAAACAAAAAGACGTTTTGATCTACATACATATTGTAGATACTGTTTCTGCTCCTTAAAAACAACAGTGCCTGCCCATGTCTGTGTAAAAGGAGCATTTGAGAGCCATCTGTACACAAGATTAGACATACAAAGCTTCCAAAAGCTAATGAAAACCTGAAGCTCTTCAATCCCTGCAATGGTAATTTGCATAATGATTAACCCATAGTAAAGTCAGTGGGGGAGGACATTTGAAACAAACCCCTGCCATCTGAATGTGTGTGAAGTATAATTTAGCGGTAAACAGTAAAAATAGCTGTGTCTTCTTCCTAGTCAGGCCTCCATATTCTGCCCTGCTACTTGATACTACAGCTGCCCACGAGTATTTGAAGGGCTGTCACCATGGAGTTTACTCCAGAGATTTAGTATTGCACTTATTAAATCTGTCCCTTGAAGTTGGGGGATTCAAGAGACACATTTAAAAAGAATGGTCAAAATCTATTTACCAAAGGCAGAGTTATCCTGACTTTTAGTCCAAGTTGAGATAACCCTGCTAAGAAGTAACCTGGTGATATCATCAGGGTGCCCATTAAATCTGCAGTTGGTAACTTATACATAAAAAATAAGTACAATACAAAAATAAGTTTTGTCATATTTGTTGAAACTGTCTCTATTTCCTGACTGCAGTACATGACACAGATATGTGGAAATAATGTTGCTCTGGCTCCTCCTGGTGCTCCTAAAGGCTTTTGGAAGTTTCCACAGCGCCCAATCACTGTGTTAGAGACACTGTGTTAGAGACTTCTCAGCTCTATTTGGGTGTTTTCCTTTAACCATTAGGATCTTCACCAGGAGGAGGTAGAGGAACGTGATTTTTCACTTGTGTTACTGTCAGAATATAGCGACAGTTTGAGCAAATATGACTAAAGTGTTTTGTATTTGTTTTTTATTAAAAGACACAAATTAACCTTTAAAGGCATTTTCCATCAATTAAAGAAAGAATGGGTTAAGATGCCTAACTAGCTTGCTAGTTTCAGAACTACATTAAAGCTGCAGTAGAAAGCAACCCCCCCCCGCCAGATTTCAAGTAGAGTGAGACCTCTTACTGCAGCTGTCCCTTGACCCTCTCTGTCTGCATTTTGTAGAATAGCCAATTCAATCAAGAGAGACATGTTTGCTTTTATTGTAAAGCTCAAATAAAAGGTAAAAAGTCTTTGGAGATTAGACTTCATCGCTATATGAATCTTTTGTATATATGTAGGTATATAGGGTAGAGAACCATCTAGACACCAGTGGTGGTAACGACGAAGGAGCCCAAAGACCAGACGGAAGGCTCTGGAATGGTCAGCTGGAGTAGATGACTGGAGGACAGCTGAATAGCAAAGGGAGAAACGGCAGGGTTGTGACTCTGTGATTGGCCCTTACCATTTGTGTATGATTCTGATTGGTTTAGCAGGAAGGTGAACGCCTCCAACAGCTGATTCGAGTTAGGTAGAGAGCATTGGTTAAGAGTGAAGTCTTCCTGAAAGGATTTACACTAAGATACATTTCAATCAGGAGACTAGTTGCAGATACGCAACAGTTCTAAACACATGATAAAATATACATTTGAATAACAGCTGAATTGATTTAGGAGTGCATCAATTAAAAGTAAGGTCTTCCTGAAAGAATTTACACAGAGCTACATTAGATGGCTGTATCTCTCCGAAGTGACCTGTGAGTGGCCAAAGTATTCCATTAGATTAGATTTTCTAAAATCTGAAAACAGAGCCAGGCAGAAGTGCATAAGTTTTGTTTTCTTTCAGACCACTTGGATAAAAATATAATGAAAGGTTATTATGTATTTCTTTTACCATTACCACAGCTTTTTTTTTTTTGATGAAAAATAGTGACAGAAAAATTTCAACAAACGACGTGAATGACGTTACATTTAGCTGTTAGTTTTCCGTCTTGAATCTCTCGTAATAGAGTTGTTTTCTTTCCATCCCACGTACAAGTAATTGTAAGAGTTTCAGACATGGCAACTCATAATGGCATATTTCTCTCATCAAAACTTCAAGAAAGACGTTTTGATCTACTGCTTCTAGCAGCCGCTACAGCTGCTAGGAGCTTACTTCCTGAATATCATGTTGACAGGATGGACACATCACTTGCTACTGATTGTTCAAGGCTAAACAAGCAGTTTGAATCTTTTGAGGCCCTTTTGTACTTGTATGATGGTGTGGAGTCTTGTAAGCAATGTTTCTAATGTTGACTTTTTCTATGTTTTTATTTCCCTCTACATATTTTGTTTGGTGGATTCATTATATAGAAATCAACATCCGTGTACTACAGATTGGTCTGGTATGATATACTGTATATATTATTATGGTTACTATAGATGGGTTGTATTGAAGTTCTGTCTATAGTTATGTATATGTGAATGAATGTTATGCACTTATTATTATGATTATCAAGTCAGTTGCGTGGTGCTGTCTTTTTTACTATGCCATATAGCTGACCAAATGTAGATGACATGTTGTCAGGTCCACATATTCCTAGCTAAGAGACAATAAAATCTGCCAACAGAAAAAGAGCTACCTCAAACAGCAACAGTAAATGTCAGATGTTGTCAGCAGAGAGACATAGGTTACAATTCACCCACCAGAGACTCAGAGGACCTGAATTCTTTTATATTTTTAGTTACAACCAAAAAAGCTCAATTCACTGTCACCATACATTCTTTTCACTTTCAAATAATCTAACATATTTAATACAACAAACTCATGTCTGTTCTGTGGTGGTTGTTAAAAGGCATTGTGGGTAAAATCATGAACAGAACCCAAACGAGAGGAGAGAAAGTAGAACACATATTCACACATAATCACAAAATAGTGATAGAAGGCATACAACAATGATGCATGGCAGCTGCATTGTACAGTTCTATGAACATATTGCAGTTCAGAACTTGGTCCTCCGTCACTGATCACACAATCCTAACCTTGCTTAAAGTATGTAGTCAACTGGCAATGACTTCAAGCTACAGATGACACCAGATGGTTTCACATGAATTGATGATGATCATCACCTATTTAACTGCACAGCAGGACAGACAGACACTCCTGCTGCACTTTTCTGCGGGGGGTAGTGTTGGCAGCGTTGCCTCTGTCAACTACGTTGGACTTAGCATTCCAGTTCTACTGACACCTTGCTTCATACAGTCTTACCTCTTATCTCCCACTGAAAACGCTCCTGTTAATCATCACGAAAGGATGACTAGCTGGGCACTCATCAGTGGCAACCAAATAAAAATCTCCCATTAGACCTCCTAATCTAGGTTTCAGACATTTTCTTTTGTGTGCCACATTTAAGGAAAGAACACAACAGTTAGTTATTCAGTAGGTTTACTCATGGTTATTCTTATGGTAATTGTTGAGGTTTTGTCTAAATGCCTGTTTGATCCACAGCTCAACTGGTTTTGTTTTTAGGGGAATGTATAGCTCGGGCACATTTTTACACAAGTACGCAACATCTGGTTGGTGACGCTTCTCTGTCAGCTCGCTGTTATTTTCTGCTCAATATTCTATCGCTGTTTCTTTAACACTGATTAGAAATCAGGGAAATGCCGATGCACTCTGTAACTTTAACATTATTAAATCCTTACACTACAGAATAATCTGTTTAGGTTCAGGAGGGGCGAATTGGACCCAACATCTGCCCAGTTATTCTCTCGTGTGGGTCCATAACGCTGCTTCAAGCAACGATTTTTACCATTTTTGCTTCCTTTGCTTTAAGAACCACATAATGTGTTGTTGCCCGCACTGCTGGCCCAACTCTTTACAGATTAGACTTTGTTTCTAAAAAGAATTCTTCAAGACTCAACTTGAAAACTTAATTAGATATTGGGATTCAGACACAAGGCCTTCAACAATATCAAGAGAGTCATGCTTTCTGAAATGCTACAATATGTAAAAATTATAAAATAGCCCGGTAACATTCCCTGCTGCTGCAGCAGCTGCTTTGTTCATTAACTACACATTACTGTTTCCTACTTACCAGAGCAAACATTATTCAATTCAATTCAATTTTATTTATATAGCGCCAAATCACAACAACAGTTATCTTATTGCGCTTTTGATAAAAGAGCAGGTCTAGACCGTACTCTGTGATATTATTACAAAGGAATTACAAAGGAATAAATAGTTTATTAAGTACACCTAGCTAAAACTAAAGTCCCATGATCTATAAGCCATGCAATAAACCCCACCTTCATAACGGTTATAATGTTGAATCTATCTTGAAGTCAGTTGTCACCAACTCTGCATTCGCCGAATTTACTCATCTGTTTTAAAGTAGTCCTACCACTTTCACTTCTAACACATCCACAACTGATGCTCACAACTGTGATGCTTAAACAAAGATATAATACGGTAAACAATGATTTTACTAAGTCTAGACAAAGCAACAGATCTACAATTGGCAGTCCAGCTTGTTCCTCATGTTAATTCAATAGTGCCTCGAGCAATTTGTGAATCTGGCTGCTGATATTTTACTTACAGACCACTGGGAGTTTATGTTCATCTGACTGCCCGCCTGACTGCCTGCCTGCTTTTCTCTTGCATAGGCCAAAAAATAAATAAATCAAAAAGTGTAACAATAATGCAATACAGTTCTCTACCTCCAGCTTGTAACAGTATAGCCAAAAGAAAATGTAAACTACCGGTGAAAGCCTGAACTTTACAAGGTTGTCTGTCCCCACACTTAATTCAGTTGGCCTCGGAGCTGTCACAGAAGTGTCTTCATTTCACCACACTTCAAATTGCTTGGTGCGAAGGAGAGGCATGTAATAAAGCTTCACTTTCCCAAAGATGTATCAGCTCTGGGGTATAGCATCAGAAATGCCTAAGTATTCTGCACATGTAATTCATGAGGTAACGCTTCCAAGAAAGAGCGGAGGAAAGGCACTGCATGCATTTTTTTGCTGATTGGTGTCATAATTTTTAGTGATTGGTATTGTCTATTTGTCAGAATATGAGTTCTGTTGGACACAAGTTTATTTGAAAGTGAAAATCAAAGAGCTGGGAAACACATTTTTCGAGGGAGGTAACACTGTTCTGAGACGGCTTGAATGTATCACAAACAGAATCAGAATCAGAATCAGAAATACTTTATTGATCCCCGAAGGGAAACTCTGTGTTGCAGTTGTACAATGTTCCTACAATGTTATTATTATACATTATTTACATAATTTACATAATTAAGGAATTGCAATGGTAAACTTGAGAATTGCACACATTTGAGGCCAGTGTTATTGCACAAAACAGATAATACAGATAATATTGTCCAGTATCAACCTCTCTAAGTGTCTGCGTGTCAGTCTATCACTGAAAGTGCTCCTGTGATTTATCAACAAGCCATGGAGTGGGTGCGAGACATTGTCCAAGATGGCATTTAGTTTGGACAGCGTCCTCCTCTCTGACACCACCAACAGAGAGTCCAGATCCACCCCCACAACGTCACTGGCCTTGCAGATCAGTTTGTTGAGTCTGTTGGCGTCCGCTACCCTCAGCCTGCTGCCCCAGCATGCAACTGCAAAGAGAATAGCACTGGCCACCACAGACTCATAAAACATCCTCAGCATTGTCCTGCAGATGTTGATGGACCTCAGCCTCCTCAGAAAATAGAGACGGCTTTGGCCCTTCCTGTAGAGGGCTTGAGTGTTCTTGGCCCAGTCCAGTTTATTGTCCAAGTGCACTCCCAGGTATTTGTAGTCCTCCACAATGTCCACACTGACCCCCCTGGATGGAAACAGGGCTCACTGCTGCCTTGGCTCTCCTTAGATCTACCACCAGCTCCTTAGTCTTTGTCACGTTGAGCTGTAGAAGGTTCTGCTCACTCCATGTGACAAAGTCCCCCACCACAGCTCTGTACTCAGCCTCGTCACCCTCGCTGATACATCCAACCACAGCAGAGTCATCAGAAAACTTCTGAAGATGGCAAGACTCTGTGTGGTAGTTGAAGTCTGTGGTGTAGATGGTGAAGAGGAAGGGAGAGAGGACAGTCCCCTGCGGGGCCCCGGTGTTGCTGACCACGCTGTCTGACACACAGTGTTGCAGGCGCACATACTGTGGTCTGCCAGTCAGGTAGTCAACAATCCAGGACACGAGGGGGGGGATCCACCTGCATTGCTGTCAGCTTCTCACCCAGCAGGGCCGGCCGGATGGTGTTGAAAACACTGGAGATGTCAAAAAACATGACCCTCACCGTGCTCGCCGGCTTGTCCAGGTGGGCGTAGATGTTGTTGAGCAGGAAGATGATGGCGTCCTCAACTCCCAACCGGGGCTGGTAGGCGAACTGGAGGGTCCAGGAGAGGTCTCACCATGGGCCGCAGCTGTTCCAGAACCAGTCAATGTGGGAGGTCAGTGCCACGGGTCTGTAGTCCTTGGCGTCACTGGGACGTGGCGTCTTTGGCACAGGAACGAGGCAAGATGTCTTCCACAGCACGGGGACCCTTTGGAGACTAAGGCTCAGGTTGAAGACATAGTGAAAGACTCCACATAGCTGAGAGGCACAGGCTTTGAGCACCCCAGGGTGGATACCATCAGGGCCTGCAGCCTAATTAGAGTGGAGTCTGGTCAGCTGTCTTCTCACCTGGTCAGCAGTGAGGCACACAGAGGTCACTATGTAGATGTTGTTTATGAACCCTTTCTTTTTTACTGTATTGTTTCTTCTCTGCATCTTTACAAACCATGGGCTCTTTATTAACGATTCGATAGGTGTTACAGAAGCGCCTGTCAATATTCATACTGTAACAATGAGTCAAATTAATCATCTGCACTTCCCCTCAGCCTTGCTGAGCATTTTATCATTTGATGTAATGTTCAACTCATTCTTTTGTTTGTTTTTTAACAAGTGATGGTTCAGAGTAATTTCACCCTAAGGTCCTTTGCACCATGACCTCGAGCCAAACAACCCCCAAGAAGCTTTTTTCACCTGGGTTGAACATTGGGCAAGTTAGCGTTATCTGCTGATTAGCTTAGTGCAGTCGCAAATGGAACCAACTGTGTATCTCGTAAATTACACCACTACTACTACTACTACTACTACTACTAATAATAATAATAACAATGCCCAAAATGATACCAAACTTCTACTATAGTACAAATAATTTATGTACTCATAAAACAATGGATTGGAAAGTTTGTAAGTACACCAGGTGTTTATTCAAATAACACTTGCTGGCTTCTGCTCTCTGCTGCTACTGCTACCGGCGGTAAGAGTGCTTAGAGACGTCTACAAATGACAACACCGAAAACAGATACAACAAACATATTTATTCAGTTAGTGAATAAATAAGGTATTGCCTCCAAACTTAAACTTATCAATTATAACGTGTCTCCTGCTAGCTGTACTACAGCACTTATTTAAAAAAAAAAAGTTAAATTAATAGTGAAAAAGCTACTGGGGGGTTGTTTGGCATAAGGTTGTGGTGCAAAGGACCCTAGGGTGAAATTACTCTGAATCATCACTTTAACTGTTTTAATTCAGTTGTAGCCTCGTTTTCAGCGCCAGCGGTGATCTGTTTTCATCAAAAAGCTCTAATAAACCCACTGTACACTACCTGCCCAACACTGCAGAGCTGACAGACAAAGGTAGCGACTATAGTAGATATACTGTACATGCATTTAGCACCTCTGTCAAGTTCATAAACCAAAAGCCAAGTTTAAAAAAACACTGAAACACAAAAGACATTACCACTTACACCATGCATTAATAATCTTGAAGACACAGTGCTTACTGTATCTCTCAGATACAGTATTCTGAAAAAGTAAGTCTGATCAGTCGTTCAGTAATACATTTAAAAACAGAGCTAAAGCAGCATTACTTATTTGTGGACAGTATTGTACTGTAAATCATGGCAAAAAGGGACTACATTTGAAACTATTAGTGATGCATAATGCATGTTAAAAGGTTTCAAATGTAATACACGCTGTATATTGAGGCGTGGAATCTATAAACAACCTTTCTATATGAATAATCTTAAATATTATTATTTTCAGTGTCAATCAGGTACTGATGTGTCATTCTGGATCAACGTATGTGGTTACAGCTCATCTAGCATGCCATTGCACAATATTGAAGTGTGTGTGCCATATATTCAGTAATGATTACTGTAAATGTGGATGCTTAGTGCAGAGTAATGTAACATAATCTGGTTCATTAACTACAAGTGATTATGAGACTTGATTTCTTGACGCTCCTAGACTGACAAAAAGCAAATGAGCTCCACCATGAAATGACATTTCTATGAGAAACTGATACATTCAATCAAAAAGCTCTGTGCAGAAAACCTATGGGAATCAGTCCTGGTGTTCATTATTGCAAAATTGCAGAATGGACACACAGATTAGATCTTGGAGGACGATGAGCTGCTCTTCTCCTGCTGCCAGGACATATCTGTGGAAGAAATCTCCTTAATAGCTGTAGACATTTTGAGGGCTTTGCTCCCCGGAAACAGACTGGGAAATGTTATCTCAACATATAACCTATGCATTGATTTCTGACTTTATGGTTTATATCTGTCGTTCCTGATCTTTGATGATCACAGATGGATATTAAGAATGACACAGAGGGAATGCTGAGTGTTTTTAGCCATACTAGCGGCATGGCTTGGTGGATGTACAGTATGTCAGTGCATCTAGCATTTTAATACGGACTAAAATATCTTATCAACTGTGAGATGGATTGGCACTTAATAACACTTACTGTTAGCATGCACTGTTCCAGAGTCTCGGAGCCACTATGGAAGGAACGCTCACCCTTTGTTTTCATGTGAGACTGTGGAATAGCTAAAAGGAACTGATTAGACAATCTTAGGTTCCTGGAGGAGTGATGTAGGGTAAGGAGATCAGCAATATATAAAGGGGCCAATCCATGTAATGAATTAAAAACAAGTAACATTGCCTTAAAATCGATTCTACATTTGATGGTAACAGACTTGGAAGTGTTTTTTTGGGGGCAGTCTTATCATTAAGGAGCCTCTGTTATAGTAGCCATGTTATCTTTTTAATTTTATATGTTCACTATATTTTCATTCTATTTTTTTATTTATTTATGTTTACCATTTTGTAAATAACTGTAACATGGAAGATTCACAAGTTGTATAAAATCAAATTTCTTTTTGGGGTTTTGATGATGGAGAGAAGGTTTTTCTTGTGTTGTATTTCAAAGGTTTCCCACATTCAGTGCAACAGTTAGTTATCACATAGTATCAATCACGTAATTTTAGTTGTATAGAAAAACTCCCACACTACATGTGAAAGACATGCAAGCCCAAGCTTAAAATTTAGTTTCCAGATGCCATCTGTTTGGAATCTGTTTGAATAGTTATTTTCATCTGAAGGATTTGCAGGATTTCTTAATAAAACCTTTATGTGGTCAAAAAGCAGCCTACATATAGTGCCAATATGCAGTGTAACTGCTCCCTTTATTGTAACTAGTAGTGACTCAGGTGATCATTTTGTCTGTTGAGAGATTCAGTGCTGGTGCATTGCCTTCAGCACGACGAAAGGAGCCCCCATAAACAGACTGTAGTGGGACTTATACATGACTTAAAAACCCACAATGAGCAGCTGGCACAATATTGATTTAAAAAAGAAACTAAATTCCCCACTCAAAAGACTAATTGATGATTACTAAGTGATGGTTTTTTTCTTAACATCCACAGGAAATGCCAGAATGTGATCAAAAGATTTTAGATCAATTTTCAGCACCAGCAGGTTCAGCACCACAGACAGCTCCACATCTAATTTCCCCCCAAAGTCTGCATGAGATGGTAATAAACAAAACAAAAGAACAGAGGTCTGCTTTGTGTCATTTGTATATTTCACCTCACCTGCTCACTGTGCTTTTACAAAATGTTGTTGTTCTCAAAATGAGCCAATCAAAATGCGGCCTTTATTCCAGATGTTAAACTCTACCCTTCCACCAGCTACCATGTTTTATTTTAAATATTTTTTTTAAATTCTTTTACTTTTATTTAACCCTCCTGTTGTCCTCAGGGGTCAAATCTTAATAAATTTCTAAATCAGAAATTTGGGCTTTCCTTCAACCAAATTGTAAAAAAAAACAATTACGTGGATGGTTCCATACAACGCTTCTCACAAGTTAAATAACTGATCAGTTCACTATTTTTATTGAATTTGGGAGTTTTTTTTTAATTTATAGCATTTTAAGAAAGAAGAAAATAATTAAGAAGACTGAAAAAGTGACAGAATTGTAGGGAAAAAAACAACAAAATCATCCAAGAAAATGCAGAAATAATTGACAAAGACATTGTAAAACGTCAGAAAGAACTTTGGGAAAAGTTAGAAAACGTCAAAGAGTGACAGCAAATGTCAGAGAAAGCTTCAAAAACTTGGTCAAAACAACACAAAGAACTTTGGAAAAAGTGACCCAGAAAAACTAAATGTTGGAAATGTTGGAAAGTATAACTGTACTAAATATGTATGTATGTTTCCCACCAGCGTGCTTCTAACGTGCTTCCAGCCAGGTCACGTCAACTGTGTGAACAAGATGGAACAACGTGTACTACACATAGTGGCATGGTCAGGGCACAGGACACTTATGTAGCACACCAACATGATTGTATTAGGTGACAGCTTGTAATTCTACATGTTGTCACTGTCATTAACCCAATCTAGTTGTGTATTCAGGGGCAGAGTCTTAGACTGTAAAAGATTTCACTTTCTCAGACTGGAAGCTTCTGATTACTCAAATACACCTTCGGATTGTGACAGCTTGTGAAACAAATCTACCACATTATTTCTATTTCCATAGATATGTATTTGATCATATAATTTCTTTATTTACTTAATGGACTTTTGTTGGTGTTATTCAGAGACAGCAACATCAGCAGGTGTCTTTATAATTGATATATTTAAAGACAACATATTGACAACCTATAGCTAAGAACTCTGACTCTGGCAAATTGTTAACACTAAATGATTAAAGACTATTAAGTAGAGGCCAAGATATCCTGACTTTTTTTGGGTCAAGATCCATATACTGGATACCCCCACAATGCTGCTCTATTGTGTTGAATTTTAGATTATTTGTGTCTACATCTTACAAACTCCTGCTTTGTAACACAAGCATTTTAATACAAATTTAGAGTCTCCAAGCCCAATACAGTTTAAAAATAACTTGATGACATCCTAAGGGATTTAATTTGTATAGCCAGCAAAATCATGTGTTGACACTAATGTGCCTCTTGGGAAACACAATATAGTAACATAAAAAGGATAACTACCACTAACTGAGAAAGAAAAGATACAAAAAAATACCCTTGTGGCGAGAAGATGATGGGCTGAAGATGAACTTTCTCAGTGATGGAGTGTTCACAGACCAAATTCTATGTGCTGTACAGAGAAACAAGGTTGGTGGTAATTAGATTGTGGATGGGTTCTGTCCCTTTAGGCATACAGAATGTAGGTCGTCAACATTTATCCAAGGCTGTTTCTGTGGTTTGAGGCCACTCCCTTTTTACTGGGACACAAGTACACACGTAGCCCACACTATGTGATAGGCCATTGATGAAGCCCACTCTGGAGCTGAACGGTTTGAGTAGAAACCAGGACAGATTCCTAGCTTGATGATTGATTGACAGATCCAGGGATACAATTCCAGCTACTTGAAAAAACTGTCTCTAAAAATTAAAGCACATTCTTTGACAAATGCAGATCACAAATTCAGTCTCTTTCTTCTTCACAACCCATTGACGCAAAGCGAAACATTTACATTTCTTCTATTGGGATAACAGCTTTGATATCTCCTCTAAAGTCTTCAGTTACCAGATAAAGCTAACAGCTGTGACTGCAGAGGAACATCTGTTGGCTTACGAGAACAATCTCATCCAATTACCCCCATAAAGATTGCCCTAGGCATATCACAAATGCATGGGGGAAAATACTGGAGTGCAGCTACTGTTAAGGAAACTTTGTATATGTGTTTTATATATAATCAATGCTTTGTATTTATTCTTTTTCTGCTAAACTGTGGAAAAGCACAAGTAAGTTAAAGTTGCCTCTATGAGCTAGGTGTTAGAAGACACAGAGGTGTCCATATAACAGAACAACCTCCATGGGTGTTGCTATGGATATATTCAAGATCACAGTAAGAGTGGCTGTACAGTAAATGTCCTTGATTATGTAAATCTATCACACAGCTCCAGCCTCCACGGCACAGCACGATTTGTTTGTCTCCTAAGATGCCCTTATTGTGGTGTGCATGTTACCAAGGCAACTGCTGTTTTCACAATGGGTATGTGTAGGATGCCAGAAGCAAAGCCATAATTGGGTTTAACATAGATAACCCAGGGTGTACTTTCAGATTGCAACCCATTTGTAAAAAATGGATATGAACTACAAACGGCTCCAGTAATAGTAAGGACACGCAGTCAAGTCAGTTGACTTGTGAAGGAATTTCTTCTCAAAACAGACAAAAAAGGCACTTCTGACTGCTTCTGTAGGACAAAGAAATGTAGTAAATAATGACTTAGAATCATCAATATGAGACTGTATATTGTACATGCTTGGACAATCTGAACAATCTGACAATCCCTGGCAAAAACCTCTTCTGAAATGCTGATGTTACATAAGCTCCATTGGGTCATGAAATCGGTTCTTACCTAAAAAAATGTAAAATAAATTGGTAAATGACATAACAAAGCAATCCAAGAATTTGACATGTAAAAAAGTATTTGTTGCCCTGTTGCCTGTTCATAAGTTATGAGGACTAAGTATAAATAACAATTGTATTAGTGATTAAAGGAACTGGCCTAAATCAAGTACAGCACCAAACCCATACTGTGGCTAATTAGGCTATGCTACTTACTGCTCAAGTTTGTTGCTTAAATGCAGAGCTATGGCCAGTAGGTGATTAGTGTAGCTAGGCATTTAGTCAGTAATACAGTGGAAATGCCTGGCTCTCTCGAAAAAATGCTTACCAGCCTCTTGAAAGCTCACTTATTGATACAGATCTAGTTTGTTTAATGTATACTCAATAGAAATGTCAAAATGACAAGATTTGATTTGACATGGACCAAGCTGGAACTCCCAGTTCAAAGAATGGACTTAGTGGACTAAAACGTATTTTAGATTCCAGACTCCTGCACCTTGGTTCTTCTGACCAATTTTCAAAAGAACCCTTTTCATGCTTAAACAGTTTCCCAATTCACAGTATCCATCTACATTTACAGTCTCTTGGTGACAACACCAACCACTGACAAAACCACAGCTACCGCTGCCCATATGCATGTAGACTCAGTCTGAGGACCAAACCAACAAGGTACTTACCCACAGAGAATGAGTGATTCACTGAATAATTCAGCTCAATCAGGCCAGTTTAAACATTAGTGGGTGTGTGGGAGTTCCTCTCGGCACCTCCCTGGGGACATACAGTACAGTAGTTGAGGAGACACTCTAATTGCTAACTCTTCAGGAGAAGTCTTAAATTAATGTGAGTGCAGCACTAGAGCTTCCTTGGCGCTCAGCTTTTGGAGAGTGACAATCAAAGTGGTCCCCCTTTGGCCTACTCACAGCCCTGTTAAAATTACATGGAGGGATACTGCCCTTGACTTCATTAAAGCATATTAACTGAGTCAGCTCAGATGTTTGAATCCACTCACACCAAGTATTATGTTCCCCCAGTTGGTGAAAGGCAAATCCTAAGGGTGTGTTTACCATAATCTTTGCCCACCTTGAATCTTTTCGATCCTTACTTTAAGGTGAAATAGATCCATCTTCATAGGTATTTAATTATCTTTACAAATTATAAAAAAACTTTTCAGTTTTATTCATTAAAGCGATCACAACAACACAGAAAAGGTACATTGAATCCTCATATATGTGATTGATTGAAAAAGATCTACAGTTACTGCAATACAGTATTTACAGAAAACATAATTTGTACCAATTAAAGCCATCATGCTGTTTCCAATTGAAATGTATAGTTCTGGCATGTAGTCCAGGCCCTAGAGATGGGTGATATCACAAAATGTGGTTCTGATTTGATACCAAGTAAGTATTTGAAACCACAGACAGAATCACCAATATTGATACAATATACTTTCTAATATTAAAAGTGACTAAGTTACTATCATATAAGAACCATGTGTCACCATTTATGAGGTAAATGGATTCTACAATTTGGCACCAGATTCATGAGCAATCATTTTAAACAAATGTTAACTGCTGTTCACAGAGAATCTTGAAATCATAGATCTCTAAATTGCAAGAACTGTATCTGAGTGTGGGAGACAAAGCTTGAAAAACAACTCAGTGTAGTACTGATTGACAGGTAGACACATCATCAAGTGAATAGCTTTAGGTTACATCTTTTAAAAACCCGTTAACAGCACTAATCACTGCTCATAAATTAAACAGCATTCTAAGCGAGAAAAATTAAATGGCAGTTTTAGCTGTGAAAAAACCCATCTGGTAATGACCAATCAACATACCATCCACACTGTACACAGCTGAAACGGTTTCATCATGATATAACTAAAGAGGGGTAAGAGTTGCAGAGACACACACATTTATATAAAACTATTACTGCAACAACTAATTAATGAAAGATGTGTTAGAAGTGTTGAATGGATGTCATAGCAGGAAATTATTATTAGAAAGTAAAAGGAGCATGACACTCCCTGTTCAGTCATACTGGTGTTATAGGTTCAGATTTTATGTAGAATATCCTGAACTAAGATACATGTTTACGTGGCTTTCCTACATCACATTAACTTATAGTTGTTTCTAAATCAAGCCCTATCTAGATTGAATATATTAATCCTCTGACGTCTAAGGGCATTTTCACACATCTTCTTAAATTTACCTTTTTTAACTGATCCCATTGTGTTTCATATCAAAATGTTCAGTACAAATTCTGCTTTCTGTGACGTTGGACCCAAATCTGTCCCAGAGCAATATGTTAAAAGATAATTTGGCGCTAAAGCTAAAACGTTGATGTTGGCTTTCCTCAAATCTCTTTTGAAAACAAACCTATAATGTGAAATGGGTTTACCAAAGTCTTTCAGTTCACAAAGTTGTGTTAATATATAATAACAAATAGTAGATAAATGTCTGAAATTACATTTTGTAATATCCCTTTTTGAGTCTGAGTTTTGTCAAACATTGTTCGGACGTGCAGGTGCGTTTATCGTTCTCAGAAGGATTATGCGCTTGTTTGCACAAACAATTAAAATTCATTTGCTTTTGACATTATTCCTAAGAAAAGATAATTTCAAATAAACAACTAACATACTGTACATGTATTCTGGTCATTCAAGTCATGCAGTATTGCTCTAGTACTAGCTCAGTATTCTATTATCATGTCACCAGCTGGACTTCACAGCAACAGGACCGTTGCATTTAGCATGAAAACCTGAGTGGTGCTTTATGTAACTGTGTGGACTAACCTGAGTAATCATGTTGTGGAGTCATTAAACCGAGAGAAGTGCAATGAAGGGCCCTCACACTAACCCTTCCCCCTCCTTAAAAACCATTAACACCACAATCACCACCTCCGCTCCACAGGTCTGCCTACCATCAAATCCGGTACCCACCCACCTGCCCACCCACCCCACACAGCTCCTTGCATTTCTGACCCCGCTGATGTCAACTGTTTCCATAGCGGCGGACAATAGATTTCACACAACCCAAATCTATTGTTGGGGATATATTGATCCTCATCAACTTCATCCTCATGCTCATCATCATTACCACCATCATCATCATCATCATCAACAACATCCTCTTCTCTTTATGTGGGCTTAAGATGACACTCATCTCCTGTTGTTTTTGAGTGGCCACTTTGCTATATGGGCTAATCTGAGAGCCTCTTGTAAACTGAGGAAATCACCAATGAAATTGTATGCTGGGCATACAGCATACATAATAGGCTCTAAAGTTTAGAGCCTGCTATTACGGATGCCTCTCCAATGGTACAGCAGAGGTCATCGAGAAGGGTTAGTCCCCAGTTAGTCCAGTGTGTATGAGAGGAGCTAGACGAGTCGTCCAAAATACATTTCTGAATAAAACATATCAGTGATTGTTTAGGAGGTACTAGCTGCTGTATACCAAGACGTTTGTTTGTGATCACAACAACAGATGAACAATGGGCAACTCTGCTGAGACAAAAAAATGAGTTTAAAGTGATAAAACTTTGTTTTGAATCTGAATGGTCAACCTTTCATATGACAAGACACAATCAATGGCCGTTAAAATGGATTTTCCAAGTCTGAGACTATTTAGTAAGTCTCAATAGCATAGTTACATATTTTGGGAAATATGCTTATTTTGTCTGTTATTGGGTGTTGTCAATGTTTAGCCTTTAACTTTGACCCTCTCACTGTGTGTTTCCGCTTCATCAAAGTTTATTAAATAAAGAAAAATGGGCAATTCCATTAAAAGCTACAGTAGAACTTAATGTCAGTAGTGTGATGTCATTTGTTTCCCCGGCTCCACTTGCCTCACCTCCTCTCGTCTGAGTCCGTCCCATCGAGGAAGCACGGGAGATAAGCGAGGAAATCATGGGATGAGAGCGAAAACAAGGAAATGTGTTTGAGAGGGATTAAACCTCCTTTACTCCGAAGAAATAAGAGCTTTGAGACGGCCTTTACAAACTAGGGACAGAACAACTTCTGATTCAGCAGAGGAGCGAGGAGCTGAGATGCACCTTATTTCAAGGCTAGCAACAGCTGGGTGCAGTGACTTCCCAAGATCTTGTTGTCACAGTGCGGTCGCCAGGCAACCAGCAGAGATGATGCACAGAATTACTGGGTGGATGGATAACCTGTTAGTTATAATGCATAACTCCCTTAAAACCAGAAATAGCGGTTTTTATTTCCATTTGTGTAAGAATTAAATAAACAAGATACAACAAGTTAAGTACTAAGCATTAAGCAGTATTCTCATTATTGTGGAAAGTCAGCTTTTGCACCTGATTCATTATTGTGTATATTGTGTGTTTCGTGTGTTACTATGCATGTGTATCACTGTTGTTATATGCGGTATGCTCTGTGCAACATTTCATAACTGCACTAATCTGTGAGCGCTGTCAGTCGCTGAATGATACTACTTGTGCAGAGGTTAAAGATGGAAAAGTAGTGTTTCTGAATTAAATTGTACAAAACTAAATAATCATCAGGTTGAGCCCAAACCAAAAGCGTTTGCTGGGTGAAACATCAGCCAACAGATTCAGCCACTAGTCATCAAACTACTGTTAATGTTCAGATTCAAGCCTGCAGGTCCTGCATTCATTTTGTCTGGTTACCACACCATATTAGAAACTAATTCATGTTAAGTAGTTACAAATTGCCCCCACTCCACCCATTAGTGATGGAGCAAGGTGGAACATACAGCACAAAAGCATTGTCTTTGTTTTGTTGTCCATCTCAAAAGCATAAATGATTTTGAGACTGTTTGCATATTGTATGCAAACAGACTTTGCATAGAATAGTAATTTATTAAAAACATCATCCAAATTGAAAAAATAATAGAGAAAGTGTTTTCATGTTGGCCACCCCCAGCTTTGCAAATCTGCCTTATCAAACAATGTATATCTATGTCAAGAGGATTGGGTTGCAGATTACTCTATATTATTATTTCATTTCACACACAGAAAATTTTTTTCTCAATTATGTTAATGTTTTAAACATAAACCTGAAATAACAAGAGGCATTGAGGAATAATGTCATTTGGAATCTTGGATTAAGGACACAGTTAAAAATGTTGCCAAAACATTTCTAACGCACCATTTATGTAGCCAAAAATACACTAATCTATTAATGAAACGAATAGACAACGTCCAAAACAATGACGCAAGTATTCATGCAGCCATGTAATTTTTTGCATCCACCATCTATTGTCTTTTTTTAGGCAGGATGTTATTAGCATACTCTGCTGTGCATGTGCACAGTCGAGCTCAACGCGGGAGACTTGTTTTGTTCTTTTATGAATAATTTTATCTTTCAGCTGTGTTTTTCTACTGCCTTCCAAAACTATGGCAACCACCCCGGTAAGTCTTAAGGAGTGTCTGGGTCTATTGTAAGGAAGGAAGCAGAGAAAAACATGTTCTAACATTTTCTTACAACAGATCATCACTTGTGACTTTTGGCTGTATGAAAGCAGTCCATCTTCCCAGTCAATGGAGAGTCTCTCATCTCCTTAAAAAAAACTTACAATCTGCCCACAACCAGACGTCAGCTACATCTCACCACCTACCAGCAGCTTGCAATGCAGACACTATGTGGGGTGCATTGAGCACAGCAGGCTAGCTTGGGAGGCTTAATTCATGTCTTTCACATCTCAGCTTGGTTTTCACTCACTATGTTTCTAGTATCCCTACGATGTTGATTTTTTGTAAATACTCACATCAACCACTGATGTTGCAGGACTTTATTGTTTTTTCAGTGGTGGTGGTTATGCCGAAGACTTACAGTAGGTATGTCCTAAATGGGCTAACCAGGTACATGCCGGCCTGCCCCTGGGCCCCTGGACTTACTGCTAGTTTGGGTAGTAGTAGTGTTAGTAGGGTAGTGTATTTTATTTAGACTGTGGCCCAACAGATAAATTATGTCTCCAACCAGGGGCGCTTCTAGGACTTGAGTAGATTCGGGGATTAGCCTGGACCCATTTAAATAAACTCAACTCTGTGGGTCCACACCCAGAATTAAACACTTAATTTCCTTTATTCTGGGGAATTTGTGTGCACCTATTTATACCTTTTCGGAATCAATTTATGCTGGAAATATATTTCTATAAAGGGAAACATAGATTACAATCCAAATATAAAAACATAACCTAATGAAATATATTGCAGTAAGGCTGTCATTCTGTGATGCGTTTGTGTATTTATTCTCCTGTAGATTGGCTTTTCTAATTATATCTGAGTCAGCACACATGTAGGCTATAGACTAATTTACTCTTTCCTCTTCTTTTGCATCCTTTGTTGAGGAAGTAACCTCCTTGAATGTGCATATGACAATTATTCACCGCAATGAATTAATTTTAATGAATTAATAAACCCCTGGAATGCAATATTTCAGATGTGTTTGAGTAAGATTTCTGTTCAAAAGTTTGAGCACATTCAAAAAAGGCCTATATCTGTGTTCACCAAAACATGTTACTGGAAACATTTTAAGCAAGAAATAGGCCATACAGTTGCTGAATTTTTTCTGTCTACTACTGGATAGTAAAGTCGGGTTCAACGGATTCATTTGTATAAAGAAGGGCATCGGCCATTGGAATAAAGTGGAGCACGGCGCATGGCCAGGTGGATCTGCACTGAGACAGAGTAGATGCTAAAGCAACGCACAGGTCTGCATCAGCGCTCTGTGTGTTTGAGTCGGAACCATAGACTGTAAACGTCACGGCACGATAACTTTAAACTAAATCAGTAGTATTGCTCTCTTAAACTTTGTGTTGATGGCATCAGTGCATCAGATTTGGCTTTAATTCTTCCAAAAATTACACCTTTCGCAGCACCTTTCCTCACTTAAATACGGTTGCTGAGAGCAACAAATACAGCATGATGGTCAGATCCTGCACATAGCTGCCCGTTCTAGTTGCCTCTGAACAATAAACTGGACAAAGTTAGCCACACAGGCTACAGGCTATTTTCTGGGTGGATATTTGTCAGTCGACTTTTCAAAATACATTTGGGGCTACACTCAAAACATTCAGGGCTGAAGCCCTGTCAAAATCGGCTGACGCCGCCTCTGTCTTCAGCCTAATGTCAGGGAAGATGTTGACTTATGGAAACATCAAACATGCATTTTAGATGAATGAGATGAGAGTATATCCAGTTGTTCCTCGCCCCCGTTTACTCAGCACCGTTAAATTGTATGCAAGGGACACAGAGGATTTCTACGCGGAAGTATGTGTAAACAAACATTGTGATTGGGTCTATAAAGAGATGCAAAATGACTATAAAGAGATGCTCACAAAGACTGACACACAAAAAAAGATGCACAATGACTACAATGCTGACATTGTAGCCATTTTGTGCCTCTTTCATTCTGGGTGTCTTGCTCTTATGTATGAGGTTGTGGGACTCCTTATATATTGTCTCATAATCCGCCCATGCTTAGATAGTCTGGTAACATTCAGCCACTGATGCACATCATAGCTCTCATGGGAGGCAGCCAGCAGGGGGTCCACTTGTGGAAAAGAGAAGCTCCTGGTGGAGTTTGTCTGTCAGAATTTGTGTTCCCAGTTCATATCACACTTACCCTCAGAGAATCAAAGGGGAACAGCACCTCCTGTGGTTGCCATTTCTGTGTTATCTTACTATAATAGGTCGCTGGCATTTCCCCTGCAGGGTTGAATTGACAGCATTAAAGTCAGCACACATATACATATATATAGCAGATGTAAGTCGCTTTGGATACAAAAAGTGTCAGCTAAATGACATGTAATATAATGTATAAATATATACAATATATGTATATATTTACTTGTGACAGGAAGAGTGGCCATGCAAGAGACATACAAATATGTGGGACTGAAATTATACATTTAATTCAAAGTTCAAAGCAGAGTGGGTGGTGTACTCAGTG
The DNA here is from genome assembly GCA_026937815.1 of Etheostoma perlongum. Taxonomy (NCBI): domain Eukaryota; kingdom Metazoa; phylum Chordata; class Actinopteri; order Perciformes; family Percidae; genus Etheostoma; species Etheostoma perlongum. Next base: position 10,105,789 of record CM049374.1, read on the forward strand.
ATTCGGGTTAGTGTGGTGCTGTGTGACTCAAATATTATCATTTTTGTTGTTTTACTCTGGTTTAACTCTGCCTCAACCTGCTACATCAATATTCATTTTATGTTAAATATTTTACTATTTCTTTTCCAACAAATCTTTTTTTTCAGCTGGAACAGCGCAACAAATGCTCAAATCCTTATCTTCTGCCCACAAGTCTGGCACTTTCTCATGAAAACAATTTATTAGTCTTAGGTATTAAAAAAGCAGGATGCTTTTTTTCTACTTCAGATTTGGAGCAACTTGTGTTTACCTCATTATAAATGCTTGCAGTTCACATTTTAACAGCTTTAAGCTTTTAAGCTTATAATTTCAGAGAGTTGGATAAGGGATAAACGAGTTAAGATGCTCCTTTATGGTTTGGTGTGTCTGCACTGTATATCTCCAACTCAATTGATTATTATTATTTATGTCCTAGTAAAACATGCTTTGAAGGGAATGCTTAATATCATGCCATTAACACATGAAATGTGATGACATCCCACACTATAACCCTAATCTTTTTTTATTAGCTCTTTCCTTTTTGTCTCTGCGGTAAAACAAAAACGGAACATTGCACGTGAGCCCTGGTATTAAAATTCCACGGTCAGCATCTGTGAGGGGTTTAATTTGCCGGCTTTGACTAGCAAGGACTACACCATCAACCAGATACATTTGACCATTTTATACACACACTCTGAACGTGAGAGTAATTTAGAGGAGAGGGTTACAGTATGTAGGAATTTTTAGGAATGCCGGAAGAGGCGCCATTGAGGTGTGGCTCTGCTCCCTCAATTATGCAGCTTTAATAATTATGGTCCTGCTTTCCTGATGGTCCACACAGTGAAACATTGCCAATGTTTGTGTTCATTCGTTGCTAAATGTTTACACCAATATGTTTCCAGTTTGCTGTCATGAGCAATGCTAGACAAATGGTGATTCAACAGAATAAACATGCACAATTTGACTTGATCTGTAGGCAAAAATATGTTTGAAGAGAACAGCAATGCTTTTTTCCTCCACCACCACCAACAGCCATTGAGCAGCTGGCCAGCCTGAGGGATCAACAGCGTTGGTGGCCAGAGGATGAAAAGTAAAAGCAAAACAAAAGTCAACTGGGTCATGATATCAGCAGAACAGTAGCAAATATGTAGTTGTTATGAGGCTTGATATAGATTATACTGGGGACCCAGGAGTTAGAAAGACATGTGAGGTGATGTTGTATGTTGGTGTTGCGTGTGGCTTGTGGCAGAAATAGAATAGAAAAGAGCAGTGCAATAGAAAGAGATACACTGGATAATAGATGATGTTTCCCTGAAGAAACTGTGATTACAGTGCTGCTCTTGCACAACATACATTATGAATAGTTTTGTTCATTCTAACTCGTTCAATAAAAAATCCTGAGGTTATTTCAGAAGAGCAAGCAGCAAGGAATGGAAAAAAGTGATGATTAGCATTTTGCTAAATACGAACATGAATGATGGTTACATATTAACTAAACCATTTTTGCCAAACCTTGACAATAATCATTTTCTTCCTCTTCCATGAGTAGAGGTGTGTAGAGGTGTGTGTGTGCATGTGTAGCCACAAGGCCTGTTTCTCTAATGTTACCAGTGGGGAGCTTTCTGAGGTCCAGTGGGTCTCTGTGGGATGTTAGTGACTGACACTGCTCTCCTCAGGGCTTTTGCTAACTAAACCATTGTGTCCTCCGCTCCTTCAGCCTACAGTTTGCTGTAGTGATTTATATTCTGTACTGAGAGGAGATACAAGGCCGGTACAAATGTCATTTAGCAAATGAAGAAACAGCGCGTGACACCGCAGGTTAAATGGGATCAAAACATCAATCAATATATTCAGCATGAAGGCAGGACCTTGTGATTGTACACTCAAGCCAATCTTACCTAATTATGTTTATTTATTTTATTTTAAATTTTTTATATTTTTCAGACAAGTCATTAAGAACAGGTTGCTTATTTACAACGGCGGCCTGACAAGTGGCAAATCCACTTAAGGAAATGAAAGGAGGGCTAGAAGAAAAATAACATCAACAGAAATACATAAAGTTTAAATTACATAAAATTTAATTTGAACAGTGACACGTAATGTCTTTTCTTTAAGAATAATTAAAAAAATTGCATTATGTGTGACCAACCATCAATAAAAAATAACATCTGGTTATACCACATATATACTATCTTTGGTCCACTATGATACAACATTACAATGCTAGCTGAGAGAGGTGTAAATTACAACTACAATCACTTTGCTGAGTCGAATCGTTTTGTTCAGTTCAGTTTCATGGTCAATTCAGTGAGTTTAAGATAAGTACGTAGACACTGACTACAATATGTAGTTTTTGTAGTATATAATGATGTGGATATCTGGATGATATTCTGCCTTTCCCTTAAAATTAATTTAGCTGCTGTGTCACTGTTCAAAAGCATAATCCATAGAAGATACTGTTGCTGAACACTTCATCCATCTTTCTTTGTGGATTTTTAACCCCATATTTGTGCCTGCTGCCAGATCCTGCACTAAAGGGTTTCTATATTGTGGAGAAACACAGAGCTACAATATCTCACTGAGCTTTGAGTTGTACTGCACAGTTTGCTGACAGGTAAACATGCTGGACTTCTGCTGGAGGAAACAACCGCTGAGAATGCACAGCGGATAAGACAGATTTCCTCTTACTCTTGTGTCTGCCACTCACAATGTAACCACCAGACCAGGTATAGGAAAGCTATAAATCTGACCTGTCGGCACTTATATTTCCTTTTTACCATCGTCATGTAAAATATCAGTTAGTATAATTTTGCATTATATTATTTTGCATTATTATCTGTCATTTACATGAACTGTGTGCTTTTGGTGAGACTAGAAGATTGTATATTATGAACTGCTAAAATATGTGGGAAAATAATTGTATATTGTTCTCTGTGTGTGTCCATTTTAACTAGGAGACCAGTGGGATGTAATCTCCTTTCTTCATGCCTCACTCCAAGCTCAATGTGTTTGGGATTAACAAACCAAAAAAGGTTTACTGATGAAATAACGGCATGCCTGGCTGCTATTGGAAGATGTGAATTTATAGATTGTAAGCAGCCATTGTTAGATGGATTGTGGAAAAATTGAATTTCTCTGATATCTGTAGGAATACAATTAGGGATTGCTGCCTCTCTTTTCCCTCTCTCTCAATGTGTGTGTGTGTGTGTGCAAGCAGGGATCAGCAGTTAAGCTATCTGAAGCTTACCTCAAGGGGATATGTTTGTGAAATTGGATTTAGCCTGTTATTTGATACATTATCTTCAGCGCAATTTGCCCGCACACTGATTCCACTTACAGCCATATTGAGTTTGTTTGGTATAAAATATGTGTTGAGTGACAAGGTCAGTGCTTCCCAAGCCTATCTAGTGTATTCTGAAATGCATCCAAAACAATCTGTGCAAACATATTTATGGTTTACCGTCTGTAACTGCTTTCTAATAAGACTCTTAAGGCACTGTGGGATGCTACAGATAAGAAATAGTAATACAGCATGTGTTAGTAATGCAGAGTCGACATGTAGGAATCATTTTTGACCCCCTCTCACTGTGAGTTAAATCACCAATCACTCTCTTCAGCATGCATCCAATGTTCTCCCATCACTGAGATGGTTGACAGCTACAGCCAGTCAGGTTGGTGGCGCGGTGATTGGTTTTCCAGCTGCTGTAACATCATTGGAAGATGATGGGGATAAAGTGTTGATCCAGTCAGTCTTCTCCACCAGCCATGGACCATGGCATAAACCTCATATACCACTGAAATATTCATGAGTAATTCTGGAACTTTGAATTTTCGTCCACAGGAGTATCATTAAATTAAATGAGGACGTGACAAAGGGTTGAGGGTGTTTTTCCAGTGATACTGTGTGAGAGCAAGAGTGTGTGTGTGTGTGTGTGTGTGTGTGTGTGTGTGTGTGTGGGGGGGGGGGTTGTGGAGAAAGCAAAAAAGAAGACACAGCGCTAGCAGTGCAGATGAAGATCTTTTCTCCCTGGAACTGCTAGTAATAAGGAGCAAAGAAAATGTCCTCTTCTGAGGTCAGCTCCCCTGCTTGCAGTTTTCCTCTTACCAATGAACACCCCTCATCTCTACTCCGACACACACAGGAAGACTCACTTCTTAATAACTGCATAGCCCATAGTTTGCTGTGTATGGACTCTATAAATCCATGGAAGAACCATTTGTTCATGTTGCTAGGAAAAAAGAAATTATCATCATTGTAAAACCTTTAGATAACTTTTTAATAGCCTCCTTAAAAACATACAAATCTGGCTGTCCTCTTTTATAATTCATAACACACTTTATTATGAAATCCATGCAGTGTCTTTATCAAGGGACAAATTATAACCAGATTGTAAACGGGTGAAGTGACAGTCATGTGTTAGAGGGAAGGCACTGCATTTTAAAGTGACATTAATACTCTCATTCTCTGCACCCACATCATCCCCCAACACCCGCCCACTGCCAACAGCTGTAACACACACACACACACACACACACACACACACACATCTTCCTGTTCTCTTCATGCCGCTGCTGCATGTGTTCTCTTCTATTTGCCATTGCGTAAACAGAGAGACCAGTAAAAAAATATGATACACTTCAAACACGTTTTATTAAAGGAGCACCAGATGGCTTTGATAGAAGCTAAACTCTCTTTGCGGCCTAAGTCTGCTGGAAGTATAGCTTCCAAGTTTTTTCCCTGGACACACACACACACACACACACACACACACACACAAACACACACACACACACACACACACACCTGAACAGACGCAAATAGACCGTTATTTTGTGTGCTACTTGTTTTCACTGTTTTCTTGCTGTGTTGTGTGTATTGTATGAGCAACGGATAACATTATTAACATAGAATGCAGATTTTATATGCTGACTAGTGCCTCTAGGAAGTGGAGACAGCAATTGATCTTTGCCCCTTTTCTTTAGGCTGGCCTGTATCACTTTTACTACTCTCACCATTAACTGCAATGATTCTGTATTCGTCCAAACACAGTACATGAACATTCACTGCAGGTACAACGACATAAAGAGGAACACATCAAAGTCAAGGTTGAGTGCGTTATGCAACCAGGCTGCCTTGTCGCAGCAGTGACAGCCTATCAAGATGTTGGCTCCTATTTTCTACGTTGCCATGGTTGCATCAGCAAAGTTCTGTCATCCACTCAATGATCATTGCATTTACTGTAATTGTTGACACTTATGAATCATCTCTAATGCTGGTATATAAACGTGTAATTTGTTTTGGCATATGAGCTATGTCACAAGACTTGTGTGTTATGGGTTATGTTGTTTTTTTGTAAAAAGAAAGTAATTCCAAAAAGTAATTTTATTTTTTACAACTTTCTTTAGTAAAAAAAAAAAACTTTTTGGAATTACTTGTATTCTCACTATCTGTTAGGCTAAACTGACTATCATTCATCGCATTTCTCTGTGAACTTTTCTCCTCATCTATTTTGCTAGCACATCAGTGTCAGCACCTTGATATGAACTCTGTGTACTGAACATCGGACGCAATTGGATTTTGAATCACAAAGACATCCTAAATTACCCTTCACCTGAAAAAAACCTCTGTCATTGTGCAAAACTGATCTAAATTGCACAACGCAGTGCTAGAGTTGCTCTCACCAGTCCGACTAATTGAGTATGTGGCTTTGTATTCCTCACTTTTGCTCGTTTCGAGAGAGCTTATCAAATAATGTTGTCATGGAAACTATCTGTCTAAACACCTCTGTTGGTGTTGCGGCAGTGATTCAAAGTCGTTCACAGTAGGCCAACTCAGATCACCTAACTATAAATTCATAGGCTCAAGCTCAGATATGAGCCAAACTGTCATATAACAGACTTTCTGCATACAGTAGCTGCATGTACCAGGGTTTGATAACAGATATGTTGTAGTTTGTTCACGTAGTATCTTAAAATACCCAACCTACCTTGTTAAAGCCAGTAATAAGTTCCCTCCAAGTTAAATCTAAATTCGACCAGTCACATCAGTGTGAAAACGAGATTGATTATAATGCTGCCATTACACTGCCCGCTGAGAATGATTTATCGCAACAGTTTCATGCCCTCTTGGGCTATGTTCACACTTGGCATCTTTTTTAAGCTGATAGTGTCTGATTATAGAGCAAACCGTGTTTTCAAAAAAGTCCAAAGAGCTTTTTTTAAACGCTACTGCCAACTTCTTTTTGCAGTTTGGAATGTTTTTTTGAAGTTTTTCTGATACAAATGCCCTACGTCAAGAGCTTTTTTGTCAGCCGGCCAATTACAAGCGGAATAGGCAGACCTGTCATTTCAGCGATTTTCATAGCTCAGCGAGTTATACACTTAAATGGTATTAACGGGTGCTCCATGTACAGGGAACTTTGTTTTATGTAATGCTAGCAGCACCACTTGCTCTGCTCTTTCTCTAGCTCGCTCCACCGCTTAGTTTTATCGACTATTAGCACCGCTCCACATAGCGCTCTAGCTAGGACAAAATAGCAGTAGCTATTGTCATAACAACAAAAAATGCACTGGGCTGCTTTTTGGAATAAAAACCCTGCCAGCTTCTTTTTTCACTACAAAAGAGCTCTAGTCAACTTTTTCTTGTCATAAAAGACGCCAAGTGTGAACATAGCCTAAGTCTGATTTTCAGACTTTTATATTTAATCAATAATAATCATGTTTGGTGGTTGGATATGGTGACAGATCCCCACTCTCACCACCTGAATTTATCATAACTGGAACAAAAGATAGCCTACCTTTGTCCTGAGATCAGTGATCTACTTAAGTATATATGTGGAATGTATTATGTGAATGTAAAATATGTAGTGTTGATATTTTGTGTCTAGGCACCAATTTCACCACTACCCTAAGAAATGTTTAGGATCAGCACAGCAGGGAGTGACACTAATTTCCCTAGATTCACAGGTGGATGCTGCGGTCAGTGAAGGTGGGGCTTATGAAATACTACATAACCAACGGCAGTAGCAGCATGTGACACAAGAGCTTTCAGGTGAGCAGTGATTATTCAAGGACACTGCCATGATCAGTTGGATGATATTTGATCATTGTTGCAGTAAGAAAAGTATGCCATGGGAAAACCCTGATTAACTTCTGGCAAGTTAAAGATTAACTCTGCAAGTCTGTCTGGCCAAGAGCCCATTTATGCCCATTTCCAATTTTTCTAAATCGAGGCACCAATTGCAACCTTTGAGGCGGCCTTTACACAATGACAAAGCGCAGCTATTTTTGTTGAACTGACTCTGCAACATGCTTGCTGGTTAATGTTTTTCTGTGGCTCTACATATGTCATCTCCTTCATCGTTCTGATTAGGTGTTGGTCTATCAAATTGTGCCAAGAGGCAATTGATCGGCATCTGTTGGTGACGCCCCTTTGGAAATGGGCTGTGAATGAACCTTCCCCAGACCCACTCTCAGTTACAACTGAGAAGGGTCTGGTGTCAGCCAGGCTAATGCCATGTAAGTATAGTGGTTGGCTCAAGTTGGCTGCCTAAACTGGCTTGCAGGCTTCGCTTAATGAAATCAAATGTGTCATCTCACTTTTAGTATGGCCATTTTGCATTGCCTCTAGGATAGTGGAGTTGATTGTGTCTAAGCCTTTATTAAGCCTTACTTCCTTGTAGACAACAAGATAACAATAATGTTGGCATCCTTCCGATTGTGTGGTATGTGATGTCAGTTTGGAGATCTGACATCACGTGACCAAAGATGCAACTCATTTGATCTTCTTTTCCTCTCAAAAATCCAAGGAGACAGTATGATTGACACAGAGCAGCTACCATGGGTAGCAAACATCAGGACATGTGGGGGTCCTGGCGCCTGAGAGGCTCTGAACTACTGTGATGAAAAGGGATAACTCCTGCTTGTTGCATTGGTATTCACGTTCCAATTTACATATCCATGTGTTACTATAAAAACTAATAAATGCATCTGATCAGTCTTTTTGATAGATAGCATCTATCTATTCCCCACGAAAAATCATTTCATTAATGAATTCCCTCTTGAGCCACCGGCAGCTACAATAAAGGAAAACTGCTCTGAAATGTAATCCCTGTCGTGTTTAATGCAAGCTGAAGCGACCCTCAGAGGCCTTCTCTCTTCCTTTTCTCTCTCTCTCTCTTTTTCACACACACACACACACACACACACACACACACACACACACACACACACACACACACGCACACACACATTTTAGGAATAATGATACAGGATTCTGTAAAGTGAGAGAGAGCGATGGAAGACAAAACAGCTATTGGTGAGTCTGAAGCCTTAAAACGTGAAAACTGAAAGGTAAGAGGCAGTGATGTGAGAATGCGTGTCTGAAAACAAGAAAGGCATACAAACACACATGCACGCACACACACACATACACACAGAGTAAGTCAGAAAGTAAGTCTTCACTATGTAGTGTTTTTTTTTTACTATAAGCTTGTTTCATGTTGTCGCTTCTAACCACATCACTGATGGAGTCTGAGCAGCCTCCGCAGGGAGCCTGGGTTCTGTTTACAGGTGCTTGCCAAACAATGAGACTGTTGTTTTTGTCTGTTTGATAAATATGAAGCTACAGTATATAATATATAAATTCTTAGCCTAGCATAAAGACTGGAAACAGTAGGAAATAGCTAGCCTAACAAAACCTACCTACCAGCACTTCGAAAACTTACTAAATAACATGTTATATCTTGTTTAGTCTGTACAATAATTCAAGTGCAAAAATACATATTTTGGTTATTGAGGGGTGTTACGTGCCAAGCTATGTTTTGTCTGTCCAAAGTCACTTCCTGGAGTCTCTCCGCTGGTTGCCTGACAAATTTAATGAGACGACAATACTTAGTGAGATTTTGTTACCTGGACAGAGGAAGGCTAGCGTTTTCCCTCTGTTTACTGTCTTTATGTTAAACTAAGATAACTCCTGGCTGCAGCTTCATATTAACCCTACAGACATGAGGGCGGTATCAATCGTTTCATTTAACTCTCGGCAAGAAAGCCAATAAGATTATTTCCCAAAATGACGAAGTATGGCCTTAAGTAATACAGTTGCTTTGTAATATTAATAGCATCGCCGAAAAATCTTCACCTTCCTCACAGCCTTTCTCTCTGTTTCAGAAGGTACAGAAGTAAATCTGTGGAGCTTTAACATCTCATTGACCATGGGTATTCATTCACATAATCTAAACTAAGCCTTCAAAGCCTTTGACAAAAATTAGCTTACTGTGTATTTCAGGAATGCTTGAAATAGCACAGAGAATTTTGGCCGGTACTGAAGTACAGTATGTGCCATAAATAAACAGACATGAAAACATTTGAACGTGGGACAGCTCCTTCATTTTGCCAAATGGCCCGCAATGAAAAATCCTCTGTGCTCCGGCGCTTAGATGTTCAATACAAAACACATTCACCTGCTGGAAGATAATCAGCTTTATAAGAGAGGAATGGTTAGTATTAGTTTTGCATAAGATAACTATCTTTTGACACAATATTATATTAATTTTCTACACATTCATCATTCGTCCTAAGTAAGAATCTCTTTGCTGTCAAATAAATATTATTAGATATACTGGGACAATCTGATATTTTTTGTGTTCAGAAACATTTATAAGTTGGCATATCGAATTCATTTGAAAAATTGAAAAATATGAAATATGCCTATTCCAGGTAGGGAATGAGTCCTTACCCCAAGTGAAGGAGTTCAAGTACATTGGGGTCTTGTTCACGAGTGAGGGAACAATGGAGCGGGAGATTGGCCGGAGAGATTGCGGTATAGCAATCACTTTATAGCACCGTTGTGACGAAAAAAAGAGACCTGAGCCAGAAGGCATCATCAGGAGCTCCTTTGGAGCCAGTAGAGGTGGTTTGGGCATCAGGTAAGGGTGGCCCCTGGGCGCCTCCCTAGGCAGGGGTTCCAGGTAGGTCCAGCTGGGAGCAGGCCTCAAGGAAGGACTAAGTGGAAGGAATTATATCCATACCCTGGCCTGGGAACGCCTTGGGATCCCCCAGTCGGAGCTGGTTAATGTGGCCCAGGAAAGGAAAGTTTGGGGTCCCCCGCTGGAGCTGCTGCCCCCACAACCCGACCCCGGATAAGTGGAGGACGATAGATGGATGGATCGACAACTAATCAATGTCTTACATTGTATTTAATGTAAATTAAATAGCAGGTAAAAAAAATAAATATATGTCATGAGGTCAGCCAGTTATACCTGCAGTAACCACTCTCATATTATTCCTTTGCTACTGACATTTTTTGCCACCAAAACAGTTCAAAAGCACTCTCTGAGGTATTTTATAAGAGAGTTAAAACAGATCCTACTACTGGCAGCCTCTCAGTTTTTCTAATTTTTATTTTAATTCCACCATTGGCTATGAGGCAGAATGCTAAAACAAACCTGCTCAGAGGGAAGTGGATGGATCTGCAGGCTATAAAGAGGCCTTTGAGTGCGGTAATGAGGAAACATTTATCCTTCTCTGGATAGATGTGACTGGCAAAAACAATGTCCACGTCATGGAAGGAAATCCTATACTTTCATACAGTCTTTCCTCTAGGAATAATGATACAGGATTCTATAACCCTTGTGTTGTCTTCCTGTCAAAATTGAAAATCAACACTTTTTCTTACATTTTTGTCCCTTTCTTCAATACCTTGACACAATGTTTGTCACTTTTGTTGACATTTTCACCACTACGTAACACCAACTTATTTACTGTAGTTTTACAGCTATTTTTGGAATTTATGGTCAATATACGAAATTTTTAGGAAATTATACCTAATGTTTGAGTTAGAAAAGCAGAAATTAGGAATTATTTAGGCTAAAATTAAAGAAATGTATGTTGATGGATAATCACAGACTGGAATATGTCAACTTTTACTCTTTTACTTTACTTTTACTGAAATATTACTATTTCAAAACCACTTAATTTTTTTTTTCAAATGCTATAAAATTAAATAAGACACCCCAAAATTGATGAAAGTAGAGATTTGCCACAGAGCATTGTGTGGAATTAATAATGTTATTTAGGGTAATTACAGTTGGGTAGTTAAAAAAAAAACATTGATATAGGAAAGCGGGTCAATTTGACCCGAGGACAACATGAGGGATATGCTGACAGAGAGAGAGAGAGAGAGAGAGAGAGAGAGAGAGAGAGAGAGAAGAGAGAGAGAGAGAGATATGGAAGACAAAACAGCTATTGGTGAGTCTGAAGCCTTATAACATGTGAAAACTGAAAGGTAAGAAGAGGCAGTGATAATGTGCGTGAGAAAAAGAGAGAGACAAACACACGCACGCACACACACACACACACACACGCGCGCACATACACACGCACACACACACACACACACACACACACTCTGCATTCATCAGTGGTCATATAGTCCTTATATTGCTGCTGGTGCCTTCAGCCCTGACCTTTACTAAAATGTCCGCAGCACTCCATCTGTAGGGGTGATATCAAATCTGTGCCCTTCATGATTTCACATCTCAGAAGGGCTCCTCTTGAAAAGCTTGTTTCAGGAGATGCTGTAACGCAGTAGGCTTCTGCCAGACGGACCATCCGTTCATGGATGGTCACCAAAAGAGGAGGGGCAAATTATAATGATTACGTCAGTCTATCTGGCACCTTTTAGTGACAGGGAAAAAATAATAGGCTGACATTTATCATTTATGAGCAGTGGTAGGAGAAGTAGTCAGATTGTTTACATAAGTAAAAGTAGCAATACTACAGTGTAAAAATAGACTTTAAACAAGTAAAGGTCCTGTTTTCAAAATCATACTCAAATAAGAACAAATGTATTAGTATTAGTATTATATGTATTATTATAGAAAGTAAGAGCTCATTATGCAGAATTTCAGATTCGTATATATTTTATATTTATATTACTGGACTATTAGTGATGCACTAATGTGTTCATCTGATAGAGATTTTATCATCTTTCTCTTGCCCAGAGACTACAGATGAAAATGACCTTATAGCTAACTCTGGTACTGCTAAGGAGCTGTGCATTGTCCCTGTCAAATAAATAAATAAATAAATAAAATTAATCACTTTAATATTGTAGCTGGGGAAGGAGGGGCTATATTAAATTACTTCATAAACTGCTGGGCAGCTTAAGCTATAATAATATATTATAATACAGTATATATATATATATATATATATATATATATATATATATATATATATATATATATATATATATATATATAGAGAGAGAGAGAGAGAGAGAGAGAGAGAGAGAGAGAGAGTATAGATAATCTAAATCTGCAAAGTAACTTGAAACTAAAGCTGAAGCAAAATGTACAATCATTTTCTCCAAATGTAGTTGTACATTTGAAGTTGTAATGTCAGAATAATATATTGTACCCCAGAATTGTGTGTAATTGTACTTAAAGTTACATTCCACCACTGCTGGTAAGTACCAAATGCAATCTAGCTGGTAACTGATTATAAAATCATCTTTTCCCCATCATCTCCTCAATATGTTCACAAACACATTAAAATAACCCATCTGATCACCCGTTGCTATAGCAACTCCAGCTTGAGTGCTGTGATGCTACATGGCCATGGATGTTGTTGTGGTATCCGGCGTTTGCAGTGAAACAGCACAGTCTGTCTGTTACCAAAAGTACTGGGAACAATATTAAAGAAAAGCACTGGGAAGGTGGTTGGAGACAGAAAAACAACAAAGAAACTTTTCAGGTAAAAAAAAGAAACAGCATATATAAACCATGTGATGTGAAGACAGCAGAATAAGTCATTAATCAAGCCAGACTCTCTTGTGAATTAAGACAAAAAGTAGCTGCGGCTGAACAGAGAGGAGGTAAAACACACTTTGCAGCCAACCCTGACAGGAAAAACTTATCATAATTCTGGAACTTGCTATCAATCAGAGTTGATAAGTAACTCTATCCGCTACTGTAGGACCATGTCTCGGACCATGTGCCACAGAGAAAGCACTCCATTCACAATGAACCACGGAGGAAGAAGTGATGAGTGAAATAATTCGAGACACGATGAGGAACTGTGAATTAGCCCTGAAAAACACGACATCCTGATGACAGATCCCCAGCTGTCTCTTCTGTCCCAATGTTGAGAGATGACAGCTGAGTCAACGTTGTGCAATAACTACTGCTTGCTTCATTACACCAATGATACGGTTGTGACAGGGCCAAAGTGCTGAACACACCAGACATCACTCTGGAAACACTTTTCAACACAAAGTACCAGGCATGGCTAATCTCGTCTTGTTTCACAATTCTTGTGTTGTGTTGTACAATTCCACCAGCAAAATGGACTGCATTTATATAGTTTTCTAATCTAAGGGATCCCTCAAACATAAGACAGCATTCACTCCCATTCATACACACCTGACAGAGGCTTCCATGCAAGGTGCCTAAACATTCACATGCACACTCACAAGCAATTTGGGGTTCAGTATATTGCCCAAGGACACTTCAAGGAATGTCATGTAGACTGCAAGGGCCAGGGATCGAACCGCCGACCTTTCGGTGGATAGGCGCTCTAACTCCTGGGTCACAGCTGCCAGCATGCTGTATAATTAAGCTTGTCTTGTGGACAGGCAGTAGAGATGTGGATGTTTTGCTTTACGGGCAGTGCATTATCATAAAGATATGCACTGTGTTTCCATTCATTGTCAAGCTAATTTTAAGCAAACCTTTGAATGCCGCAAAAAATAAATGCAAATTAGGCGCATTTTCATGAACTGGCATTGAGCAAATAAACTAGGCTACAGCATAGTTTTGTCAGAAGTCAGCACTATAGGCTACGCATGGCTTTAATCCCCCAGTAAACACAGTGATAGAAGCAGAAGTTGCAAACCGGAAACAAAACAAGTGGATTTGGTTATCTAACTCGTCTACTGAGTTTCAAGTTTCATGCTCCTTATTGTCAGATGCACAACAATTACAGAAGCAGTCATTGTCACTGAAAATGTTCAGAGTCAACCTCGCTCCAACAGTGCTAATTAAATTTGTATAAAACAGAAAATCACAAATAAAATAAAAAAATTAGAATCTAAGATATAAGACATCAAAAAGTGCAGAGAAAAAATGAGAGAGATCCTCAGGAATTTGGTTCAATTGTGCAATGAATTGTTCTTTCATGTAAATAAATTTCTTTCATAGTCATAAATGTTCGCTCTGTCAGAACCTATTTGTTAAATATCTCAAGTAGTCTCTCTTTGCACAATTAGGGAATTTTCATCAAATTCTTCCCGTTCACATTCAGGTTTTTAAATGCAATACTTGAAAATGAAAAATACTTACTTGAAAATACATACAAAATACAAAAGCACGCCTATTGTCTCGTAATCAAAAATATATTTCTTTTGCTTCCTGAATGAGTGGCGTGTTCTGATGTATGAAAAAAAGCAAAGATATGATCTGTTAAAATAGATGACTGTAGCAACTTTTGACCAAAACTTGTTTCCAAGTGAAAACATCAGTATTTAAAGAAATAGTTCAAAAAAAGCTTATTATTTTCAATAACTTTCAACAAGCCCCTCAAAAAAAAGCCAAGACATGCACCATTTCCCATAACTTGGTTCTCTGAAAAGGGTGAGTTGGATTATAAGTCTCCTGAACATAATTCACTGCTCCTTTGAAATGAGCAACCCCGCTGCTCCAGCACTTCATCTTGAGAGTAGTTTCGCATTGCCAGGGTTTGTGGAGGAGGGACTGTCGAGGAGGGACTGGGGAGTCCACACAGCATTCCGGGATGGGAGGTAATGGCATTTCTTTAAACCAATCACAATCGTATTGGGTGGCGCTAAGCGCTGTACGGAGCACTGCTGCCTCTGCAGAATAGCCTCGGGAAGGAACTTGTTTTGGTGGAATATGTGTTTGTTCAAAGGTTGTTTTAGTCGTGCAACAGAAAACTCAGATTGGACAGATAGTCTAGCTAGCTGTCTGGATTTACCCTGCAGAGATCTGAGGAGCAGTTAACCATAGTCCTCATAAATCGAGTTTAGCAATCTAGCATTCTATCAAGTTTAGAATGCCAACGCAAAGAAAGGGAAGGTAATGGACCCCCCGGGCGAAAAGAAGGACACCAGAATCCCGGAAGTGGAACGTTGTGGATATAGACTATCGTGAGAGTGACCAAGCCTGGCAAGCACATTGTGAACAAATCCGAAGAAGCATGATCTCAGTTGGCAGGAGCTGTAGATGGCCAGTATGGCAGCTTGGCTTCTCTCAGTGGTTGCAGATGGTACCCAGCGACACAGGGGTCAACATTCTGTTTGTGCAAAGCCAAAAATACTCGTCCAGGGTGGGAGGCTCCATCTTCACCTGCCTTAGCAGATTTCAACACATGTGGGTGAGGAGGCAGCAGTGTTTGGAGGAGGGATCCTCTTATTTCCACAGGAGGTGATGGAACATTTTCGCCCATCATATTTCCTTGGATTAGGATGGCAACAAGATCTTGGTTGCAGCTGTCGCCGTGGTCCTACTGCACTCCCTGCTACACCCCGCTACGCTCTGCGATGCCCTGCGATGTCCTGCCTAACCCTGCTGCCTCCCGCTACGTCCACCTATGCTCTCCTGTGCCACACTACACCCTGTAAAGCCCCGCAGTGCCCTGCTATGAACTACTATTAATACCATTTGTAGTCATTGCTCCATTATCTTTATTGTGACAATTATTGCCACTGTGCATCACACCCTCAACCGGCACCATCAGACACCGTCTACCAAGAGCCTGGGTCTGTCCTAGGTTTCTTCCTAAAAGGGAGTTTTTTCTAGCCACTGTCACACTAATTTTTTGCTCTTGGGGGAATTACTAGAACTGTTGGGGCTTTGTAAATTATAGAGTGCGGTCTAGACCTACTCTATCTGTAAAGTGTCTCATGATAACTTTTGTTAGGATTTGATACTATAAATAAAATTGAACTGAAAATTGAACTAAACAGAGAGTTTTACTTTTTGTGCTAATTTATGCTTGGTAGCGACACAATTAAAAAAGAAAATAATTTGAAAACAATAATGCATTCAATACTATTATTTGAAAACCTTATCATGCGAGTCCAGTTTCTCTAGTAGCAACTGGATTCTTTTGACCTTTGATTTGATCAATCTGAACATATGTGGGGCATCGTACAGTATTTGTCACATTGAAGGAAAACCATCTGCTATCTGAGTAGCTCATAGTGTCTTAACCCATGAGCATCCACTGTTTTCAGTTCTTAGCAATGTATGTTTTCCCTTCTGCTTCATTTACAATGTGTGTGGACATGTGTTCCCTTGAGGGTTTGTTTGAATCACAGAATGTTAAAGAATGAATTCATCTCCAAGAACAATCAAAGGCCAGCTGCAAATGCTTGATTTGGCAGTGTAAAGGGTTGATTTACCCAAATTATAGAAAAACATGTATTGCTACAAATACCTATACTGCTTGGAATTGAGCCAGGCTGATTTTGGTTTCATTTGCCCATATTTTGAGATTTACATCACTGAGATTTCTTCCACTATGCCAGCACAGAAATAAACAGTGGTCAGCTTGCTCTACAGTATCATCCAGGGTAACATTCAGACTCATTTTCTGAATAACAGATGTTTCTGTTAATATTTTTAATCACATTTTTCAAACCTAAAAAAACAAACACATTTCTGCATTTATCTAAAGCTCATAAATAGCAAGCCTACAACGATTATTTAATTTGCCAAATAGGTAAATTCATTCTTCAAGTCCAGTCTATCAGCAGCCTCTCCTTGGCCAACTACTCTTTGGCAGTAGTCTGGTGCTGGTCTGAATAATAATTCACTAAAAATAATTCCCTAACTAATTCTCCTGTACTTTATCTCTCCACTTCAAAATACATATGACTACCTCATATGCCTGTTATAAGGCACTACTTTGCCATGCCCTGTGTTAAGCTGCACTTGGTTAACCTCAAAGACTGCTTTGATATCTCAGACAGTCATTGACGCAGGCTGGTGAAGTAAGTTAAATAGCCTGTATGTGCAGGCAGAATAAATAAGAAACTATTATGTCCAGTGTGTGCACACTTTTGTGTAGTACAGTATTGCTTATTTTACATTATCCTGTTATTTACAGCTACTGTAAATACTATAGTGTGAATTGAAATTCATCTATAGACTGTATTTTACCGCACAGGTTAAAATGGTGGGTTAAGTGAAAGTGCGTGCATGTGCCACTAAGTGCGGGTTTTATCCCCTATCCATAAACTGTAAAATGCACTGTATGCTCAGTAGGATGGGATTTGAACGCGCTCAGATTGCCTCGTCATGTGTGCGCTGTCCTATTCGCGATGCGGTTTGGACACTGAACTCCCTCCCTCCCTCCCTCGCCTCTCCTCCTCACCGCGCAGAGTTCGATACGCGCAGGCACAACAGATGGTACAGTACTACAGGCTGCAGGAGTGCATGAATTTGATGTAGAAGAAGTACTTTTATTTCTTTAAACTTCACAAGAACGTTTAGTATAATAGGAGGACGAACTCGACTTGGGCAGCCACTGGATCCTACGTTTACAGGCGGAATTTGGTGTCAAGGTAAGTTGTGATGTTTTCTAGCCGATCAGATTTCGGAATGAACTCAAAACACAAATGTGATGACTTCAAATATTTTTTCCTACGTTATTGATGCATCGACGTCTAACACTAACCCTGACCGTTTAAGTTTGTTACGTAATAGTTTACGGAACAATGGATTGATGCAAAACCGCGCTGGCGTCAATTAACCCACCATTAGATCTGATGCCTTAAACAAACATGGATTTTTACACCATTTGGGTAAAGACAAATCTGTTTTAAGATAGCCTAATAGCTAGTTGCATTGCAGATTCACACTATGTTGCTATAATGTTTCCAAAACTAATCTTAAGATATAACAAAATAATTTCTTGAAAGTGAGATTATAATTGACTAATTGATTTTTGTAAATGGTAGACTACTTGGTAAACTTTATGGATGCAGCACTGGGTATGAATTAAGATTGACCTCGTCATCATCCAGGAATTTTTACAGCAATAAGAGTAATTTAGTTGTAATATTCCAGGGAGTTTATACAGCACTAAGTCTTCTCTGGCGCCACAGGCACACATGCAAGTGCTGATGCTGCAACTTTGTGGGGGTGCTGATGCCAAAACACTGGGCAACATTAAAACATATAAAGATAATTTTAGTGACTAAAGTTGAGCTTTCACACAGGGACAACTTTTGATGTGAAAACCCATGCAGAAACAATAATGTCAAAGGTCAGTAATGTTCTCTGACATCATCCATGGAGGTTTTCATCTCTTGTGAGAAGCGGCTGGGTTAAAGATGGCTTAAAACAAAGAAACGTCTGGTAGGTTATCCTTCCTTAACAGTGGCTGATGATACAAAACCTCTAAATATGAATTCAAGAAAAAGTACTATTACGGAAATCAGATATCCTTCTCACTCCGCCTCAAATGTGTAATGAGATACAAACATTGAGATTTTTGATGTAAATGGTCATCAAACACCATTTGCAAAAATGTTATTTTGTTATGCAAAACACAAAATTACCTTTGTCGACATTAAAATGAATTTGCTTTTAGGAAATGTGCCATAATCAATGTTTTGCATTCTGTAAAGTCTCCAGTTCATAAGGAATAACTCCTGCCACTATCAGCATGCTGTAAATAGATACGGTTTTACTTTAACAGCCTGTGAGACACTGACACTAATCTCTCTGAACTCTTCCATGATCGCTGCCTCAGAAGAACATTAGAGAGCAGACAACGACATTTAGTTCCAGGATTTAATAAGACTTAAAATAATCAAGTCTCAATCTTCCTCTTGACTTTCATTATTATTAACCAGCTTTTTAGATATAGATTGAGGTCTGTACCTTTGGCAGCCCAGTAAGCCAGCTGAGCCACACACTCAGATTTACACAGAGGGGGGAAAACACAACATGGAAGCATTTCTACCATAGGTTGATGTCATTAATTCATGTCACATCATTAAGGTCCTTTAAGATGAGGGATGAACTGTTTGTAATGATTTGTTCAGTCCTAGAAGAGGTCCAGACCTTCGATGGACCCCAGGTGGCCCCGTGGCAGCAGCAGCTACAGGAAAGCGCAGCAGATTACCACATAGCCTCGCAATTTGCTCACAATTAGATCTCTGGGGAGAGCCGCTGGAACTTTGAGTTGCATCTGTTCTTGAGAAACGTGGGGAGCTGTGAGGAGTTCTTTGAAAATATGACTGCAGATGTACAAATCTGCTAATACTGGTGAAATAAAAAAGATGACAGTGATGTTTTTAATGAATGGAAATAAATAACTCAGAGGACAGTGGAGTAGGTTCTCCTGAATAAATAGCTGTGGTATCCATTTCTGAAAAGCCTGTTCATTCAGATCTCGCTTTCTCTAGAAGTACTGCACCAATACATTTGAATATACAATGTTTTTATTACTTTCTGCCTTTGCTAGTCCAGTGGTTCTCCTTATACAGTGAAGTACATATTGCACTGCGTGGGTACTGTTGTCTCTAAGCTATTACTCATATATGTTTTCTTTTTTTTGCATGTGGCTTTATTGTGCTTATTAAAATTGTTATGGGACCTTTGAGAGTCCTCAGCCACTTATGCTCCTGTGCAATAGCCAAATGCCAACTTCACCATGTGTGCTCTGATATAGTCAAGGGGTGTACTATGCAGAGTACTTGTACTAGAAATAAACAGCAGCAATATTGGGGCTCAAATTGGTATACCACAGAGCAGATATTATGTGGAGATGTGGATGCAGTGATGCTTTTTGTTTGCCTTCTTTATGTGTCAACCTGAGTGGGCAGGGTCATTTTCTCTATAGAGAGTGAAGTATACATTTTGACACCAAAGCACAGGAAGTGTCACTGGGAGGAGGCACTGCTGACATTACTGGAGTGATTATTAGAGTGTAGTATTTCATTAAATTGGTGGTATTGGAGTTGTGAAAAAATAAGAATAGCGGGACATTGAGTATGAGTGAGGGACCTGTAATGTACAAGAGAGTTTAATGACTTAAGTCAGAGACAACATTCCTCAAGTGTGGAAGGGTTAGATCTAAAGTAATAAGATAGGACTGTCTCTTTTTATTAGAACTGTAGTGTGTGAACTGTGAGTGTAGTCTCTTGCTTTGAAGAGCAGAATCAAAAGCGTGTGGATATACTCAGCCACTGCAGAGTCTGACTGTTGTATTGGATAGACAATACAACATTACTCATAAATACAGATTTTTGCCATATATATATAGACTGCATATTTATGTCTTTTCTACACTCAACAAACAGCCAAATATATAAAGTGCTACATTGCAGCAGGGGAAATTACAATGATACATGCTTGCTCATTTCCAAACAGCCTGCAGATGTATTATGTATTTCATAATTATGATGTCATGCAAATATGAATATGATGCCTTAAAACCAGTTTTTTTGCAGAACAAAATAAATCATTTAGACATTTAGTACTACATATGTTAAAGCTACCACCATTATCTCTGAGTCAGTGTGGGATATATATTTTTGTTAATGGGCTCCATATGATACTTCTCCAGTTTTACTGCTGCTGCTGTCCACCCATCAAACCCAGGCCAACGCTGTCCTGACATGACTGAAGCAGCCAAGCAAAAATACGTTGCTGCAGAGACTAACTGCAGTAACACATGGTTATTTTTTGTAGCCGTGCGTGCGCTCCCTTAATTTACAGTGGATCAATAGCGTGCTGTGAGAAGTAAGTGAGAGTAAAATGAGGGCTGATACACTAAAGTGAATAAATCCTGCAGTGATACCTGTAGCACTCGGGCAATGCAGCATCCGGCATTAAGATGCTAGTCTCAAATTAAAGAGAAGATGCTCCCATTTGTGGCAGAGATGATGGATGCATTAAATGTGAGCACGCTAACATACATCGTACAGTATGCATACATTACTGGCTGAGCTCAATCATGCACATAGTGACTTGTTCTCTGCCCATTTCTTATTAATCATTATGTGTCAGTGAATGTCACTGCTTCAACACAACCAACATCAGTTTATTATGAATTGTATTAAGATATTTCAATTGGTGGATGGCCAAAAGGAGGTGGGGCCTAGGCACAGCTCCTGATCTGCCTCCCTGCCTACCATCCACAAATAGAAAATGTGAAGGGGAATTTTAAATGGAAGTGGATTAATATTTTACCTAAACATTGATTCATGCTGCCACTGTAGACATTTTCATCTACAAGCGAGTCACTTATGCAAGGCATGCAGTAACGTTACTGTGGTCCTATTCTGGCACCTCTCCTTTCCACTATATGTACATTACACGTTCTGGGCCTCCTATGTAAAATTTTAACTAAATATGATTTATTAAACTGAGAACACAGGATCATGTGCAGATATTTTACTGGTGTATATACATATTACAGTCTCCAATAATCTGTGCGTATGTCTGTGTTTATTCGTTTTCTGTTAATGTCATCAACCTGCAGGGAACTGCAGATGGAAACTAGCCTGTATAGCTAAATCTGGCACGTTTACATCATGGACTCAAGTTCTCATGTTAATTAATGTGCGTTGTTCCTGCTTAAATAGATAAACATAAAATATGTAGAGCATTGCTGTCACCACTAGTTTGTCACCCCAGGTACCTGCGCTGTCATTTTCTCATTCACAACCGGTAACATGGGTTGACACAATGAAGGCTGTTGATGTACGGAAGACATTATTATTGATTTCTGCTGTTTGCTGACTGCATCCTGAAGAAATAAGATGGCATTTTCCGGGATATTTCAGTGTCTCAAGTGTCGATTCATAAAAGGTGTCCCTTTTATCAGAATCAGAATCAGAATCAGAAATACTTTATTGATCCCCGAAGGGAAACTCTGTGTTGCAGTTGTACAAATAGTAGAAATATCAGAGTAGAAATAAAAATAAGAAATATAAGGATTGTGGATATGTACGTACGTATTTACATAGTTAAAGGAATGTTATTATTATACATTATTTACATAATTTACATAATTAAGGAATTGCAATGGTAAACTTGAGAATTGCACACATTTGAGGCCAGTGTTATTGCACAAAACAGATAATACAGATAATATTGTCCCAGTATCAACCTCTCTAAGTGTCTGCGTGCCAGACACTTAGAGGGAGGAGTTATAAAGTTTGATGGCCACAGGCAGGAATGACTTCCTGTGGTGCATTTTGGTAGAATGAGTCTATCACTGAAAGTGCTCCTGTGATTTATCAACAAGCCATGGAGTGGGTGCGAGACATTGTCCAAGATGGCATTTAGTTTGGACAGCGTCCTCCTCTCTGACACCACCAACAGAGAGTCCAGATCCACCCCCATGTTTTATGCATCAACTCTCCAGCATGGTTCTGCTCTATGCATCAAGGAACTGATGAAATGTTTTGAAATGTCCAACGTTGTTACCAAAATCAGTGTAAAAAACAATCAAGTAGCTAATGTAGATGTAATGCAGATTATTTATTGAGGGAAAAATAGAAATGAAAGCTCACAGATTCTGTTTATCATTTTTTATGTGTCAGTCCTGTTATTGAATTCTCAACCCTGTTTAATCTACTACATGTACTGGTCCTCACTTCATGCTGCACAGGTGAAGGACAGGGGAAATCTATTTTCATTAAAGTTGCACGACAGACCTTGAAGACAACCGGAAGTTGCGTGTCTACAGTAAATGCTGCTCCCTTGCTCCCATGCTCTGGTTTGTGACACAGATGTGCTTTGAGTTGACCCTTGAATCACGACTTAACAACATAACATCTTAACTTAACATCTGGCATCAGCGTGCAGTAATAGACTACAGCACTGTTTATACTTGACAGGGAAGCAAATTGGAATTTGAACAGGCTTCATGGTCTGTGTTGTGTTTTGTTTTTGAGCTGGATTTCAAGTGTGATGACAAGCTCAGCTTTGTCAGTTTGCAATTCTTAAAAAAAGTACAACAGTGCAGTTTTGGCTTCTGGCAAAACAAGAGGAGGAGGAGGAGAGGGAAAAGGGGGCTGGTAACAGAGCCGGCAACTTCTGTAAAGACAGAATGCAATTAAATCAGAAATCTTAAAAGGTCTGCGTCACCAGAGGGAGCGAACGGAGTAATGTCTGTTTCTAAAGAACACAAATGAATCATATTTGCCCAGCAGGCTTGATCACTCACAGTATATTACAAATTTGTAATTTGCAAAGAAAAACAAATGATTTAACTTTTTAATAACTGCTGTTGCTAGTGCACAACAAATAATGTTTATGGGCAGCTGCCAGTTTCTGTATTGCCTCAGTAAAACAGGGCATTAAAGCAGCATTAACAGATTGTTTTGGCCATCTTTTTGTGTCTGTTTCAACAGACAGGGTGGCAGAAACAAGTTGTGAACACAACATTGACATTTAATCACATTTTAAGTTGATATGGGGAAATGTATTAGCATACTGTTACTTGTTTAGACATCCAGCAATTAGAGAGCAACTGCATCATTCATTTGAAGTTGTGTCTCTGTCCGCTTAATGGGTGTTATTCCAATATCTACTCTCTTATCTGGCTCTTGAGCTGCTAAATGTTCCACAATGTCCTCCAGCTACTGTCTAACTGTCTGTTGTTTGGTGATGAGCAGGTAGTAAACAGTGGGATTACAGAGTTTTTTAACTGAGAACAGCTGCTTGTTGCGATTGAAATTGGCACTATGAAAGCGGTGAGAGTGAACCAAAACAGTAAAGTTGTAGGCCAGAAGGCTAAACAATCCACTGAAATTAGATCTAAATCTCTGTAAAGCAGAGGGGAGCTGCATTCATTTCATAAAGTTTTTCTTAAAAATATCAATTATAGCCACTTAAAGGAGAGTGGAACGCCATCTTTATGGGTGTCAGATATTTCCCTGAAAGATTTTTGACAGGAGGTTGTAACCTTTTAATCGTCTCAATCTATCCAACACTTGAGTCCACTGGTAGCCTGGAAAGATCCCAAGATTAACAGTGTACAGTTGCAGTCCAGTCTCATGGCAGTTTGTGAAATGGTCACGTTATTTAATCTGTTGATTCGTGTACCTGACACGTTAATAGCCTTAATTTCGTGTGATGATCACAAATTTTAGAGTAATGTATTTTAATGGGAAGCGTATTCTCTTCCTAACCACAACCGTCCTGTTGTTGTCGGCGTGTTCTGCGTGTGACAGTTCCTTTCCCCATTATTGATTTCCTAACCACAACCGCCCCATTGTGACGTTTCATTTCTTTGTTGTTGTGTGCCCTTGCGCCTGGGGATTGGGTCCTGCGAGTGGTGGTTCGTCCGTTGTTGTGGTCGGCGTGTGGTGTTTCATTTCCCTGTTTTGGCGTTTCATTTACCTGTTGTTGCGTCCACCAGAGCAGGTTTCGGAAATTGTGACCTGTACATGTTCAAAAATCGCGACATGTACACGGAATAAACAACAAAATTGTGTCCTGTACACAAATCAATAAATCTAAATAACGTGACCATTTCACGAACTGGCGTGAGACTGGGTTGAGTAGAGACTGTTCTAAAGCCATGTGCACCTTCTCGTCTGCCCTTGTGTGTGTTGTGACAGGGGAATATAGATTAGGTGAAGATATTGTTTATAAGAACCAGAAACAAATGTTTCTCCCCTGTAGGTGATTCATTAATTTGACTAAAGTGTGCTTTAATGAGATGCAGCAATTTCACATTGAATGAGATCCACTTTGCAAATTCTATTTCTAACAGATAAGAAGGAGGGAAACTGGGCTGAGGGAACAGGTGGTAGACATTAATGAGCTCATCCAATAAAAATCATTCAAAACAACTGTTCCTACGCCTCTTGCAAGAAAGACAATAACAAAACTGATCCATGCTGTATGTTTTATCTCTACTTGCTGTTTGAAAACATAAACAAACCTCTTCGACCTCCAAAAGACGAACAAGAGAAAAAACAAATCTTCTAAATTTAGCCCTCCTCCAAAGCAAAAGATGCTTTTCTCTGCATTGAGCAGAAATGGTACTGTACATTGATGCCACACTGAAGGACTTTGTAACCAAGGCAACTAACAACATGCGCAGAGAATGGTCAGATTAGCCAGTGAAGTGTGAAGAGGAAGCATTTCAGATTTTACATAAAGCAAAAACAGCCAAGCTGCTTTACATCAAGACAGTGCATAAAAAGCTGAAATAAACCTGTTTCACGTTGGTAGATATTACTTGTAGCAGAATCTGTGCTGCGTGTGGTTAGATTGTAAACCAAGTACAAATTCCCAGAGTAGTATTTAAACATCGGGCTTAAAAGCTGAACGCATGTAACTAAACACAGGGCTGGAGATGAGCTAATCACAGATTTCAGGAAAAAAAGAGCCTGGTGGAGGTGGATGTCTCCATTAGTGATGAGGATTCACACCTCAGTCATTCATCTACCACCTCCCTCCGCACTGACCCCGTCACATGTTCTGAGTCACCTGGTGCCTCGCCACTGCACCATGCTTACTCTCTCAGTGTTGTATGTTAGATTCTCTCTCTCGCTCTCTCTCTCGTCATGAAGCACACCAACGCACCACGAGTAGATTAACTGTATCACTGCCTAGACAAAGCAAGAAAACAGAGGAAAGTATATTTAGGTACAGACTGCTACTATTGACTGGAGAAAGGCCTCAGAGACTGTTTTTTTCATTCATGTGGGACGAAAAGAAGCATGAGTCCAGCTTTATGGTGGATAGTAGTGATAGTGGTTTTTGTAGAGCGCTGAGCCCAGTCTTCCAGCCACATCACCTTATCTGAGAAAGGCTAAGCATGAACCAGAGGACCAACCCCCGTGGGCTTTCAGTGTTATTACTCCAATTTTTCTAGCCCAATTTCGTGCTGTGGACATGGATTTAAAAGAGTCATTCAATTCAGACTGGCTTTTGTGCCTGCACAGTTGCATGTTATTTCTGCCAGGAACAATGTCGTCATAAAGATAAAAGTAGAACAGAGCAGCATGTCACATATGACATAAAACAGCAGACGGACAAATGAATGAGAGGGACGCAGTTTTTTTAACAGGGCTTATGTCACCATTAATATTCATCCTCTTAGCACCAAAATGTATTCACAATCCATATAATGGTTGTCAAGACACTTCACTCAAACCAAAGATATTAACTTAATGGTGGCACCAGAGGAAATTTCAGGCTACATTTACAATACAATTGGTGTAAAAATGACGGTCCTTTGCTACGTTTACCCCATGAATTCAGACTACTCCGGTATTGCACAGTCCCTAAAACTAAGACATTTAGGAATGCTGCTGCCCTTATTTGGTTTAAGAACTCCGGGGTTGCTTTGTAGTCTAGATGGACATAAACAGATTTTCATCCTCTAAGGACCATGTTTGTACTATTCAATTGTGGTGGAGATATTTCAGTCTGGAACAAACTGGTATGACCACATCTGGACCATCATTGCTTGCAAATGTTTCCCTGAATATAGACATCTGAACATCTTAAAGTGCTCATATTATGCTTTTTGGCTTCTTCCATTTCATTTATTGTGTTATATATCTTTTTTGTGCACATTATAGGTTTACAAAGTAAAAAAGCCCAAAGTCCACCCCAAAGTGACTTATCATCTCCAACAGAAAACACTGTTCACAAACTGCTCCAAACAGCTGGGTAGTTAGTCCTTACCTAGCTACTGCACATGCGCAACTCCCAACAAAGATGGAACAGAAGTGAGATGCCTCACTCTGTAGCTAAAACAGAGAGCTCAACACACAGGGTGAAAAGAGGAGCTACAGCAATGTGCAATACGACAAACATATGGCCTTTTCTGGAAAATTAAACCATGTAAACCTAGTCTGATACAACCTCTAAATACAATTATGAACCTGAAAATGAGCATAACATGACTATATAATCCAAAATTAAAAATTTGACAACAGGAAAAGCGCCATATATTAATCTGAAAGGACATGATCAAACGCTTCAGGATACCTTAATACGTTAATATGTTTGGAAAATGGCCATGATCATGTAAGACAAGACAAACAGGCTATTCATTTTTAGAGCACATACTTCTACATTTTAAGCTATTCAGCACAACAGACTTTTTTCTTTATGGAGGCAAGAAACTAAATAAATAAATGGGGTGTTGACAGCTCTGCTTGATGAAGTAAACTGTTTATTGGGATCAGATGATAATCTGGTGAAGGAGCGTGCATGATTCGCACGACCTGCCAGAATTTTTTGCTGAGTGGATATAAAGTAGTTTGGGTTCTTTTTCTCTTTCTTCTACTTTCCCTTCTACTTTCGGGATTGACCCGTGCAACTGCAGTTTATGGAAATTTCGCCAGTTGTCCTTTTTTTCAACCGGATTTCCATACCTAATGCTTCCTTTCTGTTGGAATTTTTGTAGCCAGCATGGGGGCTTGGGTTGGTTAGGCTCTGCTGAGGAGCAGGGGGACAGGACTGGTGGGCAGGCTGTGCTGTGATTTCACCGGGACCATCAAGGCTATATGCAGAACAGCTCACCCCCCCTCACTGGGTCTGTGCAATGGGCTGCTACACGGTAACACTTTACAATAAGGTACACAAAAAAAGGGTAGTTACTGTTTTTGTGTACCTTATTGTAAAGTGTTACCTGCGACACATGTAATCACCCGTTGTGAGGAGCGAGAGCGTGTACTCCCAGCAGGCAAAGATCTTCATATGCTACCTCTACAGCAGATAGACGTGCCCCTCTTCGGCTGCGTCCATGTGACTTCTGTATAACCATGGAGACTGGGCTGTTGTTTTGCATTTTACCCTCATTTGAAACTTGTAAGGCATTGTTGTGTTATTCAGTCTGCTATTATTACTTTGATTTTCTACAAGCTACTCAGCAGTGTATCCGACATCTGTTTACCTGCACGCAGCAAGAAATACACCTCCATTTTATACCGTCATTTGTAAAGCAACTAGAAAATCTGTGCAAGCTGGCTTCTCATGCTAAGTATCCAAAAGCACACAGCAGTGCAACAAACCTAATTTTCATGAACATTCTGTCAAGAGAGATTACGCATCCCTCATCTTGCTGGCTTTTCTCTTCCCTAGTAAGAATAGCTTGTAAATATGAAGAGGCTGTGGAGAATATTACAGAACTGACTTAGCGTACAATAAGCTACTGTAGGTGGAAACTAGAACTCAGTAACCTCTCTCTCTCTGTACATATATACAGTATACACAGTACACATATATAATATCCTAATTTTAAGGACTGCACTGGTGTGGGTATTAATCCAACAAGAGATGTCTTGAAGTGTTATAAGTGATGCAAAAACATGAAGGGTTATTATTCTCAAATATGACACAACCAGAGAATGAACCTGCTCTCACTGCACATGTCCTAAATCATCAGGGTATGACAGTGTTTTAAAGACCTCTGCAAACATCCTGGGTATTTATGCCTGCAGCTTTTTATCTGCAAAGCTTCTGTCAAGTTGTATCTGATCTAATTTATTTATTTGCAGCAATTTACCGATGGCTCATTTGCACATGGCTACTCATATATTATGAGTAGCCATGTGTATATAAGTGTATTCATATTTTGTGATGACTGTTGAGGTGACACTTTGTGCTTTATTCATCCAGTTTATGTCATGCCCAATTCTTTTTTCCAGAGTAGCAAAGATGATTATTTTCACAAGCTCCACGCTGGAAATATACTGTACATTTACAATAGCAACCCCACCCCCCACAGCACACACACAAATACAGAGTAACAACTTATTTGAAACTGTAATGCTTTCCTTTGCTCAGCCTCACAGTTGTGCCAGGGGAGAGTGCGGCTGTCAGATCAAGGTACTGTACTGTAGAAAGTTGTTACAAATCCTGTCGGCAACACATGCATACTGATCAGCCTGCATGATACACAGTACTTCCATTTCAACAGTACAACTACTTTAATACAAATCCCTAGATGAAGGGACATTTCTTTTTTAAATATTTTTTCTGACTTTTCTAACCTCATTGCACTTACGTTTTTTGTTTTGTTTAACAATACTGTTAACAATGCAGCTTTGTTTAAGTTGCCCACTGCTAACCTTGCACCATTTTTGTTTTTGTTTTGTTACGTACTGTTAACAATGCAGCGCAAGCTATACACACTCACACACAGACCATTGTTGTTTAAGTCTGCCCACTGATTTACCAATTAATCAAATGTAATTTAAAAAATCATTGATTAATAAGGAGCTATTTCTGCCTTAATTTTTCTTGACAACAGTGGTCTTTCATATATTATGTAGTAGTAGAAAAATGTTTACTCCAACATGTTATAGTGTCAATCAAGTCCGGCCAATACAACTAGGAAAAATAAATGACTTGGTAGCCTACATTGAAATGTGGGAGGCTGTGAAGCATTTCTACCAAAACAATGGAGAGATTTGTCTTAAAAGATTTGAACTCTGCAACCTTTGAATGAATGAAAGATATAGATTTTAAGCAGAGGGAATTATGTATAAGTTATTTGTCGGCTTTGTGTTCTTCATATTTATGTAGTATTATAGTTTGCTCTTCCTATGTAAAAAATGTGGCTCTGGTAGATGTTTGTGATTGGTCATACTGTGCAAACACCGCCTCTTTTATTTTTTTTTTTAGGTTAGGAGAAGCCAGGTAACTGATATACACTCAACAGCCACTTTATTAGGTACCCCATGCTAGTAACGGGTTGGACCCCCTTTTGCCTTCAGAACTGCCTCAATTCTTCGTGGCATAGATTCAACAAGGTGCTGGAAGCATTCCTCAGGGAGTTTGGTCCATATTGACATGATGGCATCACACAGTTGCCGCAGATTTGTCGGCTGCACATCCATGATGCGAATCTCCCGTTCCACCACATCCCAAAGATGCTCTATTGGATTGAGATCTGGTGACTGTGGAGGCCATTTGAGTACAGCGAACTCATTGTCATGTTCAAGAAACCAGTCTGAGATGATTCCAGCTTTATGACATGGTGCATTATCCTGCTGAAAGTAGCCATCAGAAGTTGGGTACATTGTGGTCATAAAGGGATGGACATGGTCAGCAACAATACTCAGGTAGGCTGTGGCGTTGCAACGATGGTCAATTGGTACCAAGGGGCCCAAAGAGTGCCAAGAAAATATTCCCCCCATGACACCACCACCACCAGCCTGAACCGTTGATACAAGGCAGGATGGATCCATGCTTTCATGTTGTAGACGGCAAATTCTGACCCTACCATCCGAACGTTGCAGCAGAAATCGAGACTCATCAGACCAGGCAACGTTTTTCCAATCTTCTATTGTCCAATTTCGATGAGCTTGTGCAAATTGTAGCCTCAGTTTCCTGTTCTTAGCTGAAAGGAGTGGCACCCGGTGTGGTCTTCTGCTGCTGTAGCCCATCTGCCTCAAAGTTCGACGTACTGTGCGTTCAGAGATGCTCTTCTGCCCACCTTGGTTCTAACGGGTGGTAATTTGAGTCACTGTTGCCCTTCTATCAGCTCGAACCAGTCTGGCCATTCTCCTCTGACCTCTGGCATCAACAAGGCATTTCCGCCCACAGAACTGCCGCTCACTCTTTTTCGGACCATTCTCTGTAAACCCTAGAGATGGTTGTGCGTGAAAATCCCAGTAGATTAGCAGTTTCTGAAATAATCAGACCAGCCCTTCTGGCACCAACAATCATGCCACGTTCAAAGTCACTCAAATCACCTTTCTTCCCCATACTGATGCTCGGTTTGAACTGCAGGAGATTGTCTTGACCATGTCTACATGCCTAAATGCACTGAGTTGCCGCCATGTGATTGGCTGCTTAGAAATTAAGTGTTAACGAGCAGTTGGACAGGTGTACCTAATAAAGTGGCCGGTGAGTGTAAATCCAGGCCATGTTCAACTTGCTTCGTAGTACCGGCCTCTGCTTGGTTCTTTTGTGGAATCATTGTAAAGATTTACAAAGAATATGTTTATGGAAATGTCTATCTAACTGGGACGTGTTGGGACCGATTGGCGGTGGGTTTGCTATTTACAGAATACACTGGTACAGTGCAAATTATGTTCAACTATATATCCAGCTAATTTGTATAGCTTACATTACTGTATTGTGTAAACACTTAACTTCATTTAATAATATATGTGTGGAGGAGCCAGACATTACTCCGCAGCGCTGTGGCAATAGGTCTGGCAATGTGAGACTACCTCAGCAACAATTTAATACAATCACTATACAGTAGGCCAGAATCAGAGGTTGATGCATAAGTGAAGCCAAAACATCTTGATTGGCCCCTGGTGGCTGGCTGCAGTATAGGATATAAACCCCGCCCCCTCCTCCATGTTAGCAGAAATGTAGTCTATATTGACAACGTTCCATTTCCAGGATTACACCGATGCCGGATGTCCGTTACCTTCTGCTTTCTCTGTGTTGGGATTTTAAACTCCGGTGAATTTGTGAGGGCTATGGTTAACATCTCCTCCGATCTCTGCTGGGTAAATCCAGACAGCTAGACTATCTGTCCTATCTAAAATCCTGTCTGTTGAACGACTAAAACATCCTTTGAAGTTCCTTCCTGAGGCTATTTTGCCCAAGACGATTGTGATTGGTTTAAAAAAAATGCAAATAAACCAAAGCGAGACTAATGGAAGTAACACGGACCAAACTGAAAAATCTAAGTTCTTGTCAAAGAAAATGTTTACAGTGTTTGTCAGACTGATTTTTGATTAAGTGTTAATTTCTGTTTGTTTTTTATTAATTATTTTATGCTATTAAAATTGGGTTGAACGTCATAATTGACAGCTGTGATTGATTCGCGGCTCCACCTCCCAATCACTACTACACAGATTCTGGCTTCAAAATTACAAGATGGGATGGCTTGTATCTGAGATGTTTTGGCTTACGGAAGGGAGTGAAGATGCATTTTCTAGGCTTCTCTCCAAAGCAGCAAGCATTAGAGAGAAACTTCTCTTTGATTTCACACCAAGCCCCAAGACAACAACAGCTCTGCAGCAGTCCAACCCATCAGTTTCTATATCCTCCAAGAACCTCATAACACACTTCTAACAAGCAGCGGCGTGGCGCCCTTTCCATGAAACTTCTTCATTCTGTTGAGTTGTATTCGCTCTCTTAGAATAAAAGAGAATTTAAATGAACATGGAGACAGCATTCATTATTGGACTTTGGATGGAGAGCTAACACAATGTTAAACCGGTTAATTGTGACTAATAGTCTTGTATACAAGATTAAATTGTATCTGGTACACCGCATTGTGCTGATTTAATTGGTTTCTAACTTAAAAAAAAGAGGTGGAGTGAGCCAGGTCGATTTCATATACACATAAATTTGCCCTGCCTTTGCACAACAATATTAACCCTCCTATGCTGCAGTATTCCTGTTTTTGCTGACTCACTGGTTTAGCTGAATTTCAAAATCTACTCCACCAGAGCGAGATGCATGGCAGTTAGTCACAGGACAGAGAACAGCAGATCTGTAAAAAAAGCATTCCCTTCATACCCGATAGCATTAACCTGAGTTGAATTTGGAATTGGCACAATTACATGTTATTGTAAGCTTGTTTTTTCTAATGCATATTTTATATAAGTTTTAGCATAATTTTATCTTATACCATGCTTTGAAATATTTAATATAATATATTGCAGCTTTTGCACTGCCCCACTCCCTGTAGATTGATGCTATTTCATTAGCAAAAATACATCACATAGAATGAATCTAAACCATGCAGATACCCACATATTCATCACACATGCATTGCCTTTGAGCAAAGTAGTCATCTTAGCACATTCAGTTTCAGTTGTGCTGGACTTCAGACAAAACCCTCCAGATCTGCCTTGTTTTAAACATCGGGCAACGGATGCAGCTGCAGCCTCCGACCCCCTCCACTCTGTCAAAGGCATTTTCATGCTCTGAACTTCCTAATTTTCAGTTCAGTGAAATGATGATATAAGAAGCCTCCTCACCCCGGTGGAGAATAGAGCTGTTCAACTTGAATGAGAAGAGAGAATAAAAACTGGAGCCAGAGTGCAATGGTACACAGAGATACAGCAGAAACTAATGAGAGCATTAGCACAATCTATTTCAATCACTTTACACATAGGAGAACACAACAGAGGACAACGAGGATGGTGCTGGGAAGAATTTGTTGTATTAGAGTTAAGGGAAAACGTAAAATATTTAGTTGCCTGCAGAAAAGACCCTGGTCTCTTTGCTGGAAAGATTATGTCAGCCTTGTACAGTCTCTGTAATGAGACCTTGTTGCATATGGTTGCCAATGTCGGCTGGTCTCTCTGTCAGCCAGGAGATCAATCCACCACTTTAGTCCAAACTGAAATATCTCAACAAAGTCTGTTTACCAAATTCTACCACTAGGTGTCACACTAAACTCAGACTGATGAGTGAGACCAAAATTATAGTGGTTTTACACTTTGCCTCGTCTTTTCCCAGCTCACCTCTTTTGTTTGCTTAAAATCTGAATGTTTCCATATAGGTGGCACAGTTTTAGTTTTCTTTTTATATTCTAAGACTAACTCTGACATATATCGTCTTGTCACCCTAAAGTGTAACAAGACGATACATTAAGGTGACCAGATTTCTCAGACAAAATCCGGGGACATTTTCAGTTCAGAAGCGTATACCTCCAAAATACGTCATGTTTTTAATTTTTGTAAAACTTAAAACGGGGACACTAGGCCTAGAGCTGAGTACAATATAAACTATTGAGGAAAGATTTTCCTTTGACATTGAAGCAGTATTAAACGAGATCGCTGCAGTCGGCAGCAGAGAAACATCTACAATGGAAGTTAGTAAGAGAATTGTCCAGCTTGTATTTATGTTCATAAAGTGCTCGTTTTACCGCTGACAGACTCAGATTTATATTGTAAGTGTCTAATAACATTATGGAAAGGATTTCTAAGGAGGTCGACCTTTCTGTTAAAGATTAAATGTTAAAGATTAAACTGTTAAAGACAATTTCGTGGACTTTTTATGTTTTAAAAAATGATCTTATAAGAGATCATTTTTTACAACATAATTGTGTTTGCTAAACCCACCAAACATGAAAATAATCAGTAATTTTAGCATCGTAAAATACGACTTTCTAAAACAGTGCTGCTCGATCGGGTCCGTTTGGTCAGAGTTTTCTTTCTTTCAGTTCAATTTTGGGTCTGTCAGTCACAGTGAAAACCGGGGACATTTCCGGGGACAGATCCAGCCGGGGACAGGTCACCAAAATCTGGGACTGTCCCCGGAAACCGGGACGTCTGGTCACCCTACGATACATGGCAACATGAACACTCCCCCCCAGCCCCCGCATAAAATCAGTTATTTTTTTATTTTGATTCTCTTTTTTCCTCGTCTCCTTTATTTCACAGAAAGAAAACTGACCATCTAAAACCTCTTGCATGTGCTCCTTCTCTTTCATGAAGGCAGGCAGCATGGTAGGTAGTGAATGTCAAGAGACATATATTATTTACATGTCATTTAGCTGACCCTTTTTCTTCCATTAGATGCATTCAACCATGAAGGTATAAACTGCAAGCACACTACACTACTATATATTACACATTTTATGTTAGCCAACTATAAAGATATTAACAAGTCAAAAAGGTCGGCATTGTCGTAGCTAGTTTTGTGAGAAACTGCTCAGTGACATCTCTTGTCTTGCACAATATATGTTACCTTAGCTATGTTCCATGCACAATGTAAGTGTTTTATTAGCCTAATGAGAAAGAAAAATCAAGAACTGTGTTTCATAGTGAGTACATCCCAGTATAATCACACACGCATGCGCACACACACATGTGCAAACACACACACACACACACACACACACACAGGCATCAGCAAGACGCTATTTATGCAAATTTTGGACGTGTAGTCTTTCTACAGTTTTACTGTAACTGTCTTGACTAACAAAATTGTACTTTCAGTTGACAAACACATGTGTACACAATTCAAACAGGTACTTGTCTTTCACCAGTAACGTTCATACATATTTATCCCAAAATAAGGTCCCATGGTGGCCCACCAGCCACTACATAGGCTATAATTGCCTTCTGCTGCGATTAAACTATAGTGCAACACCATTCTCCTTCAAGTTTATTACAGGAAATAGTTCTTCCCACAATGGGTAGGCATTCACCGTGGTGTAGTATTGTTTGCTTTCAAATGTTATAAATTGACTGTCTCCTCCTGTCAGTTTCATTAATTGAATTTACTGCTCACTTTTCCGATATCAATTTCACAGTCAGCACTCTGACTGGACTTTCAATTAGTGTGAGCTCAACATTAAACCCTAGCCTAGCTTTATTTATCCCCGCCTCTAGATGATAATATTTCATGTAATAGCGATTTTATGCGTGGCAATTAAAGTTTCTGTCCACTCAAGCAGCACGGAGGAACTGAAAGCTGAAAAGGCTGGCAGTGCAATGATTTCTGTTTGACAGAGAAGAAGAAGCTGAGCTAAAGATTTAAAGGGAAACTTAGTTGATCATGTGAATAATGCAAATTTTTAACTGCCAGTCATTAGATAAATTATAGCTTTTAACACTACAATAACATCTATAAATATAAAAATGCACCATTACAGCCACTATTTCAATTAACTTGTATTTGACGATAGCATCTTTTAATTGTTTCTAATGGTAATTTATAGTAGGAGAGATATCAGAGTGAGTGGACCAGCACCCTTTGCGGTTGGGGGGTACGGTACCTTGTTCAAAGGCACCTGGTGAAGTGGCCTCTCTCCAGCTACCGATCCATACTTCGTACTTTGGTCCATACGTGGACTTGAACATACAACCCTCCGGTTCCCAACCCAACTCCCTACAGACTGAGCTACTACCACCCCAGATTATATTTTGTTTGTAGAAAAATGATGGCTGAGGTTAGGCATTAGTCTTGAATGGTTCAGAGTAGCCCATTTGTCAAGGGATAGGATGTGAACAAAATGGGTTTCCGTCACAGACCAGGAAGTGAAAACCCCCTCATAGCAGACACATTCATGCCATGGGTCACGTCAATGCTTGTTCGACCTGTGTTGGACCAACTAAGACAGCTTGATTTTTATTTCTAAAAAGTATATATGTAGCAATTATAATTTGTGTATGAAAATAAATACAATTTTAGATTCAAAACTATCGTTACAGCATTCATTTGACACTTAACATCACATTTTCAGCCCTAATACATAGTAAACAGAAAGAATAAAATGGGAATAGTCCATAATAAATCATAGAAATAAAGCTTAAGGGAACACATAACGTTCCCCTTTTTTTAGAAACAGAAAGAATTTTACATGAAACCATGATTCTGTACTCCCATACATATTGCCAACACTTTAAGAAGCGTAGTTCATAATTTAGCCTAACAACGCCACTAAAGTGGAAGCCTGAGTATTAGTAGTAATTTTGGGAATTTCTGTGGAGAAATTTCTTTTGAATGTGTATTCAAGTTAAAACCTTGAAACCTGTTAGGGTTTATTATTTTCACCAATACTTTGGCTTTTTGCACAAGGCAGTCTGTTTTCTCTTATGTTATCAGTAGAAATATAAACAATATCTGTGTGATTTTGCAAACGTTGAGAAGAACCAACGCCCCTTTACAGGTAGCAACTGAACTTGTTTATAAATCATTAATGGGGCTGGACCAAAATGTCGGCCTCAGCAATATGCATGCATGCTAGACCTCTCACCTAACATGCTAACCCCCTCACTGAAGAAAAATCGCTTGGTAATACCAACCATTACTGTCCTGTACCAGTACTGTACCATGGGAAGCAGCTTTTAGCTGCTATGCTGCTCAGCTCTGAAACCAACTTCCTGGTTGTATTAAAGGTGCTTCAACTGTGCAGCTTCAAATCTAGACTTAAACCCCAACTGTTCTATGCCTTTTGTTCTTTTAGCTGATGAAATGCACTTTTCCTTTTTGACCTTTTATTTCTTTTTAATGTGTTCTTTTGTCTACTCACTTTAAAGCACTTTGAATTGATGTGTATGAATCATGCTATATATGATTTAAGTTGTGATCCACAACACTCTCCATTAGAATAAAAATGACACAAAGGTACAGTTTAGACAGCAGAGACATTTCTCGGGCTAAAAATAGAAATAGTGTCTGTATCCATTGCAAATAGGAAAGACACATATTTTCTTAGTACATTGCATGCAGTATATGGATTCACACTGTAATGCACACGTGAGTTTGTGCACTCAGACATGCACTCATTTCCATGCACTCACACACAATAATCTCCTTCAGGATGGATTGTCTGTAGCTGTTTTATCAAAATAAGCCAACATTTATTTTCACACACTCCATCGGTAATGCACTTATGAGCCATCTTACCTGAAGAGTACACTGTGTATGTATATATAGGCTTTCTATTTTACTCTAAAGCACCCTCAGGCAGCCATATTGGAGGTCAACAGTCGCCATGCAGTCGTGGGTGGTGTGCAATTCTCAACATAAAATTTGGCGTCTCAGCAGGGTTCAGCTGTCACAGGGATTTATTTTCCTGCTTCTGCTGAGTAACTGATTACTTAATTGCTTCTTAACTATTTGCTCAATTTACTGGAACTGTTGCCATCAACATAAGTGCCAGTGTCTTGTTGTAAACATAATTACTTACATTAGATTGTAAAAGCAAGTTAGGATTCCTACTATTGGCTGCAATTGGGTACATTGTTAAATTAGCTTATAAACTGTTAAATTAGCCTGTAAACTCAAAAATCTAACCATCCATTACTGTGCTAACTCTCCTCATGCTAAAACTAGGGGGTTTGGGATTCTAGACCTTCTGGCACTAACCTCAGTTGTACACTATCATCACATTATATACATTAGAGTGTTTTATTTATTTAATTATAGCATCACTGAGTATAGCTACATCTAAAACCATTTTTAAGCATCCTCCATTGTTACACAAAGATCATTTACTCATGGACCACCATGATAGTGTATGGTTACTTTATTTCATAGGACACAACTACAAATCCAATATCAAGTAAACTTAATACTTTGGTAGTTAACCAGTGCATTGCTTCAAATTACACCACGGCTTTGGGGGCAGCCCTTATTTTTTAGGGGTGGGAAGGCCTACACATGCATGTGCATACATGAATGTGCACTTCCACGTGCAGAAATATACCATAAATACCTTTAAATTTATAAAGAGAATATTTAGCCAGAGACGACAAAGAAACTGAAAATATTCACAGTTGTACCGATTTTTTAAATGCTCTTCGCATTGCGTTCAGTTGATAGACAGGTGCGGGACATGCTAGCTTGGCACAGGGGTTTGAGGTGAGGCAGTTCTTCTTTCTTCTAGCCTACTAACAGAGCACAAAGAGACTTCTGTTGATTTCAAAGTTTTTTATTCACATGTTGTGTGTTCAGCTGACTTGCTAATGTTAACCACGGCAATATGTACATTTAGGAATTACTCCGTTTTTGTTTGTTTGTTTTTAAGTTAGAGGGTGTATAATGATCAGCTGAGGTCAGGAGCTATGTGAAGCTACCAGCAGCTAAGGTAACGTGCTGTAGCTGCTGTACGGTCCGTAATTCCCTCCAAACTGACTTCTTGATAAACCCCAGTGTGTTTTTTTTTTTTATTTCAATACAAAATATGACACGTGTGGGTGTGGCAGATTTTTTTTAAGGAACCTTTGATGAATTAGGTGATGAGCACTAATGTGCTCATTACACATTACTTTTGCTGCAGAGAGAATAGTAAAGTCGGCTAATGTAGTGTAATTACTTTTTCATTGTGTAATGTAGGCTAATTTATTACAGTTTTTAAAAAACTTACCTAACACTTAGTCTACATTAAATGCGTAACATATGGCAACCGTTCGTGAATCGTATGTGCCGCGGAATGTATCCTTTAACTTACTACACCTGCAGCACACACACATCGTAGGTTTGTGTGAGTCGCAGCGAGACGCTGAGTTTTTCCTTTAGGATTGTTGTTGTTTCTGCAGTTTTTTGAGCCGGCACTGCACTGCGAAAATGTAAATACTGTCAGCTGTCATCAGAGGCTACAGGTGAGGGAAACAACAAATTGCGAATACGTTCATTGATAGTCATCAAGTTATTTATTGGTAGTTTCATTTAAAGGGGCCCTGCCCCACAAAACCTTTTGTACTGTGTTTGTGTTATGCTGTGAATGTGAAAATGAACTGCTAGCTCATTTGTCAGCTCTAGCCACTGAAAAGAAATAAGCAGAGAAATCAGGCCAATTACAAAAGCCGGTCATGTTTCCTGAGCTCATTACTATGCATGAGCTTGCCCAGTTGCGCTGGGTAAAGGATGCTGATAGCCAGGCTGTCATTGGCTAGCTATTAGCCATTCAGAGTCAAGCAGCTTACCTCATTGAATATTAATGAGAACTGTCACAAATCGAGTCTTCCTGCAGGTTTTCTATACACACTGGAATGGCTTGAAACAAGGTAACCGAGGCATTTTTTTCCACAAAAAAAGAGTTACAGAGTTGTCTACAGAGTCCATGGTAGACATTACCAAAAAGTAATGAAATACATGTGGCAGGGAATCTTTAAGCATACACACCACTACGCATTGGTCTTGTGTCCGGTGTGGCCAGTTTAATTGATTAGAGGAAGCGTAGTGTTGGAATGTCTGCTCCACGTACATTACGTGTGCAATGTGGGCAGCCCATTATACTGGTAAGAATTGAACTGAACTTCCTGCTTTGTTCATTCATTTATTGATTTATGTAGGCTTACTTATTGTTAAAAAGTATAAATGAGCATAACACATAAACAAAATAATTTAAATCATATGCCAAAAATCTTAATACAGTAACATACATTTTAAGTGCAAGAATGGAAATATCTCTCCCCTTGCAAGACAAGTCAAGCCCACTATTACCATTCATGCAAGCAGCGTCAGCTTATCCTTATCCCAGCTTGAATCTGTTTAATAATTGATGTTACAAAACCAAAGCATCTCATATTCACAATGTATTCATGACTTGCAGGTTAAATAGACAAAATGGAGCAAACAGTTCTGCTAGTCTTAGGTTATCTGTGTCTGTATGTCTTTGGTTATCTGTGTTATACAGCCATTTCCTGTGTGGAACAAACATGTAAGATGATGGATTTAGGTGCCGACAGAATTAAAGAAGACACTATAGAAAGATGCAGTCATTAGGTACATAGTGAGCAATTGTGTTCCAAATGTTTAAAGTCACTTCTTGTCAGCTGATTATGTCATTTTTGCCAATTAAACTAAGACAAAAAGCAGCCACTGCCTGTTGCCATCCTGTTGGTCAGTGTTGGCACAATGCTTCCTCAGGTTGTAATGCTCACAGGCACACTTGAGTATAGTTGATAACAAAAAAATCATGTGTACTGTCCTTCCTCATTTTTGTGTACCTGCTCTGGAGCAGAAAAATAATGGTATGTTGGGCAGCAGGTGTAGAAAGGCCAGTCTGCCAGTCCTAGGAGGGTGAGCAATATATCAACTGACAGTGCAGTATGTGTGACACGATCCTACAGTCTCACCTCTGCTTTAGAAGCCGTAATTTACCTTGTGTTTCTTGTAAAGAGCTAGGTTAAGCTTGTGTTGTTGCTGCAAGTGATTCACCATAGAGGGGCTCCAAGTGTGACTGTGAGAGAGTATTGGCACAGGAAGGCAGAAGGGAAGAAAGCGAAGTGGAAAAGAGTGAAGATTTTCTCAAACTGACTGTGTGCTGCTGAAGAATCCACTGCAGTGTTTTTCTTTTAAGTGAAGAACGCATCAATAAATGTCAGATAAAAACCCTTGCCTGGCAAACAAATGAGAGATGTAATGGATTCGTGAGAGACTCACTGTGTATGAGGCTGAAGCAGACATCCCACTGAACTGGGATTACTGCCAGAGCGGGCATGCTTCTGCTCCAAGCATAGTGTTAAGCACGTGCCCCGGGACACAGCGATTCCTGCATACAAGAAAGACAC
The DNA here is from genome assembly GCA_026937815.1 of Etheostoma perlongum. Taxonomy (NCBI): domain Eukaryota; kingdom Metazoa; phylum Chordata; class Actinopteri; order Perciformes; family Percidae; genus Etheostoma; species Etheostoma perlongum. The sequence goes on from CM049374.1 coordinate 10,146,773, forward strand.
GAACCTCAGCCCCAGTGAGACACATTGTGGAAAAGGAGAACCATGAATAATTAATTCAATTGTGTATATGCTCTCTTTTAAAAGTCTTTGGCACCATTCATATGCTGCATGCTGCTGATTGACTTTCGGTCTCCTCATTTATTCTTCTTAATGTTGTTGTTTTCCTGCTGGTCTCCCCTGGTTATAGACCGTTACATCCATAGCACTCCACCAATCAAATTGGTCACAGAGTCCGACTGCCCACTGGCCAAAATGAAGGCCGACGGCTCCTCCGACTGACAAGGGCACAGAACATACCGAACAAACTCGAGTCACCGACCCCGTTGACTGCCTGACGATGTCCAACGGCCGATAAACGGGTTGGTGTGTCAGTGCCTTAAGATGCAAACCTTTATATCAACATTTCCAAGAAGCCATTTCTCATGAAAGTCAAATGTAAAAAGACATAATTCTTGGAAGTTGTAGGAATGAGGCAGTGTGGTGATGTTGCAGAATGTTGTTTTTTCTTCCCCAGAGGAGTACTTCCATAAATACATTGAATCACCACTGAATTAATGCAGTAAATACCGTATACTATAAAATAATATATATATATATATATATATATATATATATATATATATATATATATATATACTGTATATATATAATATAAGTACTAAATACTTTGTATTTTGATTTGATCTTCTTGGGTGCCCATCTCTTCTAATTATATAGAAATATTCAGCATATTCCGGTGCGGCGTTGTCAGAGGGACTTCCAGGGTCATGTACCGGCAGATTTAGAAAAATTGCATAACATCAATATTCCACCTTGAGTATGCCATTTAAAGAGTAAATCTCAGCACTAATGGATTCCCTTGGCCCTTGGATCAGCCCTTCATTTATAAAAGTTCACTCAGAGTCAGACAGCTTTGACATTAATGGGATTTTACTGTTACTGTATAGAAAGCATTAACAATCATTAGCACATTCATAAATGTGCCTGTTGTAACCTTGGAGCATAATCCCTATAAGTGCAACATTACATTATACATATCTAAATGAATTAGATGGTCGGTTTCAGTTGTATGAGCATCACTGCTGGGCGGCCTCCATGTTATTTTAAAAGGACTTTGGACTGTGGCTTCCCAACACTCACATACACTTCCCACCTTGATGTCTTGTGTGTTAACACTTGATGTAAAAAGGATTTTTTTTTTCTCAACAATTAAGGTTAATACCTGCCTTTAAAATGCCATGTTCATACCGGTAGCTTAAATCTCTACTTTTGCAAATCTGATAGTATATGAAATAAAATCAAGTCATGGGATTTACAACATTCATGTCCACATTTGTGTCTATAGTGCTATTCAAGTCACATCTCTGACATTGCAGCACAATCTGAGCAGTAAATGTTATTGGCAGTCCTCCATGTAACTAGAAATTAAAATGATTTCTTAGAAAATCTAAATTTAAAGCATAGGTGGAAGCTGTTTTTGGTTAAAAAAAAGTGTCAGTTCTCCAATCACAGAAAGAATCAAAATCAGATTGCAGGGTATGGTTAAACCTTTTACATTGAATATCCTGGTGAATTAGTAAGTGTACTGAAACTTAAAGTCTAACTGCCCGTGTATTAAAAGGGCTTTTAAGTCAAGACAGATCTGATGTGCAGAAGGCCAACAATAACTTGTTTTCTATCATTCTCCAGTCTTTATGTTTGCTTCAAATTTAATAAGCGTAGTTTCCTTGTGCCAAGATAGCATGAAGTAACCTATTTGAGCATCTTTCTCACACTGATTTCTCTTAAGACCTACAGAATTGTCCCATGCCCATCTGTGTTGACCTTATCTCCACCTTTCAGCTGCAGACAAAGTTCTATTGCAGTCTCTCGGGCAACTCCAAGGGATCAGCAGGGATTAAAAAAAATGAATGTCAAGGATGTTTATTCCCTAATAGCTGGCGAGTCTGTCCTTGTGGGTCTAAGGCTTCAACCAGTCCCCAGAACAAAGGGAAAAACTGAGCAAGAGAGAGAGAGAGAGAGAGAGAAAGGTAGAGAGAGAGGAGATGGTATTTTAGATGGCTGAGATAAGGCTTGTCAAAACAAAAAAATACTAGTTTTTCAAAACACAGAGTAAAGTGTTCTCAGGGGAATCAATACAGAACAGGACTGTGAGAAAACACTCACTTCAAATTTAAAGTTGAAAGTTTTTACCAATTATTACACACACTTGTAATTATGTACAATTAATACAGGAGGTTTTATTTGATCATATCTTTTATCTAGCTCAGGTGAATGTTGTCGATGGAAAATATATAGTTTGCATATAACTGAGGCTCAGCACTGCTTATGTTTACTTCAGTAAATCTGTAATGGCCTGCAGTCAGCACCAGTGTGATGCATTGACTGTGCATCATCGTTTAGTAGCAGCCGAGCCAGAGAAGGAACGGGTGAAAGACGGACAGAGATAGAGTCAAACAGTAAATGACAGATTTTAAAAAACAAGGAGCCACTTCTCCGTCTCTGAGGAATTTTATGGTGGGATTAGTGAAACAACTGCTCACTCACATACGTAAAGGCTTACCATACCAAACAGATACAAGCCATTTCCCCATGGCGTAGCCCAACATCATACCACAGCAGCAGGTAAAATAATCCCCCTTACTGCTGCATTTCAAAGTCTTGACACAGTGCACATAAGTGCAGCATTTAGCCAGATCCTAAGCTTCTCCCAAACACAAGCGCTAAAAGAATTCCTCATCGATTTCAACAGACACAACAAAAAACGAATTTGCTCGACTGCTCGCCTGGCTGGTGGACGTGATGCGCTTGCCTAATAAGCCCAAAATCTTTATCACTATTCATTTTCCATCCTGTAAATCTTCACTGCATCTGCAAAAGAAATCATTGGTGATATAGCAGTGGCCCGAGCTGGCCAAGCTGGCAGAATCAGGAGCACACACTGGGCCATAAAGCATCAAACGCTATCGATTGGTGCTCTCAGAAGGCAGATAACAGTCAGAAAATGGGGTGATAATGCTTGAATGTTGCTGATGGTGGTCAGTCCAAATAGGCCCATTATGCAGCCTATGTTATATGATACCGCCGCCTGCTCTTTTCACATGAAATGCTTCACAAATTCTTCATCCATTAGAGGAATTCACACTTTTTAAAATGGGAGTGGCTGTCATAGATACTTCATCTCTTTTGATCTTTGATTAACTAATCTGGCTTTGGCTGTGTTTTTTTTTTACAGTTTCATCATGAACCTGTAAAATAAAGGTGTCCACTGAAGTGCTCAGAAAGCTTTTCCAAAACCACAAAGGCTGTGTTGATCAGATGGATGTCTTCATTTGATGTATTAGATTTCATCATCATCAGCATCGCTCTTTCACTCTCTGTTTCACTAGTCTATTTTCCCTCTCCACAATCCAACAACTCTCTTGTGGACTGTTATAGCAAGCTAATAGCTGAATATAAATGTTTTCTAGATTGTAAAATCATGCCACTTAATGCCTTTCTTCTGTCAGACTTACTCAGAATTACTTACTGGCCCTGTAGAATTTCTTTTTTTCTTCTTTGCAGCACAACTTTACTGAGCCAAAGCATTTACCACAGAGATACATTTACACATGGCCGTAAATTTCATCTAACAGATGGGGGGGGCATAAACATTATGGGCGATACCTTGCACCAAGCGCGGCGCAAAGCCTGACACACGTGTCGTTCCTTTTTGTGTAGTGTAGTTGTGGAGCTCCAGTAAGGGTTAGGGTTAGTAGGCTGGTTTATTCACTTTAAACATTGGATGAAGTGATTCTTTTCTCTAACACAGATGATGCTGAATTTAGAACTGAGCCTCATAGCAAGAAATAACTAGCCAGCCAACTGACTAAAGTTGAACAACTTTATGTTTCATTTACACACACTTGTGGGTGGAATTAGCAAGCTAACAAACTTACTATCCAACAAGCTACCACATAACTGCTAACATAGCGGACTCATGGAATAATACATCCTTTTTTTGCCAGGACAATTTTTTTAATGATTGAATATCATCTGTATTAGATTTTTAAAGTTATTAAAACAGCCTTGCCAGGCTAATTACTGACACAAATCGATTCTCTCTTATCACGAGAAGAAAGCTACGGTTGAATTTAGGAAAAGAAGAACCGGTTGGGTTTAAGAAAAGAAAAACGGGGTTGGGTTTATCAAAAAAAAAGAACGGGACGAGAGTTTAGGAAACATGACACGCGGGACACAATACCCAGTCTCCTGGGTGAAAGTCCTGTGTTTTACCCATAAACCACCAGACCAACCTCACTGTGTGGATTTTTTGCCCTGTCATACTACTTGCTACGATTATAAATTTACACACAATTGCATGGTAATGTAAGTCAATGGAGGCCAAAGGCATTCAGATACACGCTAAAAAGCAAATATGCGTCTTGATAACACGCCAATAATGGCATGCGAATTGGAGTGTTATACATACGCCATTTCATGAGATCAGTCTGGCCACAAGTACCGTTAAACGGAAGGGATAAACGAAGCAGTGGACCAAACCACTGTGAGGCAAGAGAGGGGGGACTCAAAATGTTTCTGAACTTAAAACACATTTTTTGCCCATTTGTGTCTTTATTGTTTCACTACTTACTCAATTATACACTGCATGGTTTTAATGATATTGGTCCTGACCCCCCCTGCAATCTCTGCCTATGCATTTACAGTATAATGAAAGTGAGAGAGAGACAAGGAGCCAGGAAAGGTCAGCCCTTCATACTCACTACACAACACAGACTCAGATGAAAAAAGGAAGGTCACAGTTTTGTCTTTCGTCTCAAATTGTCCATTTGAGACATCTCAGTGCCAAACCTCGTTCATTTCCATCAGATTACAAGTCTGTTCGTGGAGCTACAGTGAACAGATTGACCTTCTTACACAAATACTTCTTATGTTGGCTGCTCTCATTTAAATGTGGACATCCATCACCTAGACAGCAGATTGATTTTGTATGGCTCAGAAATAAATATTTTTTTACCCTTTATTTATCTTAAGAAATCTTGCAGCGTAATCATTTTTCAGCTCTGCCCTTACCTTCAAGCAGCTTCACATAGGGTACAGACTATTCACATCAAAACTAGTCAGTAAGGCTGCATTGTTGTCCTGTGTTGAAAATGATTTTGAAGATAGCTAAGCTGTGTAACAGCCACTATGAAATGTAATATTACATATAACAACTCTACTCCCCAACACTGCCCCACATCCAAAGTCTAATACGTAGCTATTGAACCTGCCTACATAGCCGCCATAGTTGTTTGGAGAGCACTTTTCAACCGTATTACTGTTCACAAGTTTTGCTTAGTACATGTCTTGGTCATAAAAAATAAAGGGGTTCATTTAAGGTTTTTTTATATCAAAATTAATTTGAAAAAAGATATTTGCTGATACTGCATATTGTTGTCAGATGTTCCAACTTTCATAAAGCATGTGGATGTTTCTTTTGAGCTACAGACAAGTTCTAAGTTTTAGCCATACATGCACACTCCCATTGCACACACACACGCACACACACACACACACACACACACACACACACCCCTAACTCCACCTAAGCTGACTATAAAACCATTAAGTCTTAAGTAAAAAAATAACGTGCAGTAAAGTTGCAAAGGCTGGTTTCAAATTTCACTCCATGCAGCACAGAGAAGCTTAGTTTCTAAAGAACTAGTAAAGTACTTTAAGTCCTGGGTTGCTGTCCATGTAAATATTGGAAATTCTTCACTTGTTGCTGCGGTTACCTCGCTGGGCTCTCCAACCACATCAGCTTGCAGCTCGCTCTGTTCCCTGACCCCTATGTTTTGCAATTTTCACCCCACAAAGAAATACTGGCACATTCAGTCCAGACTTTTGCTTTACTGCAAAAAAACATTCCCCTAGTTGTTTTATTACTTATATAAGTTATATATTAGCATACAAACTGCAGTCCTTTATCAATGCAAGATCATGAAAGGCTATGTTACAGCGTAGTCTTGCTTTGGTAGACCTATCTCCAAAGCGTTGTGAAGCACAGAAAGTGAATTGATTGACACTGCCCCTGGTGGCTGTTTTGCTCTCACTTTTGAAAGGCTTCCTTTCTCACTTTTTGCTAAGTCATCATCCAGTGTAATATAATGGCACAGTGTGACGCCAAATTGAAGAGAAATTGTTAGTGGGACGCCAGGACATTACACCCTGATAGATTGATAAAGCATTATTATTTATTTCATTCTCTCCCTCTTCTGTCTCTCTTTCTGTTTCTCTCACCACAGGTCAGGAGTTGCCATGCCATTTGGCTGTTTAACAATCGGGGAAAAAAAGGATTATAGCAATCCTTCGGACGTGACAGATAAATATGACCTGGGTCAGATTGTAAAATCGTGAGTATCTCAACAGCTTCTGGACTTTTGAAAGATGCATCATCAACTCTTGAGAAACCATCATGTCTGTGTTTATTCCCTGTAAATGAACCTTACATGCCATAACATGATTCTTTCCAGGGAGGAGTTCTGTGAGATATTCAGGGCCAAGGACAAAACTACAATGAAAATGTATACATGTAAAAAGTTCCTGAAAAAGGATGGAAGGAAAGTCCGCAAGGCCGCAAAAAATGAGATTGTCATCTTAAAGATGTAAGTTATTTATTGTGATTAATGTTTTCTGGAGTCTAACATCCTGTGTTAAATAATGCATTAGAAATGATACTGTCAATTCCCTTACTTTTTTGTTTTTCCCTATTTTATCTAAAACTCTAATTTCACAGACAAAACAAGTTTTGAAAACGACTTTAATAAGAAAAGTCAAGTGACCGTTCTCATTTCACTGAGTGATCACACTCAGCCACTGTTTCTAAAAACCTTGTTTATCTCAACTTCTCTATGATGATCTAACTTTCAGGTAAAACCCACATTACCATAATCTGGGCCTTATCAATCAATATCTCGCTGACATCAGGCGAAGCAAGTTGAATATGAAAGTGTGATTTCTTTATAAGAAGCCTTTATAAACATGAATTCATGTTCCTCTGAAAATTACACTTCAGACACTTCAATAACAGGGATGTGCACTGCTCCTGTTTTTTATGGTCTAATCATCAGTGGGGGGGCTTTGAGTGGAAATTCAAATATGATGACATTGTCAAAGGTTGGGAATAATTGCTGGCAAATAGTAAATGCATCCTTGAATATAAAATAAAAAGAGGTGCTTATTCAAGTATTAATCTCAGTACCTTTGTTTGTTGTTATTACTTGCTGTATTCCAGCAGCGATTGTACTGGTAATTTGGTTCCTTCTCAGTCAAGAGTTTTTTTTGCTTATTGTTCTTGGATGTTGTGCAGAGATTGACACAACAAGGCTGTTTTCATATTCATCTGCTGAGGGTGAAACGTTTCTCTGAGCTTTATTTAAATCTGAATTGAATGCATATACAGTATATTCATGGAATCTGGATCAGTTAATGACTGAGAAGGAGTACATGTAATTTGAAGATATTTTAATGAAATTAATTGAATTTTTTTTCTGTGGAAAAAAAATGAGGCACATTATTTTTCCAAGCAGAGTATTTTTATATATTTAAATATGTCTGTAGGGGATGTGTTATTTTTATATATATATATATATATATATATATATATATTATTTTTTATATTGGCAATACCTAAATTAACAGACCAATCCTATGGAAGGAAAGAAAAAAAGAGTGTTTGACAGAAGTGTTGGCAAATGGCTGCAGTTACAACAGGTGGTTGCAGATAATAACCCCTGACTGGTTGTAGAGAAATATCATATCAATGTCAGTGTTGTAATGTAACAAAGTACAAATACTTTGTTACTGTACTTAAGTAGAAGTTTCACATATCTGTACTTTACAGATATGTAAATCTGTACTGCATACTTTTACTCCACTACATTTCCCCTAAACATCTTAGTTAGTTGTTACTTGCAAGAATTGTTTTTGCATGTTGGAGTGAAAGATTCTTTAAAAAAAACTGAAATCTAAATCACAGTCATGTAATATTTGACACTGCACCGGTCAGTGGTGACACAAAATTTAACTGATGCATGTCTTGAACCTGAATTTCCCATTCACTTACTGACCTGTTGAGTCTTCTACATTGAGGAAGCCATTTCCTGCACAGCTTTATAGTGTGTTCCATTTGTACTTGGAAGTCAGATTTTACAAGGTTGAAGTCGGAAACATGCCCTCTGACCTCGGATTACCGAATTTGGGCAACCACAGAGTACCCCGAGCTAAAAATCCATTAGGTCTGCTCCTTGCATCAACAGTTGTGAAAGCTGTATTAACGTACAGTTATAATCATGTTTCTGTTTCTCTATCGCCATTGGTCAATGGTCAGACAGGTTAGGGTGGTATCTTGATCACATTCTGGTGGTGAGGAATGGCGCAGTGGATAGGACGCGTGGCTTGGGTGTGGGAGACCCGGGTTTAATTCATCAACCAATGTGTCCCTTAGCAAGACACTTAACCCCTAGCGGCTCCAGAGGTGTGTGACCTCTGACATACAAACCGATTGTAAGTTGATTTGGATAAAAGCATCAGCTAAATGACATATAATAACTTGTGTTGTACAAGCAGTGCTGTCCATATTATATCTGTGGACAATTTTGTTACGCTGTTTGTATGCACATAAACTGGCATTGCTAACAATAGCTAACCTGGCTAAAACTGAAATGAAAACAATGAATATCCAACTTTTAAATGGATCGCATTCAACTCAGGAGTGAGGTCATTCCCAGCTTTGGCTTCCAAGTTCCGAGGTAAATGGATCGCACTAGTCCTTATGGACACTCTTCCAAATTCAGTGCAATTTAAGAAACTAGTACAGTTCCAGTTCAAAATTTGCCTGTTTGGAACGGGCCGATCGCTTGGCCTGTTGTATTGCGGTGTGCAGATTCAAAACTTAATCACAAAATATGGCAATTAAAATGTGGACTAATCAGACAGTTGCCTCGTGGACTCATGGCAGTGCTATCCATCCAGTTATGAGAGCTAATCAGCACATATCGGCATTAATCAACACCAGAAACGGACAGAGTACAGAGACATTTAGCCGGGCTGTGTGTGTGTGTGTGTGTGGGGAGAGAAAGAAAGAGAGAGAGAGAGAGAGAAACAGAAGGAGATGACAGAAAAAGTGTAAGGCAATGCAAATAAAGAGCATTTTTGTTAAACTACCTTAGTGTTTTTGGTCAAGTTCATATCGCTACAGTCATGACGGCGGTCCTGTCTCGTCTCATCATTATTATCGTTAACAAACTTAAAACTTTGTGTTCATTTCCTAACAGGCTAGAGGCTTGACGGTTAACGTTATTAGTGGTATAACAAACACACTGACATATAGACGTTCATGTAGCCTAATAGATAGCCTATTGAATAACCCGATACAGAAGACAAACCATTTTGTGGAAAGATGCATCATTATGTAATATTTGCAACGATGTGACTCAAAAACAGTGTCTGGTAGCCTACATGTAAGGGGCATCAAGCCCTGTCTGCTTGTTGTCTGTAGCTGGTTGTGCTTTGCATTTGTGGGATTCTGAAACGTCCTTAAATTCAGGAATTTAATTTGTTTATTCAAAGTCAAAGACAGTCCAAAGTAGTGCTACTTTGCACATTTTGTGGGTCTGAGGTGTATTTCACATTGTAGCTGCCAAGGCTCCGCTGCTTTCTTTCCCATTCTGTCTCTGGTCCTATGGGTCCTGCGCTTTGCTCACTCAGTGTGTGGTGTGAAAGGGGGAGTGGCGAAAGCCATTGTGTGATTCTTTTACCAATATTGATATATTTTGCAATTCTAATCCAAACAATGTCAAACTTGGCACCGCACTTACTTATGCGCTTAGCACGACACCTGTCCAAGTTTGAAATCCATTGGACTAACAGTTTGAGAGATATGCGCATAACATACACGGACAGACAGACAGACAGATAGACAGACAGATAGTCGTTCCTGTAATTTATAGATAGACAGTATCTTAAAGGCAACAGGAGTAATTTGCCAACTTCCTAGGGGTTGACATGCAGGAACAAAACTATACTGTATATATCTATACAGTATATGGATGGGCAGGTAAACATGCTGATGTCAGTGAGATGTGAAGTAGTTTACTGATCATGCTCTCAGTGTCTATAGTGTGTTATTTATGAGCATTAAAGCAGGTCTTTACATCATTCCTCCAACTGAATGACTGATGCAGACATCATCTCCTATGTGATTCCTTACTCTCTCTCTCTCTCTCTCTCTCTCTCTCTCTCTGTGTTCATCTCTCCGTTTTTTGCTTTGTGACGCATCTATTCAGGGTGAAGCATCCCAACATTCTCCAACTGGTGGACGTCTTCGAGACCAAAAAAGAGTACTTCCTCTTCCTTGAACTGTGAGTGCAGATGTCTGATGAGCAGGGGAAAAAAGCTCTCTGCATGTCTTTGTGGTAGCTTGGGCCTGCTGCAATGTACTGTATGTGTTGATTATACACTCGTGGGAAATGAGCTGTTGTAGCCTGAGGCCCTGTAGATATGAGAACAGCGCTGAACTCCCCTTATTTGGTAATCAGATAGGAATGCTTGCTAGTTGCTCCACTCTCATCAGCATGTGTTCTTGGGGAATTTGATGCATTTCCATGGATATTCTAAATGCACGATTGAAATGTAATGTTGTCAAAAATGTAATTCAATTTCACTATAAATACACAATGTAAGAGGTTACTATATTTCTATCTGTATTTAGTTTCTATAAATAGCTGTCAATAGAAATTAGATGGACAAATGGGAAGAGAATGGGGGATGACAGAAAGGTTACCAGTCAGATTTAAAATGAAAACATTGCAGTTACACGGTGCAAATCTTCCAATGCTGAGAGAAACTCACATTCATTACTTTCAAGAACAAACATGTAAAGCATTATGGGCCTTCCTTATCCCACAGTGCAACAGGCAGAGAGGTTTTTGACTGGATCCTGGACCAAGGCTACTACTCAGAGCGAGACACCAGCAACGTGGTGCGCCAGGTGCTGGAGGCTGTTGCCTACCTCCACTCCCTGCATATTGTTCACAGAAACCTCAAGGTAACACGCTATGTAGTGCAGGACTTGTAGGCCAAAGTAAACAAGACGCCGATACTCTGGAGGCTTCACACTGTTAACACAAGTAATGCAAAGGATTTCACTTTTACCAAAAAACAATGTCCAGATATTTCTTTAGAATGAGTTATATGTTGAAAATATAGTGATCAAATGTTATTGAAATAAAGATGCAAATCTGAAAATCTTTTCAGATAAATTTAGTCCAGTAATTTAGTCCAGCTAGATGTTTTTTACCTGCAAACCATCAAAACTACTCTTGTTGTGTTCTGTGCTCAGCTGCTTCAACAATAAATCCCAACTTTGGAACACAGACAGTAGAATCCATTTCCTTCATGGGAAGAGTGTTCTGAACAGTGTTGCAGGCAGACAGCCATTTTGATTTGGAGATAAACGACAGAAATAGAAGAGAAGGTGGTTGCGCCATTACTGTTCATAGCAAAAGCTGGATTATCTTCACCTTGATACCTTTTAAATCTCCTTGTATGGGACTGTCAGCTTAAATAAAAGCAATGCATTTCTTAGGTGGAAATGAGTCAAACGTGGTTGAGACATTTAGCTTCAGTCCAATCATAAAAAAAAACTAAGTGTCTATTTTTTCCCATTACTCTGCACAGGATAATTTATCTTTTAGATGTTTTCAGTATTCAAATTATATTTTTGTTTGAAAATCTCCCAACTAATATTCAACCTCTTAAACGTTCACTAGATGCTTAACTATGAAAATGAAAGAACTTAATAATGACTATTTGAAGTGTTGCCATTGTAATATGCAATTCCTTTGTAGTTGGAGAACTTGGTTTACTACAATCGCCTGAAGCACTCTAAAATAGTCATCAGTGACTTCCATCTTGCCAAGCTGGAGAACGGACTAATCAAAGACCCCTGTGGGACACCAGAGTACCTGGGTGTGTATATAAGTTTACCAAGTTACAAATAAGACATTGTAGAGAATGCGATGTGGCATCCTTTTGTGGTTTTCAAACTCACAGTTGATGTTTCTCTTCTCTTGTGCAGCTCCAGAGGTGGTTGGCAGACAGCGATATGGCAGGCCCGTGGACTGCTGGGCAACAGGTGTCATCATGTACATACTGTAAGTTGTGACATAGAAAAAGAGAGATTATTATTCTTAACAAGATAATTTTTTTTTTCTGAAGCTCTAAACTTTATTCAAAGTCTCTGGGTGGCTGCAGACTTGATATTGGTAAAGATGATGCTTTACATGGTATTACACATCAGGCCATGTTTAAATATGGCATCTTGAGGTTTTTTGACTACCGATGCTATTTTTTCCTTTGCTGCTTCAGGCTGTCAGGCAACCCTCCTTTCTATGATGAAACTGACGACGATGATTTTGAAAATCATGACAAGAACCTGTTCCGAAAGATCTTGGCAGGCGATTATGAGTTTGACTCTCCGTACTGGGATGAAATCTCCGATTCAGGTACTTTCTACTTTCTAACACTGTAAAAGAACACAAGGACAGCTTGCTGGGCTAACATTTCAAATTCAAAACAGTTTCTCATTTCTAACCCATAGAATGGCCAAAAACCATGTAGCCTACTCAGGAGAACAAACCCCTTTTATTTTGTTAATTTTTTTCTGTGTGATTTTTCTGACAGCTAAGAGTCTGGTTGCTCGTCTGATGGAGGTGGATCTAGACCAGAGACTGACAGCCCAGGAGGCTATAAACCATGAATGGTAGGCAGCAGAGCGTCGATATATTGTGCAGACCATTTAAACCAGAGCAGTGTGGTCAGAAGAGCTACAAGACTTTCTTTCTTGTTTGATCTGTCCCTTAAAATCACATTAGGAAACTTCATAGTTTACTTTAAAAGGCTAATCACTGTCCTTAATAAGTTCTCAGCATTCATTCATTTATTAATATTGATAATTAACCAAATCTGCTTGTCAAATAAGCAGTGTGGCTCTAGAGATAGCAATGTCTGATCAGAAACAAATATTGAATGGATAGGAACTAAATTTAGCACAGATATTCATTGTTTCCCAGACGTACACTACTGGCTAGCAAGTTGTCACGTCCTAATTACTATTGAAATGTCCTGACGAATATTGGATGGATTTCCATTATATTTGGTACAAAAATTCATGTTCCTCACAGGGTCATTTGATATAACTAATGATTTATTGAAAATTATCTCTTGACTTTTTACCTTGTGCCATCATCAGGTGAACATTTCCCTTTGCCCAATACTTTGATTTATGTCCAAAAATAACAAAAACAAAAAACAACTATAAAAGTCGTACAATCAATCACACAAGTTTAGTGCTTGCTTTCACAACTTGGAATGCTAACACACTTAAACCGGCAATAACAGATTATTTTCTATCTACTTGGGGGGCAGTGGATACATTGACATACCATCACCTTTGTAAGTTGATATGGGGACGTTGTTAGCAAACAGTTTTAGTATTTAGTATTGGGAGTATTTACACATCCAGCAGCTAGGAGCAACATGATTGTTCATTAGAGTCATGTTTATGGCCCCCTGATGATTCTCTTTTTGCTCTGTTTTTGGTTTCTACCAACTCCTGATGGAAATATCTTGCTCTTTAGCTGCTAAATGCTCCGCTGTGTTCAAGTTAGCTAGTAGCAAACTGTGTATGTCTGCAGTTTGGTGCTCCGTAAAGCCAAAGGAATCGGAAGATCCCGCCGATAATTCTCTTGAGGTTCACCGTTAACAGCGACCCCTTTCACATTGTCATTTAATATAATGCTATTATACAACTATTCATTTTAGCTGATTTAACAGCGAAACATGGTAAACATTATACATGCTAAACATCAGTGGGTTAACCTTGCTATTGTGACTATGTTAGCAGGCTGATGTTAATCTTAGTGTAACCACAAGAATGCACTCTGGAGTATCCTAGTATAGAAAATCATTTTTCCAAAGGAAAACATTTGTCTAATATAGGGGCCTGATTGTACATTATCTCTTGTTTGTTTTATGGTCGATTTTCAACTTTACTTTTGTTTTTTAAATATTATTTACATAATTATTTTTATTATTATTATTATTACTACTTACAAAGGCATGTATTATTCCCTTTCTCAGTTTGACTGTTGGTCCTGCTTAGATGTGTCTGACAGAGGCACTAAAGGCCTACATTTTGAGTACAAATCAATTGTTACAGGGACAAAAACTAGGAGAAAAACTCCAACCAAGCTTAAAAAAATAATTCTTAAAGGTAAAACAGTTCCTGCTAAAATTTGCTAGTCAATAAAATGAACAACAAATTGAGAAATGTGGGCTGCAGCCTGTGGCATGCAAAGATAAGGGACACATGAAGCTCTGTTGCGAAACTGTGCTTTTCCCATTTTCTACAACAGGATCTCTGGCGGTGCAGCTTCAGATAAGAACATCAAGGAAAATGTGTGTGCACAAATAGAGAAGAACTTTGCCAGAGCTAAATGGAAGGTAAGCCCTTCCACTCGCTCTTCCAAGAAGGTCGTCTCTTTGATGTACTCTGAGCAAGTTTTCACGTTACTGCACCTATTTGAGTTCAGTTGGTTCCCTCTTCCTTCCACAGAAAGCTGTGCGGGTCACCACCATCATGAAGAGACTGCGAGCCCCCGAGCAGAGTGACTCGAGGGCAACTAGCCCTGCAACCGGTGCCCCAGCAGACGCTGCAGCAGACGCCGCAACTCCCCAGGCTGCCACCGCCCCCTCTGCACCCTCATCTGAAACAACCCCTGAGGGAGCGCCCGCTGCCGTCACAGAGCTCCCTGCTGGAGCGGAGATAAGTCAACCGGCACCAGAGGCTACAGCCGGGGTGGCAGCCACAGCCGAGGAGCCACAAGAACCAAGCCCAGCGCCACAGGAGGACGAGCCCACATCGCGTTGCAATGGAGAAGCTTCAAATGCTCTCCATGCAGCCACTGATGCCGGGGACGAGCAGGGTTAGACCCCCCACCCCTTCCTATGTGACCTCTGCAGTCTCCACCAACTCCTGCACACTGTACATTACCTGCTAGCATGGTGACACTGACTCTGCTTCTCTCTCACTTGCAGCATTAGTATCATCTCATGGAGGCTGTGTGCTACCTATCCCGAGTGCTGTGTTGCATTGGCTTTCTTTTTACATGTATTGTGTCTTTTTTCACTGAACCTTTGGTGTTTTATGTCAGGTTATATAAACCAAGTCTATCTTCGCACATACCAGAGTTGCTGTCGAGCGGTTACTTGCAGCTAAAGTCTTCTTTCTGATTCTTCTCTTAGCAATAAGAGAACATAATTGTGCTGAAAACGGCTTTGATTCCTTTTTAATGAGCCAACTTGGGAAACTTCCCTCTGCCAGTCTTGCAATTACAGTATATGTTCTTAGAATCAGTGGAAAGTTTTGCTTCTGAAATGTTGACCTTGTACCGTGACACTCAGTAAGTGCTGGTCCTCACACATGAAGAAGATCACATATTCCTGTCACAGGGAAAATATGCTTATCTTTCTTATTTGTTCTTGTCTACACTAACCAGTTATTGTACGTTAAAAATTGCTGAGATTGGTGACTGGGAGTTATTAGGCCCAGTACTGTATTTTGAACTAGGCAGCTTCACACATAAGCACACACACAAACACTATGTTCCTTTGCTTACTTCCTGCTCAGGAAAGAACCTCATAGCTGTAAGTGTAAAGATTCTGTATATAGAGACCTTTGTAGAAGTAGCCAAAACAGCATGCATTATCACTTTTTGCTGTTCGCTTTACATTTACAGCACCTTGGTGGATAAAGATGTGCTACTGCCAAACTACATCTTATTGCAGTAAACAGCACCCTTGTCTCTTGCCACAAGCCATGCCAAGGCTAATGTTTTTTTTAAAAGGCACTATACACTATGCTGTCTATTACCACTGTTCATTTAGCACCCCTGCTGTCAATGTATGTCATATGGGAAAAAATTATTACATAGCAGTTCTATGCATCCAAATTAATTTGTAGCTTTTTCATTTTTAGAAACTCCATGACATATTTATTCATCACGTGACAATAACATGTTTTTTCTTGGTCTACATGTATCTACTTTGATTTAATCATGTACTTCTTCTTAGGTTATTGACTCAAAATGCCACATATGTATGTCTTAGTATTTGGTTGCACTGTAAAACAAAATGTGCATTACATGACCACATGCTGCGTTTTAGGGAAGAGATTAATCGTTTTAAGTTTGTGGTAACTAGGGTTACCTTCACCAACTCAGCTTTGTTAACACACATACAGTACATACATACATACACACACACACACACATATATATATATATATTTATTTATTTATTATGAAGCATATGTTGGACATTTCTGAACTTATTGTATATTTATTTGGATTTTGTTATTGCCATATTTCTTTTTGTTGTTTTTTGACTCTTTCAGTCATGTGTTGATTCCATAGACGTTTCTCCTTATACTTGATAAACAGTAATAACAATCTTTCCTTTCTTGTCACTTGTCCCCTCGAGTAATAATAATGAGCTACAGAAAGAGTTCTCTGTAATCACTCTAGAGGAAATTGAGCAATATTTGAATGGCTGCAGAAACTGTGATTCCTGGTGTCCTTTCGATACAGTCGATGTACCTGTAAGTAAAAGTCTATAGTCCTTACCAGCTGTCAAGCCCATTAGGGCCACTTAAGTGGCTGCGGTCAGATAAAGTGTGTGTGTGTGTGTTTGTGTTTGTGTGTGTGTGTGTGTGTGTGTGTGTGTGTGTGTGTGTGTGTGTGTGTGTGTGTGTGTGTGCGTGGTCTTCAATAAGACCATATTTGCTCTTCTGGCCTGTCAGTCCTCACATGATTTCCATGTGCTAACCAAACGGAACTATGGGTTTTCATTAAAACAACAGCCACATTGTCAATACGATTGTTAAATGATATAATTAGATTATAACATGTTATGGCTCGTTCACAGCCACTTTGTCCGACTCTACCCAAAATGGTGTCAAGTGTGAACACCTGTGAATTTATAAGAAAATGTGCATTTCAGATTTTAAAAAAGGGGGCTTTGGAGAAAATGTATCAACTTTATAATCTGTAGAATCTCAACTTTGACTTTGATTTTGCAGAGTCTTTTTATTTATACATGTATCTACTTTTAATTTAATATACCACTAATGTATATCATTTCTTATATTGTTTAAGATAAATATTTAGATTTAAATGAGAGGCTTAAACAGAAGAATATCAGAGATTTTTATGTGCATAGATTATTTCCTGTAGTCCGTTTTCTTTGTTTAGATGGCAAATAAATACTGTTTGAACACTGTTACACACTTTAAAGCAAGCTTTTCCCCCCGCCCCCCAATGAATTTCTTACTGTATTTAGTATTCCATGTCTGTTCATTTTACCATGCACTTACTTGTAGATGTGATGTTTGCCAGGACCAGGGGTCACCTGTAGGTCCTGTCTTGCATTTGTGAGCTCTGTACTGTACTCCTTGATTGAGTTGATGACTTTGATGGTAATAAAAATTATAATTCACCTGTTTATTTATCTGTAATCCTCATCATTTCTTTTCTTAGTAGACAGTCAGTGGACAGAGAGTGCCTAGCACTGCATATCTATAAGATTATTCAGAGAAAATGTGGGAAACAGCCTGCGTCATCACACTCTGCTTTTCCCCCTAACCCGGAGGAGAGCATCTGTGTAACGCATTCTCAATTAGCACAAGCCATCCTGGTGAGGTGTGAACTCGTGTTCGAAAAAATCCCAGCAGGGCCATTTGGTGACACTTTCCAAGATACTTGAATTGCATCTTGTTGGAATAATGATGCACAGAGCTCACTCTCTAAGCCCTCCAGGGTTTCAATGGGCTTCCTCTTGGGATATTTTCTCTTTGCCATGCCCATTGTACAATGGTAAGCAGCCATCTATACACTCATCTGGGCTCAGGAGGATACTCTGTGTCGTTGGATGACTACATTAAGCATGGTAGGATGAGAGAAGTGTCAGTTTCCTGTTTCTCTCAACCAAAAATCTAGAGATGAAAGGCTACTGATCAGAGTCTGTCCTTGCCTGGAGGAAAAGAGTGTTTTACAAAATATCCTGGCAAAACCACGTATTAGCTAAGATAGTTACTGCACATTGTAGTAGGAGTAATGTAGTTGCAATAGTACTGGAGTGATAGCAAGCAAGAATGATTCTACTTACACAACTCATTGGTAGTGTTTCCATTCACTTTTATTGATGTGTCCGTCTTTATGTAACTCTATCTGACATCAGATGCAAACTAATGATAATATTTCAAGCGAAGAATTATGATAGTGATGGATGGATGTGATGTGTAGCATTGATTTATTGGCATATAGAGTTTAAAAAGCAATCAATCACAACTCCTCTTACATTATACTGTCTCAGGTCTCTCAATGCCATGGAGGTTCTTCTGCCAAAAACACGTCTATAATATAAGAGTTAAATCAGTAATTAACTGTAATCAATCAATGGATTAGGATGCTGGAAAACAGATTTTATGTTTTTGAAGTGTATTAATAGTAAATTGTGAAACTTTCCCCAAACCAATTACCTGCACAATATTAAAGCAAAAAACAACAGAACCTACCAGTATTAATATTTCATAGTTGACTGCAACACTTTATATTAATTTAAATGATGTAGTGTAAAACCACTAGTTCCAGTGGACGGTAACTATTTATAATTAGTGACTGAAGTACACTTTTAAGGTTCTTGTACTTTTATCCGTTTTATCCAACTTTATACTTTGACTCCACTATAATTCAGAGGTAAATACTCTACTTTTTATTCCACTACATTTATTTGACAGCTACAGTTACTGTCAGTGGTGGAATGTAACTAAGTACATTTACTCGAGTACTGTTTTTGTGGGGTTTTCTTGAGTCCTTTCTTTGTCATGTCACTTTCTACTTCTACTCCACTACATTTCAGAGGGAAATATTGTACTCCACTACATTATTCTTCATCTTCAGTTTCTAGTTACGTTACAAATTATATCTTTCCACACAAAACACATTATAACAGATATTTTATTATAAATCAAACTACTCTGTGCACATTTGTAAATGAAAATCCTGCCATCTGCTGGTTGACAACATGTAATGCAGCTGTAAGTAGGACTGCTATTGTGATCACGTACATAGAGGCAACAGAGAGCAGTATTGCTCTCTTTTTTCTCTAATTTATTTTATAAGGCACCGGTGGTCGACAATGGCTATTCCACACTTTCCAGAGAATCTGATCTGCACATGGTTACTGCATGAGAAAGTCTGACAATATGAGAACTTGGAGTTCATCAAGGCCAGAATATGGGGTGATGCATCAAATAAAACAGGCAGTCACTTTAAGAGTGACTCAGTTTGACTTAGTTTGTGACAAATCCCAGGTTGAGGCCTTAAAGTAGTGTCAGCTCATCATAACATCAATGGACTGAGTTTAGTATTTAACAGTGGCCAAGTCTGTAAGTCTTCAGAAGGATGCCTGTGAACTTGTACTTTCATGGCATGCCAAATTTCTGCCTCTCACTATCCGACTTTTGCAACAATGCAGTAAGTGTCCGACAGCTCTCACTGTGAGAGAGATGAAACAGATGACCACTGAATGCCACGACTGCCTCTGAGCCACCGAGCACAAGATTGGACTAAACGATAAGACAGACTGGGATTCCACATATAATAAAAGTCAATTGAATGATGTTAGTTATGCCATTGCTTGGCATTATGTCATGTGATATGCCACTGTGGAGATAACGCTCCACATAAATACATCTCTGTTGTGTTGTATGGTGCACAGAAATGTCTGATCAGATTTGGCTGGGTCAACCTTTGTTGTGGGTAGTTTTGAATTTCCAAAATGTGGATCAGCCTCTTGGTTTTAAGCCAGTTTCTGATTTAGAGGCAGAGATGACTGGATTTGAAGTGATGCAGATATCATTTTGAGAGTCATTATGTCTGCTTGTCTGCTATGCTGCTACTTAGTTGGGATCAGATAAGCGAAGTGAACAGAGCTCTGTCTATGAGGAAGAACGAAAAAAGGGACAAGAGAATTCTCTCAAACCCAGATGTCAGCTGATGCTTGGAATGGCTTGTGATGGTTTCCCAAACCATCTGACCTTTTTCTGCTTTGTCCTGAAACAAACCCCCGCTATAGGGTAAAATGGTGTCTCCAGACATGTTCTCATCTTTTTACACTATGTCATCGGGGTTAAATTGAGCAATTTTCTTTGTGGGATAACCTACACATTACATGAAGAGCATATTCAGGTGCCCAAACAAGGATCTACATGCATCACATTTTTGTGTGAACACAGCATTAAACCTTTTAGTGCTGGATACAGCACTGACATGAGGTTCATTCTAATACTCTATGTATTCCCATCTTGTGCTCTTCCCCAGAGGTTTATTACCTTCTCTTTCTCTCTTCCACTCTGCCACTTTGCTCCTGACCTGTATTATTAAGGGAGAATATGAGTCAATCTTGGGCTGATTAAAGGCCAATTGTACCAAAGGCTGAATGTCTCTGGTCAACTTGTTGAGAATTGAGTATTGATTTACAACCCTATCAATCTCCCACAGGTAGATTCTGATTATCTAGCACTATTGAACAATTATAATCTGAGTTAATGAATCTTTAAGTACTGATGAAGCTTATCTGAACATATAACTGATGGGGATTAGGAACTTGAATAATCAATACCTATCAGACACCAGATAGAAAACGATGGAAAAAGATAGCAAATATTCTCCTGTATAATTTTGTTGGAGGTGTTTTGCCTTCCAATAGTTTCATTATAAACACAAATGCAATGTGTATATTTTATACAAATCTGCATACATATCTCTTTAACAGGTACAACTTTATTCCAAGGATCCAGAGGGTTCTGGGCAGAACATGGAAAACATCCGGTATCAAGCCAATCACAATGAAGGGGGGGAGCATTCCATTCTTATAAAATATAGAGCTTTAATTTATTAGTCAGCAACAACAATGGAAAGGGAAGATAGAGTAATTTACACAAGTCATTACAGGAACATCACCTTTGTGCATTTAGTTTTTTTTCTTTTTTCCCATAAAGTCTGATGATGCAAAAATACAAAACAAACAAAAACACTCAAAAACTACAGACACATTTTAAAAAAAATACCAACAAATTGTACAACCTTTCTTTGCATTTTTTGCTGAATAACCCCTGGTCTCATTTGGAGGAGATAATCTGGAGCTGTAATTGATTCTGGGAATGCAGACAGACATCCCAAATAGAGGAGCAGATACAGCTACCTCTGTGTGAATTACAGATGCATCTTACCAGAGGCATTTAAGACAGTCTCAATACAAGGTAGACATGGTGTATTAAAAGCCTTGTAATGTCAGAATGATACAAAAACGAATTTGCACCTTGTTCCACATATTTTTTCTTCCCTGTCAAATATTTTATATGCCATTATTTTCACTTGCAGAGAATGACAACTATCACTCACATTTTATTAACAAACCTCTCATTTCAATCCAAACTGCCTTTATCTGCCATTGGGATATGCCATTGTGTGATACTTTCCCTATTTATGTGCTATCACATCTCACATTCGTGAGATAATTTCACTTAATACTGTGCCAAAGTCTAAATAAATGTCAATGAAAAGATGCATCATGCTTTAAACAGCGTATATTTGAAAAATGGGCATTTGTTGTCCCTATTTCCCTGTAATGAGAGTGTCCCTCAGAGACCATACTGTACACCCCTAGAGATGAAAAAAAAAAACTACCACACAGTATCTTATCAGAATTACAGTACACATACAGGTTCATGCACATAATGAAAGCCAGCTTCCCAAAATTTTGGTTAGTGTCACAACATTGTTACAATGCTTTGTTGTGTATATGGGCAATCATTTTTTTCCACACATGAATGTCAAAGGAAGAACAAAAGATGTCTTGAGTGCTCAGAGCACTGTTATTATTTTTTTTTTTTACATAAGTCAACTATAACTTGCCTGTGTGCTTGTTGCATTTGGCCCCAGCCGATGTCCCCTGAAAGTAAAAGAATAATGCCCTTCGTGCAAATTCTTGACCCTTTATTGCACCTCAATCTCAGTTCAAAGGATGTCTGCATTTGAAAATATCTCAACCACTATATTTCCTTATAGATTTATGCTTTTTATGTGTATGTCATCTATGTATTTAAACGTCATGGCCAGAAGACACTACAGGTGACTCAAAGTAGAGTACAACTGAGATTTAAAACAGAATTAGTATTTGGGCTGAGAAGTAACAAATATGCTGCATCATTTTACAATCAATCCTCCAATCAGGAAAGAAATAGAATGGTGGCAAGCACCAGTTTCCTATTAAAAGGCCCAATTACACCAGTGAAAACAGTCATTTGTATGTCTGAGTTTCCATGAAGAAAGGATTGTTTCCCCACAATCACTCGGACCGTGTGTCGATGGTCCCCTGGCAATATTAAGTCTCTGTCCGCATGCAGCCATGGGGGGTTGCACCACAGAGCGTTCCTGGAGTGTCCAGAAATAAAAGAGTCCTGGCATTGCGTCAAAGCAAGCATGAAAAAACAGAGATCCCATCACCTCTTATCAAAAACTCATTTCCCCGTTAGAGGGAGGGTTACATGCCTGATAACACATTCCAAACAGTCGCCGAGGTCATATGATGCTGACAGATGAGTTTTGTAATGACAGTAACTGCAACAATAAAATAAACAACATCATTAATAACAATAATATTTGCCCCAAAGGTACCTATACACAAAGAGCATGTTTTTACTATAAGTACAAAGAAATCCACAGAATGATACTATATACAACCTACAATAAATACTGTGTATCATATATCTTACTGTTTGAGAGGATGTATGTGGGGTTTTGTTTGTAAGCCTCTTTTTTCTCAGTTTTTTTCTTCTTCTTGGTTTGTGGATTTTTTCACGTTGCTACTCTCAATGAGTCTCTCCCAGTTTTCACAGGGTGGGAGAATGGGTGGTTGAGGGTGTTTCAGACACAAAGCTGGGCTCCTCATGTCTCTGCCTCCTCCTGCTCCTCTTGCTCCTCCTGCTCATATTTCTCCTCCCCCTCCTCTTCCCCTTCCCCCTCCCCATGATGCCGGCGGTTGCGGGGCTTCTTCTGCTCCTTGAGCTCCTTCAGGTCTTTGGCCTTGAGGGCACCCAGCAGCGGGTCTCCAAACTGCCAGTAGTCCTGGCAGTACTGATTGATCAGGCTCATCTCTGGCTGGCTCAGGATGGTCAGCAGGTCCTTGTACTGGCCTGCGCTTGGGGTCCACTGGGTGCTGCTGGAGTGAAGAGAAGACGGCACCAGCCCTCCTCCGCCCTCCACCAGCACGTTGTTGACGGCCCGGCTCGACAGCACCACCAACTGCAGCTTGACCAGCATGTGTTTGAAGTTCTTCTCTGTGGCCGTACACTGGTACATGCCAGAGTCAGAGGGCTGCAGAAACCGCAGGAGTAGACCTTGCTCTGTCTTCAAAATCCGACCATCAGAACGCATCTGCAGAGAAAAACAGCTCATTAAAATACCTGTCATGTGACATCCTGTGCATTATGGGTATAATCCAACGCTACTATATTTTTACTACATGTATCTGTTTAATTGATAAGCATTTCTGTATTTGTAACTGTAGGGATGTATAGTGAATGTGGGGCTTACACAGAAAGTTAGAATAAAAGAGTCTGAATCTGATGACTTTGAGCCTAGATCAGAAGTTATACAGAGTGTCTTTTTTTCTGATTTCTCTGTAAAATTTACAAACATATGAGATCTTTACACCACTGTAAAGAGTAAGTTATCGTCCGGGGTACGGGGGGGTACTCGTGGTTGTCTGAGTTCCAAGCTCGGAAATCGGAGGTCACGGGGCATGTTTCCAACTTTGACCTAAACAAATCCGACTTCCGAGTACAAATAGAATACACTATCAGCGGTGTGTGTATGATATTATTGGGTTTAAATTGGGAGTTATAACTCTGGGTAGTGAGACTTTGTTATAGCAAATTGTGTCTCTCGAGTGATGAATATTCCTGCAGCAATTTTGATCTGTTACATCCATTTCATACTGCCTTGGTCTGTACGGTGAGTTTAATCACCATAAAAAAAATCTATTCAAATCTTATCGAACAAGTGTAACTCTATTAATTCATCTCTATCTGTACGTCCACACTCAGCAATCTGATTACGCGATGGCAGCTTTTTAGCTCAGAATCAGAAATGCGAGGCAGCAGCAAAGTCGGCTCTGCCTGTGGGAATAGAGACCATCCAACAGAATAGTCAATAAAAGATAGGCAGCAACACTACATAGCTTCACAATGAAACTTTAACTACTGCCTCAGGGTTATATATTTCATAGCAGAGGGCTTTTTCACAGCTCCCCTTTATGTGTCCTTCCCTGTCTGAGGACAGTCAGGGGTCTGTGTGAGATATCAGGCATCATTCAATCAGAGCCTGAATCACTTAATGGTGTTAACAGAGAATCGGAAAAAGATTACACTTGAGTCATTTTTCAAATGTGCCATACTGCATATAACTCTCCATCTCTCCATGACAACAGAGTAATACACTGTGAAAAGAAATACTGGCCCCCACCACATATGGATATGTCCATAATCCATTTTTCATGTTCATCTGGTGAAATGCTCATCCACCACTAACTCATGTCAGTAAAGTTCAAGCCAATTCCTTACTTTCGGAGGGTTTATTGAGTGTTGTATTAGATAAATATAAATGTGAGAAAACTGCCCACTAATACAATATGCTTATACAACCAGAATTGCTTTGAGAAATACACAATGTGGCAGCTCACCTCTTTCCTGCGGTCACTGTTATCTCTCTGCAGATGCCATTTAATGACAGCATGTGGAGAGCGTGCTTGACACTCCAGGAAGGTACTACTTCCCTCCACCCCGTACTGCACCATCTCCAGAGTGTTTTTATTGGCTGCAGGGCAGAGAGAGAGGGGGATTTCCATGGCAACCAAAACACTCATTACCATTAAACTCCTTTACAACCAAAATCTTCCCTAATCAAAGTCTTTAAAACAATAGGGATGTCACAGTTTACCATAAAGCTGCCAGAATACAGTCATTACAGCACATAACAATGAAACTGTTAACCATTAGGAGCAGCAATAATGGGATGCATCATTCATTTCAACCTTCTGAGTTCATTAATGAACAAATACTGTAGAAGCAACAGAAAGAAAACTCAGGAGGTTGAAGAACAGACTTCTTACCATTAGAGTTAAAGCCTCGGCATTGGCGGATGGGGTTGCCGTACTTGACGTCCTGCCTCCGGCTACGTCTAAAGGGGTCAGACCAGTATTGCCGAATAAGGAGAGAAAAAATCATAAAGCAACTGCAAGCCATTCAAAGCCATTCAACAATACATAAAGCCTCAGTATCAAAGTATCAAATTTAAATGGATCCAACCACAAACCACAATCCAATTACATTCTTATAGCTATGTGAATATACATCATTTTTTTGACTTTTTTTTAGACTTTTAGACTTTTTAGACTTAGACAGACTTTTAATATGACAAGTTTATTATTTATTATTTGAACGTGAACCACAGTTTACAAAACCCATTAATACAGCCATAAATCAGCCATTCAGGCAGTCTAATTTAAGCATCATCATTTAAAACACCAATTGAGTCAGTCAGTTAGTTAATGTTAGCGTAGCTCATGCTAAAACTGCTTTTGGTGCTCACCTCTTCTGCGAGGCGGAGTAACGGGAGCAGGACTTGCCATCCCAGGCGCAATAAGGGTCTCTGGCCAGACAGCAGTCAGCGCAGGCCTCGCCGTACACATCACACCGGTGAAGAGCCAGCTGGGTCAGCCCTAACACAGATGACACATACAGCTGTTGCTGTTGAGAGAGAGAGAGGACAGAAAATGGTGTTATACACAATGCTACATTACACATTGATATTTAAATTGAAATGAGGGAAAGAGAAAACATCCTGAGTTTTATTTAGGACAGATGCACTGAGCATAGCCAAATGGAGGCAATTAATGGACAAAGTTAAAACTTTCAATATACAATTTTCAGTTTACATATTATTAGTATATTTAAGGGTTAACACATTTAAGTGCCCAGTGTACAAAGCTTACATTCAAATTGCTACAATTCAAGAAGCTCAATTGGAATCTCAAAATGCAAGTCAAGACAAAATCTGGTTGCTCAAACTGGCTTGATCAAATTCAGACACTAATATTCTTATATACTGTGTATGATATATCCCATGGGATACCAGGAATAAGCAATCAACCCTGGGTACTTATAACATACAGTATTTTCCAATGGCTCATGTGAGTCAAATCTTTTTGATTAGTACTTGCTTGTATTTTAATCACATTTAAACACAACACAAAATTCTAAGCGTCTTTCCCACATTTCTCTCTTCATTGTCTCCCCCAGATTTACAGCTTTTTTATCAATTATAAAAGAAAGCAACAGTTAAGCACATCCTTATGTATATTGTATGTGACCATTCCAAATTGCATAAATGTAATTCCCTTATATTTGGAAGATGGTTTATTTTCTCTTTATATTAGCCAAGGTTAAGAAAATCACTTGCACAGACATGCTTACTCTTTTGGATGAGATCTTCATTGTTGTAATTGGAGTAGGGACCTTGATAGAGAAAAAAATACATTGTGAGTAAGGACAAGGAACTTATATATAAGGTGTGGGTGTGAAAAGTGCAAAGAAGGTAAGAAAAAGTACAGTGGAAGAAGAGAGAAAAGAGGGAAATAAAAGCTCACCTTGAAAACCTCTACCTCCTCAAGGACCAGCTCCTCAGTCTGCAGGTCATCTCTGGGCAGAACGATGACTTTCTGAACTGTTCCCTTGTCTGTGGAGGACAATACACACCTGTCAGCTACATACCTGCAATCTCACACCCCTCTGCCTGTCAACAGCCACTTGGATTTCTATTTTATTCTCTCAGCAGACTTCAACAAGGGATAATCCTCATCTTAACAGGCTCCACTGTTGATATGTTCACGTGGCTATCTTTACTTTAACCTTTATTCATTGACATGAAGCTCTGTTCCACTTAGTGCACTGCTCACTGTCGTCACCATGACAAAATTCTTTTATAATCCTCAGCTCCCTCTTGTCTTGAACTAATCATCTGGATGCCATAAAACATTCCCTGGCCTTCCCTGGTTTGATTTCTGTAAAGAGTTAGACATTCCAGTAAGCAGGATACCTGAGATGTATTATGACTTCTGCATTCAGCCCCAATGTAGGGCTGAATGGCTGCCTCTGACAGCAGTTGAAAGGACACACATTCCTCCACAGTGGCCCGCCATCGCACACAAACCCATTAGTCTCCTCCCCGTAATGCACAGATGAACAAAGAAGAGGCGTCATATGCAATATGTGAGGGCTGCATCCTGTGTGGTGGCTGCTGCTGTCATACTGGGGCCTTATTAAAGGTTCAAGGCATGCAGACAGACAGATAATCTCTCTTACACCAGTGGGCAAGATTAAGGTGATGGATGTCCTCCTTCTTTTCTTCTTACCCCCTGTTTCTTTTCTCTCCCTCCCGCTGTTGATCCACCCCTGCCCTCCAGGTACAAATCTCCTGTTGTTTACTTAATGTGAATAGAGCGAGGTACAAACCCTTTGATTGGTTAAATTTCCACTCAAGCACGAAAGGCAAGAATGCTTTTCTCTTAATGATGAATGATTGCAGGGGAGACAAGCCCTCCACTTACATGGGATTTATTTCCACGGGGGGATTTTTGTTCTCAATTTTTCGGCTTCTCACTGACACTGTCATTCACCATTCTGACTCTGATCAAAGGGTTCATGGGTTCAGACTGACATGTAAAAAAAAAAAACCTTACAAAGCTGTGACAATTTTATAAGCAGACAAAAAGCAGAGATTTGGCTCATTCCATCATTACTATATCATACAACATCAAATGTATTACAAACCACTTACCAGTTCCTAGAAAGAGCACTTCATAGTTGCCATCTGCAGCTGTCACCTGGTCCACAGTGATGGTGGTAAACTCATAGTCCACATTGGTCCGAACCACCAGGGGGCGCTTGTGTATCGGGTACACGGCATTGTACATGGCAGGGTGATTCCTCATGAAGTTAATCACTTCATCTGGATAGTCCTTAGTGGACTTCATGTTGGGGGTGAACGTACCTCCAGGGCACTGAAAGAGAACTAGAAGCGTTAACATTCTGAGCTTAGGTCAAGGTTAGGTTAAGCCATGCAAAATAATTGACACAAAAACATTTTGAGAGCTTGTCTTGTAGTATTATACTGAGTTTGGTAATACTGATGCCTGCATCTTGTTCAGATGGTTTCTATTTGAGGTCTGAGTCAGTGAGAAGCTGCTGTTATGCCAGCTTGCTGTGGGATTCATGTGTGGGGTCATTGTGGATTTAAAACGCACCGTGCCGGGTCGAGGGTAGGGGATCTTCCCAGTGTAGGCCACCCACTGGTAATTGGGACCTTCTTTGTGGGCAAAGGGTCCATTGAAGACCATGCGGATGTCAGCCATGGAGTAAACACAAACTGCTGAGCCTTTGAAGACAGAGCTAAGAAAAGACAATAAAGGAAGAAAAAGGTCAGTTACAGGTCAAATGTATCTTGCAAAATAATGGGGGAAAATCAACTTGGGAAATTTATATTAAAATAGAGTATATTACAGGTGTTGTGCATATACGGTATGCATTTTAGTATACTTACCCAGAGACAGAGAAGACGCCATATATCACAGGATTTTTTGTGTCCTGTGTTGGTTGTATGTAAACATCTCCTGTAACAGAATAGAGAGAAGTCACGTCAGTGCAAACAGAACGGGTGAAGGAAACATCTCGCTACACAGCACAAACACTCTTACTAATATTTACACAGTTTTCAGTCAATCCA
Organism: Etheostoma perlongum; assembly: GCA_026937815.1. Lineage (NCBI taxonomy): Eukaryota > Metazoa > Chordata > Actinopteri > Perciformes > Percidae > Etheostoma > Etheostoma perlongum. The sequence continues at coordinate 10,175,778 of CM049374.1, forward strand.
ACCTCTCTTAGCCAGAGAGACCTTCAGGTTACACCTCTCCGGAAGGAGTGATACACAAAGAAGCTGAAACTTCATCTTTGCTGGAAACACATGGAGCACACACTACTGGATTTGATGAACAAAGTGGGATCTTGTGTTGGGTTTTTTATACTTAAACTTATAAAACTTAAACTTAAACTTATTAACTTATAATAACATATTATAAGTTAATTATATACTGTGTATATATATACTGTATATAATTATCTTAAATACTGAGTCCCTGGAATCCATTGCATCAAAAGAGTAAAGATCAGGGGTTCATGTGAGAAATTGTGTGCTGCTTGTTAAATAATGTGTAAATGTGACTAATTGCCTTCAGCTTGGACACACTAATAATAAAGCTTTATTAGCAGACACAGGTCCATATTACACCTCATACAGTATAAAACAGTATAATAAGGAGATACAAACATACATAATAATTAATAATAATAATTATAATTCCTTATTTGCCTATAATAATAATAACACTTCATAACAAGACAGGCTGTAAACTACTAAGTGTACAGCCTGCTCTGTTGCTAAATCCTGCTAAATGCTAATGTCAGCATGTTAACCCACCCATAATGGCAATGCTAATATGCTTCTTGGAAGGTATAATGTTTACCATGTTAAACATCTTAATTTAGTGTGTTAGCGTGCTAACATTTGCTACTTAGCACAAACCCCAACATACAGCAGAGACTGATGGAAATCACATTAATTTAGCACATTAATTTACTGACATTGGACATAGAAACATTAGCTAACAATCTAATAGAAAAAGTAAAAATAAAATAAAATGAGTCTCTTCTTTCCAGACAGCCTTCCTGCCATACTCATATGCAGCAGACGCAATTAGGTGTAAAACCACAGCAATAGATCTTTTGCAACAAGAAACTGAACAATGGTATCAGAAAGGACACATAATGTGAATGTTTTAATGACAAGATACTACATCACAACTCAATCTTGAGAGGTTTTATCATCTAGCATTCCAATCCAGGAATCAGACACAGAGTATCAAACAGTCTGGTTCTCTACAGTCAAGACTGGAACAACTTGATTGCTAAACCACCTGAGACTCCCGAGGAGAGAGAAAATGTAAACTTTTCTTCCTGCGTTCATAGTTCATGTCTTCCACTTTGGTGGGAAGGATATATATCTTCTATCCCAAAAGAGAACTACATCATATACTCCAAGGCCAATTCTGGAGGTTTAAATCTATATCGCTCACACACTCTGCCCTCAGAGCTCTGACATCGGACACTTACTGATTTTGATTATACTTTCGCTGATACTAAGGAAATGTCCACAGCAACAAATAGAGGAGCTAAACATGTGATGGGTGATAAGTCTCTCTCCTGTTCGGTACCTGACCTAAATATAAGTCCCAGGAGACACATTGACTGCCTACAATAGCAACAAGGGCCTTCGGTATGAAATGGAGAATGCGCTCCCAACCTAGTTGTGCAGGGAAATAGCGGAGTAAAGATGTGATTGGTGAGAGAGTCAACAAGCGAAAGACAGAGGGATGAAGCTACAAAAAATTGACTATTAGATCTTGTGTGAAGTGTGGAAACAGAGGGAGAATTACAAAAAAAGTATACCAGTTCAGATTTATGCGCTTGCAGTTCTGTAAAGACCAGTATGAGAAATTAACTGTCATGCTGCTATGCAGATAGAATGATATATGGAGCAGGTAAGCATTGTCTTTGAATTGAACTGCTTTGTTCTTCTCCTGTCCATGTTAGTGAATCTGTACAGTCTGGCCTTCCTCCGGGGACTGTCTACAACCTTTAGCTCATTCCTAGAGAAAGTATAAAGCTCAGAGATAGCAGGCACACATTGTCCTTATTTCTCCGTAGCTACCAAATTCCCCAAAGTAACACCCATACACACACACACACCAACATGCCGTCCTCCACAGCAGCCACATCCGGAGCAGTGAAACGGTCATGGGGTAGCATAGACGTAGCACGACTGGCTGCCATGGGTGTCACACAACAGATGACTCTTGTCGTGACATACATTTGTTTTTCTGCAGAAATGAGCAATTTGCATGCTAGAACAAATAAATGTGCGTATATGCAGACCAGATACCTCCAAGGCCAAGATAGAGCTACTGTCATGGACGGTATACAGTCACTAAAAAGATCAAGCCTTCAGGAAAACATGGACAAAATTATGTGATTTGCAATAAAAGCTATCCTGACCGAGCAGTGATGCCTTTTAGCTCCAGGGGATGTTCAGCTCAGAAAAGACACTTTGTCTTATGTTTGTATGGCAATACAATCTCAGTCGCCATACATTCAATTTCCTCTAAAAAAAGATTTCATTTTCTACCTTATTAGCCTTTGTGGGTTTTTTTCTTCTTCTTTTTCTAAATCTGCTGTCTGTGCCTCTAAGTGTCTCTCCTTTCTCAATTTAGCTCTTTTATCTTGCTCTCTGTCTTTTATTTTCTCTAGCTAATGATTATAGACTTGTTTTAAAGCGTTCCACATCTAAAATGCAGCAGCCCCTTTTTTCCTTTTATACATTAGTGAAAAATAACACATGTTAACACTATTTTAAATCATTGTGGGTCATTTATGTACAAGTATTCAAGTGGAGCCAATAAGTGCTACATATACCAACTGTAAAAACTCTCCAGGTCTCAGGTGTACTTTGCCATAATGCATTTCTACATAAGACTACCACACCAGGAATACAGCTGGTCTGGATAATTCAACACATTTCTCAGTAATGACTTGTAGAGTTGTTTTATTAAAACTATTAAAGAAAGGAGGACGTTAAAGAATCTCAGAGAAGCATGGCTAACTGATCTTTTTGAACTTGTCCTGGCTTGAAACAATCTTCAGCTGTGTAGTGTAATGCATCTACAGTGCCTCCTTACCTCATGCCCTATGTAGACTCTTACAGAAGCGTATGAGCTTTCTTGAAAAGAGTTTGATTAGAAGATAGATACCACTCTCATATCTGGGTAAATAGCCAGCATCCAGTTAGCTTAGCTTAGCAAAAATACAGGTAACAGAGGGAAGAAGCTAGACTTTCTACATCCAAAGGTAACACATTTGCCTTTCTGCACCTTTAAAGTCCAGCAAGTGTGTAATAAGATACAACTTATATGGGGGAATAGTTCTTGGCATTGGAATCCTGGTAAACATTGTAATGTAACGCTTTGAACAGAATAAACAAAACACATAACGTAAATTTGTGAGATTTTGACATGTTGATCTTGTTGCATTTGGCCAGGCTAATGCACCCCCCCCTAGTCTGAGCTAAGCTAAAGTAACTGTCTACTGGCTGTATTTTCATATTGAACGCACAGTCATGAGAGTGGTATCAGTCTTCTTGTCTTTTAACTCAGCAAGAAAGCAAATAAGTTTATTTCTCAAAATATACAACTATTCCTTCCTACATTTAACGTGCATTCAATGTGCAGTTGACCAATTTGTCCTTGAGAAATCCTAAAATCTCTATTTTCCTCTGTAAACTCCATCAATGTGAAGCTATTAGCATGGAATTCAATCATACCCAAATTACTGTCCCCTCTAGGAGTCCTTGGCAGGGACGGCTGCTCTACAAACTGACATGTGCAGTCTTCTCTTTGGGCATGACTACAGTACCCTGTCATGGTCATTCACTAGCCTTCTCCACTACACATTTAAAGCCTTATTCAAGCAATATCCATAAAACCATCGCCAACAAACACTGACGACGATCCAACTCTCTCACAGAACCACTCTGCACAGCACGCCATGTCAACACTGACCTGACCAGTAAAGACAGAACCCTCATTTGTATAGACAGAGTGAGCTTATTCACACTCAGAAACGCTCTTACATCTTACATTTAGGTGAAGTGGCTGCACACACAAATAGGCCACAAAGATTTTAAGTGTGTGTCACTTTTTCAGTTGTTCAAAGAAGGATAAAATATATGTCATCTGTAAAAACAAAGCAGTGCTTTTAGAACTGCAGGCAAGTTGAGCTAAAAGCAAGGAATGTGTCAGAGAGATAAAGAGACAAACAACTATCATCAAATTCAACAGGCATGGCACTTTTCATTCTTGAGATTAGTTCAAGAGCAACAGTTGCCTCACGCATCAGTTCCCTATCACTATTTGGCTCTATTTTAAACCAGTGAGAGAGAAAGAGAAAGAGCTTCCCCTGGAGAGGCTTATAGTCTCACACTCACAGACATTCCTGCTTGGTGATCTGATCTACCCACCATCAGAACACCCCCCCCCCCACACACACACACACACACACACACACACTTTTAAAGAAAACAACTACAGTGGTGGTATTATGTGTGTCATTCTCATTTCAGTACGCTGTATGGGCCATGTGATGGGATGGAGTGGCCTGCCATGCGGGCCAGGGACTGAGCTCTGGTGTGCGTGTGTCTGCGCAAGCACCCTCTTGGCAGGGGCTACAGTAGAAACAGACCCTGCAGTAGACGATTGTCTACCTAATACTTCAGATTTGATCATACACGACAGGAACTTGAAAATGAATATGTCTCAAATAAATCCAGTCGTGTCATTTATGACTTTTTTCTTTGCTATTTAATACCTACTGTCAAAATGATTAACTGCACAAAGAAAGGGTATAATTTCTTTCAAAAAACAGTGTGTAACAATAGTTCTTGACTTTAGTAAGACAAATCTTTCTGGCAAAAAGCAGAATTTCTATTTTAAGACAAATTTCACTATTCCATGTTACAGATTGACACAATGTTTAATAAAAGAATTGTATGTAAGAATTTGATGCCTTGCTAAACATCTTTGGGTTCTGGACTGTTGGTAAGATAAAGCAAGCGTTTTGACATTAATAGAAAATGATCACTCAATCAACAGAGAAAATAATACGCAGATTAATCAGTAATAACAATAATTAGTTGCAGGGCTGGATATGTAGGATGCAATCTGGTGAAAGAGCAGGGAAGCAGGAGGGGACATCACAGGCCTGACAGCACATTTGATTGACAACAAAGTCTATACAACACCCCCACCCACACTAAGTGACCTACAGATCACCACTTCAACTGAAAATAGGGAAGAGAACCACAGCATAATCGCAGGCGTCTTTGTACTCACGGAGCTCATCAAAGTGCGTCTCCATGCCGTCGGCCCCTGGCACAGAGCAGATGAGCCTGGCCTTCAGGAAGGTGCTCCACTTGTTAACCAGACAGCAGTGGCCTCCATCATCATTCTGTATTTGAGAGGGCAGTGACACAGAAGAGTTTCTCCATCATTTCGCTCAAACACACATTCTCTCTCTTAATGAAAAAAAAAACAGGTGGAGCCACCCACACACACTATACAGTACATGTGGGTTTGCAAAGCCAGGAAACTAAAAGGAAGGGGGGGGGGGGGGTAGATGGTAAACACTGTCTCCTCCTATTTAGACTCTACCATCTGTGGTGGAGCAAGGCCAAAATCTATCCCAGTAAAAAAAAGAGCTGGGACCAGTATGTGCTTTAAAGTCCTCCTCCATAATCAGCATCTTTGGAGAAAGCATGTACTGTACTGTATGTTATGAAATTTCATTTTAAATGGTGGTCGTAGGCTTCACATTCTTCATGCACTTCTGATGAATCCCATTTTGGGAGTTGATTAGTTTTCATAAATTCCAGGGTAATTCCAATATACGGCTGAGTGTATTTTTGGTGATGTGCAGGGTGCAGATAGTGGCAGTAAGAGTATCCAGATGTGTGGCGAGGTAAGAATGACAGGACCTGGTCTCCAGAGGCCGTGGCAGAGCCTATTGAGATGGTGATGAGTGTTTGTGTGCCGGGTCAGCACCTGACCCCTTCAAATTATTACAACAGTGAACAGCTGAGGCAACGAACACACGTACGCCACATTTTCTCACTCATACCCGTGCTCATACACCCGCTGTAACACTCACATATGCACGCAAATCCATAAGGGAACGCATACACTCACACTCACAATATAAATACTATACGATTCCCCGTGAGCTTTTAGAGAGAAATTTGTTGTTATTTCTTTTTTTTTGCTCAGCTCACTTTATATTTGCAGAGCGTATCGGCTTTTGTGGAGTAAGTCTAGTTTAAATGAGAACAACTCTGACAGAGAAAGTAATTTGCTGCTATGTACACTAAAAAGCTCAAGTGTTTTAGGACTACCAGGGAGAAAAGGTCAGAAGATCGCAGGGTCAGAGGTCAGAGGGCAACCTCCCAGACACAGGGATGCATTGTAGACAGGAAGGTTAAAAACACATGTGGATTCCAGCACGTCAGCGTTGACCAAATAACTAGTTTGCCTCAGGAGTCTCCAGCCTGTTTTTCATATCGATGCAGGTTTTCTTTTCATTATGTTTACACCCCAAAACAAACACGCTTCTCACTGTGTACACACCAGGCAGATGCGTCCTATGCGAGACTGGGTCACAGGACTATGGCCCATCTCAGAGGACTTCTCCCGGAAGAAGAAATACAGCTTGTCGTCATTTCTCTCTGCGCTGTCGGGGATGAGTTGTACGTGGATGAAAGTAGGGTCTGTGGGGAGAAGAGGTGGTGACTCAGACGGAAGGTAAATTTGGGAAAACATCTGGCTGAAACCTTCTATAAACTGTCAGCATTTCCTGTTTATCACTTGTTGAGGGGTTGTAAACATATATGCAAACACCCGAATCTTTTCATTTCAGCCATACGTTTGTATACTGAAAAGGCAGTCAGGAAGTCTTCACACACTGGGTGAAAGTGGGTGTATCATTTATTGGCTAAATAGGACATTTACCATTTAACCATCTGGAGTTGTACTGATCTGTTCGCATGGCAGTCTTTGTCCCCAAAGTACGGAAAATGGCAGAGTCTGTTCCCATAAAGTCAACATAGACCCCGGCATACAGTTCACCATCTGAGAGAGAGAGAGAGAGAGAGAGAGAGAGAGAGAAAGAGAGAGAGAGAAAACAATTCAGTTTAGTGAAACACCAAAACATTTCCATGTCGAAGACATACTGTAGATATATAGAACATCATTGTCTATGTATTGCAGGGTAGATCTAGTTATGCCTAGTGGTATAGTACAGGATTATGAACAAAATTGTGATTGAAAGGTCATTTGAGCAGTCAATTAAGAAAGACAATTAAGACAATTAAGACAATTAAGTTTCCAATAATACATCTATTTGGGTTAAGGGATCTTAATTATTTACTTTTGTCATTAAGATCTTAGTATTTCCTTCAAGGAACTTCCTGTGGAAATCAACCAATTGTAAACCCCTCCCAACAATTAAAACACTGTAACATTTTTTGGCTCTTAAAAGCTAAAATATATATATGGGTGATATTTTCTTGTTATTAGTAGCAACTCATGTTGTTCTTTCCAGGAAATTTCCGAGGAAACCGCAAGGAATTTAGCGGTAAAAGAAAGCGTTACCAAAAACAGTGCTCAAACTTCCTGAAACTGCCTTTCCACGCACTCCATAAAGACATAAAAAATGAGCACATCCATGTGTGCAGACTGAGAAATGTATATAACAGTCTTGTTAAGCCTCAGGAAGGAAAGGTGCTGGTCTTCCAGCTGCTGTTAGGGCCCCACTGAAGAGCAGGTGTGACTGTCAAAGCTCTCAGTGATGGAGTAAGCAGACAGCAGGAGGTAGAGCACAGAAAACAAAACACACTGTCCTACCACCATTATATTCAATGTCATGGTCCTCATCAGCGCTGCATGAAGATTGATGAAATATCATTAAAATGTCCACGGACGATGGATTGTCTAATGTGGTGGAGAGCTGAGCAGTCAGCAGTCAGTGATAAACCTATTGTTGTGGTACAGGGTTCTTAATCCTTAACAGCACTAACTACAGTGTTCCTTCTATGATGCTAACTGGTGGAAGTGGGAGATAAATCCATCTTGGATGACAGTACTGGTTCCATACTGGTCAGCTGGCACTGTGCTAATGTGGGAAAGCAGTGCCAGTGATTTACACCCGCTGTCTCACCCCACAGAGAGAAGATTGCCTTTCACTGGTGGCAACTGTGTGGTCTGGACCTGACTAAGTGTCCGTGTGTAAAGGGACAGAGGACACTGCCTTCATGAATGCTACAACAGATGATGAGCTAAACTGAGCTGTTATACATGCCAATGTAATATAACAGGATGGATAGATAGGGAATATAAGTGGGAATACACTTCTTCTCGGAAGTAAAATAGATTATTGTAGTTATTTTCAATATTCTGGTTCACTGAATATTCTACATTAGACCCACGTTATAGGTCATCATAAGCCTCACTGCCATTGATTCTCCACCTGGAAGGAATGAACATTGTCCTTAAAAAACATAGTTTCTCATTGAAGGATTATTCCACATTATTATCATACCCATCAAACCATTTACTGAGACCGCATTCATTATGTTTCTCTACTCATTTATTCAGTTCCTTTTGTCACCCGTCCGTAAATATAATGGTTTGTATGTATATATGATTGTTTAACTATTAAAGCATGTGCAAATAATTCAGGCTTCGTGGGAAGTAAGCCTTGGTAAATTTGGGAATGAATATCATTTTACTCTTAAAATAGGGATGAAAGTACTGAAAAGAAAGTATTTTGATTGGAAGCCATTAATTCCCCAGTGAGGGGTTCACATATTAATAGGCACATATTATTGTGCCCATCTCAACCCTAACAAGGCCATATTCCTTAGGATATAATGATTAGGAAATTGAACTAAGCAGCTCAGTGTGGGAAATAGTTACAGAATGGAAAGGACACTCGGCCTGCCCTTCTTGACTTATTGTGCAATGGCATACAATAAATATCTTCTGTTAACAGAGTTTGCTAAAAATAAAAATTATGAGCAGAAAGAAGGCCATGTAAAGAAACAGGAGATAAAAGATGAGCAATCCATATGGGATGAGATTGCTGGGCCTTACTGTACCCATGCTCACGCCCTCATGTGACCAAACCCAGATTATACTCACTGATCAAAGCTGACACGCTGTTGAGATTCGGGTCGTAGGAGCACTTTCCCTTCCCAGATTCCACTTTGCCTGGCTCCAAATGGAAGATTTCTTCCTGAAATGGAAAAATCATATGGAGACGGCAATAAATTCAGTACTCTTCATCTTGTCACTGTGATTCCCCTGTGCAGGGAAAATGAGGCAGGGAATGTGCTTCCTCTGACTCCTGTGGGACCTATACGGCCTTATGGGAGATGAAGTATTAGAATAATGAGCACTTGTTCATACAGAAAAATACATGCGGGGAAAGCAAGGAATTTTAATCCATCTCTATGCCACTCTACTGCGGAAAACAATGTGTCGTAGGCTGCTTCTTTCAGCATAATAAGCTGCATGCCAAATATCTCTCAGCTTCTTGGTGCCTATGGCGGCACAGGCCTACTGCTGACATCTGTAATCCAGCACAGTGAAAATAACAAGCCCAGGATGGTGGCTGGATGACTGATGCTCACTGCCCTTGGCATCCCTGAACACATGCACTGAGAGGTGATTGGCAGGAATTTGTGTATGAGAGTGGGGTAAAATGAATCAGTGGCAAGCAAAGACATGTCCTGTTGCCCCGCTTCACAGACCAGAGCATGTCCAGTACCCATTTTTCACACGGGTACAGAGATGGAGACATCTCTGTCATTGTCCACCGCGCCAAACTTACATCATTGGCTCATACACGCACCCTTGTGCCCTACCCTACTCATCTTTGATTAAAATCACCACTTGTGCAAATAAGGAGGTGCTGGCAGCTCACTTCCAGCCATGCCAGATGTTGATGTGTAAAAAAGGTCAGAAACATTTATGTGTACCAGAGGGAACCTGTGCCCTGAACATGTTTTTACAACCTTGCTGTAAAATATGACCCTTCACAAAAGTTGCAACATATTTCTAATTAAATCTGACTAGAAAAACTTGCAACATTTTCAAAGTGTCCCACTTCACCTAAAGCCTTTATGTCCTGTAAGAGTCTCTCAGTGTGTTTCAAAGTGCTTAGAGAGCTCAAACAGTAGAGACATGTTCAAGTATGTGGCTCTTTTATTTCCTTTGCTGCGCAACTAGTTTGCTACAGATGGCTGGTGTTTGCCCTGGGCTAACAGAGCCTGCTGTGGGAGTGGGTCAGATGCTGACTAGTCCTGCCGCCTTTGTGGGAGAGACTGCACCACATTCCTACAGAAGGTGGAGGGCTTGGTGCTGTGTAGGACTGATGGGTGGGACATCTTATCTCAGATAATCAGATCCGGTTATCTGTTGTTCATGGGCGCTGCTAAATATATGCTAAATTAAAATGATTATGCCATGCATTGAACAGCAGTGAAAGCCTGTTTAATTAAATTTGAGCCAAATAAAAGTCAACAGATTTTTTTAGCAGCTTCAGAAGCCATTTCCACTTGATAACCCAGCTTTCATGCAAAACATGACATTTAGCACAAATGCAAAGCACAAATGGATAATGACAGATACAAAAGGGTGCTGAGACAATTAGCCTTTCACAAAGAAAGTATGATGGAAACACGGGAGAAGCAAAATGAGATGACATTAAATGCAATTCCACATTACACAAAACTTTAAGATTGTGCACGGACTGGAAAAGATACATGCCAAATGTAATGAAGATAAACAAGTGATGGCTAGGTTAAAGATGGTGGTGACAAAATGTGCTCAGACACAAAGAGAGGGAGCAAGCTTCTGGTGACCACAAGCCCAGGCAGTGTGGAGGGCTGCAGTGCAGACAGGGCCCACATCGCACCTTTAGTCCAAGTGTCTCGTGCACCGCGCTGGGTTCAGCTGCACGGCTAGCCCTTCCTCTGGCCTGGGCCATCTGCAGATACATGGACGTCTAAAACAGGAGACAGCAACACAGTCTAGATGTTACGCCACTGATGTGGAACGATCAATGACCGCCCTGACTTCCACTTGCATCTCTTGAATCTGTGCTGACTTCAAGACATAGTGAGAAACTCCCCAAACCAATACTATAGAAATTACTAAAATGCAAGTGCATGAGGAAAATATATACTGTATCTGTGCAAGATTCTGCAGGGAATGTGTGTAGCTTTATTTGACCAGATGGTTGCCTGTGGTTTAGTCAATAAAGGCTCTCACAGTATGCTACATACAGTTCATTCCCCTAAAAGCTGCTGCCAAAGCCAAACATTTAGCTGTTACCGTTTACAAAAGCTACAAGGCTCCTTCTTTAAGCGCTGGGGAACTTAAAAATATACCCTGCAGTGGTGTAATTAAATGACAACAATCTATCTGAATGTTGAATTAATAATGTCAAAAGAGTTTTCTTATGTGTGATAGGATATGTGTGTGCATGCATCTGTGTGGAGAGTATCATTTCATGTTTTTGCAATCATTGGTGACTGCCCAGCCCAGTTGAGAAAGGTGGACACGGGGGGACGACTCAGACCTGTCTGTTCAATGTGACGGAGAAAAAAATAGCCTTCTCATTAATGGAATAGAACTAGAACATTCCACTTGCACCCCATAATGGGATCTCCCACTTCCAATTACCCGACGTCTCACATGGTAGAGGCTGGCGGGTGGCCTAGATGCATGAAGGGGTGGCTGAATAGGTGAGTGGATGGATGGAAGCCCTTCATTAGTAAAGGGTCATGTAGGAACTGTGTGCAATAAGGGAATCATACAAGCCACACTTGCCATTGCAACTTCTCTGCACCGTAGTGTCTCAAGGGAGAATCCAATGGGGAATTTACCTTTTATTTATCCCCTTTTAAAAAGTCCCCTGGTCATCATTAGGGAACAAATGTGATATTTAAGGAAGAGTAAGGTGTTAAAGGGGAGTAACGAGAGGTAGCGATGCCTGGCTTGGTTTAGGAAATTCAAGAGGTCCCATTAAATGCTGAGACTAAACAGAGTAGCTTTAACAGCTCATTGGGGATGACAGCTGTGTGCTGGTATAGCTGTGTTGGCTGCTTTGCCAGACGTGGAGATATGGTACCTCGAGCAGGCTTAATGATGGAGGAAAACCGTAAAGGGAACCTAGCGTAAGGTGGATGGAGAGTAAGAACTTGGGTAAGAAAAAAAAAAGAGGGTGGGGGGAGTCAAGCTATGCCATACATGATGCAGATGGAGAAAGCTGTTTATGTTTGCTGGATTGATGTACCGAGAGATGACCATCCAGGCTTGTACATTCCTCAAGACTTTAATTCTAACCTGAGGTTTGCGTCCGCGGTTGACAAAGGTACAGACTGGATTGTAAGCTCCTGTTCCACAGACGTACAGCTGAGTCCGGTTCCATGGCTCGACCAGGCGGATGAAGTTTGCACATTCCTCCTGGAGACACAAAGACTAGAGTCAATTAACCTGCAATATCTAAATGAATAGCCATTCATAGCCATGTTTTACTGGTCCACCTCCTGGAGATTTACCAAATGCTCAATTCTGGGTGTCTCGAAATAAACCAGTAATACTGTGCTTCTCTATTTATTTGGACATTATATCAAGCTATATGTCAGTGCTGGCCACCCTGGCCTGGCAGAGAGGAGGATGGTGAGTGACTGGGCGTCTCTACTCCAATCCATTCCTGTCTTCTTGGCGAGACAGAAGGGAACCAGTGTCTTTACTGGGCCAATTATGAACCTCAGGTGATTCTTACAAGTTCCTCACATTAAAACCATTGGGCATAATGATGAGAGCTGTATGCTTCTCAGGCCATGCATTTGAAAAACAAAATTTTTTTAGCCTATCAAGTTAATGGAAATCACCTCAGCTGAACGACCCTGCTGAGCTTAAGATTGCTGTCAACAGGCATACTTACATTGGCGTCCTTCCCACTCACAAGGCACTCCATCCTTCTTCTTGCGGACACCGGCCAGTGGATCTGCAATGGGGGAACAGAAGACATTTTATAGTTACAATCCAACCCGCTATACATCACTGGCTTTTATGAGATTTTTGGGCTAAAACTGCAAAAGGGATATCCACCCAGGCTAATATTAGTCCTGTTGGGATTGTTATAACAACAATTACAGTCTTTTAATGACCCGACTCCAGAAAAAGTGCACACAGCAAAAACTAGATGTGAGCTAACCAAAATGCCTGCTGCTGGAGCAATAGAACCGCACAATTTGCCCTGAGGGCAGCTGTTGTAACGCTGAGGTAAAGTTGCTTGCTTCATCACAGTGTAACAGCCAATTTGAGAGGCCAGAGTTTGGGGAAGGCAGAGCATGGGAATGGTCTTACAATATGTGGATCCTTGTTGATGTCATGGAGGTCCAGGGACAGGATGTGGTCCTTGCTGCCAACGTACATGCGGTCATGGTCCTCATCCATACGCAGGATCCGGTAGTCGGTTGTGTTGAGGAGGTAGGCAAAGTGATGAGCAGTACCGGTGGATCTTAGCTCTGTATGGAGACAGAAGCATACCCATTAATGACAGCTGTGGTGCACATGCACATTTTCTCACACAGATGCATGCACAACTGACACATTCCTCATGCCACTCCTGCATACCCATATGGAGTTATCTCATGGTTTTCTACCAACAGTGTTGTAACCTAACACTGCACATTAGAGACAAGTGCTACTGAGCGTCTGTCACACTGTGTTGATGGCTTAATACCGCCTGAGTGGATCAGAGAATCTAGGAAGTCATCAATGGCTGTCTGTGACTACCAGTCAGAAGTCAGAAAAGACAGATGCTGTAGTTTGACAGATAAATATGATGTTTACTACAAATTATTTTTTATGGTAAAGTGGATATACTGAGTTTAAACTGCTCCATCCCTTGTTGGACATCAGTCTCTAAAGTGCAGATGGGGGTGTGCCTTTGGTAATACAATGCAGTCGACTAGTCCTCTCATGTCGAGAGTAACCCAATCTTCCTATAGCTCTGTGTTGGGAGTGTTTGTTTGATATGTTCTTCTTGGTTCAGCAACCGCGTACAAGCAGGGCAGAGAGGCCACTGCTAAGACAGAAAAAGCACCATGCCACACCATAGACAAACACACTCCTCCACAATCTGTAGGGGAGAGGCATTAGAGGGTGGCCTTCACATATTGTTGGACAAACACAGAGGTTTTACTCAAACAGAAGGAAAGTCCTGTTTCACTGTTTAGCTTTATTCTACAACCAACAGACCACAGAAAGCTGAAACAGGGAACCACACTTTGAGGTTAGTTATTTTGTCTCAATTTTGCAGCCAAAAATGCGGTGAAGGGAAACCAGAAGATAAACTGTCAAATACAGTTAGATTTGTTTCACTGTTTACATATGATATATCAGAACAGAGGTGTGCCAGTGTATAGTAAAAAGAAGCAAGTGTGAAATGTAGTCAACGTAGGGTGTCAGACCTTAAAAGCAACACCCAAGTCTTGTAAAAAATAAGAATCATTGTCAACAATGAAAATGTTTTGGGCAGTTGATGAATAACCACTTTTTATTTGCAAGCTCTGTATGCACAGTCATGTTCAGTATGTTTGATGTGACTGAGAAACATTCCTGCAAGGTCTGGCCACCTTAGCATGCAAAGCCATCAACATGTCCACCATTGGGCCTTAAAATAAACACCATCTAGAGACCTTTTCAAACAGACTCCCAATGGAATCTGATATTACCAGTCTTTCCTGCCAGATCTAAATTTAACACCGCGTTACGTCAATAAGCAAAGATTAATAGCATTAGATCTGCTATATTTGTACAGTTTGATGTAATAACTGTGCCCACCAAAGAAATGTTTACAGGTCAGCAGAGTGATTGACAGCTGTCAGAGCCCATAGCAGAGGAGATGCAACATGTGGTCGGTCCGTGTAATTATTTGTGTTGGAGACTTAAGTTGAATGATGACTCCCCATACACTCTTGCCGTGTTTATGTGTGTGTGCGCATGGAGTGAAACACAGGATAAGAACACACAGTACACGCACACATACACACACATTCCGAGGGCCAGTCAAAGCCCTTCCTGAAGCAGGTTGTCAGCAACGTCTCAGTGTGTGTTTGTTGTCATAGAGTAGCTGGATGGGACCATCTGTCAGCTGAAGAGGGAATGTGGACAGTGCATAGCAACAACACACCCTATAGAGAGCTTCACTTTAAAAAACAAACGTGTAATCTAATCTCATAATCATACAATTACACAGAGATAGTCTGGTCAGAATGTATTCCACAGCATGTCCAAATTTTACATCACAGCAAAAACTCAACACCGTAATTAAATATCTTTCCTCACACCATATCCCTGAATATCATATCATATAAAATATCATAATGCAGATTACATCACAGAGTTATAGGCCTTTCAGATGATAGTATTGTTTGAGAAATTTCTTTATGAAAGAATGAATCAGAGCTGAGTAAAGATGCACATGCTTTACATCTGGAGCTCATGCTAAACAATAAATACTATTGGGTCTTCTGATACCATAAGAATGAAGCTGTTGAAACCTCTCACCATGAGTTTGAAAAACAAAGAAAGAAGTAAGGAGCCTGGAATCTGGGTACAAAAAGTATGAAGTCATTCAAACTATTAGACATCCTTCCCTATTCTGTTAGCCTTTCTCAGCTCAGTCCCAAAGTCAACCTTCGCCTCAGGCAGGGGCACATGGCATTGTGTTCCTATGAAATGTTGATCGAAGACGGATTATGGCAGTGGACTGATCTCGGCTTCTACACAGCCTTGAGGGTCAGGCCGCCTGAGAAAACAAGACCAGCAGGTTTCTGGACTGAAACTGGTGCCAGGCAAACAGCCAGTCACAACCAGCTTGGACAGTCACAGATACACTGGACAGCGGACTCAATCCTTGGGCCTGCCTCTCTTACTTGTGCCTGGGGATTTTAGCTATGTGTGCTGCTGTCTTTTTAACTTTTGACATTTCTCTTTTATTTATCTTATTTATTTGATTAGGACAATGCACATTAATGAACATTTCTGTAAATGCGCCAGTGTTAGCCAATTGGCTATTTTTCAACTGTAGTCCTACCTAGGATGCATGTCTTTTATGGTGGGAAGACTCTAGCCCTTCCCTCAAGAGACATTGCCTTTTGCCAGGCCGCCATTGTAAATAAGAATTTGTTTATAATGTGTTGCCTTGTTAAATAAAGGTTGAAAAAATTGTTTATTAAAATGAAATAAAATCCACTGCTCCTTCTGCAACACAGAACTACATACTCTATGAGATTACAATTTGGAACAGGAAAGGCTTAGAGTGGCTGAACTACTATGCCCTTTGTCAGCCACATTAGGGCATGACAGCATTTGCCATACACACAGACTTATCCTTGAGATTTAGAGCCTGGAAGCAGTGTACAAGTGTGTCTATTAGAGCCAAATAAACTCTTAAAGTAGCCCATTACTGTGTGTATGGTTTAGGTTCACTCTGGGGGGTCTGTGCACACACAGCAAGGGCTTTGTTTCAGGAACGCACCGCTTCCCCCTGGGTAATGGCAATGGCTCTATTAGAGGTGAAAGTAAGCCGGTGAGGGAATCTGATCCCAGCACTCACTATTTTCACCTCTTTCTTACATTAGTATGCTTGCTCTTATGCAAATAAGAAGACAGTTTATGAGACCTCTTTCATTTTTTTCTCATTTTGAATCTTTTATACACAAAGGTATAGTACTACACAGAAAGTTAAGGGGTTAGACAGGAGTGAACTCTAATTCCACATGTGAGAGGCAATCCGGGCGACTCTCTTCAGTCTGCTGAACACAGACAATCCTCTCCTCTCTCCTAGCATCTCAAGGTGCTACTGGGTGACACAGCCCACAGCCGGTTCCCACAATTCACTCTTCTCTGGCAATGAGAAAGGTTTTAGAACAAGGAGCCGAGTAAGTCCTGACCACATTCTACTTTAATGTTAGCAACAGAGCCAACTGATACAGAGCTACAAGTCATACACGTTGAGGGACAGATCAAGACACTACCACAGTGCTTCTGGTAAGGCAGGTGCATAGCTCTTCTAACGTGCTTAATCACTTAATCACTGCTGGAAAAACATTTCATGCCACTCATAATTTGTTTGACACCCCGAATAAGCAGTTTGACCTTCCATGTAGAAAATAAAATACCTAAATCAAATCTGCTGGTTAGAAGATTGAAGTGGAATTTAGCCAAAGCAACAACATGGGGGTATAGGTCTATGGCATTTGTACTATTGATAAGCATGAAAAAGTGATGGTTATTGAGTTTTGGCCATTATTGATAGGCTGTATGTATTCATTATTTTTACCCGTTTGTCCCTTGGGAGACTGGAGCCAATCCCAGGATATTCAATGTCAAAGTCAAATTCACTGGCCCACAACTAACTCATTGTCCATTGTTGGAAACATTTATTCTCTGCACTAACTTTAATTCTAATAGTTTGGGGTCTTTTCAAGGCCTTTGGCAAACATGTACATACATTTACAGATGCATCCAGTTAAATACTCATGAGATGTTTTACACACTTTTAGAAAGCTTTGTATCGTTACACACATCATGCCCAAAACGTCTCACACACACCATCACTACCTGGACCACCTCAACTAAAATATAGTTGAGCCGGGAAGTCTATCTAGTAGCACTGAAGCTAGGCCAACACTAAAACATTGAGCCAAACAGCAAAAAGAACACGGATGGTTTATTTAATTTAATGGCCAATGTATTTTTTATTGCATTTATTAGATTTATTTTTTAAGATTGAAAACAGGTTGCTTTGAGTTCTTCATTCTGTGTAATTTCATTGGTAAATGCAACACAGTCACCCTGCATGCATGTTTGTAGACTTGTGCTGAGTGTGTTTTTTAGAAACCCTCAGCTGAAGCAATGGAGCTGGTCAGCGGCAAGTGGTACAACACAGTGCTTGTACTGGGAAGTACTGGATGTGCCCCACCATCTGACTGTAGCCCCTTCTTTAGACCATTATATATAAGACTTGTATTTTAGTCAGCTTGCCTGGTTAAATGAGGTATAGAAACATAGAGAAGAGACATGCCTCACTGTCGGCCTGAGCCAGCCCTCCTCCTGAGAGAATACTTGGCTGCTGACGGTGATCTTCGGGGCTGCAGGCCTGCATGTTATAGCATATCTCTCCATCTTAAATTAATAGCCAACAGGCCGAGTTTACTTTGGAAATATGTTTGGACAGGAAAGGTTCACTGGCATGTGGTGCACTCTCAAGATCACATCTCCCAAAATAAGAAAGCTTACTGATTAATGCCTTCTTATATGCCATGATTTCCCACCATGCTGTCACACAAGGGAAAGAGGAGACTGAATTTGACGTATCATATTCAGCTGTTAATGTATCCTGCTACACCGGTAACATCAGAACTTCCTCTCATTAAGAAACGATTACTGCATTCAGCGTGACTTAACAGTACACAGCCTATCCCGCTCATAACTTTCCTGGCAAATTCACAAGAAGCGTTGGGGAAGTGATTGGATCATGGAAAACTCCAGACTTTGTGTTTTTTTTTAAAAAAGAAGAGAGAAAGAGAGGGAATTCAGAGGGAGCAAATACACATCCTGGCACTTGACAGCACAGTACACACCCACTACATGACACTGACATGGGTGTTCCACCCCACTGCATATTTCTCTGGTTTCAAATTGGGTAAATTAAAAGTGCAGGCCACTGCCAATGACAGTGCAGAGCATGTTGCTGCTTGAAGCCTGTGCTACTCCCTGTAGAGATGGGGGATGGTGATGGGAAGAGACAAAAGTTTGCGGTCTGTTGCTTTGACACTGAACAGGAAGGGAGCGATGAGCAATGTTGAGCGAAGTGTGTAGCAATCACCTGCTTGATTCATGGATCTGTGGTTTTTCCTTGAGGAACGTGTGGTCGATAATTAGAAACTGCAGCCACTGCACCAGGAGTCCTTCTGTCCAAAGATCACAGTGAACCACTAAAACTGGAACACATAAGCTATGATCTATGCTGAAATAACACTAAAATGAAAAATATTGTGTTGAATAGGTTTTGCTTCTGTCTTCTGAGGTTGTGTAACAAAGTGACATAAATACCCTGTTAGCCCCTGGCGCATCATAAACAAGCTGCGCTACCTGAGCAGTGTCCTGAGGCAGTTTCCAACCCGTCAGAAAGAGGTGTGTTCGTTCACATGCACCGAAGTGACAGGAGTGATAATTAGGGTGTTTAAGAGGGGGCGGGAGAAGTGGCATGCTCTCTCACATCAAAGGCAGCATTTGTCAGGAATCCTGGCCAAAGGAATTTGAATGCTGTCAATGCAGAGGAGGAAAACTCCAGAGTAACAGTAACAAGTCTTATTACTTTTCAGAAGGCACACTTTATTTCAACAGCAATTATGGAGCTCTGCACAAAAGACACATTGCTTTTATTGGAAAATTGCAATGTTGCCTAGTTGGCAGTTGGGTAAACTTTTAACAAGGAGCAGTAATGAGTTGAGACGCCACAGGTGACATTGCCACAGGTTTAAGAGACTTAAAAATGGAAATGCTGGAAATGGTATGCATTACCGTATGGAAGTTACAGACTTTCTCATTAATTTGTATGAGTCTTAGAGAGTGAAATATTTAAGAAATGTCTGCTGCCCATGTACCTGTATAATGATGCATTTGTTCTCTTGAGCACAGTTAAGGCTGGTAATGTGAATTTAAGAAAAAGGGTAAGATTGGCCACATTGGTGGCTGGTATCTGTTGTGAAACTGAGATTATTACTGAGATCATACAGTAAGAGTGGAGTTGGCTTATATCCAGACGCCTGTATATGAGAGAGGCTGTGGTTCTCTCTCTCTTATCTTAATCTAGCAAAACATTCTCACAGTGATTTCCTGTATCTGCAAGATAAGGAAGTGCCTAATATAGGGGCAATCACTGAGCTCACAGACATGTAGATGGAGATTAAAGGACCCTCTTCTGCATATGGACAGGTGTGTGGCCGCTGAACTGGCACCTGCACTGCGATCTAGTTAGGAGAGTCACTTCTAATCAGCAACTCTCCGGGCCCACATTGCCTTCTTCACTCTTCTTCAACAGCTCCTTTCAACACGACTTGTCTTTGTGTCAAACATTTACATGAGTTATTTGGGTTTGTATAAGCTGCACGCTTCAATGCCAGTAGAGAAGTGACACAGTTGTTCAAGAATGTCTGTGTGATTACTGGAGAGTGGGTATGAGGTTAGCTGTGCTGCTAAATGAAAAGGAACGATAACAGCATGTAAACGCAGCAGTTGCTCGCCTTGGCTTAGTCACTCTATGGGACGGAGGATAATAAAAGTGGTCAAAGGCTCGGCCACTGTGTCACATCAGATAGGACGCGTCAAAAATAACAAAAATGCAAAGGCACAGGATCTGGAGATATGATCTGACCCACTGGTAATGCCAAAGAGCCAGGGACACGGAATGGTGATGTTTTGTGATGTGCTCTTAGCAGAATGGACAGTGTGTGTGTGTGTGTGTGTGTGTGTGTGTGTGTGTGTGCGTGTGCGTGTGTGTGTGTGTGTCTGCATCTTGGTGGAGAGACAGGCTCTGCAGCTTGCTGCTAGGAGAGAAAACACAGACAAAACAGCATGCCTGTGCAAACACCTGCCCTTTACAGCACAAAGCATCAACACAAGCACCTCTGCTCACTATTATCTTTCTTTGAACTTGGTGAAATTGACAAGCAATGACAAAATGACAACATGAATGGTATTACAACAGTCCACTCTAGTATTGCAAAACTGAAAACTGTGATCATCATTTCTAGTCCATTCTCAGTTTAAAGAGAAATTTAAAGCGTCCATTACATTAAAGCCATTGCCAAATGAGTTGCTACAAAGCGTGTGCGCGATCACCGGAGGCTTGTATCATGTGGATGCGGATGTGGATTCTTGCTTTTAGATGTTTTATTTCAGAAAGTGTATGAAACCCATGACCAAATAGTTATTTCATTGTTAGTGTCACTGCTCTAGGCCCTTGACAGATTCTTTAATTGTGAAGAGTTTGAGAGTTTGTTTGAGCTAAAATGGGGTGTTAATTTGCTCTTTAACGAATATTCAATTCTTTTATTGTACTGTATATTTTGAATGGAAAAGATATACCTATGTCCATGACGGCACCATCCTGTAGCCTGTACTTTATCATCTTCGCACACATGGTCAGTTGCTGCATGAAGTGGTCAGAATTTCAGTTTGGGAAAGTTATCAAAATTTTTAGACAAAACCCCATTCCAAATGTAGGTAAGGTGTTGGGGGAGGAGCTTTCTAAAACCCATTTTGACAGCGCAAAATGAGTGCCAGAAAAAGGATTATGATAATACATGATCAATGATTGGACTCCCTGCTGGGATTCGCCATCTGTTATAAACCACAATAAAGTGGAGCTACTTTGCAATGCATGGCATGTTGTTTGTATTCTGTTGCTGTGGGTCCCCTCGCTAGGGATAATGTGTGACCCTGTCTTGTCTCAACACATGTTGAATGTGAGCCGTCATAATGGATACACACTAAAAGCGCTTCCATATCACACATCATTAACCATCACTTCTGACCTCACATTATCCAGAAGTTGCACCATGATGCTCTCTGAGATGTGACACTTTACTGTTTACCACTGTCGCCACCTCGTTACCCCTGCACCCCACCTCCGTGACACTCCCCTACCGCCCTGGGGGGGCTCACCAACTCTATAATTAGGAGCCACTGTAGTGCCCCGCCCCTCCTCTGTCCAACCCACCCCCATTCACTAATGGCACCAATTTGTATTCACTGTCAGCTCTGATGAGCTCTCATGCGGAGAAATGGCCTTATCACAGGGCCTCTGGCTCCCATCATCTAAGCCTCTTCCTTCTGCCTGCAAAGCCCAGCGTGCTGATGGACAGGCAGAGAGTGGGCAGGGGCGGGTGTGGGTGTGGGTGTGGAGAGGATGTACACATTTGTCTCCATTTTCATGGAAAATCTTGTAACAACAGACTGTTGTGATGGTACAAAATAGGTTGAACAAGAGGCGATGAAGAATCTATGACCAAAACTTAAGTCACACATGCCATCTCTGTCTCTTCTTTTAAATCTTATATAGCTAATAATATTCACAGTTGGACCTGAGTTCTCTCTCCAAACAAATGAACATCTTTCCCCTCAATCTAGCAAAAATGAATATAGGTGGAGATCCAGCTGAGGAGGATGTGAAATGTGGAGAACTAGTAGGGAAGGAGATCCTCCCATGAGAGTCTAGATCTAATCGCACACATCTGCATAAACATGGCTGTGTTTTAAGCTGACATGTGTTTTATTAACAGTCTCCAGCTCAGCAGTGACACATCTTGCCTTAGTTCTATCCCATCCCACATGTCAATTCTTCTTCACCCTCTACATACAGACGGTTGGTGTGAATTCAATTTTCTACTGAAACCTTACATGTGGCTGCCTCCATTTTAAGCAATCTGAGCAGTTTACATTATTTTAAATGGCACAAATGCCCTAACCTGGGCTTTGACAAAACCTGCTTTTTGCAAGCACATGGTCAGCATGGATCCTGCAGCCTCAGCCAGGAGACATGAGAAGGTCAGAGGTCGTTGGGCAGCATAGGCAGCCCTGTATGTTCTGGTTTAATCTGGGATAAGCTCAGGGTCAGTGTTATCTCTTCTCAGCATGGGTGGAATCAGGAAACAGGGTTTGCCTTAGGTGAAGTGGCATTACTGGATGGACTGTCCAGAATCACAATGAGCCTGTGTTCAACAGGGGTAAAGGGAAGAGAAAGTGTATGTTGAGCATAACTCACTGGGCTCAGGGTTGCAACCTCTCTGCCATCACTTTAACACTTCCCAGCCCTGAGTTCCAGCTCAGTTGAGATCCACATGTAATATACTACACCCCGTGAACCAATTAATCACTGGTATATGATATCTGTCCAGCCACAGTTACAGTATGCGCATACCTTCTGGTTTCCTGAGTACATTTAGCATGGTAAAGTGTTTTGTATCAGAAGAACAAAAGAATAGCACTGACAAATTAGCAGAAGAACTATGAGGGAGCAGCCACAAAGACAAAACATAAAGTCCTAACTGAAAGAGCTCTGTTACTTTTAGCCTTTCTTATCGTAACCTTGCATTTCTCAGCATCATGTCAGACTATAATCCCCACATAGTGGACACACTCAGGGGAAGAGACACACACCGCCTCTGGTTCTGCTGTCTGGTTCCAGAGGAAGTGCGCAGCTGGAAGGAACACTCAGGTATGAGTCCAGAACAGCCTTGTTGTAATGAAGATGGATCTCTCTTTCTCAGTATCCTTCTCTCTGTAAAATGTTAAAGCTCGTGAAAATGGACAGGTCTTAAACTCTGTGGGAATGTGGGAAGAAAATTCAAATACTGAAATCGTGCTATGCTGTACCAAACACACCACTAGACTAGACATAGGAGACAGACAGATTGTTTAAGAAGAGTAGCCTATTAGAGTTGAATAAATCCACTGTATCACAGTTTTTAAAACAAATTCAGCCTCTAAGTTTAGTTGTATCCAAACTTATGAAAACTGTTGTCAAATTTCAGCAACAAAGTGATTTTTTTTAATAGCTGAATCTGTCTTTTTTGTAGGAGTCTGCTCAGGGTTTTTCATGGAATAATACACTGACACTGTTTCATCTTTGTGATATATCTGGTATGACAGAGAATATCTTATGTTAATGTCAACAGCCAGATACAACAATTTGCCTCCAAAGACATCAAAAAGCCAGGCTTTAGTTGCCACAGGCTGACTTCCAGCGTTTTCAATTTTCTTTTTTGGTAATAACTCAATGTCGACCTTATTTCCACGCTGTGCTCCTATAAAGTTATGTCTGCATCCACTGCCGTCCAAATAGTTTCCTTACAAATAAGGTTTGATTTGTAGCAAAGGAGCAACATCTTCTCGTAGAAACAGTGGATTTAAAAAATAAATCTTTCTTGGCAGCTTGAATCCACCAGTGAGAAAACTATGTCAGGCAATGCTGAAAACTGTCTCAATGCAACAATACATTTCTGTGTCTCTCAGGTGCATCCTGACATGCCAGGAGGAGATTTACAATTGAAAAGACACAGGATATAGCAATCCTAATGTATGTGACACCAGTGGCCCACTATCACGCCCTGTAGCAATGAATGCCTTATTTGTTGGAGCGGTGTGGGGTCACAGTGTGGGAGGCCAGTTGTTCTAGCCCCTTCCTGAGAATGACAGGAAGGCAGGACAGATTGTGACAGCAGCCATTGTGGCTCTGCTCCAGGTCTCTTCCTCCCACCAGGCTCCCACCGCTCCTTCAGTCTTGTGTAAGTGCATGTGGTGCTACCTCAGCACTTTCCTTCCTGTTCCTTGGGGGGTAAAGGAGAAGTTGTGTGTCCCTTGGTAGTCTTTACCATTTTATTTGCCATGTAAAGTTTCTCTGGTCTAGCATCATTCATACTCTACAAGAGGCAGATGATGTTGATGGAAGCAGGAGGCTACGGGACATCCCTCTTGTTCATCCCTTCTTTGGACAGAGGCAGGCGATCAGTTGAGTTCCGATGCGCCCCTGATTCCCAGGCTTTGGGGACAGGAAGTGGGATTAGAGGACAAATCCCTTTTTCCACACGTATGTCAGCAGCGTCATTGCATTTTGTCTCATCAATTACTTTCTCTGTTCAAAGGGCGCTCATCTGAAATTAAGGCGATTAGCCATTAATAAACAGCTTTGTGTTTCGGCTGTCGTTGCCTCGCTGGGTCTGTCAGCCAGGGGAAGCCCTAAATGGTCTGCATTTCTAACACAACACTACTTCCAGGACAGACTCCCTCCCTCAATGACTCCATCCTCCAGTGTGGCCGATTGGAACAGCTATAAACACATTTGATTTCCGACACATCGTGCAAACTAGCTCTGTTGAGGCATAAGCCTTCCCTCACCGCTTCTGAATCAGCACGGTTCTGCAGGCACTAAAGCAGACCAATTCAGAGGTAACAACAGAGTAAAGAGCAAAAGTCACTCTCTGCTGTAAGCCTGCTGTTCATAAACCACGGTTGTTTTAAAGGGCCTTCCAAGGCTCTGCACGTTTATCCTCTTTCAGAGTCAAAACAAGATAATAGGCTCCCTTAAGACGTGAGGAATCAATCTGCTGGTAGAGGTTATCATCACTTCACCAATTTAATTTCTGGATCTATAAAAACATAAGATATATAATCCAGAGTTAAGGAACATTTACATATTATTACCTACCTGTTGTCCACAACCCTAACCATAATTTGTGACAATTGTTTTTGACAATATCCATTTCATTTCCTCTATTCAACAAAGTAATTTTCACAACATAAGCGCATTACATCAGCCAGATTTTTTGGACATTCATCATTTAAATTCAGTCTTCACCTCGAGGGTTCCTCCAAGTGTTATCTGTGTTAAGACTGTTATTTTGGCAGACCACTCTCTATGTCCATGTAAGGTTGCGTTAAGGAGATAGTGGGGGGGGGGGGGTGTTGGTGGTTTGCAGGGTCACTGAGTTTACCAAGCCGATTTAGCTTTCCCAGTTTGTCACTGGTAATCTCCCTGCAGCTAACAGGGTGATACAATCAGCCAGATAACTGCAGGAGATGGATAGAGGGAGAAGCAGACAGAGTGAGTGAGAGAGATGTGTGTGTGGACCTCATCCCTTGGTCTCTCGCTCACACACGTACAGATAACATGCATAGCATACACATGCGTAAGCTAAGCACCTTGCACACAACAAGCGTGACTTGTGATTGTTTGGACAGGCGGCAGCTGAAGATACAAGCATGAGATGCAGAGTGAATACATGAGATTTAAGTGCTGTAATGGATACAAGTGTCCAGTTCCTCTACACATGCAAAATCAGCATGCACACTAAGCAGAAATGAGGTAAATCCTGATGGAAGGTACTGAAAGCAAGAAGCGTGTGAAAGGTTCTTATTGGTTCCTCTGTGGTGGAATACGGAGGTGTTTGCTTTGGCAATGTTGATCAAAACCTCATCCCTCGGAGAGAAAAAAAGAAGACACACAGCCAAAGCATCCTCATTCTCTTCCTTTTAAACCCCCTCAGTACGGCCTCTTTAAACCCCACCATAAACACTTCATGGCTTCCCCAACACAGGCAATATGCTTTCTAAATCAGGGGAGGCTTCTCTTCTCTTCTCACATTCTCAGTCAAACAGAAATAATCCGAATAAGTGGGACCTTTAAACACATTAAGAGGAAATGTGATTATCAAAATATATTTAATTGACTTGAGGTGCAACCAGATTAAAACAGAAATGTGTACTAACTTTTTGGGGTGAAATGCCACTCCACAGGTTGACTTCACTGAACTCCAACTACAGGGCTATACATCTTCTTTTCAACAATGTGCATATATTACAGGAATCAAATGGCTAAGAATAACACACTCCAAAATGTGATTTACTCATTCTTAAATGCACAAAAACAGCACAGTGGTTGTGTCACAGGTCAATAAATGATAGCTGTAATGGCGGACTGAAAAAGCCTTAAGCGTTAAGTCTAGCAAATATACTAGTGGCACAAAAATCGATTTTCCCCGTTTCTCCTTTCAGCTGTGCTCTGTCCTGCTCTTGGAGCTGAAGTACCACTGTGATTGAAAGTCGTTCTCTCAGTTCGACCTCCCTCTGGTACAGCAAACTCTGAAGAGACAAAACAAACCCTCGTTCTCACTTGTCACTTGTCACAGGCTGAAATTGGCAAAGTGACCTTGATGAGCGAAACATCAACTGTCAGTCATTGAGGACTTTTTACACATTCACTTAAGGGCTCCTCTTTCAAGTTTGATCAATATCAGCCAAAATGTAGTCAGAGAGTAAAGGCCCGTACACACCGGGACGAATATCGGCGGGCGTTATTCGTCAGCGTTTTTCGACGCGTTTTTTGTGTTCACACCCAAGCGATTTTCGCTGACGATGAGCCGAATGAACATGCAAATTCATTATCTGTCACTAGATGGCGCTTAATGTAAAACAGAAATACCCCCGTACATAGGGTGGCGCTGCGCAACTTTGCGCTTCTGATACTCGCTTGCAACTCAGAAGAAGAGCAGAGAAGGAGAGAGCCAAGTATTTAGAACATTTCTTCTAAATCAGGTATGGCTCTTTATGTTCCGAAACCAAGGAGACCAGCAGCTCAACATTTATTTTGGACATCGTGCTTTGCCTCTTCCTCGTCTTGTGGCGGTGATGACGGTGGCGTATATATGTCTTCTTCGTTTGTGTGCTCGGTAAGACCGTTTTGTGCTTGAGCGCCGCCAAGTTGTGTTTTAGTGTAACTTCAGAAGCACAAGACACGTGAGCAAAAGGGCCGATTTCATTGGTCGGATAGTTTTTGACGCGGAGCGTCAAACCAAAAAAACGAACCCGAGGCGTTTTTTAAAAAATGACGCTTTTTTACGCATGCCGTTTTTCGCGTCGGTGTGCACACTCTCATTGACGCCCTTTGTTTAGTCACGACGCGTTAAACGTCGGCGAATATCGCGCGCGAAATTCGTCCCGGTGTGAACAGGCCTTAACACACAGGAGTGGTTATTAGCACTAAGCCTCAGAGAAGATTTTAAATGGGTAGCCTATGCATGAGGATGGGATGCGGAAAAGGTCTCAGTACACAACCCATTAAATTGCACAAAACACATTTTAACAATAAAGACACACACTTGATGTGTTTCCTGCATCTATCTTGCTGTCGCCAGCTAACGCAGGGATACAACAGACCAGTGTGTAAGGATAATGTTGGTCACGCATGATAACCGCCAACAAGTGGCCATTGTCCACTCTCTTGGGTGCGTCTCTGTTAAGAGTGCATTCTACATTTTCTATTCATTATGAGCACTAAACAAATTGTCAGAGCCATTATGAGAGGTCAGCAGTGCCCTACCTGTTATGAAAAGCTTGTCACTACCACAGACTGCACCAGAGGAAGCTCTTGATAAAGGAACTTTATACATATTAAAGGATCATTCATTTATTACAACCATTTATCATTGCTGTAGTTTGGGCATCATTTTTATAGGTTAAGATACCATAATAATGCTGGAAATGCAGCTAAAAAGAAACAGATTTATAGTATCTTTTGTCATCCTGTTTTCTTTTCTTTTCTTGATTATTTTGTGGTACTTTTTTCCCTTTATTGTAGTGATAGTAGATAGAGTTGAAAGAGGGAGAGAGATGGGGGTTGACACGCAGCAAAGGGCAGCAGGTCCGATATGAAACCTGCGCCGCTGCAGGACTCAGAGGCCACCCCATCCAGTTTTCTTTTCAATAAGCTAAATCATTTTTCACAGGAAAGAACACCTGAGACCAAAGAAAAGAGCCAAGCCTGACATGTATTGCATTCCACAGAAAAGCAGAATTCATAAGTGAGAATTAAAGTAAACCATGTCAAGGTAAGAAACCTAATGGCTGTTTGGCTCAATCTGAAATGTGTCAGTTGAAAGGGTTGAAGCCCTATCTCATCATTCCTGGATAGCACATTCAACATGGAATCTATCGTTAATCCATTGAAAATCCTGCTGGATTTTTCTTCCAGGATGGCCTGACTACAGGCTGGTGGGAAGCGGCTAAAGGAATTGCTCGGCTGCGTTGCCGCTAAGCCACAACTATAAGCATCCCGCTCTGGCAGTGTTTATGGCCACAGCTCTGCACTCCCCATAATGACTCATTGATCTGACCTTCTCAATCCCTGCCTGCCTTATCTCAGCTAATGGAGCGGCATCACGGTCTGTCACAGGCTGCAATCTCTCCGAGAGACTGAGTGCACTTAGAGGTCAGCGCTCCCGCCTTCCAGTAGTGTTGCACTGCAACCAGGTGGAGACAAAACCTGTATGAATCTTTTTTGAACACTTGCCTTCCACATTTGACAGATGCACACTCCCTCTAACAACCATTCTGTTGTTTTTTGGAGTGGTATGATGTGCTATCCCTCTAAGACTTCCTTTTATCATTCCAATAACAAATTCACACTTCACACATCCATAATTCTTCTGGGTGTATAGCCTTGCTTTGACCCCAAACATTTGAAGTTTACAAAGGGAGTCCTCTACAAAAACTCATGAAAGGCTCCCAAATCCAGTCATTTATAACCTTTGAGGCTGGCATGACAGCAGAGCACAGTAAGTGGGAGGGGAGGAGAGGGTAGACAGGAGGAGAAAAGTAGATGAAAAGTCTTAAAAAAGAACCTCAAAAGGGTTCCCTGTACTACATGTCCCAGGCTGCATTTTATATTGGCCAGTGTGACTGAGATTACAGAACGTATTTTAGGTACAGAACCATAACTACAAACACTGTAGACTATATGATAGTTGTGTTTCACTCAAGCTGGTAAATGCCACCCAAATAACTGTCCATTTACTTCCTTCTTCTATTTTCAATAACATATTCCTTAAGGGTCACTGCACTGAAAAACACTCCTGTGGTGCATCTACCGTGTGTGCAGAAATTCTTAATTTAATCAAATTCCTCTTTAGCCATCCACTGGCCACAATATTAATCCCATTCACAGACTGTATAATATTAATAGACAGAGCATGTGTGACGTCACCCATTGGTTTGTGGAAATCTGCTACAAGTTGTCGAGTTTGCCGTTACGGGCGCAGCTATCCTGATTGTGAATGTGACGATTTTTGACAAGTGAGGGAGAAGCCCTTACACTCTACGTTACCAAACACAACTTCACTGGCAATCACATAATAGCCACTCCTTAAAACCTAAAACACCCCCTGTTTTATTGTCTATTTTAATGATGAGTGACTGAGACCATAAACTCATTATGAAATGTTTATTGCAGTACTTCGCCGAACCGGATGCACTGTCCATTAATATTATACAGTCTATGATCCCATGCCACCCGGGGTCTACATAAAGAAAACACTTTTAGGAAAAAAAAGCAGATCACATCTCATCTACAACTCCTCATCTTTGCACCCCCATCCTTAACCCTCTTCCTCATTAACTCAGAGGAAAGCTGTCTCTCTCAACTCAATTGTGCCTGTGGTGACATCCACACATTGCAGCAGACATAAAGACAGCTTGACAGCTGTGGAAATATACTGAGCTTTGTCAAAAATCAAAACTTGGCCTCCCTGCGAGATTTTAATGAGTAGTCCTTCCCCCCCACGTAGGGTTTAAATCTGCAACAGCGAGGTACACCTGACAGCCCTGACATTGACTGACAAGCAGGATATCCTACTCTGTTGCCCTACAGCCCTCCTCTTGAGCAGTTCTGGCAGCAAGTAATGAGCTACGGGAGAGGTCGGAAGTATAGATTGCAAAGTGGCTAAAATACAGCTTTTGTTCAGAGTGAATTCCTAGATGGTAAAGACAAGAAACAAGCAGGGAGGAGGCATCCCAGAAAGTGAGAGAAAAGTGTTACTGAGATAATTGCAGTTATCTCTACTTTATCCCAGTTTGAGGCAAAGTTGTACTTTTGACGGACCTTGAATATGATCTTTGGAGCTAAGACCATAGTGGGTGTTTAGACCAATAATAGCATGGTGTTAAAGAAACACAAGTGTCTGTGTTGGTGAGGGTGTGTTACTACAGGTTTGGAGAAGAATAAATATGTTTTTTATGTTTTTGTTTTTGTGTGCCTGCCTGTTTTGGCCAGGACACTCTTGGAAAAGAGATTTTTTATCTCAATGAGTCTTTTCCTGGTTAAATAAAGGTAAGAAAATGTATATACTGTATATACATATGGACATTGAGAAAGTTGACTTTGAGTGATAGATCCATGAGTTTGATGGACTTTGACTTTGATGTTAGTTGCCAAACCACTGAACAGTGGTTTATATTACTAGAAGACTATCAGAACTGTGGGAAGTTATCCACCACTGTGGCGTTCATATTATCCTGCTTCTTAGCTATCATATGTTAATGGTAGAATATTCCTGGAATGTGTGCTTGTACGTATTTAACATGCCAACCATGCCAACGCCGTGTGTAGCTGGATGATGGTGCATTGTGTTGCGGGAAAAGTGAGTCGGGTTCAACTTTTCTGGTGTACAACCCTGCACCTCTACTGTATAATGCTTTAATTACATTCCTCAAATTGATTTTTTGCATTCTTTCATTCACTTTTTGATACAAGCAAAGGTGGGAGGATTTCATGAACCAGTGCTATTGGTAACCCTTTATGTCTGTCTGTAGGTTTTACAAATATTTAAACAGTGACGAGGTGATTTTGTTGGACTACGTCTCAATAAAATTTTTTGAATTAGCCTTTTTATCATTAATTGAAAAACAACAGTTTTGCACATACAAGGTTTTCACCCAACAGTGACAATATGAGAATATTAGGATGTTTCATGCATTGTGAAAGAGAATGGTGATCGCAGAAGACCTGCGGAGAAGATGGCTTTCCTGGATATGCGTTGCTGAAAAAGAATAGACAATGGAGGCTTTTTAAAACTCAAAACTACAGCCTGAGCAGGTAGTTAAATTTTTAGGAGGCGCACTTCAACCACGGTGTAGCCTATGGTGTAGCTATGGCTACATCTACCTTACAAACACATCCAGCTTTAGGCTCTATTAAGTATCAAAGATCCAGCAAACCTCACTGTGGAGGGAACTGCCTCGTTCTCACACTGGTTTATCTGGCCTTACAGCACTCTGCAATTAACCCTCAATTTGGTATGAAACCCATCATGGGTCGAGTCCTTCTTGTCCCAGAAGACACCACTGATAGATGTTTTACACTTTGCCAAACAGAACATAACACAACTCCAATGTGTAAGCAGTTAAAATGGCATGTTATCATTGGCCCCATTGATGCATTGTAGATACACAGAAAGCCATGGCGATAACTTTCACATCATTTCCCATCATATTGAATAAAGCAAAATTAAAGTAAGATTGGAGAGGTGACAGTGTTTAAGTGACTTCATCATTTCATTTCATTATCAATTTGCTAAAAATGTCTCCATCTCTGACATTTTCCAAAAAAGTCCATCATCCCTTTAAAGGAGATCTACACTCCTGAAAATCAACAACACTTTCAGCTAAGCTTTATCTCACTCTGTGCATTTACATCTTGATAAAGGTTCCTCTCAGTTACTGCAATGACAGAATATGTTAATCTGATTTGGACAGTAAACACACCTAAAGCTTGTGTTTGGCTGCTCACCCCATCAGCCCAACCTCACTTTCTCTCTCTCTCTCTCTTTCTCTCTGCATCAACACTGCAGGCAATCCACAGCTGTGAACAAGACAGAGCCTCTCGCGATCCTCCTGGCCCCTGTCCTGCCCACATGATGTTTCTGAAAAACATTTTAATTGACAGCAATTAAGTGAGACAAGTCAAAACAGAGCTCTTCTGGAACCTCTGTGTGGGGAGAGTGTAATCTGCATCCCCAGGCAAGTTTATCTTGAGAACGTCGACAATTCCTCAGAGAAGTATGGCTTGTATCTCAGCCAGAGAGAGTTCACTGCAAAGAAAATATTTGGCAATAATGTCTGATTATCTGCTGTATAATCACCACTGGGAACAGTGGGAGAATAATTGGTGTGCATCACCACTGGGTCATACCAGTGCTCTGGTATATTTTAGCCCGTTTACTACCAATTATGTATTTGTTAGATAACTGCCAACTTTTTTCTTCCCAAAACACACAACAGTTTATTAGATTTTCCTTTTTTTAGATCATCATTTTGTCGTCTTCCAAGCAGCTTTTCATTAATTTCTGTATGAAAATATATTTAACAGTCTTGATACTTACGTGCAGTTTTATCGTCATAAAACCTCAAACTTATGGACAAAATAAATGCAAACAGACTTTAAGATGTGAATCTAACAGATTCTTGGTAGTAAAAAACTTGCTATCCAGAAGTGTGTTCCTAACTCTCAAATTGTGTGTCTGCAACTAACTTAAGTAACTCTCTAACCACACTGATGTTGGTAAATGTCATGACAGGTACAGTATGACAAACACATTATAAATTCTGCATTATAGTTTGGCCTATGGTCAGCAGGAAAGTGGTTGGATGAATGGATGGTTTGGCAGCAATATAATGTGGTTGAGCTGCTCTGCACCATAAAAAGCAAAGATATGGGAACACCCTTTTGTATTATTATGCAGAAAATGCAAACAATGAATAAAAAATACATTTCTACATCCTGTGTCTATAATTACTCCACATTATAAGATAATACATACAAATATATATATATATATATATATATATATATATATATATATATATATATATATATATATATATATCAGCAGAAGTAGCTTTTCTGACATGAAGGAGAGATAAGTAATGAATATCCGCTCACTCCAGAGTCCACTGGGGTTAACAATGATGCATTGCCAGCAAGGACTCGTTTTTCAGATGATATTTATCACAATCAACCTCAAGGCCTTTTTATTTCCTTACAAGCATGTGAAGTCTGAACCGAGGCTGCAACTTCCAGTTCCACTGAAATGGAGCATTTAACTGTGGCACTTCCCTTCATAACATTCATCTCTTGCCAATCCTAATGTCTGATTAAATGAATTGTGTGCCACATTGGAGAGAATAAAGACCTAATGGTATACTGGCATAGCGTTGTGTCTGTCATCTCCTGTGGAAATAGCATTTAATCAGATGGGATTGCTATGTAGGAGATTTTTCACCTTACGTGAGACACACAAACCACTGACAACAGAATGATAATGTCCACAGGCTTATCAACACACCCTTAATAGCACATGAAAGAATCAATCACAATAAATTAAAAGGAGAATTAAAAAGGAGAGGAAATTCTTTGACAGGTAAACTATCAGGTGCAACAGTGATTGTCCCTGGTCATGACAGCTCTTTTCAGAGCTTCCCCTTCTGGTTAACGCATGAAAGTGAATTTTATTTTGACATCTCAAGAGACAACCATTGCCAAGCAGCGGAAGCATGTTGCTAAGAGAGAACTGACGATGTGTGAATCTAAGAAAGATGGCAGAGGTCGGCCCCAGTTGTGAAAAGAGCCATCATCGCTGCATCTATCAGAGATTCTGGTGTCTGCAATTTATTTTAGAACTTGACACAACTTGGATTATATAAGAGGTTTTCTTCCTGGCATGTTTTGACAAGGTTAAACTCAAACAGCACATACTTTTAAGAAACATGGTATGTGCTCCCTTGTTGGTTTAATTTCAGTGGGCTTCCTTGTGCTTCTGCTCCAGCCAGAAGACACTCCTGTTTTTCCTTCCAACCATGCATATCATAATAAATGGAGTCATCATAAAGTTAGTTACGACAGTACTTTTTTATGCAGCGTTCGTCCCCATCTTGAAACAAAATGTCTTGCTGCTGAGAGGCCATGGAGAGGTATAGGACAACTTGCACCAGAGTAGCATATTGTTCCGGCAGCAAGATTATACACTTGCAACACACATGCAACAAGTGTCCAAACTTAAACTGTAAGCACCTGCCATGTTCCTACAAGCAAAACAGACACTCCAGCAGCAATTCTTATTTCAAATACAATACTTCATTTCGGAAACTAATCGTTGCTCAAAAATGCCAGAAAATTTACTTGATTTATTCCCACTTGCTCCAGCGCATCTGACGAGGCCTAAGGTGCCTTGGAGATTAACTCACAAACACATGACGGAGCTTTACCGTGGGCTTGCAACCTCAACAGACTCACAGAAGAGTCATCTCCACAGTGCATTCCATCCCCACAGCGTGTCATTAAAAAAGCTGCATCTCACCTAACCATCATTTATCTCTCCCCCGCCAATTAGTTACGATCAATTACCTTTCCTCAGTGCTTCTTCCACGTTTAAGAAAACAGGAAGAGCTGCTCATTTGTTACTGCTCTTTTGCCAGTCTTTTAAATATTCCCTCAGGTTGGTTTCACTAGCTAGGGACTTTTTTCTGCACGGAGGCCTCCATTAAAAAGCCATCGTTCACCACTGGGTTCAACCTATGACAAAGGTGGGCACTGAGAGCCCCTGGAACCCCATAGTATGACGGAAAAAGGAAAAAAAGTAAACACTCGTCACAGTTGAGCTGCATACTGAGCTGTGTTTGACAGAGTTATGAACAGAAGAAGGGAAACACTGCAACGGTGGTTGGTGATATCAGCCATTACCTGGAGTGAAGAGGATTGAAGGCGGCAGGAATACAACCACAATGGTGACAAATGTATGGATGGCTGCCTAATTACACACCGGTGGAGCTGAACTCCAGTTAAGTGCCAGAATATGGACACGACCAACAGTGTACAATTACTGACAGGACTTTTTACCCTGGAAAAAAACTTCTTCTACACTTTCTGCAACTCCATTCCTCAGTGAGCACCCTTGCTGCCTGTCTTCTATTTCCAAAAGGGATGATAAAAGCATGTCAAAGCTGGGAAGGTGGGCGAGGGGGTAAAACCTGATCCACACTGCAGCCCATGAGAGAGACTTTGGACTGATTCAGAGCTTGAAGGGAAAGAAGTAGGAGTGAAATCCTAGCCTGCGATCTGCCTGCTTCTCTTCCTCTGTCTGTCCCATTTTCTGTCTCTCTCACCCTCCCTTTCTCAGAGCAGTTCATCTTGGACTCTTGGCCCGTTTGTCTTCTCACAGAAAGGAAATGCAAAGTAGGCTGCTCCGAAACTCTGGGAAACGCCACAGGACGTCCCTGGGGGGAAATTAAATACCTCCACTAAGATCCACACAGTAAAGTGGCAATAAAGTGTTCATTAACCCTCTATTGAAGGCCTAAGCAAAACAAGCAACTGAGTTAATAAGTCAAACAGGGACTTAGCACACATAGTAACACCACCGTTTACAAAACAATGAGAGGATTCGCAGAACTCAAGAGCATGTACATCCCGCTTAGACAAGCAGGGAGATCAGAGAATAACAGACGGGGGTGAGTGATTGAACAAAATGAGCAACATTAGGGCATTACCAAATTGTTTCACAAACATTATCCCTAATACTCGTAATCCTTGTGCTTTTGTATTGCAACACATCACCCACTACTGGTTTGGTAGCATGCCAGGCTGAAGTGAAGGATGTAAATAATCCCCTCTGCTCCTCTTGACTTTCATTTTCCCTCCATCCGAGAACCTCATTTTTCACCTTCATTCTAAACCGTTGTCCTTCCTTTGCAGTTCCACAGTGGTGCTCCTGGGACATGGACTGAAGAAATCTATAGGCAGCACAGAGAAAGGCCAGCGGGATGCTGTGTGCCGCATTCATTGACAAAAAAGGCCTGATGCCAGTTTGACGCCCACCCCTAGGTCTCCAGGAATTCGAACGGACTTCTGTGAACAAGAGGCAAACCTACACAAACACCCATGCAGCTATAGGATCTTCACAGGGGGAAGAGTGTGTGGGCGACGCCAAACGACAACAACAACAAGGGGAATTGCAAGCCAGGGTTCCTCTTTTTCACTCCTTCGCCAATCAAGAGGAGGCACCGCCACAGGAGGGGGCCTGAAAGGATGGGTCGTTGACAAAAAATGCCTTTGGGGGGTTCACCGCTGGCCGGCCTGAATGCATATAAATGAGAGTCCATCCCCACACATTGCAATTAACACCTACTCCACCAACAGGCAGGAGGCGGCAATAGGCAAATCTCCAAATCAGCATTTCAAAACCATGCCTCTACAAAGGCATCAAAGTGCATGCATTGTAATATGTCTGAGTGCTCTCATGGGCTAAACTCTTCAGTGTGTCTTCCAAACAACCTTATTTCCCCTTACAAAAGTTGATTAGTATATGACCTCATCATTGACCAGATGAGAAGATGAGAAAAAGGGACAAACATGCTCAAAGAATTGGAGGATTGAGTGAAATGCTGACTTACATAACATGTTCGAGTGAACACTAAAATAATGATCAGTATAGCATCCAGTTGCTGTGTTTAACAAATATGAGTAACAAATATGAGTGTGGCTATATGCAAGATGGCGGATGGTGTAAACAACAACTGCTAATGTGAGTCGTTCAAAACCTTTCTTTTTAGTGAACTCTGTGTACCAAACAATGTTCTCAATGCTGGAGTTCATGTGTAGAGCCCCTGGTGATACTTTAAGCAATGTTTCATGTTGTGTCGAGCCTTCTTAGTGTTTTAAAATAGTGATTTTGATGCTATCATAGTAGTGCCCCTAGCTCTCCCATTCAAAGGCCATTTGACCCAAAACGGCGGTTCCGTCCTAATTATGCTTTTAAACTAAAGCTTGACTTGGGTACATTCACAAAAAGACCCTACTGCAGCTGATCCAAACATATGCGTCTTTCTTTTTATGCCCTTGAACTGGAGTTTACATGTTACATAATACCATATTGTACATAATGTAGATGTATAGTTATAAACACCAAATCGTCCCATTCCACCAAGATGACTGAATAATAAGACTTCTTATTTCAAGGTTTGCAGGGGCTAATATAAAGTCCATGAAAATATTCAATATTTCAAGGGCAGAACAAATTAGTTGTCCTGGATTTAGCTGGACTTGCAAACTGCACTGCCATCATTATCATTTGTGTGTAATTAACACAATATTATTTTCTGCCTTGGTCTAAGGTTAAGCAACAGTCAGTCACTAACTCAGTCAGGGTGTATTTACTGTAGGCCTCAAAGAAGAGCGGTCACATTTGAAACTCAATCCTGACACTGACAGACGGTGAGAAATGATGTTGAGGTTGTAGATCAGAGGGAGGGCAGTGGCCTTGACCTCTGTAGTCAGGGTCATGCCCCCCTCCCACACGCAGGCAGGCGCACACACACACACACACACACACACACACACACACACACACACACACACACACACCTTCCTGAAAACGTCCCTATATTTAACATCTTCAGGGATCTACACATGCATGTGAGGACAAGATAAGTAGGCTACAATCCAAGCCATAGTTTTTTAATGATCTGTATTTACATTAAAGGCCAACATGCTAATCCAGAGGGTAACAAAATGTCAGCCAAGCAGTAGTCAGAAGAGCAAGGATCAGATCTTATCTGTGGGCCTATAACCACAGAAAGTGGGCCGTGTAAGAAAAAAGTGTGATGCGTGATAATGAAGGAATTAAAACATACCCAAGAACAGTTAGACAGTATTTTCAGAAAAACTAGCACAGATATGATTCAGATAAACAACGGTGATATGAGGTACTTCTTGAGGAGATGACTTCTAAGCTTACAACTGCAGAAAAGGAGTTACTTTGCTGTTCAGAGCAAAGTGCTAACCATTTGGGAACCGGAAGGAAGAAACGAGTGAACAAGTGATGACTTGGCTTTTTGTAGCAAAGAGTGAACCATGCGCCTTCTTGTATTTTAACACAGAGCAGGGTGTTGGTGGTGTGTTGTCTAGGGCTGGAGCCACAGGTGTGGAAGTACGAAGGGGGGGGGGGCAGATCCCTTCAAAGGCTGGTATGCCAGCACTGGGCTTTGAATATGATACGAGCAAAGTACATACTGCCACTGGAGCGAGTGGAGGGAGATGATACTGGTTAAAATCACGCAGGGGTGGAAGACCAGGCAGTTTGTTCCGAACGAGTTGTACAGGGGCTGAAGGGAGTAATATAACGGCGTGGCTACAAACAAACTGCTGAAGCCCAGACAGAAACAGAAATGACTAAAACTTGAATACCATCTGCATTTTCATGCACCAAATATTAAGTGCATTTCTTTGTCTGCTGATCTAAGACAACACAATTTCTCTGTGACTAGCTAAATGTTGGACAATGGCAGTCAAGTCACCCCTGTGTCCTGCACTTCCAAGTACAGGGGCTCAATCGAGAGTCCTTTACCTATGTGGCCACTGAATTCCTTTTTTCCCTTTCATATTCTTCCCTCTAATGACTCGTTCATTTCTTTTCTGCTGGTTCACCATGTCTTTCTTAAGTAACACTTTTTGGAAATGAATCACAGTAGATCACATTCTAAAGTGTAAACCCTGGGCGTAGGTCTGAGCTGGATCCACGAACGCATCTAATCCGCCTGGACCATTATTCTACCTGACACCTTAATCTGCCACAAGAGAAACACTAGCGCTAAGAATATACAGTGTTCAGCACCAGCGGCGGTACAGAGACAAAGCCAGTCTGAGTCCTCAACCTGTTTATCCAGTCTCCACTAATGCCCTGTTTTCACAGGTGAGAAAAAAAACAAAATCCCACAGGAAGTCTTAATTATGCCACCTAGAAAAAGAACCAACCTTGAAGCTGGCAGGTGTACTAGATACCAAGTCTCAGGATCAGATCAGATTTTCTGTTAACAGTTCCGTGTACAAAGGGTTAGTATAATAACAAAAGATGGTGAATGACAGTTTTCTCCACATCACTGAAAAGATTCATAAAGTGTAATCACACCCGACAGGGCTCCCATGATGCAACCGGCGTGGTCTCCGGGTAGCATAGTGAGAGTAAAACCTTGTCCTGGCAGTTTTTGTGATTACAGGGAATAACCAAGTGATTTCCTATTCCTTTGTTCAGCCATGTGGAATCATTTACATCTCCAACATGTTTGCCTACATTCTGCAAAGGCATAAAAGACATAAATGTTCAATTATACAATTACAAGTACAATTGTAGTTCCATTGAAAAAAAAAAACATATTGAAGGAGATGCTGCACTAGTGGGGAGAAAGTGTTTCACAGTATCTGGATAATTTGGTTGGTATTTTCCAGTCTGGTGTGGAGAGTTTTTCTTTTTTTTTTGAAGGGGGGCAGCAACAGATGCAACAACATGCTTGTGAAAGACAAGACGGACAGACAACACTGGGTCTTCAGTCTTTTCGAAAGACGACCGGGGTTTCACTGGAGCCGAGGCACTGACAGAGCCCGTAACCTGACTCAGGAGGCTGTTCCACAGGTGAAACCCTGACCAAAGACAGAACACCATGCTTACAACATATCCCTCTTTCTGCAGATAATAAAAGAGAGCAGCGGTTTCATGCTAGGAATCCCAAACACCCTGGGCCCCGTGCATTTAATGCCGTTCCCATTCCAGATGAAGAGAAATGAGTAGGAGACAGAAGACAGACGGAACTGCAACAGGAAACCGAGCACTCAAAGATTATTTAGGCTACATTTAGTCGGCACTTTCAGAGTCCCGTGCCCACTGGAGATGTATAAGAGCCTTGTTACCTGCTAACACTGCACCTGCACACATACAATACATCCAATATCAAGAATCAAGAGACAAGCACAAATACTGTTTCCTCTATTATCAAACAGGACCACTCAAACTGCTTGCAATACACTTTATAACCTTGTGACCATATGGCAAAAGAATCAATTACAGCAAGGTGCCAAGTGGCTATATTCTATAACACTCAAGTACAATGACTCGATTCATCGACCATCATAAAGAGGTTGTGTGCATTTAACAACCATGGGAAGGAAAGAATAAAACAGATATTCCATCAGCGCCGGGTGGGAGGCGCAGACAGCGCTAATGGTTGGCTGACACAGCTATGAGAGATGACACTGTGACCGCAATTTTATTTACAGAGGGAAGTAAGCACCATAAGATACGTACACGAAATTACTGCTGGTTTCAGGTTCAATGTGCTGAAAGGTGCCAACATAGTCATTTTTTTTGTGGAATATAACACGTCTGTCCCACACATACACCTGGAGAGGGGTGAGAAAAGCAGCAGCGCGGCCTCCTTAGGATTGACAGATTTAACAGTTTAGGTTAACTGCAAAGCTCTATTGAGCAGATTTGTGCTATATTCAAATGCAATTTGCAAATTAACGTTATGTGTAAAACATGCTAAAAATGACAGACAAGCAAAGAGTGGAGGTTTGCTTTAAAAGCAATAACTGTGGAATTTGTGTCAAAACTGTTTGAAGCTCATATTGAAATACAAATACAATTATAGAATTTCACTGATATCACACTTTAAATGTGACCAATCACCAAAGTGCAATGATGCACTTTTTTCCTCAGCTGTCACTATCATCTTCATTGCATTCCAATGCAAACAATGTACCAATTGGTCCGGAAAGAAAATGCAATCACGGTCCTATCAGTCATCCACCAAATAGGAGACATAGTTTATATAACAGGAGCTCACAGGCAGATAGATAATCGATCCCTCATTCCTGTCCTGTCAACCTGGACATAGTCGTTTCACGATTACCTCGGACTAGATGATCATCCATGCCTTGAGTTTGGACGAGGACTGCGACTGGTCAGCAATCACATTTCTTTTTATCCCAACTGTTGCATGATTTTGATTGAAAAGCAATGAAGAGAACCATGAAAGTTCGAGATATACAGCTCTATGCTCATACTTTAGCATTGTCAAGGAAACATATATTAATTTCAGATATGAATTTAGTATTTAATCCCTGAACTACTAAACAAGTAAAGGCATCTGTGCCATGCCTTATTTTATTGTTCTACAGTGATGTATGGATTTAAATGTAACACAAATTCCACTCCAAAGGGTAGAGAGCTCACATATTAGGCGGAAGTGATAGCAATTCTTAGGTTATGTGTGGTGCACATAACTTTTCACTATCCCTTCTGTCTAGTGAAGGATTACCACTGCCTTTTGAACACTGGGCTCAGACTAGACCCCACACTGCAGTCTCCTTTTGCGTCAACACACACTTCTTCTAAACACCCACTCAATCACATTTCATTTGTTTTACACAGTTAAGGATGGCTTCAAGCCAACCAAGACTTAACAATAATGTGACACTCTCGACAGCTGGATCACAGCAGAGTGCAAGTTGTGCCGGACCAAGCTGCGTTTGCACTTAAACCACCGTCACCACCCTGCCGACTGTGTTCAATGGTTAACCACGCTGCTACAAATGACTACTGTGGGCCTGCTGTGGGAGAAGAGAGTTTTACACTAAATATAACCTGGCTTAGCTGCTGTGGAGAGAAGCTGAGGTCTGGGACATGGCCAAAGTAATAGTGGTTGTCAATGCTTTGTCAGTCATTACTTTGCTGCTGTGGGGATTTATGAAATAAGACCTCACAAACAGTAAACAGAGATCACAGCAGTGGTGCCAGACTACTGGGGCAGTGGTTTTGTGGTTTCTGCCTGTGGTTCGACAATACTGCAATATTACAGTTAGGGCGAGCATGTGCCAATATGCTTGAGGTATCCTGCAAATTAGACTGCAACTAGACGGGAAGTTATTAGTGATGAT
This sequence comes from Etheostoma perlongum, assembly GCA_026937815.1. Taxonomy (NCBI): domain Eukaryota; kingdom Metazoa; phylum Chordata; class Actinopteri; order Perciformes; family Percidae; genus Etheostoma; species Etheostoma perlongum. Next base: position 10,217,804 of record CM049374.1, read on the forward strand.
CACCTTGAGCAAATATATAAGTCACATTGCATTTACTTCACAGAGCAGTAAAAAGGGGCCTAGATGCAAATCTCCCATTGAAACCACATTATAGTTGTTCATTCAAACAGTCAATGTTAAGTAAACACACTGGTCCAGCTTTAAAAAAAAATACATGCTCTCATAGCCAATCAGGTCAGCACTCATACCAGCTTAAAATAATTCTGACCACTAATGTGTACCTCTGGAGCGCAAAGAAGAAAGTGACCACTGAACTGTATTGTGTGAACAATAGTAATAACAGTTTAAACATTTACTAGTATAAGTGACAGGGCGGCAGTAATGGGCAAGCCCAGAGATGAACTGATAGCAAAATGTTGACTTATCATAACAGCTACCTCACTGTATGAATACATTCCTAAAGTGCTTTTTAGCTCACATTGTCAGATTTAATCCTCATCTGTTATTCATGGCCGTAAATAACAAAAAAACATAACTACTGCACAACCAGGACCAAAATGAGAATGCTTGGCATTTAACCCCAAAGGGGAGTTTCTTACCCTCTATGCTGCCACCCACCCACAAACACACACCCACAGACACACACACACACACACACACCCGATATAGACTAAAGACTTTGCTGAGGAGTAAAAATAGGAGCCTGCTGTTAGCCCTTCACAGGAGGGCGTGCAGATGATAAATATCTGGAATAATAACGAGCCAGAGCTGCTTCCTTTTACTGCCTCATGCACTGACAACGGTGAGTTAGTGTATTGTGGCAAAGTTGACCCCCATTTAGGTGTCGTCTGTGTGGATTTGGCCTTGTATTTACTCAGTGGGAGGAGGGGGGAGCGTGGTGTAATTGTTCTGATCTTGGGGTATTTAGAGATATTTTCCTTTGTGCTGACATATCATAATTCCATTGCTTCAGTTGTCAAAGCAGCCATTGAGAAAAGGTGAGATATTACTTTAATTCGCACAGGTCATGGCTCCACCCTCAGCTGCAGATTATGTCTGCAAGGCTTTTCAAGGTGAAAATGTACAATTGTGGGGATTCTATGCCCTGTGCCTCTGTTTATTCTGAACCAATGTTTACCTGCTATCTGTTTATCTGAGCAGACTGAGAAAAGCCCTTGTTTAAAGATCTCCTGAATGTCACTATAAGCTTTTAGTTGCCAGTTACCTCTTCCATGTAAACAATTGCATATAAAGCATGGATTTGCTCCAACTTTCTATGGACTGTAGTACAATGATGTTTGGTGAGTGAATGATGTTGTGGCAATCCAGATGAGGCAGAGGTTTATGTGTGATACACAGTACGGCCAGAAATAGCAGAGCGATAAGCGAGATTTAGATTTGGATCTTCTTTTCTGCATGAACTCCAATATGTTATAGAAGGAATTGGGGCCAACAGCAGTAATGTTACACTCTTTGCAAAACCCTCTAACCCTCCCTTGAAAGTGTTTCGTCCATTCAAAATTGTGGTGTTTCCTGTACCTCGAAGTGTAATACAAAAGCAAGAAAAAAAGAAACCGCACATATAAATCAGTCAACGCTACAAAAGCACTTGCATGACTTAAGAGTCTCAGGGAGAGGCAATGCTCTCACCCAATCCATTCACATGCAAATTCTGTATTTCCCTTCAGTGATGGACAGCTTTAAAAATGGGCTGATTTGGCGGCAAGTTGTACGGCTTTACCTCTACTCCTGTACACAAAGAAAAATCCATAGGTCACTAATTTAAACACCTACAAGGCTCTATCGAAAGTACAGAACTGATTAAAGTTTTGAAATGCATCAGATTGTGTTTATGTCACTGACAGAACCGAGGCAGACATCTTTCCTTATGCTAACTCAGCTTACTAGCACAGAAATGTGATAAGCCTGAACAAAGTCTACTTCCAAGGTTTATCCCTCAGACTCAACAAACTCTAATCTTATTGAAATGTGTATAAGTAGATGCATTTTGTTCACCTTGTATTCTGAATATTTTGAGCAATGCCACAGAGGGTGTTCCCCCTGTCATAAAAGCTGTGTGCACTACATACAGCCAAAGCATAGCAATTAGGTCCCATGATTTACTCTACCTGCTTTAATAGGGAAATGAGGGCCTCCCAGATGGAGGTCATGGTTCTGAACCTTGCTCCTCAGCTACCGAGTTAATCAGTTTGGAACCTGTGTTTAGTTCAACGGTGAGAGAAACATTCAGTTTTATAGCTGCAATTTAAGTTTTTCTTCACAGTGTGACACGTTGCCATAATGATCAATAATAATAAACAGGGGACTGGTAATTAGCACATTCTTTTCCTCAGTCTCATAAAAAACTGCATTTTGTCCACATTTGTCGTCAAACTGTGTTCAATTACAGTTGCTGCTCAGAGGCAAACTGCAAACAGCAAACAGCTGAAGCTAAACTTAACACAACACAATGCATCAGGGGAAGCGCAGCCTGCCAAGGTAAGGACTACATGGGCCTCTCAAAAGCAATTAAGGGAGAGAAAGTCATAATATTGAATGGAGAAGGGGGTGCATTCCTTGGAGAGAGGCACTGGCAGTAGACTGTGAAATTCATATTGACTGGAGAGGCAAACACACACAGGTAAGCAGGCGAGCTGAGCTTTTTCCACTTTGCTTGTCAGCCAAAGAACAGTGCCTGTAGTCCGCTGCTTTCAAATATATTTCTATTGAGTTCAGCCTTCCAAAGATGCACCTACACAAAAGAAGCCAATGAGACTACTCACAGAATATCTTATAGCATAAAACAAATTTAGAAAGTTCTCTAAAAACAACCCAGTGTTTGTGTATAGAACGGACTAAAATGATATTTGGAAAATGAAAAAAAAAAATCTGCTGAGCTCTGGATGTACGTTCACTGATGTGGTAAATCCTACTTGATTAAAGCAGGAAAACGCCTTCAACAATGAACTGTGCCAGTCCACTTAATTAAGTCAACTTGTACTAGGGAGCGCTGGGAAATGGAAAGCAAAGCAAACAGGGGTGCTGCTGCTCGCTCCCTCAGCTTTTCTCTGGATGCTAATCAAAGGCTTGATCTCCAAGCAGGACAGGCCTTGGGGACGCTCTGCTTGGCTGACCCTGGCAATTTGCTCTTGATAATACCCTCTCCTCTCTCACTCTGCACCCCTCAAAACCCGGCAACCCATCTCACCTAATCTGTACGGCCGCAGGAACGCACAAACACAGACCTCTAAAGTACTGCCGCACCAGGGAATAATCACATAATGGCCATGGAGTTATTACATGCTCCTTATTATCCCATCTCTCTTTTGTGGCTCCAATTTAGGGCTTCCATAATGAAGATGATTGAAGATAAAGACTGCATTTGATTAACTAAAACAATAATCATGTATATTGTTTCAAAAGGAGTATGAACAAAGACACAAACACAGACTATATCTTCAATATGTGCATATGCTCCGCCATTGTTTGTGTTTTTAATTGTTTGTAAAATATAAGCTAGTGGAAGCATCTGGTGGTTATTACAATGCCTGGAGGTCTGAGGAAGGGGCAGCCCATAGGAATGGCATGATTTGTTTGCGGTTTGCTCTGCGGTGTAACATGAGAGTCTGGTGATGCTGTAAATTCTTCCTCTGCAAAAAAACAGAGCACTTATCAAAGCCACAATCCTGACAATTACACAACTGTCAAGTCATCAGTCATACAACGAGCACATGGCAGAGTTTAATAAACCGGCACAGAATTAGAGGAGTCAGAACACCAGTTGCAAACCAGGAATGAGAGGCAGGTGGAATAAAAGAGAGAAGCATGAGGTTCAGGTTCCTACCTTTGAAGGAGATGAAGACGCGGGGTGCGGCCAATGGCTCATTGCTCACCGGGTTCCCGAGGGCGAAGCTGGACAGTGCCAAGAGGGCGTGGACCGTCCACAGACCGTCCAGCTGCATGGTCGACCAACCTCCAGCAGCACAAAGACTGTTTTAAATAAATCTCTGCAGGGACAAAAACAAACACGTGAGACGAGAAAATGTGTTTTCAACTCTATGCTGCAAAAAATATCTGCCAGGATAAGTCTGTTTTCATTTATGTGACATGTCAAATCAACAACTCCCAAGGCCCCCGTCTCTGCGAGTCTTGGGGGATGCAGCGCTGAGGTGGGGAGATTACACCCAGATCTCTGGGAGCTTCACAAAACTGATTTGTCCTAATGGAGTTGCGCCAACCTTTTGGAGATGTGTACACACTTCCATTTGGGAAGAATTATGCTTGTTTGTGAGTGTATGCCTTGGTGACAAATGGGAAGGTCACGCTGACACGAGCGAGAGAAGCTCATCTTCTTATTCTTCTTCTTCTGCTTGTTTCCACGCACCCAAAACACATTCCTGACACCATGACTCATGACACCATATGTGTGTATGCTGCTCTGTAATTATAGCTTCACCTAATAGCGGGTTATACCATGTCCCCATGCTTACTAGAGAAAGAGACAAAAAAAGGCAATCTAAAATAAAATATTAACTTCTTGCCAAAGGGATTACAAATGATGACGGGCTCAAACGCTAACTGGAACAGTTAAGCAAGTCTTCCAAACAATGCAGTTGTGGTCATCAATAAAGTCTCCAGTTAATGAATGATAGACACCTGGGAGCAACCACAATGATCCACACATCGATCCGTCACAAATCTTCAGAGAGACTTGTCTTACAGGCCACCTCTGGCCCTTGGGCTTTCTCCATCAATAGTTCATTTAATCATCTCTACCATGTTGCCACTTGTCTGTATTTTTAAATGGACGGATGAAACTTTTTGCAACACACTATTCCCAACACAACCTGACCGCAGTGGTTGGACACAAAACTATTCTCCCCTCCCTGTTTTGACTACAAACACTGACAGCTTCGGAGCAGGTCTCCATCCCAAATGCACCTTTGGAGACGTCAGCAGAGCCAAAGAGACCTCAGACTGGCTGGCTGAAGTGGATTTATGAGCGTAACCCAGCTGTTTAAACCTCGGCTATTTACTGACAATTTGTTAACCATCCAGCTGTTTATTCTGAGACAGAGGCCAAGTCCTTCACACATGCAGATGAAATCAAACAAGGCACTGCTCCCAAATGACACCGTGGAGCCTGAAAGACACAGTCCACTCACAGTAAGCTATAAAGATAAATATATCTGCTCTACTTAAGTCATATTGTGTCACAAATTAAAGACATAAGTTGCAAAGTATAAGTGCAAAATGACCTTTTATGGAAACATTGTCATCACAGTACAGAAGATATCCCATCCACTGATGCTCTCAGCTTCTTCATTGTTTGTGTCTGCAAGTTATTACCTGCCACATGTTGGACAAATGTAATGCAACCTTTAAATTTCTACATGTAGTTAAAGACAAAAGCTAATAACCACAAGTTGTCAGTGGCAGCATTACCCTTCTCATGAATCTTGCTGGTTTATTCAGTGGAAAATAATAAAAAAAACGACATAAAACCCTGTTGATTTGTCACATTTCCCAAAATAACAAAAATAAAAAGCCTCCTTCTGAAAATATTAAATTGGTAACTATATCACACTTTATTAATTGATTGCCATCACTAAATTATTCAGCAATGAAGAATACAAAATGTATGCAAAAAAGTAGCCTTGGCTACACATGGCAGACAGAACTGTAAACAGTCTGGTGTGGTATTAGATCGCATGGTAAACTGAATGGAAATTAAATAAATAGGCTATTAGTAATACTTCATGTAAGAATTAAGGCTGTGATTTTTCGGAAATGAAAATTATGATTTTAGGTTTTTCTATTCAAATGTTTATAGAAAACAAAACAGTCATTAGAGGCATGCAGCAAATAAATAAAAAAGCGCGCAGCTGCAGACAGGTAAGCTTTTTTTAACCATTAATAATAAAGCAGGTTAAATACAATATAATAAGCATAAAGCAACAGCACAAGAAGGCTTACCTTATTGTTACAGCTTTCCGAATGTAACTTCAGGTCCAACCTTGCAAGTCATTGAACAAACCAATTCCAACAGATCGGTCACTTTCGTCTCCAACTTGAAATCAATAATAATAGAAAATCCGGGTACAGTCCCTGGTCAGGAGGGCAGTCTGTACCTGCGTGGTTATTGGCCCCGGAGTTGTCAGTGCACAATAAGAAAAAGGCAGTTAAAAGGAGAAAATTATTATTATTTTTGTTTAGTTCAATCTTATGCGAGACCGCGAGGCGAGGAGATATTGTCGCACGAGCACAATCAACATCTCGTGGGAAAAAGCAGTTGGTAACAAAGTCCCTGTGGTGTAGAGAGGTCCAGGCACGCAGAATGTGTGCTCCTCAGGAAAGTTGTGCGCTCCTGACTGGAGGGAGGCAGGGCGCTAGCAGGTGGATGCACAGGCCTATTTGCCTTAAACACACCCACAGGGCGGGCAGCTCTGAGCCGAGCCGCCCATCAGGAGACGATTTACTACCGTGGTATACCACTGTGTGCTGTCACAGAGGAGAGGGGCAAAACGGATACTACTCATCCACATCCAGTACTGAAGATTTAATAGTATCATGATGTTTTTATGTACTAAAGGATCTTTATCATTACACAAAGTGCGAAACGTTGGAAAATCGTGATACCACTTTCAAACTATTCAATAGTTTATAATTAGTGTGCTTATATATCAATTATAAACCATCATGTTTTCCTCGGGTCAAATTGACCCATTTTCCTATATCAATGTTCTTTTTTAACTACCCAAAATAACATGATTGATTCCACACAACGCTCTTTGGCAAGTACAAATGTCTACACTCATTAATTTTGGGGTGTCTTATTCAATTTCCTAGCATTTGAAAAACAAATTGAAGTGGTTTTTAAATAGTATTGAGTAAAAGTTGACATATTTCAGTCTGTGATTTTCCATAAACATACAGTACATTCCTTTATTTTTAGTCTAAATAATTCCTAATTTCTGCTTTTCTAACTCGAACATTAGTTATAATTTCCTATAAATTAGATTTATTGACCATAAATTCCAAAGATAAAGTGTTGAAAACGTAAAAAAAGTGACAAACATTGAAAAAAGGCATCAAAAGTGTTAAAAAGTGGAGAAAAATAAGAAAAGTTAAAAACATTGATAAGAAACGTCAATAAAAGTGGTGATTTTCAATTTTTATTATTATTTTAAAGGAAATGTTTAGGTTGCCAGGTTGTGAAAAGACAAATTGGTTTTTTCCTTTTTAATTGATAATAATTCAGTTATAAATGTTATAAATGTTGGCAATCTAATATGCCCATAGGTTTTTTTTGACATAGTGAGCCACAGACCTTGCAGAAATGTTAGAGCGAATTAATAAAGGACTCAAATCTGGAGCTTTGCCTTGCTTTGCTGTACAATTAGTTGTCTCAGAAATAATTGCAATTAACATCATAATTGTTTCTTTCTTAATTTAAAAAAAAACATTTGTTGTACTTTTTTGAAACATATTAAAGTTTTGAATGATTTCCATGTTACATCTTTTATTTATATATCGTTTTGTGACCGAGACAATGTAATAACACAGGCGCAGCCTATAAAGTGAACAACACCTCTTTATTATCATAAAACATTTTGTATCCCCTTGTCAGTTTTGTTAATATAAACATATATAACAACTAGCATAGCTTTAGCTCAACGGTCTGACCAATAATCACTTATATAATTATAATTGGATATATCTAAACAAAAATCAACAATAACCATTAAAAGTCATACCTTATGATCTCAGCTAATGTTAGCTAGCTGTTAAACAAAGAACCTGTGATTATGTTAAAATAAAAAATAAAATAAAAAAAATGGTTACAGACCTTCTTGAGTCATCAAGTCTGCAGTTAATGACTTTCTGCAGCCCTATTCCTAAAATAAGTGAAACAAGGGCTTTTTCATATCATAACAGCCCAAAAGTTGTTCTTACTAACACCTTAATTTATAACTGATATGTAAAGGAAAGTTGCCATTATTAGAGTGGTGATTAGAAAAAAATATATGTCAAATCTGACAAAATGTTACCCATATGAACACATTTTAAAATCTTCAAAGTCAATTTAAAATCCCCTGCTCAGATCCAAGATTATTACTGGTTTACAGAGGGGATGCAGTAGCAGACCTGGCATTTAAACCTGCATTACCTCATTTTAGGGCCACGGAAACAAGCTGTAAACACATTCATTGTAAGTCTTCTGGCCATAATGTTAACTAATGTTATCCAAAACAATTGGTGAAGATCTTTTTTTTTTATTGTTGTTTGGGTTCACCTAATTAATGCTAATAAAACCGAGGTGTACTTTACAAAATCCCTTTCCTAAATGGATTTTATTAATTCTAAATTAAATAACTGGGCTACTTTTCTGATGATCATTTCCACTGATTAAACTCCTACAGTAGGTATCTGTGAAATCTGAAAACACTGATGACTGTCGGCTGGAAAATCAAGACAATGAGCTGAAAGATGCTGAAACACTCGGTGGACCTGAGGGGAACTGCAGTTGGGTGATAATTATCTCCCAACTTTTACATAACATATTATCATTGGATCAGTTGTGATTTAAAACATATTGATTATAGCAGCTTCAATGGCTGAACGTGTTAAGCTAAAAGCTACAGAAGCAATGAGAAGAACACATTACCACAATCCATATGTCACATAACAACACCACTTGTAAACTGTTTAAGGGAGGAAGACATTTTTTCTTTTATAAATCCAGCATTTTGGATCTGTTCATGTCTGGCAAAAGAAATACAGCTCATATGGCGGAGAGATGATGACAGAAATATGTAGTAGCAGTATCACCAGTAATCACCAGGAAAACATATAGGGTATTAAAAAGAAGCATGAAGTAATGTAGTTTGTATGCCTGCTCTTGTTATGTGTATGTATCAACAATCAGGACAGTTGATTCAAAGTGATAACAGAAGCAACATCAGCTCTTGTGTGAATGTATAGGTGGTATACTAGTATCGCAGAGTGTCTTTCACAAACGGGGTGTTTGCTTGCTTTGAATCAGTTGCCTGTATTTCCTTCTTCTATCACTGTGACAACCAGCGAGCTACCATCTGCCACCCACACATGAGGTGTGGAGGGAAAAGGATTTGGCTTATAGGATGCCTTCAGTGTTCGTTAAAATAACTTTGATTAACTTTACCATTCCCTGGGTAAAAGTTTCATTATAAAAGTTTGCATTACATTCATTTTATTCCACTGAATATTTGACCTCCCAGGTCCATTTTAGCCACTTAGAGCACAGACAATGTAATGATTGCTGGGTCCAACTTATCAGAAATTAAAAGTCTTATCTTGGTTATGTACCCATTGATTTGAAAAAAAAGGGTGAGCAATGTAATTTAAATTTTTTATTTTTTATTTTATTTGATGGTACACGGAAAAGTCGATTAAAATGCTTAATTTACTCGTCTATTTAAACACTGATTGGACGCTTCAAAGCCACTGACTTATAGCCTGTAACGATTTTCTAAAACTCATTGAGAAAATTAAACATTTTCACATTTTTAATCATATTCCATTCAGTGTCCTTTCACACCTGCATTATCTTTCCCTCATTCAATCTGGAGCTTTGAATTGCATGTACTCGATTCACCATGAAACTCGTCTTGGATTAGTGAGAACGTTTGTAAGGTGTTCAACTTTTGGCTCAATGAGGTCAAAAGAAGCTGTCCAGCTCAAATGTTCTTCCATATGAAGCCATGATGCTGGCACTGTAGCTTTTTTACTCTGAAGTCTGGACCAACATAAAGGTTCCTTTTTTAAAGTGACTTGGCAGAGCGAAAATAGAAAAGAATCAGTTTGATGAGACTTCCTCCTCTTCAGGACAAGTTATCTATTCAGTGAGGACACGGCAGATTTTGTGAGAAGCGGGGCCTTCAGCTTCTCCAAGCTCGTCTGGAGGCTTTCTGAAAGAAAAAAAAATCAGCTGTCAGCCCTGATTGCTTATAGTCGATCTTTTCTGCTTGATGGGAATCAAGGGTGAGTTGTGTACATTACCCAGAAGGACTTCTTGCTCCTAAGTGGGCCTTAACTGTAATATTTGTGATAAAAAAATCTTGCCAGTGCACGATTCCAAGCTGCCGTTGACATCTATCTAAGTGGTGTATGAAGTTGTTTTAATGTTCTGCAGCAGAGTCTGCATTCCAGCTGAGGTGTGAACAGTGCTTTCTGTGGGGCTCTGCCTGCAGGGCATGAACAGATGCCAAGTGTTATATCAGCATTTGTGATTCTTACACGGTTCAAAAGATCATTCGTATCACAATCCCAGTTTCAATATGTGTGGAGAGATGTGACACTCTGTACAGGCTGCTTTGTGTTTTCATATTGTGTTGAACCATGTAGGTTTCAGATTCAATCTTGGATTGTTGAGGTGAAAATATGGTGACGAGATTCTTCTGTTGCTGTTGCTCTGTTCAGAAAGTTGTAAAGAAGTCAATTCTTTACAACTTTCTGATCATCCTTCCGACGGACTTCTGTTAAACCTGAACTCTCAACCAGTGTTGAAATTTTTTTTTTATTCAATTACTCATTACATATTAGTCACTGAATAGTAATTAGCTACATTAGATGTAGTTTCGCATAGCCAGACCTATCTCCACATGTATTTAGGGGTCCAAGCCCGAGGCTGTAGGAACACAGCAGGGCTGTGGAACTTAATGTTTTCAGTAAGATTATTTTTCCGCCCAGTTTTTCGTTAAAAGTCTACACCGTCCAAGTTACACAGGTGGAACTTTCAGGTGGGGTACAGAATGGGGCACACTATTCAGATTATAAAGAGTTGTCAAAATATTTTTTATAGAATAAAAATTGTGCATACTATGCACAAACAAATTTGTGGAGCTAACTATGAAAACACCAACTTTGCCATATCTGGACCAACTTTAGATTCTTGTTTGCCATGACCCTCTGTGGGTCCCTCACATATTTTACGAAGATTGGCCACTAGGGGGCGCTATAAGTACAAAAAGTTTATATCTCATGAACAGCTCATCAGAGTTTTACGAAATTTGGAGGGTACCATCTAGGGCCATTCTCAAGGCCACTCCTACAGTGGGGTACTGATTGGTCAAGGTGGGCGTGGCCTATGGGACCCACATTTGGATTCACCACTTTCACTAATGTGAGCAACTTTAAATAGATGTACAATGGGTCATGGACCTTGCCTACCAAAAATTACACATGTAATGGTGGCGCCATAATGTTTTGTTGCTTTTAACTCACACATTACACATGGCAATAGAAAACTTTAGATCCATGTTTTCCTTGAATTAAGCTGAATCACAAAATGTAGGCCCATTTATGCTAAGAAGTTCTTTGCAATACAACACAACGCGCAAAACCAACTTTTTCAAAAATGATGGAAACAAGTATGCCCATTTGATGACCAAACACAAACGTTGTCATATCCCAGCCAAATTAAATGATCAGCAAAAATACTTGAAAATATTGTTCAACATCCCACTACGATGCTCCGTACCACAAAGGTCTAGCTAGCTGTCTGAATTTAGCCTGCAGAGCTCTGAGGAGCCATTAACCATAGTCCTCATTAATCCCCCGGATTTTAAAATTCCAACACAAAGAAAGAGGAAGGTAATGGACATCTGGCCAAAAAGAAGGAATTACGGCAGAAATTCTGGCGGCAAAAGGAGCAACCCTGGAACTGGAAAGCTGTAGGCAAAGCAACTGGTGTCTAGCTGGCAGCTGAGAAGACACAGCATGTAAATACATTTTGTGCTACCAGGAGGCACATTTATCCTCTTTTGGTTCCTTTTTTTGGCTAAGTACCTTTCCACACCTTTACCCTCTGCACCAAGCTAAAGTGTCTGACAGAAGTCTGTTCAATAAACTCACAGAAACGAGTATCAATCGTCCATCAAACCTCTGGTAGGACTGCAAACAAATCAAGCCCCGAATTGTTGAAGTAAAGGATTGTTACTCGGATGAGTAATGTAACAACTAAAATTAGAATTGTAATCCCTACTTGTTGCTGAAAGAAGGCAATCACACTTTGCAGCATTACTAAATGCTTTTCCAATCACAACCTGAGGTGCTGTTTCAAGCACAGACTCTTTACAGTTAATTCAAAACACAACTTGCTCTTTGTTTCACACTGGCCATGACTACCTCATTGCCAGGCATCTCAACATAATTCTGATTCCTGAAAGTATTATGTCTACAGCTAACCCACTCTCTCATGCACAAACACACATATTTGTGCACATGTACGCATGCACAAAGTCTTCAAACAAAGCTAAAACTGCCTTGTTGCACCAACAAGACTTAGTAATATCTAAAATTCAGCAGGCAGGTGCTCACCTTGTGCTGCCACCAGATAGGGGAAAAGCTTTGCTCAAAGCATTTTCAGTGATGATGTCCTCAAAGTTATTAGCATTTAAATGAGAAAAGAAAAGCATCATATCAAGATATAACAGGGAAAGTTCCAACAGTATAAAAACTTTTTTAACAATTCAAGAGTGTTGAGAACAAACTTTTCTCATCTCCTGAGTTGAGTGACTGCATGTGAGTGAGTGAGTCAGTTAAACAAGCAAATGAACAAATTAGGTAGGAGAGGATGGAGGAAGGGGATTTCTCTCTCTGATCACACTGAATGAAAGTAAGCAACTCCTTGGAGCAAAGTTCACAATTGAGTGCTTGAACCACCTTCCTTCTCCCTACCTGTGGTTGGTACCTTTGAGCAACAGTTTCCTCTGTTATTTTTTGGCAACATGTGGTGCTCCATACATTTCCCAGACCCTGCAGGCTCAACGATACTTTACTGCCATGCTTGCCCCTCCTACCCCAGGGAAACACAACCCACATCGGTCAGAATGAAGGAAATGGCTTTGATTTCCTTCCACTTTTCACACATCAAATGGGGAAGGGGACTAGGACCGTACAATGGTCTTGACCGAGCTGGATAAACAAACTCATGCCAAAGTGTGTGTGTGTGCGAGCGCCTGCATATGTATTTCTGGGTCGTTTAAATTGTGTGTGTTCGACACAATATAATGTGAAGTACAGGTGAGTTAATTTCTACCCACCGCTGCTCTACATCAGTGTTGTCATTATGTGAAAGGTAAATAGTGTGTAATTGAATAAAATCACAAACCAAGACATCAGCCTGGGGAGGACTAGCCAAACCACTTTGAGATTCTCAATACACCTCTGTTCTCCGAAGCTGGCTGTCTGGGGTCTTTTTTTGGCTGCCACTGTAAAGTTGAGTGGCAAAATTTGAACAAATAATCCATCTACCCAAGTTTGAATGGTGATTTAATTCAGCAGAGGACTGGGTTTGATTATAAAAAAAGAAAAACAACCAAGTCCTCTAGATGGGTCATACTATATGATTCATACTTAGTATGCGTCATACTTCCTCTTCACACCAACCTTCTGGGAGGTACTGAACTAGGACAGAGTTTATGTTGTGCTGCTAGTACCCATGGGGGAGGTAAAAACTGGATTACATCACTGAGCCACTGAAGCGTTTAGATATGCATGCAGGAGAAATCATTTTCACACACATACAATGATTATGTATCAGAATCTGTAAAACTAGTTATCTGGGAGGTCCTGCTACCATCCCAGGACAATTTAACTGTAAAATTCACAGAAAAATGGGAAGGACCCTGACAAGGGCTGTTTTCCAAAACTGATCAGCTGCTGTGGCCTGATGCCTTTGACTGGAGTATTTCACCAACAGGACTTTTTCTGCTCACTGAATTTCTCTATTCTTAAAGTGACTAGTAACTTTTAAATGTTTCTGAACCTGAGTAATTTGCCATCTGATGGTCATAAATGACCTGTAAACGAGACTAACAGTGAAAAGAACACTATTTTTATTTGATTTTTATTAATGCCTCTCCGAATTTCCCCGCAAAGTCACAAAATGATTTACGGAAGGTAGACGGCGCTACAGAGCACACATTCTGACGGGTCACAGATTTCAGCTGAAGACTGGCAAAGCATGTGTTATTGTATCCAGCCAGGTAAAAGGAAGTTATCTGTTGTAGTTATGGCTGATACTGGAGCAGGGCCATCACAGGAAAAAACAAATTAAAGAACAGGCAAAATCACGAGTCACACTCGGTCGGGCTTTCAACAGATGGAGACAAACTTCATCAATTGGCTGTCATGTATTTAATATGTCTATTTAATTCATAAAATAACTTTAAAGTGCACAATGTGGTCAGCTTTTTAATATGAACACAAGATGGCAAAGCACTTAATCTCAGAAACATGGAATAAAATGACCATGCCCTAAACCTGGCAATGGAACAACCTAAACAAGAAAAATTAAAAATACATAAAAGTTACAAATACAATACCAGTACATAAACAATCCAAAATTATTTGTTTCAATTATTCATTTATTTCTTTACATCAGTACAATTATTTTTGAAGCTGGAACCAGCAGCCAGTTATCTCAGCTTAGCATGAAGACTTGAAACAGAGAGAAACAGCTAGCCTGGCTCGGCCCAAAGAAAACAAAAATCTGCCTACCAGCACTTCTAAGGCTGTGCAACTTCTGTGATTGGATCTGCCAGATCGGACCTCTGCTGTGTCCGTGTGACTTTAATGTGACCTGCCTGATCAGATAGTGATTGAATATATTTCCACGCTGATATATTCCAGCGCAATAGGTGCATTCAAAGTGGCACTTGGTGCAAGAGAGAGCCTTTCTTTCCTTTGTATTTTGTTTTATTTTGTAATGATGGCAGGGCCTCTACAAGATGCACTTTGTTGAGCAGCGGAGACGAGTGATTAACACAAGTACAGTGACCACAATGCTGTAAGACAGCGGGTCTCAGCTGTGCTCCAAATCGGTTTTGGGCATTTTTAAGATCTAGCTTTGTAATTATGGTGGACCAAGAGAGGGACTCAAACACAGAATCCATCAGGGTAAGCGGAAACTTGTTTTTGATAGTTATGGCATTGAACCCCTGGCAGTCAATGCGCGGACGGAGATTAAATGCTTCCTCATTTTGTGTTCATATTAAAAAGCTGGCCACATGATACACGCTTTGTTCTCACAGCAGTAGTAGCTGCTACTACAATCACTTACTAGAAAACCCATTAAACCACTACACTAATAACTACTGTCAGTCATGCTGCTGGGAAGATCATTGGTGTCTCCCCTCCCATTCCCCTCACCCGCAAAGCAACCAGCAATGTGGGTGACCTCAACCACCCCTCACACAGCCTCTTCAGCCTCTATCCATCTGGGAGACGGTACAGCGCCTGTTCCACCAGACTGGCATACAGCTTCATTCCTCAGGCAGTCAGCAAGCTCAACACCCTTCCCTCTCTCCCTCCCCTCCCTTCTGCCCCCATCAGGATCTGCACTGGTCACTTTATATAAAAGAAGACACTACAGAATTCTTCCTTTATATTGCACATTTCAAATATCTTCATCTTTAGTTTTCTGTATTGTTTGATTTTGCCTTACATTTGCACTATTTAATTTCAATTCAATTTCAATTTATTTATAGTATCAATTCACAACAAGAGTTATCTCAAGACACTTTACAGATAGAGTAGGTCTAGACCACACTCCAGAATTCACAAGGACCCAACAGTTTCCTCCAGAGCAAGCAACAGTGTGACAGTGGCGAGGAAAAACTTCCTTTTAGGCAGAAACCTCGGTCAGACCCAGGCTCTTGGTAGGCGGTGTCTGACGGGCCGGTTGGGGTTAGAATGAAAAGTGGCAGTTACAATCCCAAAAAAATAGTAGTTGTTAGTAGTCCTTAGGATGTGTTACTGTATTGTAGATATTACTTATGTCTTTATCTTATTTGTACATATTACCTGTCTTTTTTATACTTGTTGTATGTGTCCTTATTGCACCGTGTCAGAGAGAAACATATTTTCAATTGTTATATATGTCTGGCATATATTGCAGAATTGACAAAAAACTTGACTTGACTTGACTTGATTTAACAGTCTTTCTGTCTCTGTTGTATTGGGCGTCCTTTTCGGTCCAGTCTGGCTCACAGAAAAACATGACTCCTTATCATAAACTCTCCTCTACACAGTGAAATTTATCTGTGCTCTGCCTATAGGTTGACAAGCACAGTATGTTTGCATGAATGCAATCTCACAGAGGTGGAGACCAAGGATATGGAGAACAATTTGTGCACTCTCTCCCATTGGCTTTTTATCTATTGTGCTGTTGACTTGGCACTGCTCCGCTTCATGGATGCTTCCTGAGGATGTCATGGCACTCCTAGTGGGTAAGACTACAATACTTCCTCTCGGCTTTTGTTCACTTCCTGCCTTGTGATAGGACGCCGAGGTCACGACCCCATCAAGCGAACCCATATTCAGGTTCTACTAATTTGACAGAGCTTCAGTCGTTTGCACTGGAGCTAATTACTGTCCAAACCTGCTTGGCCAGTTGCACCTTTGGTTCCTGTTATGATTCAATTGTAGACATCATTAGCAAAGACAGGTGAGTTTAAACAAATGTCAAAATTGTTTGTTCACGTACTACAAGTATTGAAACACTCAAACTCTAACACAGATGGAATGTTAAATGTTGAAATGCCTAATTCAATTAACTACTTTATAATGTGACTCAGTGTTAAACTTATTAACTAATTGCCCCAAAAAGGATTCATACTTTTCAAAGGAGAATGCAACAATGCATCATCTAAGTTTCTCTGCATTACTTTATCTAAACATAAATCCATTGATATTCTCCGCAAGGAAGTGAACTAAAGGTAAAACAACTGTGGTGCCACTTTTGTTTTCTGTGTCTCTATTTCTCTGCCAACTATGCTAAGCCTGGTTGAACTGTTGGTAGTTACCACTGAAAGGTTATCTTAAACTCCATGGGAACTAATCCTGCAAACTCTCAATACTGACCTGTACCTCTATTGTTTCTCCAGAGACCGGATACTCCCTTCCTCTCCCACACCCTCACCCCTCCCACCATAAAGTCAAAAACACCCCCAGAATGTAAACCTAATTATTTTGACTTGATTGCTGGTAGACCAGCACAACACATTTAAATGCAACTTAAAACATATATTATTTTTATTATTTTCTGAACTGCAACCAACATAGAACAGACACAGAGCTACCCCCTATTCACTTTTTCTACAGTACATCAACCTCCATAGACCAGAGTGCAATTCCTCTGATAGAGGTTCTTACCAGGTGCTTCTCTTGCCCTCTTGCTCTTAATGTTGCTGGCTCCACCTAAATGAAGAGCCAACATCTCAGACTGAGCTCATAAAATGGCGTATATACTGTATGCCATGCCAATTCATATTGGCACGTTAACAAGACGCATACTCACTTTTTAGCTTGTATCTCAAAGCCGTTTGGCTTCCATTGATTTACATTACCTATTCGATAGCGTGTGAATTTACGCCGTAGCAAGTAGCATGAAAGGGCGAAAATCTGCGTAGGGTGTTTGGCCAAGGTGGTGGATGGGTAAAATACAAAACTTTCACCCAGGAGACTGGGGATCGTGCCCCACGTTTCCTTGTCCCGGGTGTCATGTTTCCTAAACTCAACCGGCGCTTTTTTCTTTTACTAAACCCAACCCTGTTATCGTACTTTTCCAGAAATGTATTGAATATAAATATGTCTTAATAACTTTTAATTATCATCACTCACTAAACAAATAAAGTAAGGATGCTTAATTAATTAATTAATAATAATAACTTTTCAAGTTTTTCAAGAAACCCAAGGTTAATTACTTGTACACTCCTTGTTTCCCCTTCCCTATGACATTGGCCTCTTTCCTCTTTACCAGCTCAAAGGATACCAGTGCCATGGTTACAGTTCTAATATTCAAGGGTGTGCCTTACAAAAACAAGCAGTGGGTGACTTGCATGTACACACCCAACAGTGATGGAAACTCACTTCTTAATATGGAGCTTTTACAATGTATCATCCTGATACCAATTGTTTTCTCCTGTGGTAAATCCATATATGCTGACTCATGTTATCTCTCTGTTCCTGTGCTACTGTGACTGAGATACAGTTGGTGTGAGCCTGAGGAAATAACAAAAACATGCATACTGGCACTTCAGTTTCACCCATAAATCTCTCAGCAAGATTTTAATAAAGACTGGCAGCAGGAATGATTTGTACAGTCATCCTCAAACTTAGCTTAAAACTATCTCCGACTGCATGGTGTATGTACACTTAGATGTCCCCACATTGCCTAAAGTGTATAGGACAGCATAGATACATGCTTGCATAGCAGGGTGACAAGAGACTTAACATTAACATTGGTTTATAAGTAGTGCTGTCAGTTATTAACATAGACAGTTAAAGAAATGGACCAACAGGTCCCGTTGCTCTGGACAGAGACCAGTGAAGGATATTAGAAGCACTTTTCCTGTGAGTGCGCCGCAGCCTCCAACTGAGCTTGCTGATGTAGATGTGACGTGAGCAACCTGTTTGAAAGTTTTAAGTCTTTTTAGCTTTGCCAAGAGAAAGCTCAATCATTCCCAATCTTGCAGAGACGTAAAGTGTATGTATACTGTATGTAAGGAGATAAAATAGGCACAGGCTAACAATTGCTAACTAAAATGCTAGTTAACATTAGTAATTAAACCTAAACAGCTAATGTAAGTCCAAACTGTCTGCGCGTTTCTTCTGACAATACGGTGATTTGTCCACTATGCAACAGTAAGTTGCATGGTTATGACACAATTGTAAGCCTATTTTTACAAAAACGTCTGCTATGGAGCCTTAACGTGAGGTATAAAGTAATGGAGCCTTTTATACATTTCTTTAGAAATAAACAATGGACAGCGTTTTTAAACGCTTCAGATGTAAAGTTATTTGCTGTCAAAGTGGCGCCAAAATGAATGGCAGTCTTTTGGCCTAGCAAACTTTGTAGTTTTTTCACATGCTGTTGCAACAACTGGTAACGTTAGAAAAACTACAACACCACTCTGGATCTAGCTAGACCAGAAACAAAACAACAGGCACGGCGCAAACACTTGTTTGGGCTTGCAAGCCGACTAGTCTGAAATACCGCTTGATGGCCAAGCACACAGCTGATGCCAAATCTCCGCCCCCTTGTCAAAATAATTTTTTCACCTTTTTAGTGATGACAAGTGTTACATTGTGTTTGAGATTATTTATGTGAATGACTGCTCCAAGTGAGAATGTTAGGGAGAAATTGAACACTACAGTAGGCTATGTACAATGTTGTTTTCAATAAAAAAATTAAAATAATTGATCAACTTTAAATTAGAGCATTAAAATGAGAAAAAATAATGGGACAAAAAGAAATCAAGGGACATTTAGAATAGATAAAAATGTGTGATTATTTGCAATTAATTGCAAGTTAACTATGACATTAATGCGATTAATCACGAGCAAATATTTTAATTGTTCGACAGCACCAGTTATAAGTACAGTAAAAACTCTCCATGTGAGTTACTTGTGTTGTCTGCTATAGTGCTGGAGGGGCTGTGGGCCCTGCATGTCTGGGCTGCTTTGCTTCTCAGTTTGTAGACTACACAGCGCCAGCAGAACGAAAGGCCAAAGCCTGGATTGAATTAGTTTCTTTGGGAACTGAGTAACACTGTCAACATCACTAAACGATACACATACTTTAACAGTTTTAAGTTTGAATTTATCTTTAATCACTACAATATACTTTTGCGGACTTTACACAAACATGATCAATCCTTTTTAATACATTAATCCTTAATTGTGTTTGGGTGTGAACTAAACGCACATTAAATGATGTCATGAGAGTGGCTGCTGGGCTGAACATTGTGTGTCCCTGGATGTTTTCAGTAACCCATTCTCACTTTTCTTGAAAACAAATGTGAAAGGTGCCAAGGAATGATCAGGCATTCAGACCAAAAACAGCACTGGTTTAAAAAAAAACAATTAAGGGGCTGTGTTGGGGTGGGCATGTTGCTTCAGGTAGCGACAGTGGTGAACGAAGTATTCAGTTCCTTAACTTAAAGTGGCTATATGTAACTTTCAGTTTGTGTTGATTCTAGCGGCCGTTTTGGACAAAAGGGTTTGGGTTAGGCCTATATTAAGAAATCTCCTGTTACCTTTTATCTGGCTGGATACACTAACACAAGCTTTTCCGGTCTTCAAAGTAATCTGCGAACCATCAGAATGTGTTATTGTAGAGCCGGTGTACCTGCTGCAAATCATTCTGTGAATTTGCAGGAAAATCGGACCCAAGCCACGGCACTTATAAAAGCTGCGTAAAGATATTGTTTAAGAAATAAGAAAAATAAAGTTTAAGAAACACTCAAAAGTTACATATAGTCACTTTAGGTAAAAGTACTAATACTACACTGCAAAAAAACTTTGTTACAAGTAAAAGTCTGGCATTGAAAATGTTTCTTAAGTAGAAGTATTTAAGTATCATCAGGATGTACTTAAAGTATTAAATGTTAAAGTACTTGATGCCGAAAAATCCTCACATTTTAGAAACTGGAAACGATCAAAACAGTTCTCTCAATCGGCGTGTTTAAAGGTCCCATGACATGATGCTTTTTGGATGCTTTTATATAGACCTTAGTGGCCCCCTAATACTGTATCTGAAGTCTCTTTCCCAAAATCCAGCCTTGGTGCAGAATTACAGCTACTAGAGCCAGTCCCACAATGAGCTTTCCTTAGGACGTTTCATTTCTGTGTCTGTAGCTATTGAGGAGGAGAGTGTCCTGCTTGGGTCACAGTGCTCAAGATAACCAACAGACCTTACTCTTTTCATTAGAAATACTTTTTACCCAAAAAATGGTTGACAGGATGTTCTGTGGTTGCTGTTTTTCTGGTATAAATATAGGTATATAGGTCTGCCCCACAAAAAAAAAATTCAATTCACCTCTATTATATTGGTGTCCTAAAAGAAATCTCAAAACCTGTTCAAATAAAACCATCTGCATCAATACATATGACTACATTAGGAAAAAATGTGGGTAAATTTCTATTCTTTTCAATTAACAATAAATAATAATAATGTTCAGATGTGAGTGGATGACCTAGCAGACAGCTGGGAAAGGCATCTTTATCAGATGTCATCCTTTGCTCATTTGCTACAGACGTTTTACCCAGTGCTCCAGGTGACAAAGTCATTAGGTTTTATGTACTTCTGATTATTGATAGTGTTGAGTGCCACAGTGGATCATCCTCTACTAAGATGATATATGAGCAGGTTAAGCGAAGGCCTGTGCCAAAAAGGCCCCCCTTACTCCCCTAAACACCATCTGTCATGTTCTTTAATAGTTTTAAATTTAGCAATAACACAGCAATCCTGTCAGTAACGCACAGTTTGAAATGACACTGGCTTTCATTCTTTTTAAAACAAGAGCAGGAGACTTCATCAAACAGCACGCTGCATGAACTTTCTGAACCACAAACTGTTTTGGTTTCTAGGCTTGGCTGAATTTCTGTCCTTTCCTAAAACTCTATTGTGCTCTCCTTATACGAGTTATTGGCAGTGTCACCTCAAGAGGGTTTTCCAGGACGGATCTGCTCTCTGGCATCAAATGTTAGCCTGATGAACAAAAGAAATAAAGACTTTTAGTATGACTCACGCTCGAAAGACACCCTTTCACCCACAGTTTGAAAATACTTTACTTCAAGGCGGCCTTTTTGGAGTTGCAGGAGGAAAACATATTTGTGCAACTGCCTCAGGAGTTTATGTCTAATAATGGTAAACACATACATGGTGTGAGGGAAGTTTGAGGACAATGTAAGCATGCCACCCAGTCGGACTGGTGCCAGGTCACTAAAACAGGCCACAGATGGAATACACTCAAAAACACTACTTATTAAAGGTGGATCTGTTGCTGTTAGTTCTCTGCAGGCGATATTGATGACAGGCAAAGCACTCTTAATTGACACTTCATAAAAAGGAAAACAAAAGAGTGGAGTGTGCAGAGTGGCTATTCTTATCAGACATTTAAGTTGTTACTATGCACTGATGCATCGGTGCATCCCTAGTAACAACCCAAGCCCTATTTCCTGTCATCGGTCTATATCGGCAAATAATGATGTTTTTCCATTACATGGTACCTGCTCCACTCGTCTCGAATCGACTGCAGTGCCCCGTCCTCCTTTTTCCATTGCAGATTTAGTACCTCCTCATGTGTGAGGTGAGCTTGAAAACTGAAAAACAGAAAACCTAACGCGACACACACACAGAACATCGAAGGTGTGTTGTTTTTAATTCTCGGCATGTGGCTGTTACCACAGCCAGACGACAAGTTAATTTCAAAAGAAGCTGGAGGCGGCAAAAGAAAACACTGCAGGCTAAACTATTTAAAAATGGGGGGTTTGTTCAAGACACCCCCTACCCGTTGCTAGCAACGATGACGCAGTGATTAGTGACGGTTCTCTCTGACCGATCAGTAGTCTGCAGGTCACCTTTTGGTATCGCCTTAGCTCGTTTGGCACCTCGAAGGAGGTGATACTAAAAAAAGTATCTGTTGGCAGGTACCAGGGACTTTTTTTATAAACCAAAAAGGCGAGTAGAGGCGAGTCGAGCAGGTACCATGTAAAGGAAAAATAAAAAAGGTGACAAGTGCCGATGGCAATGTTAATCTGTTTAACACTGCCTTAATGTTGTGTTAATTGGTCTGACTTATGCAACAGTAGCCTACCCAACTTCAAAAAACAATGTTCCTCTGAGTTGTACCAAGTTGTTACATGATTGATTTGCAGCTCACAACAGCACAGACTGAAGTCAATGGTTAAGGATGTTGGCCTAGTCGTCATTTAAGGGTTGATCGATGTTTGCATGTCTTGGAGTGCAGGTTTAACAGATCTGTCCCAGCTTGGAAGGCAGTGTATATATTTTAGCCTCTTTTAACACATACAGTAGTTTCCAGTAAATTACCGGGATAACCTTTCAGGCACTGCTAGTCATATTCACTATACACACATGCACTACATTCAGTTACCTTTTCATCTTGTGCCTTTTCACACATGCCATGGCAATGCTGGAATAGATGTGGCAAGGGACAGTCTAGCAGATGGCAGTAACGCAACACTTTTCAATGCCCACCGGCATAAAACTCAACAGAAGAAGAAGAAGATGGGGTGATGGGGTTGGACGTGGGGGAAGACGTCTCTTATTATTTTTAGGAACATGGTGGGCGAGGAGCTGTTTTTGTCCGGTGCCTTATTATATATTTAATATTTAACAAGTTTACGATGCAAGTAATATTTTTACGTGATAATTTCAAGTGGTAATAATAAAAGAGCGTTGGTTGCACAGTATTGATTGGTTTGCTTGCTCCACGCGAAAGCATTTTTCGTCCGATAGACATAACCCTTATGGGCTTGTCCCTGCAATGTTATTGCTTTCATTTATACATTTTCCCTCAAATGTTACTAGAAACTGAGGTGGGAAATTGGCAGTACAGATTTCCCTGAATATTGATGCCTTCTCCCATTCACACATGACCCCATGCAGGAAATGTTACTGAACATTTCAGGGATAGACTGCATGTGTGAAAGAGGAGATATTTGACTCAGAAATAAAGGGCACTGCTATTGTTAAAGCTCCAATGTAAATAGTTTGCCATCTGGTTTAAATGTTAATACCACTGGCTTGTCTTTATTGGAAGAACTAAAGTAGGAAATGACCCACTACAGGAATGTGTTAGCAAATGTCTCCAGGGCACACAGACTATTTCCCTCTTGAATAAGAAAGGATGAAAGGATCTTTTGTTGTGCTTGGGGTAACAATTCTGGCCATGGAAGGACTCCTCACCTTTTAATCGTGAGAAATACCTGGAGGGATGCATGCAAATGTATGGTTTCAATAGCGACCCTCAATGGTGAATAATTGGAGGACTGTCCCTACTTAGAAGGTGAGAAAAGGTAATGAGGGAATATATAACTGAGGGAGGGCTAAAGAGGAAAACACCACCTGTAACTAAAACCTGCAGCTCTCCTGGATAGAGAGGGAGGGAATGCAGCGTGGAACAGGTGATCAGATAATCCCCCTATCCCAGCATGCAGTGCACTCAAGTATTAGCAAGCACGTCTCTGATGGAGGTCTGGATAGTGAAAGCACAGCGATGAGAGAGGAGAGATAGGCGAATAGGAGATTAAACATAATGGGCCCTATCTCGCCCCCGGCGCAGTGTCTTAAGACCGACTCAGTTGTCAATTTCCCGTGAATTTTGTGTTTTTATTTTCTCAAGCTCGAGAAATAACTGCATGGTTGCATATCATTGTGTAATTAGCATGTCATTCAGCATGTCCAAACTCATTTAGCTGATTTTAACAACAGGAAAAGCCAGAATAGAATGATCACAACTTTGGTGACGTTTAGCAGGTGTTTATCATGTTCACCATGTACTGTGTGATGTAGCCATTTTGCCATGCCTTTGGATTTGGTTAACTATAAGCTGACCTGCTGATGGAACTGAATACCACACTAATTTAAAGTTTTTAAAAATGATTTACTTGAAGGCTGTTACATAAAACATTTACCCCTGTCAGTTACTGAAGAATAATGTCCCTCAGTCTACAGAAACAAACCCATCCATCACTTCTCAGCCTGGGCAAACAAACACTTTCAAACATCATCAGAGGTTGTAGTGAGCATTCTGCTCAGTGAACTCTGACCTGGCCCGATGTGACTTGCTCGTGCTTGACAGGAGTTCTGCTCTGTCTCTTTAAGCCATTTCTTCTCTAGCCCTTGGTTTCTTTTTCTCTCTTTCTAATGCACATGTATGCAAAAACACAGACTCCCTTCCCCATTGCATACACACATGCAAACAAACGCTCATTTTACCACTATCTGTACCTCACCCCAAGGTTTTCCTGCTGTGTGTATTTACATTACAAGCAGCTGCAGGACACTGGTGGTCCATTGACAGGGAAATGTACCTGTCACAAGAAAACAGTGCATTATTAACAGCAACACACAGATCAGTTAAAGTGTCTCTCCAGGAACAACACATCTTACAGACACAGTTGTTGCCGACTGGTCTCCTGCCAGTAGGTGTTTAAGCTTGTCTGCTGGCTTTTACATAATACATAATCATGTGCCAGGTCTCTTGTTGCTGGTAAATTTCATTTGAAGAGACAATAAAGGAGCAGTAATGATAAAAGGATAAAGTCTTTTAAGTTTGGTGATGCCTTAACTTGACCTCTAGTGCAATCAGGTGAATTTCCTGCAAAAACTATTGTTTTTTTCATCAGCTTCAGCTGTACTTTGGGTTTAGAGCTAATTAGAAAATATTAGTATGCTTGCATCGTAAACTAAGATGGTAAACACACCTGCTACACATCAACATGCACAAGTCATTGTTAGCGTGTTAGCATACTGGTGTTAGTACTTACAGATCAAAGCATTACTATGCCTAAGTGCAGTCTACACAGTACAGTGTTTATGTAGGCTCTTAGTGTTGTTGATGTATGTTTACATCCCTTGCAGACCAGTGCCATTGCAGAGTATAGGAACCCCTGCTTAAGTTGACTAAAAAGAGGAATACAAAATTGCCTTAATTAAAAAATGAGTAAAAATCCAACCTTTAAGGACACCAATTTTCTTTGTGAATGAATAATATTTTGTAAATAAATAAATGATCTTCCTTAAATAACAGGGGGCATGAGTACCCCTATGTTATGCTACATTCCCATAGAGGCAAGCAGATTTTTATTTAAGGTCAGTTATTTCATGGATCCAGGATACTATGCATCCTGATAAAGTTCTGTTTGCCTTTGAAATTAAAATAACCCCATATCATCACATACCCTTCACCATACATAGATATTGACATGGGGTACTTTCCATAAGATCATCTCTCTCTATGCAAATCAAACCGGCTATTAGGCTAACTGAAATAAAACCATAGAGATTGGTTGGATTTTTCCTCATACATTAATGTTATTTTTTAATTAAGGCATTAAGATAAATTTTTGTATTCCTCTTTTTAGTCAACTTAAGCAAGGGTTCCTATATTAGTGAGCAGCACTGTAACAGTAACGTCTGCAATGACCCTGTTTGGAAGGTCAGTAATTGGACTTGGCCATGCTGATAATGCTTACCAAAACTACCAAGCCAGCCCTTAAAAAAAAGACTGCCGCCATGGCAGGCTAGGTGAGTTGGAGCTGAAGAAATGTCACTGTTTGATTCAGACTGGGATGGAGATGGGGGGGGGGGGGATGAATAAACCACATTGAAATTCTCCAGCCTTGCACTGTTGCTCCCAGGAGAGCAACCAAGCAAAAGGAATATCTAATAAAAACAGAGAGGAGAAACAGGCAAAGAAACTTTGGGCTGTGAATTATTGAGACATATTGAGGTTGTAATGTGTGCATGCATAGGATTGTGTTTATGCACAGTTTCATGTGGGGGGACCTCATGAATGAAAGGGTATATGCACGATTGTAGTAACACATGGACTGTGATATTGAAGGTGTCTGATCAAGTCAAATTCTCATCCCTCATAATCCAGTTACACTTCCAATTTTTCACCATATCCAAAGCCATACTCCTGGCTTATGCATGACAAGATAACGCTAATAACAGTAAGTTTGATCATGACCTCCATCCTGTGATAGATCACCAGGCATGAAAACTCAAAGCTTTCATTTCTGATGCTTTGAGTTGGATTTTTGATCTAGTTTGGCCTTTGCACAGTGCCATGTGGAGAGTAATAGAAATTGGTGATGAGTATGTGGTATCCATGGTGACCACCCCATAGTTAAAGGGAGGGATTCTCTGCCAGCATTGTGTGTCTAGACCATGTGAGTGTCTCCAGTTGGATGAAGCAAGTCTGGCGCATCTCTCGCTTTCATGTGCTAGATCAGAGCCATGCTAATGTTACTTTCAGCGGTATTAGCAGCACTCAGCTCAGCCTCGCTTTGGTTGTCAAGTGCACATAGCAACCTGTAATTGTAAATTACACTGTTTTTTATTTGTTTGTACGAGCAATGCCAAAATCATTAAAACCTGTTTTATTGTGATTTAAGAAACCAAATTTAGAAATTAAATGTGAATTATTTAAAGTGGTTTTTTTTGCCATTTGACAACCAATATTAGTCTCATACGTTTCTGAATCAAATCTATCTTCTTATTTTGGTATAAATATTTTGTTTGTGCGTGACAAGCATCAGTGCGTTTAAAGAAAAGTATACATTTTTGAGCGGCTACTTCACTCACCACTGCTTTAAGCATTGTTGTACTGTTGTATACTGTATGCGCCTACAGCAATTCAAAATAATGATACAGGTTATTTATGTTGGCTGCTGCAAGTGCTGTTGCTATAAGATTGCAATGTGAGTTTTCCAAGTAATTCATATTAACGATTTTTCCAACACCACTTGACTGCAGCACAAACGCCCTATCTAGCAATGTTACGAAAGTATGAAAGAAAAGAAAAGTGTGATTCAGATCAGCTCCAAAAATGAATAGGCTCTTCCTTAGTCCATTCTACACCATTCCACTAGGTTTCATGAAAACCGGGCCAGTAGTTTTTTCATAATCCTGCTGATAGACAAACAAACCCATAAACCCAAAAAATAAACTCAGCAGAAGTATATATATACACACACACACACACACACTATGGATGTATATGATGTCAATATACCATGATTGCACTATTATTTTACTCTTCATGAATTTTTCTCTGAGTTTGAAGTGACATAAAACAACACATTCAGGCAGACAGCAGTAGAGAGTTATTGTTATATGCAGAAGCATTCATTCTTTCCTCCAGGGGAGTTCATAGGGCTTGTCAGTTTAGCCAAAAGTCTCAAATAATAAAACATAGTCTGTTTTGGTTACAATTGCTGTTATTGTTATGTTGCCAGGGTAAAATTGATAGGGAACAACACTTCCTTACCACATAAAAAAGCTGTATGTAATGACTTCCTGGGGGTTTGAAGGAGCAGAGTAGAGGTTCAAATCTGAGCTGGATTTACACTGAAGCACCTGTTCATATCTGCAGACTTGGCTGCTCATCTCTTGCAAAGTAAAGCCATCACACTGTCCTATTTGGCTTCTAATGCTGAAAAATAAGATGTTCCATTTTTTTTAAGGAAGTGTTATCTTTGAACATGGTAAGCTACTCATTCACTACCTCAGAATTGAGAAGGCCATGTAGACCTGTGTTTCCATGACCACATCATGGTGTCAAGTAAATAAAGTGAAATATCAAAAAAGAATACAACAGAGTTGCATATTATTTGAGATAAGCATCCGCAGACTAGGGGGTGGGAGGCGGGGCTCTGATAAGCACCTGTTCCCCAGAGCCACAGATCCTGGCATTTGATAGCAGCTCAATCAACATGGCATTGCTGGTATTTGGCAGCATTATCAAATGACAGATAATCACCTCATTGTCCTGCATCCATGTCCAGTCATTGCTCAATACCAGAGCTGGATTGAAATCAGTAAACCATCAGTGACCCTTAATGAAATACTGTATTCCAGCATCCCTCTGCTAACCTTCTCAGATTGTGTGGTATTTGGAGCAGGTGGGCAGCCTTGTTGCGGATGCTGACTGACATCCCCTTTCATCTCATGCCCAGATCTGCTCTTTCTTTTATGGGTCTCAGCCTTGCATAATAAGAGCTGCAGAAAAATAGACGAGGACCACATAATGTCTCAGCTGCAATGGTGACACATATCATCTGGCTGCCCAAGAGTGAGATCACCATCAACAAGTAAAAGCTGGATTTTGGCTGTGACTGATAAACCATATAGTAATATGTACAGTACATGCTTCAGAAAACATGTAATGATGTTGGAACCAGGAACAAACAGTCTTGTATTGATCTAACGATGATTTATGAATGTGCTAAAAGTCTTTTTGTTATAGGACTATTCATGGTATCTGGGGCAGTTCATATGAACAGACACACACACACACACACATACACACACACATACACACAAACACACACACACAGACACACACACACAACTACATAAGCAGATCACGTCTTAAGATCAGAATCTAGGTCTTAGTTTACATGTGTGAAGGCTTACAATGTTACACTGTTTTAACACCTTTGTAGTCCCAGCTATTTTATTTTAAATAGCCCTTTATGTGTAAATCAAAATAATTTCCTTGTACAGGATGTCAAAGTAAGACATATCATGGTAAAACAAGGTTTTTACCAACATGAAGGTGTTTACAGTATTAACAGTAACCTCTGGGAGCGCTGTCAGGCTGCAGCAGGTAGTAATCTATAAGGCCTGAACAGGTACTTCTCTCTGACCTCTCTGGCTTCTCTTTTAAGCCGCTCTGTAATTACTTTGACCTGCAAAGACTAACTGGCTCTCCCCTTCCCACTTCAAAAGAGAGCAGCCCTCACACATTCACTCTGAAGATGAATACAGCTGTTACAATATCATCTGAGGTGACCTCCAAGAGTTCAAATTCCTATTCTTTTCAATGGACTTAGTGTGTTTTTTCTGTCTCTTCAGCCAACACAAAATGAAAGTTAAAGCAGAGTGTGCAGTGTGCATTGTGCAGAGGAGGTCAGCTACAATGTGTAATGAATGCTTGTTGAATGTTGAAAATGCACACAACAAACTAACCTTTTTGAGATTTGAACATTATATTTATTTATTATGTGTAAGATTTAAAAAAAAAATGGAATTCCACCAGCACCAAAATGAACAAATAAATTAAAATATTAATTTATATTGTTTTTAGGCATATTAAACCACAGACCACTCATGAAAGCAACATTTTGAACACACGTAACCCCTGTACAGTGCACGTCATGCCTTGGCAGAGTAAAACTAGGCTGTAACTCACCAGTTACAGAAGCAGCTTGGCATCCTTTACAAAGTGCTGAATTGGAGTCAAAGCCTCCATTATCTATCAAAGGTACCACACTGTAAGCAGTGTGTAGCAGCAGGCACGTGCTTGGCCTGCGTCCTGCGATTTTTGATTTTATTTTCTGTATGCACAGCTAAATGGCTTTGTACCAAAGCTACAATGGGTAAAGCTGTCTAAAAACACATAGTATTGGACATAGTATTGCACAACAGAACAGAGCAAGGTTCTGCAATTAAACCCATTATATACCCTTGTGCAAGCTTTGAAAAGAATAAATAATTCACATGCAATTTGTATCAAAATTTGCCACTCAACAGTTCCCTTGCAGCTGTACAACAAACAGTCTCAGTGCTCGCACGCAACAGCGATGCACAAGATTTTGACAAAGTGTCAGCATTTGGGTCTGGTTCAACACTGTTCTTACAAATTGAGTCTGAATAAATTACTTCTATTCAGTTATATTTATGTAACTAATTCAACTCAAGATTTTTAACTCAAAAACTTGCTGTATTTTTCTTCAATCAAATGAAAAAAATACCATTAAAGAGAAATCATTCACTTGTTTTTCCTCAAAATGACTTTGCTTCTAAATGTATCCTTCTTCGCATGCAACTAGCAAAAGGGATGTCCTTTGCTCTGCAGTGATTCATATACTGACAAACATTTGGGTAGATTCAATGCCTTCATTACCCTAACACACTGAGAAAACAAACTCAGAATCACTGAATCTGCAGGCCTCGTGGGAGCCAACTGCCACTTTCCTACTCCCAGATTTTCCATTCTTCATCAGCTGGTTGATTACCCGAACAAGCCTAAACCTTGTCTACTCTCGCTTATGGCAACCCATTACCAACAGGATTAGAATGAGCCTTGTTCAAAGCAGAGAGGATTAGAGGGTAATTAAAATGAACAAGCTGATGTCATCTAAACTTAGTTTGGCAGAGGGCACCAACTATTGAATCCTTTCATTCACTCATATTCCTGGGTGCAATTAGAAGCAACACTTGTTCCACAAGGGAAGTCTCACAGGATGCTGTGGGGACTGGCTAAAGTCCCTGTACTGCTGAAATAATGTGGGCAGAGCAGTGGTTACTTAAAAGTAGTGTTCTGGTCTCAGAGTAAAATACCTAATGGCCAATAAAAGATAATAGAGGAATGCCATTCTCCTCTATGGGAGGCATGGCTGTAATTCACTGTCTTCAGTTAAAATACCAGTTGTCATTCTGTAATAAAATGTAGTGGCCCTTCTTGTAATTTGTAGTGGCCTTACCTTGAACTCAGCTTGAAAGCATCATCAACTACAGATGTGAATGTGCCGGCAGGGCAACAACTTGTTGAGCAAAGTTATGAGCGACAATGTTAGCAAGGACTGATATATGTTGCAGGGTGGTGCGGTTGATACCATCCAAGTTCATAATTTACCAGTGTACACTCTAACCAAAGAATTCAATCATCTCACCCCAAACTGAAACAGTGGTGAACGAAGGTGCCTTGTTTTCAGTACTGTACGTGACAAGATTTCACAACTACTTTGGCCAATGCACAACAGAGTCTGCCACAGAAAGAATGACCTCTATCATTCCAAATTCCAAGTTAGTGAGTCCATGAACCATTTATGGTAAGAAGTTAAAGGACAAGATATAGAGGCAAAGGATACGGTTGGAAAGTACTGAATAATAGATGAATGTATTGATGATTTTGGTATTTTAATGGGATTTGACAAAAAGAAAAATATACAATATTGCTAACTTTTTCTGTAAGTTACAGAATACATAAATATGATTATCAATGAAGTTCAATCTACTCATCATTATGTTGGTTTAACTGTGCATTATTCATTTTAAAAACATAATCATAATTAAAATTTCCTTTTGTTTATTAGAAATCCATTTGGGAAACTATTTTTGTATATGAAATAATACATGTTTTGTGGAAAAGTGAGATTTGGTAGCCCAGCAGATTATTTTCTGTCTATCGTGACGTGGTGTTTAGAAATGCGTTGCATATAGCTGCTGCCTTATTAGATATATAATAGATTAAATGACTAATGATTTTCTCATCAACCTCTAATAAAACAATTGAATGCTACCTGCCAAACACCAAAAAACATGACAGACAGTGTTGTTAGCTAGTGAACATAGTGGAGCTTCTACTAGCGTAAAATGCTGATATTTCCCTCAGGTGTTGGTGGAGACCAAAACAGAGCTAAAGGGAGGGTGAGTACTGGACTTGGGTGGCCATGCAACACTTCTGACTCCAAATGAATGCAAATGGTTCGTGGAATCTGTTGAATGTGTATATAGGCTATTGTTTGCTGACATGTTTGCTGTATCACCTTTGAAATGTGATAACACATCAATGGTGTGTTTACAGCTTGTTCTGCTGCCTTCAAGTGGACAAAGCTAGAGAGTGTAAAGTCTGGTTAAAAAAAGGCATGTGAAACTAAATGATTTACAAACACCATACAAAATAAGAGAAAATGAGTTGAAACAAGCCATTACTCTTTCTTGAAATAAAGGCTTTTACAAGTAATCTGATCCCAAAAACCAATATCTCAATTACCCATTCTCTCTAAATCTTTACTGATAGAGATGCATTTATTTTCCCGCTTCCTCCCGAGGAATCAAAAACAGATGTACGGAAACATTACCGTTGGCAAAACAGCACAGCATGATTAGGAAAAAAGGATGAATAGCAACATACGGGGCCCCAAAACCTTTAAATGGACACTCTTCAGGAGGACAGGCAACATTGTGTGATCTGGAGCAGAGGTCCAATTGCTCCACGGCAGAAGAGGCTCAATCGAGTAAAGTAAACTCTGAGAAAGTGCCAGATCACGATGATGTTGAAGGCCTGACCTAGCATTTAGATGAGTTAGCCTCCACATCCTACTTCCATCATGGAATAAGCATTAACTTCACAAAGTGACTGGAAAGACGAGCCACAACAGCTTTCTGTGTTTTACATTTACAGAAAAAGTGGCTGCCTTCCTTTTGGTTTATCATATTCGGATACCTGGCTTTTAGTTGCAGTCTGCAACGTTAAACTCAGTCGATGTGGAGCAGAGCTAGGCTGATTTTAATGTTAGCTGGTGGCAGTTGAATGCGCTGTGACAGGCCATGGTCCCTGTTTTCCTGCCCTTCTGCTTCTGCAGACAGCCTCCAAAGGAGACTTGTCAAGCCCAAGGGTCTGGTTAATGCACTCTCATTCACTGAGACATATACAGACACACACAAACAAAAAAAACACACCAACACACTTTTTCTCAGAGGAAACTAAATCATTCACCATCTTTGTCAAGCTAAACAAATTACCTCCTATACCACTTTGGAAATATTTGCAAAGGCTTACATGTACAGTGTAGTACTAAATAATGCATATTTCAATCTTAGATACGTGTATGACATTCCCAGAACAAACTGGTTGGGTGTCTGAGTTTGTCCAAGGTAGTTTAGAATATATGATGCCCCAGGGCTCAGGTCCTTTCGCCAACTCCACTGATACTTTAAATCAACATTAAATTTGGGTCTTATTTTTGAGGTTTTGATGATTATTTATATTAGTTATGATATACTTATACTTACTACAGTAACTGCTGAGATGAGAAAGAGACAACTTTACTAAAAAAGAAGACAGACAGGGCAAAGAATATGTGTGAAGACAATCATACAGTTTTTAAAAAAATTTGGAAGAGAAAACAAAGAAAATCTAATTCTTGTCCAAAATGTTTGGTGTTATTACACATGCTGATTCCTGTTGATCATTGTCTAATTAAGATAAATAGAGACATGGACACAATGTCAAAGCAAATCCTAATTCGAACGACGTGGTTAGCATTAAGGGTGGGGAGAAAAATCGATACAGCATAGTATCGCAGTATTTCCCGTGGCAATACTGTATCGATAGACTGACTCCAAGTATCAATTGTTTATCTCTCTTTAAATTGCAGGAACGTTTGTCTGTCTGTCTGTCTGTCTGTCTGTCTGTGTTTTATGCGCATATCTGTTAGTCAGATAGATTTCAAACTTGACAGGTGTCTTGCTACGACCACGAGTAAATGCATTGCCAAGTTTGATGTTGTGTGGATTAGAAATGCAAAAGATATAGTTAAACATATATCGATAAAAGAAGGACACATTGCCTTTGTTGCTCTAGCCGCTGGCCTCTCCCCCCTCACACCACACACTGAGTGAGCACAGCGCAGGACCAGAGACAGAGAGGGTCGAAGAAAGCAGCTGAGTTTTGGCAGCTACAATGTGAAATAGACCTCAGACCCACAAAAATGTATAAAGTAGCACTACTTTCAATTCCCGAATTTAAGGACGTTTCAGAATCCCAAACATGCAAAGTACAACAAGCTATAGACAACAAGCAGACAGAGTGTGATGCCACTTATAGGCAGGTTACCAGACACAGTTTTTGAGTCACATCGTTGTCTGTGTTTGGGGGCATGTTTGGTGGGAAGGTAACCTGCGCGCCACACTCCTTTGACTCTTTTCCTGCTTCCAACATGATTGGATATACCAAACTTACTTTTCATCACTTTCCTGGATCATAGGCGGATAGCTAAAAAGGAACATCACTACTGTTGTGTGGAATAAGGTTGGCAAACATTCACGACTACTAAACAGAGGCAGAATATCAGGTAATCTCAGAGATTATTCCTTCACAGCGCTGTGCAATGCGAGAACATCTCAGAGCTGAACTGGGCAGACACAGTGGTGGTTGGGGTACAATTTGGTTTTGATGAATTCTACAAGCAGCAATACCACAGGCCAAGCAATTGGCCCATTCCAAACAGCGGACATGTTTAACTTGACACAGCTACCTCCCAATTCAGAGCAAGCAAAGAAAATAACTCAAGCCATTGCCTACTTAATGTGCAAAGACTTGTGTCCATACAGTGTTGTGGAAAATGAAGTTTTCTTGCTAAAGACACTAAAACCGAGGTATGTGACTCCGTCGTGCCCAACCTCTACAGAGAAGCAAAGTTTAAAGTTGAGGAAAGTTTAAGAACAGCAGAACGGTTTGCATTAACCGGTCTTCCTCACAGAAGACTGGCAACTGCCGTCTCACTTCCTCCAAACTAGAGCAGGGCGAAGATTGCTGACCTCCTGCCAAATGCAGCACAGGAATGGGGGATTGCTGACAAAGACCTGGTGGTTGTCACCAACAACGCTGTTCAGTTAGCGGAATACCTCCACGTTAAATGTTTCACTCACATGCTGAATCTGGCATCGCAGTGGGCGTTAAATCTGCCAACAGTGGCCAGGA
Source organism: Etheostoma perlongum (assembly GCA_026937815.1). NCBI lineage: Eukaryota > Metazoa > Chordata > Actinopteri > Perciformes > Percidae > Etheostoma > Etheostoma perlongum. The sequence continues at coordinate 10,252,822 of CM049374.1, forward strand.
TCAGGCTCAGCAAATAAGAAGTTGATGCAAGTGGTGACCACTAAGATGTCTGTGGAAAACAATCCTAATCTCTCTCTATTTGTACCTTTGTATCCCAAGTACTAGCGTCTCAGCCAAAAGAGTCTTTTCAACGGCTGGAGATATAGTCACAGCACAAAGGAGCACTCTGACCTCAGAGCATGTTGATCAGCTCCTCCTTCTGAGCAAGAATGTTGAGATTCCTTCACTGTCCAAATGTTTTTGAACTTGTTTTAGTACCAAGGCTGGCAGCAAACAGTAGCACATTTTGTTTAATTTAGAGCACATGATGTATTTTTTTTTAAATGTAAGTTATTGCCTTTCCAATTCCCCAGTGACTAAAGGGCGCGCACAACCTTTTTTGTCCAAGTTTCATTGTTAAAAATACCTTTAGTAGCAAAGCAGTGCATACAGTACCTGTTTATATTAGAGCCCAACCAATATATCGGCAGGTATAGGCATTTATAATGGCTGATCATTCTTTAATATTCATTTCTGAATCATTTATAATGACAAATGATTCTGATAAATGAATAAAACGGACAAAACACCCTTCAACCATGTTATGAGTGTTGACATTGCATAGTTTGTCCACCAGAGGGCGCTCTACAAACGTCCCTGTTGGAAACACTCTTTAATTTTTTGTTATAAGTTGTTTGTTTTGTATTTTGTTATTGTATTTTTGTTCAAATGACTTTCATATCTTAAATTTGTATTTTTATAAAAAAAATTTTATCAGATCTTTAATATATTGTGATGTTCCTCTGTTCTGTTGTGACAATAAAACAAGTTTATTTTTAAACTGCATTATAATATTATTTTAGTGAGGACTCAAATAACTACATATATATATACTGTATATATCGGCTGATATATCGAAATATCTGATTTTTAAATCACCAAATATTTGTATCGATATTGGCCTTAAAAATCCTTTATCGGTTGGGCTCTAGTTTGTGTTACGGTCTAGTCCACCTTAATTAAATGCAAATAGTTTATTTTTCCAGGTGAATAGAACATTTATGACTTTCATGAAAGTGTTGGTCAGTTTTTTGGCTTGACAATCACAGTGTTATCAGGACCCAGAGAAATGATGGCCCAAACTTCGAAACGAGACTCTTAAAATGTAAAATTTTACATAACCCTAAGCCTCATTCCCACCTTGTTTGGCTCACTTGAGTGAGTCCTACTTGTAGAAATAATGGCTGATAGTGGGTAAATAAATGCTCCCAGTTTGTCATAGCTCAGTTGCAGTTGTTGAACTCTAAATTGTGAGCACAGGACTTGCTATCACACTTATCATCTCTACTTTCTTATCAGTCAGGCGTGCTCTGAAGGCAAAACAACTCAAGACAGAAACCAAGACACGCTATTATATTTATGAAGGTTCTGCAAAGTTCACTTACCTCTCCTGGTTCACATTTATACTGGCAGTTTGGACTGTCTGTGCTACTTGCTTGAATATTTTTCAAAAATGTAGCATGTTTTATTACAGACCTATCAGTTCCTTCTGACAAATAAGATATATATGTTAGAAAATAACAAGGTTTCCTGATGAGCTAGTTCTTCAAGTTTGGCATCCAGAGCCTGCTTACTGTATCATTCCATCATGCGTTCAAGGCACCAGGCTAGCATTGGCTATATTTAACATGGATCTTTATGTCTTGTGATTTTTTTGGGGGGGATTAACTGTTCAATATTATGTCAGTGTGTGTGGCAGCTAAGGGAATAAAAGGTCCTTTCACACAGTACAGAAAAAGGCTGGAAGGCCAATTGGCTGGATGAGCAAAAAGTGTCAGCGTTTTAGTATTCTCCACTGTAATGTTATTACATTGTGAAAGCAGGAGAAAATCAAAAACCTACAACCTCTTTATTACAACACAATCTGTTGCAAAAGTAATGAACAGATGCAGCTATGTTGTATTGTCTCCTTTGGAATTTGCATATTTCCGTCAGAAAACGTGAGAGATTGTGTACAATAAACTCGCCTGGATTGTTTTCCTAAGCTTTACTTTAGAAATGCTAATCATAAACAGTTAGGGAATCTGGAGTCCCTTATAAGGGGTTCTTAAACTTTTTCAGCCCACACCCAGAATGAATTTGGCCTCATCCTGAACCAGTTGGTGCTCTTGTGTTGCAGGTTTTTCTAATAAGCCCATGACCTAGAATATGTCTGCTCTCAGTACTAAACCAGCAGACACTATGGGTTTCATTACTGGAGGTACTGGGAACATAACAGAATCAGGGTGTAAAGTATAGTTAAAATTTAGATTAGGTGAACCCTACCATATCCATCTCTCGGCTATCTGCTCAAATGTTTGTCTTCCATTAACCCTTGTGTGGTGTTCATATTTTTGTTATGTTCCTGGGTCTAATGGACCCTTGGTGTTATATTTGATCAGAATATGTTTCTTGACCAACATATCAAACCCGCACATGAAAACATTGCTAAACTTAGAGCCTTATGAGAGCCGTGAACTTGAGATGGTCATTCATGGTTTATGAGCAAGTCTTCCCAGGACCGTCTACAACTGGTCCAGAACTCTGGTACAAGGCTGTTGACCAAGTCCAGTAGGATGTCGCGCATCACTCCTGTTTTATCCATGTTACATTGGCTTCCAATCAAGTTCAGGATCCAATTTAAAGCTCTTGTTCTTACATATAAAGCATTGCATGGTCAGGCACCTGCTTATTTCTCTGAACTGCTCCATCCGTATACTACCAACAGGTCACTAAGGTCTTCTAACCCGGGACTACTGGTGGCCCCACACACGGGTTTGAAAACTAAAGGTGACCGTTCCTTTAAAGTGGTAGTTCCGATTCTGTGGAAAGCCCTTCCTATTACCTTACGTTCTGCAGTCTCGGTTGACGCTTTTAGAAAGCTTAGAAAGTTTCAACTCGCTTTTGTCTCATGTTTGTAATTTGGGGGTTTTATTATTTTAATTTTTTATCTTCAATGGTATTGTATTTGTTTTTGCTTGTTTTTGCTTATTTTCTGTTTTGGAGACTACTGTACTTTAATAAATGTCTATTGCGTGAAGCACTGTGTGACTGTCTGTATAAGGTGCTATATCAAATAAATTATTATTACTATTATTATTATTATTATTATTACCAGCTCAGGCAAGAGGTCCATTGTGAGGTAGGATCATCAGTGTGTATGTGCAACTCTATCACCAGACAAGAACTTCAATATTGGACAAATTTAATTTTTTTAATTAACGTTTAATCAACAACAAACAAAAATAAACACTAGATTAAGGTCGGTGAAAGAAAAAATTTTAATACAAAAACCTGAACAATAATTGCTGTTGCTACACATGCCAAGCTTACTGTTCTAGCATGGCACAGATTTACAAATTCTTTGCAGTTTTTGAAACAATGGGTCCTTAATTTCAGACTTCAGGCTTCCTAATTGCAGTTGACAATCATTGTTTTTTGGGCTGAAATAACAAAGCTGGCAACTGTTATCAGCTGTAACTTGATAATTAAGCCAACAGTAGCTCCCTATTTTGGTTTCAAACACTCTGTACGGCTGACTTTTTGATGTTTGACTCTTCAAATCTTGTAAAAAGATTGTTTAATGTATGCGCGTCATGGCTACATACCTGATATTGTGCTAAAAGACGGAGGCTAGAATTACATGTCTCAGGCACAGGCATATTATGGCATTTTTCCATTACATGGTGCCCCATCCTCCTTTATCCATTGCAGATTTGGTACTGCCTCATACATGAGGCGAGCGTGGCTGGTTGTTAAAGCAACCACACAGACTGTTGCCACATCCAAAAGACAAATTTAGTTTCAAAAGAAGCTAGAGGCAACAAAAAAAAAAAAAAACGCAGGCTAAACTATTAAAAAATGGCGTGTTTGTTCAGGACACCCCCGTCCGTAGCTAGCAATGATGAAGCAGTGATTAGTGAAAATTCTCTCTGACCAATCAGTAGTCTGCAGGTTTTTACGTCACCTTTTGGTATTGCCTCAGCTCGCTTGGAACTTCGACAGAGGTGATACTAAAAACTTTAGGTACTTTTTTTCATAATGGAAAACCAAAAAAGGCGAGTAGAGTCGAGGCGAGTCGAGCAGGTACCATATAATGGAAAAACGCCAATAGAAGACATGAAAATAAAGAAGCATTGTGCAGTGTAGCGGTAGTTAGTCATAGTATTTGATAAGGAACAATGTAAGGTTAGTCTAACATGAACCTACTTTGACTGCCCAGCTTACACACTTCCCTTTTGTTAACATTACAAGAATAGGTTTTAGGATGTGGACTTACCAACGGGTCTAACAGGACTATTTGGGTAACGTTGACTGGGGTTTGGGAATTAGGAGTGTAAACTTTCCCGAATCCAATAAAGAGCAGGACAAATTTTAATGTTACCCTACACTCTGATAGCATCCAGGATAAGACATGACTAGTCTTGTTTATTTAACCTACATGCCCACAAATGAATACACAGGAGTAAGTTAAAGGTGTCCTCCCTGACATTTTAAATAGTCCACTGAACCAACCTGCAGATCCTTCCTCTCCAGCATGCTACACGGGCACACTACCCCCTGCATTGGGTGTACATGATTGCTGTTGTTAGACATAAATCATGAGGTGTGAATTCTTCTTCTTTGTAATTCCTAGGGGTGCTGGGCATGTATGTGGCTGCGACTAGCTGTACTGAACAAAGCATGCCAGGCTTTCTTGGCTACACTAGCACGGAATCTAACTTCTGGCACCTATTGCCAATGCTTCATCACACAGTTTACAGTAGACTGAAAGCAGGCTTTACCAAGAACAATCTCTCCTGGCAGTTGATTAGTCACCACATGCTAATATTTGCACAACATCTGGACAAAGCAAATAACCAATCTACTTTATGTTCTAGGTCTGCACTGTCAAAACGCTGTGATCCTAGCTTGTAAATTAACAAAACACAGCTCCATCTGAGCGTGTCTCCCGTGTGACCGCTTGGTGTTTGCACCCATCATGCCCTGTTAATTACCCACATGTCTCTGGAGCCTTCAGTTATATCCCCAGCGATAACTGGAGATAAACAACCACATTTCATAAATTGATCTTATCTTTTAATCGCCTTAATTGCCTGTATTGCTTTGAGGATTACCTGCCTTGTTCCTGGTGAGTCTTAATCTCTGGACTTCAAAACAAAAGACAGACTATATGTAAAACAATGCCTGATATAAAAGAGGTGAGGCCTCCCCCCGCTGTGGGTCGAGGTATCTCCACGCAAGTTCTCTGCACGGAATACCAAGTGGCTGCTGGGAAAACCTTTGTTGTGCCATGATGGGGAATAGGGGTATTTGACTTAGATCTCTATGATTGCTTGTGGGCTGTGGCTACACACCATTGCAGCTCTCAATAGTTTTCTGCAGAGGAATGCATGAAGCTGCATTGCTTTCAGCACAAGCATTAATAATTTCTATTCACCATAACGCCAGAAAGAAAATGATATTCCAAAGATATAAATAAATATTTTAAACTCTTTCAAATGATCCAATATTTAAAAAATGGTTATTGTCTTGTGGTTAACTTGTGTATTCTGCCGTGACAGAGTGAGCTTATGTAGAGGAGTTGACCCCAGTCTGTCAGACACTAATGCAGGCACACATGGGACCTGGCTTTATCATTATTGTGGGAATGTCACAGATAAAGATTTAATCTCACATGCCTTTTGTTTGGAAGGTTTTACACTTTTATCTCTCGCACATGGAGCCTGTCTGACCAAACCGCTCACGCACATGCTTCAGGCCTCCCCACAGTAACTCAGTTATCTGCCTCACAAGCTATGACTATGTCACCCACATGGGTTATATGACCACAATGGTTTTGCCTCATAGTAAATCATCTTTTCAATATACGTTTTGTTTTGTTTCTGTACATCTGCTTTTCATCAGACAACTGTTTGCATGTGATTTTTCACAGACCTTCGTTGTATCAGGTCTCCACTCAAAATCCGCAAACAGCTTGTCGCTTAACAGATTATCAGGTGAGAACAGAATTCATATGGGGGTAGTGATTGAAAATGTGTGGTTCATAAGAACCTGGCTGATGAGGTGTCACTTTTGAGCCAGAAAAAAAATTGTAAATGGCACTCCTGAAACGTCCTGCAAGTTGGGAGGATGTTAGATATCTGTTTCTCATTTGCTATTAATACATATACATACATGTGTGTATAGGCTTACTGCTATGCAGCACTGTAGGCACATCACTGTAGGCATGGGAAATTTTAAGACAGGAGAAACACGATATAGTCAGTATATAATCACCTAATTCACAATGTAGCACTAACTCCACTATATATGTTCTGTATCATATTTCCCATTTACCTGTACTATTTAACAATGTTTGAGCCAGAGTATAAATCATAGTTATCAACAACAACAACAACAAAAACCGTGTAAGTTTATTGCATGTCACACTGTACAACAGGGGTCTATAGAATGTAGTCTAGTGTGTCAGTATCTTAATACTAGGGCTTAGGGGTGGGAATCACGATATCATCACAATCCGTATGTCCCAACACAATGTTATTGCGAGTTAAACATATTGCAATATTCTGCAATGTATTGCAATTTATTACCTTTTTTTCCAGCTTCAAAATTTTCCCAATTTCAAATTATGTCCCCTAAATAAAACTTTGTCAACCCCTTTTTTTCTGAAAAGATTAGTTTCTCGGTTTGTTCATCTCACTGCAAAATACAGTAATAATATATAGATGGATACTTGAAGTCCGTGTATCAATAATATTTTGCAATGGGAAAAAAACGGAATATTATGACACCACCGTTTTGGATTGATTATCAAAGATTTTATCAAGTTTCATTCAAAATGGTTAACTTTTCTCCTAGAGAGCCCAAAATTGCACAATGTAAAGTGGCCTAAAAGAGATGTTTGTGTGACGTGCTGTATGGACATAACACACATTTTCTTTCTGTCTGTCGTGGAAGACATCTTTTTACACTTGGTTGTTCACATAAAAAGTGACAAAAAGTTGTATCAAGAGTTACAAATGGGAGATAGACATTCTGCCCACCAAATCTTCACATCATATGATCTTGGCGCTAAATGGAAAAAGTGAATTAACTGGTTATTTAATTGGTTGATTGGTATATCTACCAGTTTTCATGGCAATCCATCCAACAACAGAGTAACCACAAATCTTAACCTAAAGGTGGTGCTAGAGGAAATGTCCAGGGACCACCAAAGTCATAAAGATCTATCTCCTGAGGACCATGAACGTCTGTACAAAATAACAATCCATTTAACAGTTGCTGAGATTTTTCACTAATAGCTTAATATATCAACCTTGTGGTGGTATAGAGGAAAAGTTTGGGAAACATAAACTCCACAAAATTCAATATCAATCCTTCCAATAGTTGTTGAGAAATGTCTGTCTGGAACAAAGGTAAATGGTAGCTCTCAAGTCATTTTTTGACCAACAACATGTTTTTCACTCAAAACATTGTGTTTTACACATAGACTGTTAATATTAATGAAGCATCCAGTTCGGCGAAGTGCTGCAAATGCCCAAGTGCCTTAAAGCTGCATTCTATCTGAATTCTAGCAGGGGGAAACACGTAAGGTTGCAAATGGAAGTCGGTTTCTGTAGAAGTCTATGAGAAAGTGACCCACTTTTCACTTGATTTATTACCTCAGTAAAGATTTTCAAAATAAGTTTATGGCCTCAAAATCCTAGTTCTAAGTCTTTTGCAATACAGAATGATGTTCCTCACTCCTCCCTCTTGTTTAAAATAATCACATCCACAACCAGTAGGGCTGTGCCCATAACAGCAAACTCAACGACGGATAGCATCTCCACAAGCCACTGGGTGACGTCACACATGGCCTTTTGATAAAAATTAACACTGTGGTTTTACATCACAAAAAATCTAGACCTGATAGTCTTAAAATAATATATCAGGTCACCCAAGCTTCATTCTTCATCAGATTTCATTTTAAAAGACCATTTCAGGCCCCTTAAAGCTACATCATTGTTCCTGAGACTTGCAACATGTAGCCTTGATAACACAGTCCTGATAAATACACCGCTGATTGAAAACAGTGAACCCTACACCTCTGGTTGTTGTCTGGAAATGGAGAGCCAGGGAGCTTGTTCGGCTGACCTTTTCCATCATTAATCAACCAGGCCAGGCATGACTCTGTGTGTGTCTGACATGCCATCACAAACAACACCATGCTGCAGTTAAGCCTTTGAATACTACACAGATAATTTCTAATCAATGTTAGCATGCTAATGAGATATGTCATATGGGTGAGCCAAAAGGTCATTCCTGTACAGGTTCTGGGTGACAGCTGGCTAACACAGCCTCTGTTTCAACTTTATGATCCTTATTGTGTGATAGAAAATATTTTTTTGGGAAGTAAGCTGCAACCTTCTCCCTTTAATAACATGAAATGTTTTGCTTTCTTTAATCAATAATGTCATGAATGTACATTCATTTTGGCTATGTAAGTAGTTTTGATATTGAATTCACAATAGGACACCGACCATTTGAAAACTTTACCACATTTCAAAGATCAGTGCATTTGAACAACCAAAGTGTTACTCTGATTCACATGTACACGATCTGGTTAAATATTCTGAAACAGGTCCAGAAAGCACATGGAACAGGAAGGTTCACCAGAGGATCCCCTTTCTTTGGAGTATTTCCAAACTGCCATAATTGGAAAGTATCTGATGACCCCCCCCCTTCCCTTACAACTTCACGCAGTGCTTTGCATCTGCCCTTTGGCCATCATTGACAGAGTACCAGCCATTTCGTGTAACATAAGAAGTGGCGACTTGACCGCGGTAGAAAAGCTGGAGTGGTGAGCTATTAGAGGCGCCCGACGTCACCTAACGGTGGACTTCATGCAGGGAAAGACAGACAAGAGTGCGGGGAGACGCCACAAAGATCTGAAGGAAGATTCAGAAGGAGGAGCAGCCGGCTGCTGGCAAGGAGATTGGGTTTCCCAACAACTTGTTGCCTGGTACTAAATAAACGCCGGCATGTTGTGTGGAGACACTCGACACCCTGGCTGAAAGGGTTGCTCACCACAAGTTGTTCACAGCACCCAATGTCTGATTTTTCCTGTGCCCTCTTAACCCCTTCATTCCCATTTCTCTTTGTGACCTATTATTCCTCCCTTGCACATTGCTGCTCCTGTCATGTCGGACCTACCAGAAAATTGCTCCCTAACTGGTAGGGCATAGTTGCCTGTCACTAACAAGGATGTAGTAACAGTAATGTACTGTATATGTACTAGTATGAGCATCTCAGTCTTGGTGATCATGCATTAAAATGTAATACTTTTCAGAGAATTTCCTGCAAATGTTCTGCCTGTGCACAAGCAAACTATTGACCATTCTCCCTAAAGTGCTGCTTGGCCTCAAGACCTTAAAACCAATTCCAGAAAACACATCAAGAGGCGCCTTAGATTCTCCTGATTTAGAATTCCAAGGATATGCCCCAATATTTTTCTTTTGCCAAAACCATTTCACGGAGAAAAGGTCTGCCCAGTACTACAGACCTCACTAACTGGCTTCCGTAGCACAAAGGGAATTTATCATTAAAGAAGCACAATCAATATCTCTCACCCTCTGCATGGCAAAAGCAAAGCAAGGCCCTGATGGCGAAGCCCGGTGCTGAGCTAAGAGAAGGGAATGCGGGGTACCAGAGGAGCTAATTAGAGAGTGAATGTCGGCTATCTTGTTAGCCCACATCCAGCTGTGGGAATGGTGCTAATGAGGCATGCTGTACCAACATAGACAGGCTGTTATTGCAACATGGAAGATCACTGCATTTCCTAATCTTGTATGCTTGTATAATCATTCAAATAATGCATAATTTAGGCGTTATTCCCTTCTGGAGCTTCATGTTGGCAAGCAAAGGATTTCTGCCAGCTACATGGACATAGCAGGCAAGATCATGTCTGACACCATGTAGGCACTTCAGAAATGCTCCGAACATTCCTGAGGCATTCAGAAACAGCATGTAAGTCTATGCGCATAAAAATAATGTATTATATCATAAAGACATATTTTAAATGTGCTAAAATAGTTTGGTTTGTCAATTAACTTTTTGGTAAGCGTATCAAACGATGTTCCAATGTGTCCAACAATCTGAGTGCAGACACAGCAAGTGTTTAAAACTAAACTTCAACAAATTGTTTAACCTGCCTTTGAGTGACTGCTTGAGAGGTACCTCCTCTGCTGATTAATCTAGTAATTACCAATTAGCAGTGGTAATGGCTTGCATCCAGGCACAATGCTGTGCAGTGTGCCTGTTTAATCTTCATTAGAAGGAAAGGGGGCTGTGAGGAGCAAAGCACATTTTGACCCCTCTCTCCTGGGATACAGCACTTGGCAGCAGGTCAGGCTTCATATCAGAGTAAAAGTAATTCCTTTTTTCCCCTTCCTTTCCTTGTTCTTAAAGCACATGCTTTTTGTGTGCTCTCTTGGGAGAGGCTAAACAAAGGTTCCCCAAGATTTTCATAAACAAAAATTAGATGTTCAAATCAGCCAAATAAGGTTAATATGATAAAGTGTATATCAGTATATTTCAACCACACAAAGCTCATCAGGGAGCTGTAACATGAAATTATTTCAGGGGCACTATAAAATACATATCTGAATCTTATTACTCTACTTTAACCACTCCAGCTATGGGCTTCAGTTTGTAACTGCCAGTTCTACAACAACACCTAATGACCGCCTCCCGTAGTTTGGGTTTAAACTTGCTCCAAGCCTTTTCTGTGAACTTACAATGTGCTGTATTGCAACAGAGCCTTTTCAACGCAACGTCTGAGATTGAAAACAAGGAATAATTCAGAGGCCAATTTCTGCTGCTCTGTCAGCATCGTCATCGACTGTGCACCTCCCTCAGTTTCATAGGCTCCTCACCGGGGTAAATATTTACAAATGTGCACTCAATAACATCTGCGGCGGTTTGGACTCAACAGCATGGTGGAGCAGGGGAGTTGAAGCACATCATGAACTCATGGGAACATGGTTTTAGGTTCCATCCGCTCATCTGGAGGCTTCAAATGCCACAAACAACTAGTCCCAGATGTATGCCATGATGCAACACAGATGAATTAAAAGCTCAGAGGATATCTTTGATTGTTTAGGGTTAGGAACAGATAAGTGGCAGTTGGTAAGATTATTGTAGTTTAATATAGATCAGCAGATGGGATTCATGTAAAACATCTGGGTAAACAAAGACATTTATCTACTACTCTACTACTAACATATAAGAAATGAGTGTGGCAACTTAATAAAAGAAATTGAGCAGAACAAAGTCTTAAAATAATATAACAAGAAAAAGGGAAGTCCAAATTATTATGTTTTCCTAATATAAAACTGTTTGGCTAAATGACAGACTAAATATCATTAAATTATATTTTCTTACAAGCATCAAAACTGAAAAACAATATATACAGATAAGCTTGGAATATTCATTGACTTCCATGAGGCTTGCTTGGAAGCTTGTTAAAAATCTTGCAATGTAAACTGTTTTAAATCTATGTAGTGTTTATCTATTTTATCCATGCAACATGTTCTGTTTTCTACTTTAAAGAAAGGCAAGACAGTTGTTGTACCAAGCATGCTTAAAGCAGGTGCAAAAACATCCATGTCCTAAAACAGATATGTCCTAACATCAGTCTTCAACCTGTCTTGAACCTGTGCATTCAGCACATAACGCTTCAGTGTACACAGAACAGGTGCATGAACACACCCTACTAAAAGGCTTTTTCATGCTTTACCCTGGGAACCTAACAGTATCTGTGCACTTTCATGAGCACAGGGAAGCCCAGTCAAATGTTAAGCTTTGATGGAATGAACATATGGGACATATGGGACTTCTGGAAGAAGAGACACCTGCTAGGATACAAGCTGTGTCCTTTCCAGCCATACCAATAAAATGTCCTTTTTCTCATATGAATCACTCTTTAAAAGGTAACTACCATTTTTTTCAAAATATTTTCCTAAGGTTTTGTGTCTAAGTGACTGATGGGAACAACAATCTTTAAAACTGGTCCTTTATTAAGCAAGATTGCTGCGGTCGGCAGCGGCAACACAAGTTAATAGGGCAATTGTCCAGTTTGTATTTACCTTCACAAAAGTGCTTGTTGACAGGCTCAGACTAATATTCTAAGTATCTAACAACATTATGGAAAGGTTTCTAAGGAGGTTGACCTTTCTCTTGAAGAGTAAGCTCCTTTTTTTAAACATATAAACATCCATGAAAATGCGTTCGCTAAACCCACCAGACTTAATGTAAATAAACAGTCATTTTAGCATCGTAAAATACACTTCATTCAAAGTCGACAGAAACAAAATAAAACTATGAAAAGCCGTTTTGGGTTGTCTTTCCAGTTTTTGGGTTGAAATAGGCGCATAGTTTACCGATTTTCATGTGAAAATATATTGGCTCTATACACACTAAATGTATTGCTTTTTTAAATGGAATCTGGTGGGCTTAGCTTTAGTGACTTCATAGCTGTTTCTGGTTAAACAGAAAGGTCTCAAAGAGGTTTTAAAGTTCTATCGCTGAAGGCTTCCTTTCCATATTGTTGTCAGACACTTAGACTTTTAATCTGAGCCTGTCGGTGGCAAAACAAGCACTTTTGTGAAGGTAACTACAAGCTGGACAATTGCCCTATTAAATTATTATAAATTATTATAAACTATAGTTTGTTTTGCCGCTGCCAAAAGCAGCGATCTTGCTTAATACTGGACCAATGTCAAAGATTGTTGTTCCCATCAGTCACTTAGACATAAAAACATGAAAAAAATGGTAGTTACCCTTCAAAAAGTATGTAACACTTGTAAGTACATGGGTTGTGACACAGATGATTTAAATAACATAATACATCCCCATTAAGCTAAGAGGTGCAAAATGGTGACAGATTTTCTCAGACTTTTTTTTTTAACTTTTTGTCAGATATTGGATATTACAAATCAAGCAAATACTGTATATCCACATTTTAATGTATGTAATGCTTTTTAATTTATTACCTGTTCCAATTTCAGTTATTTCAGCTTGCTATTAATTCAGACAGTAAGTCTTAGTTAATCATTTCTGCAGGAAATATTGTAACTAAGGGTTAACAAGAAAGCTTCTTCCAATAACGTCCAATGAAGCTTTCTGGAAAGAACTATGTAATTTTGGCAATAATGATAGGTAAAGAGAGATTGTGTCCATTTGGTACGCTTCCGATTAATTTGTTCAGTTTGTCAGGCAAGCATACAATTCAGGAGAATAAAGTTTCCAAACAGGATCATTTTGGGAAGTAATGGTTTCTGGCTGTAAAATACAGCATTGCCCAAATTTCCCTCTTTTAAATAAATTTTAGCCCACATTTAGCCCACTTTGTAAAAAATATAGAGGTATATTTTAGTGTATTGCCATTTAACCGAAAAATACAGAGATCTGATTTTTAGTCCTGGACTAGTAGAAGATCTCTAGCACAATATGGATACACAACATGGATGTGAGCATGTTTTATGTGACAGTAAAATTTGTTATGGTTAAAATCAACAAATCGTGATAATTAACCATGATCTCAACATTGATCAAAATAATCGTGATTCTCATTATGGCCATAACCGTGCAGCCCTACATATAATGGGCTTTAACCCTTAACTTCCAAACATACGTATATGTATTTTTTTAGATGCTGTTAAAATACATACGAAAGAGACAAATTAGCCCTCACACCATCACAGACAGGGTGTACATTGGGTTTGGAAAATGTGTTTAAAAAAAAGGCTGTATGTAATCTACACTGTCACATATCTGCAAAACAGTACACAACTCTGCTAATGCAAGTTACTTAACATGTCTTCTTAATTGCCCTTTCCTCCTTTTAATTATTATTGTGCTGCTTGGATGATTATTCCTATTTCTCCAGCAGTGGAGAGAGCAGATACTACTGACAGCAGAATATTTTATGCAGTTTCCGTACACACATATTTACTTTTTTTTGTCCACTCTTTTGTTGCTCCCTTCAAAGAAGCCAAAACGAACCAGAAGCTGACACTTATCTATCTATAATTTGAGGAATCTCTGCACATGTGTCTCCACACATGTACTGTACAGCAGCAGCGGGTGGCAGGGGTTTGCTACAGCTCTACAAGGCTATATATATATATATATATATATATATATTCAAATGTTTAGTTAAAGTAAAAAAAGAGAGACATTATCAGCCCAATGTATTTCAAGGGTGAGATTTTAAACTCTAATATAATGCTGGATAGTTTAATGCATCATATTTTAACTGTGATATTTTTTGAGTAGAATCGAAATTGGCAACATTCTGTCAGGGAGGCTAAATGTAGTAGTACAATGTTTTCCTCTGAAGTACAAGTACACAGTAAGTCAGTAGTATAGGCCCACAGTCGCTTTGGTCCCTTTGCAAGTTTTTTGGGGGCATTTTTAGGCCTTTCATTTTGTAGGACAGCGGAAGACATGAAAGGGGGAGAGAGAGGGGGGAAGACATGCAGCAAAGGACCCAAGTTTGGAGTCAAACCCACGGCCACAGCATCAGGGAATAAACCTCTACTGTATGGGCGGGAGCTCTAGCAGGTGAGCTACCCAGGCGCCCAGACAAACAGGCATGTTTTAAACGGGAAATAAATGTTCAGTAGTCGTAGTGAAAATGTGGGTATGAGCTTGACATGCCTCAGGTCTGGTCACAGCTGAATCATTCACAAAATGAGGGATGATTCAGCAGCGGTCTGGAGCAAATCAACTGAGGCTCTAAGATATGGATTTGTCAAGCCCACTTATGTTGCTCATACTACAAACACACACTTACATCCTGGCAAGGTACATCCGATACGGAGGGAGAGAAGAGCAACAAGAGTTTACAATCAAGAAGGTCCAACAAGCACATAAATTACTGTCTTTGCTTAGGATATTATTAACAGAGGAGAAGGAAGATGTGAGCAATATGTGGATGTGGCCATTTTTATGTGTATATATACAGTGGGTACGGAAAGTATTCAGACCCCTTTAAATTTTTCACTCTTTGTTTCATTGCAGCCTTTTTCCAAAAATCAAAAAAGTTCATTTTATTTCTCAGTAATGTACACTCAGCAACCCATCTTGACAGAAAAAAACAGAAATTTAGAAATTTTTGCATATTTATTAAAAAACAAAAACTGAAATATCACATGGTCATATGTATTCAGACCCTTTGCCGTGACCCTCATATGTAACTCAGGTGCTGTCTATTTCTTCTGATCATCCTTGAGATGGTTCTACACCTTCATTGGAGTCCAGCTGTGTTTGATTATACTGATTGGACTTGATTAGGAAAGCCACACACCTGTCTATATAAGACCTTACAGCTCACAGTGCATGTCAGAGCAAATGACAATCATGAGGTCAAAGGAACTGCCTGAAGAGCTCAGAGACAGAATTGTGGCAAGGCACAGATCTGGTCAAGGTTACAAAAAAATTTCTGCTGCACTTAAGGTTCCTAAGAGCACAGTGGCCTCCATAATCCTCAAATGGAAGACGTTTGGGACGACCAGAACCCTTCCTAGAGCTGGCCGTCCGCCAAACTGAGCTATCGGGGAGAAGAGCCTTGGTGAGAGAGGCAAAGAAGAACCCAATGGTCACTGTGGCTAAGCTCCAGAGATGCAGTCGGGAGATGGGAGAAAGTTGTAGTAAGTCAACCATCACTGCAGCAATCCACCAGTCGGGGCTTTATGGCAGAGTGGCCCGAAGGAAGCCTCTCCTCAGTGCAAGACACATGAAAGCCCGCATGGAGTTTGCTAAAAAACACCTGAAGGACTCCAAGATGGTGATAAATAAAATCCTCTGGTCTGATGAGACCAAGATAGAACTTTTTGGCCTTAATTCTAAGCGGTATGTGTGGAGAAAACCAGGCACTGCTCATCACCTGTCCAATACAGTCTCAACAGTGAAGCATGGTGGTGGCAGCATCATGCTGTGGGGGGTTTTTCAGCTGCAGGGGCAGGACGACTGGTTGCAATCGAGGGAAAGATGAATGCGGCCAAGTACAGGGATATCCTGGGCGAAAACCTTTTCCAGAGTGCTCTGGACCTCAGACTGGGCCGAAGGTTTACCTTCCAACAAGACAATGACCCTAAGCACACCGCTAAAATAACAAAGGAGTGGCTTCACAACAACTCTGTGGCTGTTCTTGAATGGCCCAGCCAGAGCCCTGACTTAAACCCAATTGAGCATCTCTGGAGAGACCTGAAAATGACTGTCCACCAACGTTTACCATCCAACCTGACAGAACTGGAGAGGATCTGCAAGGAGGAATGGCAGAGGATACCCAAATCCAGATGTGAGAAACTTGTTGTATCTTTCCCAAAACGACTCATGGCTGTATTAGATCAAAAGGGTGCTTCTACTAAATACTGAACAAAGGGTCTGAATACTTATGACCATGTGATATTTCAGTTTTTGTTTTTTAATAAATATGCAAAAATTTCTAAATTTCTGTTTTTTTCTGTCAAGATGGGTTGCTGAGTGTACATTACTGAGAAATAAAATGAACTTTTTTGATTTTTGGAAAAAGGCTGCAATGAAACAAAGAGTGAAAAATTTAAAGGGGTCTGAATACTTTCCGTACCCACTGTATAAAAGGTCACAAAGGTCATGGTCTCTGGGGCTCCAACCTCCACTCTCACATTGGACAATGCACCATAAAAAACTTCCACATAACCTGATGCTTAGCCTTCTTTCCCACGCTGGTGTGAGCTGGGGCCCCTGGCACCGAAGGCTTATAAAACGGAGCCCAGGTTGAACCCCTCCAGCAGTGTGACAGACAGGGCACCAAACTACTCTTACCACCCCCAGCATAAATAATGACTGTGTAAGTGAGCTGCGTCGCCCCCACAGCTGCTGTGACCATGTTTTTTTATGAGTTGTGGTATGACACTGTGCCCCATGTGAGCCGTAATGAGCCCTCCTACCACTGATCAGGTAAGGATGGGGATACTTTGTTTTAATGGGGTATTCTGTTTAGTGTTAAGTTACCCCATCATTAAAGTGATAGATGGCAATTAAGGTGTGGATGGTGCAGGCTGTCTGCTACCGTGCTTGGCCTATGCTGAGCAATGAGGAAATGAAAAGTATTCCAATGCAATGTACAAGGCAGGATGGTGTTTGTTAGTAGTTATTTTACTAGATGACAATTTTTTTCACAAAATGTGTAAGTTTGCATACTGTTGTTAGAGGTACAGCAAAGTAGGACTGTAGGATCAATTACATTACGTGACACAATTCCTATCATACAGAGCAGATTTGGCAATATCAATTTTCTAATGTTAAATTTTCTGCCATGTGTGAAATTCAGCACCATCATGGACACATGTCGTGGAGTTCAATTGAATTGAATTTGAACTGGCAGAACATTAGATCACTGTGTGCTATGCCTCGCCCCGGCGCAAGTGCCACTGCAAAATAACAGCCATGCTTAATGTTGCACTTGCACATTTGATGTGAAAGCAGATTAACAATCCTAAAACCACTTGGATACCTTTTTTCTCCAGTGATACTGAATAGATCAATAGTTGAAGTGAATAGTGAAGTGAAGAAGCATAACCCTAATATAAAATCTATGAGAATTCTTTTTTTTTTAAGATTATTTTTTGGGCAATTAGGCCATTATTTGGATAGGACAGCTTAGCCTTGAAAGGGGAAAGAGAAGGGGAATGACATGCTGCAAAGGGCCAGAGTCAAACCCGCGGCCGCGGCGTAGAGGAGTAAACCTCTTAAAATGGGTGCCCACTCTACCAGGTGAGCTAATAAGGCACCCAAAATTTATAGGAATTGTCATGACATTTTCACTTATAATACTAATACTAATATAACAATAGGCCTAACTGTCTCTACCCTGCAATGACTTGTAGGGATATGTACCTGCATCAGCTAACATCAGTTAGCTAGCTATAGCTGATCAAATCTACCAGTGACATCCTACTTTTATCTACCTCAGACGGAGGTAGATAAAGAACCATTGTTTCAGAAATAACTATGAATATTGAGTGGTAAATATAGCATCATTGTCATTGTAAACTGCGTATTTGCTGTGTGAGAATGGAAAGCTTGACAGGCATAGCCACAGTAACTAATGGGGTCACAACTAACAGTCAATTAAACTATTGTGGTATACATTGGCCACATCCCTCCATACTACATGACAGACTTTAAAGCAAGAAAACTGAGGCTACACAATATGTAAACCTATGAACGACCTGACAACTATAATCTATAAAAGTCATTGTAAACAGACACAGAGGGGAAATGTATGTCTTTTGTGAGGAAGGAAGGAAAATGTTTGAAATGACTTGTTAGCCAACACACTGGAGAACCGAAGGCTCGAATGTGGAGGCTCCTCTCTCCCTCGTTTCCATTAAAGTCACACAAGCAGTTAATGCCCTCCAACTTGTGGTGTCTCATTACATTGAACCCCATGAAACTATCCTGGCTGTGCATTAACCAATGTCATATGTTTACAGAGTGATGGGTCGTTCTGCCCCGAGATGTCTTAAAACCCATTCATGAGTCTAAGACGACAGGAGAGCTTTAAAATACTGATTCAAGGAGGCAAGTTATTGTATGTTTTTTTAAATGAAAAAAACATCATCACAAAAATTGTGTGTCTTTGTCAATCTGAGGTGAGCCAATAGTAAAAGGTGCTCTATAAGGTGAAAGTCTAACCTAACGAGTGTTAACACAGGTAAGCATCTCAAGACACACTGTTCATCACTTTTATGAGGGTCAAGTGGCCATGGCTGTACAGAGGAGACATAGCGGCTAATTACTCTATGTTTACTCAGGGACACACACACACACACACACACACACACACGGCAAGACCATTGACTCATTTTATACCCTGTTTGCAGGAACCATTTACGGTATATTTACTTAACGTAACGGACTATGTTACACATACAGGATGCTTATAACCGTGCTTCACTCCACTAAGACCCAAGATAACTTTTAAGTGTCTTTGTTCAGCATTGTGCCTCTTAAAGTAATAACCTCTAAGATTTTCATTTAAATAAATGTCTGTTGAGTTATCATCTATCTGCATATGAGGTAACACAATGGTGATTGAGCCTAGGGCTGGGCAATATAGAGAAAATCAAATATCATGATATTCTTAACCAAATACGTCAATGTCGATATTGCAACGATATTGTATGGTTGACTATTGGTGCTTTAACAAAATTTACACAATGAGATTTTTTATATTCTCCAGAAATGATTTAATGACTTAGTGGGTATAGGTAAATTATAGAACAGCTAGAACAGTCTGGTAAGTTTAGAAAGGTACATCACTTTACTGTGATAAGTTTAGAAAGGTACATCACTTTACTGTGATGCAGCCTGTAAACCAGGTAAAGACAACACTCACCATATTACGATATATCCAAAATCGAATACGATATCTAGTCTCATATCGCGACATAGATACAACATCGATATATTGCACAGCCTTAATTGAGCCTATGGCCTACTGATGAGTGCAGTATTACAAACTGGGTGTTAGAGGCGACATTCCAAGGAAATATTACAAGCTGAGCAACGGAGTCAACGCAACAGATTTGCTCTTTAACTAAGTTGTGTGTGAAGTGGCGTACTGTTTTTTTTTTTGGTCTCTGCTAACGTTGGGAGAAAACAGCCCCGGTCCCAACTGACTGTTTGGATCTCTGGGAAGTACCCGTTATCGCTAAAGAGAACTCAAACAGAGATGTTCGAGATTCCAACTTTAACAGTTACTGGCCATTTTGTGTGTGAGCATAAAACCTTTTTAGGGCCAGCGTGCATCATGTGATGAACGTGGGAAGTTGCCATTGCCAGTTTGGCCACTATGGCAAAATCGCTTTGCAGTACAGTTCCATTCCTGGGGGTTTAGTGGACATGTGCTTGTGAAGGTGTGTTTTTGTATATCACTGTTAAATCAAAACAGCTTCAATAGTTGATGGTTTGAAAAGGATATGTGATCTGTTTTGTATCACACAGGTGTTACTTTGTCATGTGTCAAGCTAAGTGAGGAAATGTTCATTTTGATAGACAGCAGACTCGTTCCTCCCATCCAGTTCATCTGAAAGCACCACAGTGTGCTGTATGCCTTTGTAAATGAGCGACTGTTAAGTATTTAAAACATGCAGAGGGGGCCCCTTTGACAGACACACAAGTTGTAGGCAGGTTCTCTAAAGTCATTCTGAGTGACAATGTAAACGGGTAAAGGTCAGTGGGGACTTGGTACCTTTGCCTCTTTCATTTCCTCTGGGGTGAAGCGCCGGTCCCCTCCTGCCTCCTTGTCTCAGGCCAAGAGACGCCTGATGAGACCCAGAGAGAGGTCAAGCCACAGCTCAGACATAGAAACCTCTGTACAAATTCTGCACATACCAAGCTCTGTTCTTCCATAACTGGACCAATGCACTCTGTCCCCCCTCTCCTCTCCTGGGGCACAACACAAAAGGAATCTATACACTGCACCAGGAAAAAGATACAGTACTTAATGTGTGGTCAGGTGCTGTTATTCTTTCCATGCTTAATCTGCAAGATAACAATGTGCGTACTGGAGCATTAAGATTATGCCAGGAAGTGTCCTGAAGCAGGAAGACTTAAGGAACATAAATGTTCACCGTCACAGCACAAATCCTACACAACACGTCTTTACACTACTCTTCCTCACTTTGTTCCTGTACAGCTCAAGGATTTCCATCCTCGCCGTCCCCTGAAAAGTATCAGTTCCAGGTCAGCCAAGCAGAATGTTCTGCCTGCGGTACCTACACTTTTCCACTGGACTGTTGCTTCCTGTAATGAGAGATTTGTTGTGACTTTCATCATTGTCAGCAATGGCTCATTTAGCAACTCTGCCAGATAATGACCTTTTTTTCGGTGTCTATCTCTTGTAAGGTGGGTGAAAGAGCAGAAGGAGAACAAAAAGGTTGAGAGCGAGTGAAGATGAATAAAGTTTGTTCTGTGTGTGCTGGGTCACATAGTGCATGTCTTTGTGTCTACCTGAGGGACTTTAGAAAGGTCAGGACACTGACAGACACACAGGTGTGGCTGCACTTGATGAGCAGTGCTGCCAAGTCTGAAGAGAGAGATAATAGTTGACCTCTGAGGGGCTGACAAGCAGGAGGAAGAGAGCAGGGGCAGACTTGTGATTTAGGAAACATGGACAATACGTTTTGATAAAATTGATATGAAAGATATTTACTAAATTCACAAACTATTGTGTGGTAATGCAAGCATGCATGAATGTGACATGTGTTTCTGTGTGGGTACAGGCATCATGGAAAGTACTAAAAGATTCCATGTAGGGCTGGGCGATATGAAAAATATCAGATATTACAATATTATTGACCAAATACCTCAATGTCGATATTGCGACAATATTGTAGTGTTGACAATTGGTACTTCAAATAAATATTTTAACAATTATATTTTAGATAAATAATCATCATTAATGTGGATATAATGACTAAGTGGTAAAGGCAAATAATAGAATACCTAGAACAGTCTGGTAAGTTCAGATAATTACATTCCTTTAAAACCAGAAAAACACTAAACTTACCAACACAATATTACGATATCCAAAATCTGCCCAGCCTTAATCCAATGTACTTGTAAAAAAATTGCTTTGTCCATTAATTAAAGTTTACACAACCTGCAGAAACATATTTAAAAAAAACTATCTAGTGTAAATATCTGTTTCGGTTCACTCTCGCTGCTTTCATTAGCGCTGTTTCCTTTAGGATACACCTGCAGAGCCACAAAAGCTTGATTTTGTCAAGTCAGATGGCTGAGAGAACTACTTTCTGTGCTTTTAGGATGTAGAGAGTCTTCTTTACAAATGGATCTTATTTTGTATGAGGGGTTAGCAAAAAAGCCATGTTTGTACATGGAGAACAAAGCGCTGTTAAATGGTTTAACCAGACTGGTAATTAAAATAAAAAAAGAGACAAAGATACCTCTGAGCAACAATACGACTAAATAAAAATCACCACAGTCGTTGTTAAAAGCTTCTTTTATCAATTTTGTGCAGATTTAAACAGTTTCAGTGCCACATGCACAATTATTACTATACTATACTATAACAAGCTGGAATCAACAGGTATGTTGCAAAGCTATTCTTAAAACTTCACCAAAGAAATAGAAGGTTAGTCTAGGATCAGCACTATTGGGACTGGAACAGGGAATATCAGCTGAAAAAAGTTAAATGTATTCTCCACTGTTACGCAACAATGTGGGATGTCGATTAAATGGACAATTTAATCATCATCATCATTAATTATCTTACTCTGGAGCAAAAACTGTTTCAAATGTAAATAATACATTTGGTGTCTGAATTATAATTTTTTTAATCTTTGTTAAAATTGTCATCATTGAAGGAAAGAAGTAAACCATCAATACAACAGGTGACTCCAAACTATTAAACGGCAGTATGGTTGTATAGGTTTCATACAATTAGTGTCTAATGCAATGTCATGAAGAGCACAAATGTGTTCTTTATATTAGTTTTTAAATATTAAATAATTTTAATTCAGTAAAGTTAAATAGACAACATCAAGATGAAACAAATGGAAAGAACTGAGGGGAATCTGAAATGAATAACTTTGCAGTGTGTATCTCACACTGCTAATTAAGCCGTGGCTGGGTAGTATTTCAGTTCTGATTCACTCTTGTAGCCAGTAGAGCACAATGTGGTCCTAATAGATCCAGAGGAAACTCATTACTTTGATCCATCCATCCATCCATCCATTCATCCATCCACCCATTCATTTAACTCATCCATTATTTAGACCATAACAGGCAGGTAGTGTTAAAACCTTTGATCTATTTCTTTAAAAGGAGAAGTTACTGTTACAGCTACTGCTGCCATCCAACCTCAGCCTATTAAAACATCTGCAACTGTAGGCAAACCCATACAATCCCTTCATTGTGCTGGACCTTCAACCTGTCAAGACCTACTTTTGTTTTCAGTGTCCACACTACAGCTTCTACTGCCACATTCCCACAGCTCCATACAAAAACCCAGCCTTCTGCGGCCAGAGCTGCAGCAGAAAAACAAAACCCCATTGCTAGCTTCACATGAGAACACTGTGAGATCCTCATGCGATATTGATGAAAGGCTCCACCCAGACGGGTTATAGATTTTTTTTCCGGCCTCCTTTGAAGAATATCAGAATCTCTTGTTTTTATTCAGAGATTTATCAGGAATAGAGATGAAAACCTGTTCTCTGGGGACTGCTGTCGAGATCAGAGATATGTGCACTCGTGTCTCTCAAACACAGATGCACCCACGTGGTGAGGAATCTTTCCAGGGTTAGCAAAAACTGCACGAAATGATCAAACAGAGCAGCAAACTCTGACTTGAGAGTGCTGTCCAGTTATCCAAACTCCAAAGTCTGAATGAGAGGAAGGAGCCTTTGCTTTGTCTTGAATGCTCTCATCCTAGGGATGAATAAGTTGTCTCTGCCTGCATCATCCTTCATCATTGCCCAAAAGGCATATATAACAGTGAAGCAGTGGTGGAAGAAGTATTCAGATCCTTTACTTAAGTAAAAGTACTAGTACCACACTGAAAAACTCTGGTATAGGTAAAAGTCCTGCATTAAAAAATCTAACTAAAGTAAAGGTATTTGAGTATCATCAGGATGTTCTGTGTTTATTTGCCTAATCACTTCAACTGTAAATGGGCCTATTTTTTTTTGGGGGGGGGGGTTATAAAACATAATTTTTTATAAACTACATGTGTTTTGTGTGCAAAAATCTTACTTGTAAATGTAAAGTAACAAGTAACTAAAGAGATCAGATTTATGTAGTGGAGTTAAACGTACTAACGTAATATTTCTCTCTGAAATGTAGCGGAGTAGAAGAAGAGAGTGGCATGAAAAAAAAGACTTAAGTACAAGTACCTCAAATTTGTACTTAAGTACAGTACTTGAGTAAATGTACTTAGTTACATTCCACCACTGCACTCTTCTTTAAAGAGTGCTCAGCAAGACATCATACGCACTCTCAAAAAACAATTTTTTTATTTCTCATCCTAACTTTGTGTCTTTACTGCTCCTTTCCTTTCCTCTCTATACAGCTGTTTTTTCTCTAACCACTCTGTCTGGTAGATTTAACCATAAGTATATCCTGTCACCCTGAATCTACAAACTCTCTTGGTGGCAGACCGTTCCGTGCGGAAGACCACAGGTACATTTACTGAGGGAAGCCCATACTTTTCCAATTCAGAGGTTTTGGCTCCAGATTCATGAACTTATAAAGGACGTTTCCCTATAAAACTGTGAAGAGTTTGGATACTAACCATTAAGGATGTCACGATTTTCATTTTAATTCAAAATCGACCGAAATTAAGTCACAATCTCGAACTTTGAATTAAAAAATGGAATCATTGATGCTGCCACCCCCCCCATGTCACAAAAATGAAAGGTGCTGCTTGGTTATATATCTCTGTTATGTGACCCAGATAATGCAATTACATAGGTACTCGGCCTATGAAGTGAATCACGCCTGTTTATTATCATAAAACATTTTATCTAGCTGTATCCCCCCCTTGTCATTTTTGTTGCTATGAATGTGTATAGGGTCAAGTGCCGACAACTAACAACAGAAATATTAATGAAAATATAAAGTCTGACCAATAATCACTTTTTTCTTTTATATACAAGTTAGCACATATTAACAAAATCAACAATTAGCAGTCCTACTCCTTAAGACCTTAGCTAATGTTAGCAGCATTAATTGCAGTTAAACAAAAAAAATTGTGAAAATGTTAAAATATTGACAATTAGACAATCATGTAATAATTGTTACAAATCATTAAAGTGAAATCTTCAAATCTAAGACACAGAGATGTCATGTGCTTTGTTTGAAAAACTTTTTTTTAATGAACCCAGAATGTCAAAGCACTGCAATGCAAATTCTAATTTTAAATTATTTTATCATGTTAATTTGTATATAAAACCATGCAGGTAGAGTGGTATGGACAACTATTATTTTGCTGCTACAAATACTGTACATGGGTTGTTTCATCATGAAACAAAACATCATATTAGCTTCTATTAAACATCACAATGTTGGTTGTTCTATGTAAAAAAGTCGGTAATTTAATAATCATTTTTAACTCATATTCTCCAGTAGGAAAAAGCATCAGCTGCGCCAGATGTCCTCAAGGCTGCCGCACTACTTCTTAACTCAAATCAAGCATACACAGGTCAATAGATGGAAATGTTCAGTGCAATATGTTTACTGTACTGTTTGCACAAACACAGCAAAAGTGAGGCCTGTTTACCCAAGAAAAGGTGCGTCAAAAATCACGCCTTTTTGGGGAGTTAACTCTGAGTCCAGCTGTCACAGCAAAAAGATTACCCATTATTTGCTCATTATTTTCTTAACATCTGTGTAGAGGACCAAACATTTTAAAAAGTCATTTTTAGTCAAGAGCTAAAGCCGCAGACGTTCCTAAAGCCTTTGATGTCATTATACCATGAGCTTATAGCCAGAGGATTTAACTTTTTGGCCATTTGTAATCAATTTGTAAGAGCATCTGCACAGGCACATATAGCACAAATTGCTCATACCTACTTTAAAGATCTTCCAGCCAGGGTTAAGTATGTCATCTGTATGATTATGTGATATTTTATAAGTGGATTCTTAAGGTACAGTTCTTTGGTTTACAGCTGTGTGGGGTTGATGTCCTTTCTCTTACTGTCCACATTTCCTTCTCTTTGAAAACTCCAAGGTCTTGCCAATAGAGCATTCCCTTGAGGGCACACACATGAAGAATGTGACTGTGTCAGTGTTTTAACCACTGTATCTGTGCCGAGTGCTTCTCTTCACAGAGTCATCCACGTGCCTCATCTGTCCCAGGAGCCACATCTGGAGGCCACGTGTTCAGGGCCAGGGTGTACTGGAGCCAGGACCCAAAACAGCTCAGGGGGACATTTTATGCAAGGCTGGGATTGCTGGATTAACCTGGCTGCATGTCAATCATTTATAATTACCAGGACTGCTTATTGATGTGAGCTCCTTCCCCACATTCAGATTGAAAGTACTTAGTTAGTAGCAGGGGGTACAAACAGTACATGGCATTACCTCTGACCCGACTTGATTGAGCTCTACTTTAACAAATTAGGCTCCAATTGAAAGTGCAGATTGTTTGATTTAGAGGGTATGATTTAGGATTTGATTCATATTTATTCTCCTTTTCAGCCAAAGATGTTCCTGATTGTCAGTGTTTTGGTTTGAGTTTAGTTTATTTCATAAAAGGACAGCGGTAAAATTGAATCACCAAAGTATGGTTAACACTTGTCAACTGCAATTTCTTTTATACCTTTATTATGTCAGGTGTTCATGGTGAAAAGAAATGAACAGCAAATATGTATACACCCAACACATTCACTGCTTTGCTGTGACCTTTTCATAATACGTCATCATTCCTGAAAATTAAGGGAATTTCCCAAATCCAAACACACTGCTCTGCAAAGATGTAATGCATTTAATGCTACATTTCCTTCTTTTTTATAGCTAGTGCTATTTGTTTTGGGGACAGAGGAAAATGTAGTAAAAGTGCATTGAAAATCACTTTTCTTAAAAGACCAAAACCGGGGTGCTTGCATGTTTTAGCCATACATAACAAATTATTTTCCAAAGCACACCATATTGTTGTAAACTGTTGAACGTGTTTTTTTTTCTTCAAAACAGCCATTGGTGCCACTTTATCCATACGCAAATCAACTTGCAAATGCTATGTAAAGTCTTACAGTAAATGTGTCATGTTTAATGTTTGTCTGACTTATGGTGCATTTATATCCTGGGAGAAGCTGCTTCCATCCACTTTTAACCAAGATAAATCATTTAGGTGTGTCACCAAATTGCCACAAATACAATTGGTTATGTTTAAGAGACTCTGCTTAAAAAATAATTTCAGTGTTTACCCCTGAAGAGACAGCACTTTAGAAGCAATAAAAAGTCTCACTTCATGTCCTATGCTATTTATAGCAACAAGCAGACAAATCGGTCAATGCATTTCGAGGAGTTTTCTTTTTAAAGGACACACAATACTATAGCCTATCGGGTTTGTATTCAAGATGAACAAGATCAGCAATTCACCCCCCAAACAGATCCGGCCCACGAAACCAAGGTAACAAAGAAGTACCCATGATAAACAAGTAGTTCCATTTTTCCAAAGTCCAAATAGTAGCAATGAGTTCAAATAAACGGTGTGAAGAATGGATGCAATGTGTCGTAATACTTTTTGTTTTCTTTACAAATGGTAAAACAAGTAATGTGGACGTTTAATTGGCTGATGATAGCCATAGAAGAGTTATGATCTTCTGGCAAACGTCTGGCTGTCATAACTTCCACCTCCTTTCCACATTGATAGCTACAAATAAAAGGTTTTGCCCATGCTTTGACTCACTGTTTGATTTGCAATCCCTGGATTGTGGTGATTTTTGTTAAATGTTTGACTTCATGTTGATTGCTGGGATGACAAAAACTATTTTTTTAAGCCAACTTTTATAAAAAATGTGGATTAAGGGTTTATAAACAGAGATCATTCAAAATCATTCCAGACGCTGATCAGCTTGATGCACAGGCTCTCCTGTTTCACAGTTCAACAATGTTCTCTGCTCTTTGATCAATGTCAACTCTTCCCCTGGTGCTTGTAAGCACCACTTTTTTGTGCTGACATATTTACAACTGTTGTGGAAGTTATTTTTTTCAAGTGTTTTTGGAAGTTGAAGACTAAGAGACAAGGAGGAGTCTGTCAGCTGCCCCAAGTGGAAGCACAAATCAGTCTTTTTGCACTTTGACTCTGATTTTGCTTGGTGTCATGTGGGAAGCTGCTATCAACTGTAATCAGATAATAAGAATAAGAATAAGAACCATCACCCACCAATAAGAATATCCAATGTATTTAGTTTCTTGGCTGTTTTGCAAACAGCCTTTTTTCACATGACACACATAACTAAAAACCTTAAATCTTACTGCTTCATTGGTAAATATGTACATATAAATCCCAAGTTGAATTCACATGTACTTGAAGGTATTTCTAAAAGTATTTTAATGACTTATTGGTACTTTAAAATCAAAAACTATAGCAAAAACATTCACATTTGCCGATGCACTCATGCACATATAGGGAGAATTTCCAAGAGTTCACCGAGATGTAAGCCACAGTACAGAAGAATATAACAGCTTTGTGTACTGTATGTCCACTCAGTTGGAAAGAAATGGACGTACAGAGGGACCTGAAAAGCTTTTTGCAGCTAGCTGTTTGGTCTTGTAGCAGCTGGAGACTTTCAGTGTACATTAGTGTCAGCAGGTAAGTGAGTGTGGAGCCCCTAACGCTCCTGAGACTGGCATCTGCAGGCAGGACAACGGCAGGCAAGGAAACAGAAGGACATGAGGCATGGAAAAAAATAGAGACATACAACAGGAAGAGTTGAAGAATCAGACAGCGGTAAAAGGCTATGAATACAGCTGGGTTTAACACTTATAATTGTAGATTTGATCTTTTATCCACTAGGTAAAACCTAGGTTGATTGTTAAAGGTGCAGTAGCGTTGGCCAAAGGTTGGTAGCTAAAAATGAATATATGTCAGAATTCCAGAAGAACTGTGGGCTACATTCCGCTGTATCCTGATTTAGAACTGAGATGTGCAGAAACCCATGCAGATCCTAACAAGGTCTGAGAGGCAGAAGGCCTGAGTCGATCCTGTCAATCACTCCTATAGCCTATTAGACAGCCAGCGGGGGGGGAGTTGGAAGCATATCATGTCTTGTGCAGGTTTGAATTTCAACAAATTGAAATTCCTTTCCTCCCAAACATTCCATAAGCAGCTTTGAGATGGGAAAAAATCTATTAAAGGATCTAATCCTAGAGTTAAATCCATCCTTCCTTAATGGCAGGAGCTCTTTTTGTCCTATTATAGCAGCTATAATGCCATAAAAATTGGAGCATGTCAGATTTTAAAAAAAGAAAAGAAAAAATGCTGGCATCCTTTCAAGTAATGTGTGTGGCTGGAACTGCTTGTCAGCTTGTAAAGGTTAAAGTGACTTTTTTGTTTCTTGTATTTTTCAAGTTAGAGTGACTGCGATTTTTTTGACAACTCTCATTAGGTTTTCAAAGAGAACAAAACTGCTTTGCAAAGTGTCTAAGAAAGAAAATAATGCTGCTCCTTGTGTTTATGCTTGCAACTATGTTTCAATGCACATACAGATCAAATTTGCAAGTTTGTGCATGGGTAAATGTGTTCATACTACGCGCAGACACTGAGCAAACTCTTTAAATGACCCAGAGCTATTTGTGCCTGGCACTGGTCCCACAATAAGAGAGAAATACAATATTTAAAGCTTACTGTACTAAAAGGAAAAGTGCAGTGCCCCTCTACAGAAAAGTCTTTATGAAAACAGGTCCTGTTCAGTGCCTCACTCTGAAGTGTGTAACCGCAGGTTACAGGGGACAAACACAATGACATTTCAGACACAACTAGGTCCAAACTATTTTTTTAATCCTTGCTGTGTGGCAGTTCACTTCATGTTTTCAAAGTTTACAACCGTCAGTACACATCAAGTCTGTAGGACTAAATGTTAGTGATGTTAGTCAATCACAATCTATTTGACACTCAAAGTGAGAGAACTGGAGGACTTTTTTTATGTACACAGCTTCATGAATGGCAACGTTGGTCGGTCAATCACTTTGGTCCAGATTGAAATATCTCAAAACTATAGGATTGAGTGCCATTGCATGTTGTACAGACATTCATGGTTCCCTGACATGACTTTGATGATCCCCTGACTTTTCCTCTAGTTCCACTATGATGCTGACATTCATGGTCTTTAGTGAAATGTCTCTTTAACTTTGGATTGATTGCCATGATATTTGGTACCTACACATCCATGAGCACCTCATGATGAATAACAACTTTAGTGATCTTTTTTACTTTTACTGTAGCATCATATTCAGGTCAAAACATATATGTGTCCAATACTTTAATGTATGACCTAATATCTGTAAAGACTAACGACATTAATCAGCTTTAGCTGTACTTTGTGTTTAGTGCTAAATGTTAGCATGCTATAACGCTAAACTAAGATAGAACACATAGAAAACATTAAACCTGCTTAATTTTAGCATTCTGTTGTTAGCATTTAGCTCAAAGCACCATCATACCTAAAGACTTGGCAATTAATATTACTTTATTTGTTAAGTATCATACTTTGAGATTGCTATTACACTCACTAGCTTTAAACATGTTTGGACAGCATGGCTGCCTGAACAAAATTATCTCAAATTAGCCACTGTGTGTATGTACGTCTATCCATCCATCCATCTTCATCCGCTTATCCGGAGTCGGGTCGCGGGGGCAGCAGCTCCAGTAGGGGACCCCAAACTTCCCTTTCCCGAGCCACATCAACCAGCTCCGACTGGGGGAACCCGAGGTGTTCCCAGGCCAGGTTGGAGATATAATCTCTCCACCTAGTCCTGGGTCTTCCCCGAGGCCTCCTCCCAGCTGGACGTGCCTGGAACACCTCCCTAGGGAGGCGCCCAGGAGGCATCCTTTCGACGCCTATTCAGGGATCATTTTTCAAACATTGCACATGTCTTAGTCCTTTCTATTTAACTATTGTGACTTGTATCTGTATCTACTCATTACACATTCAACCTGTTGTGCGTGTTTCAGATCCAGAGGACTAGACATCATCATAACACACTCAACTGAAATGATACCAAGAGAAAAGGTTTAGATAAACAGACAACACAAATACACTCAGACAGGGTGAAACCGTCACGCCACTACAGAGACCCTGCTGATTTTACAGACATCAGTGTCTGCTTCACATCAATCAAAAAGATGAAAGACAGGGTTCTCCCTCTTTGCAATCAAGATGCACACTAAGATTTAAAATATGAAACCTTTTTGTCTCCAGGGCGAAACTGAACAAAGCAGAGAGGTTTAATCAGTTTGGACTGTGATGAGATCATGAGAAAACGATACATATCTTTTGTGTTGTCCTATCATGATGAGAACAAACATTTTGAGTGAATGCATCAGACAAATGCTCAACTTGGATGGATGGCCCTGGGAGATGCTGGGTCCAATTTAGTTGAAGTCTGAACGGCACAATTGAAGTAGTAAGAGGCACATGAGCTGCTCAAAACACCCATATATATCACACATTACACAAGCTTAAATCAAATGAAATATTTTTATACTTGTGCTCTTATAATGCAGTTAGAAGATGCCATCATGATGACATTACAGTATACGTTGTCATGGTTGGCTTCCATGTGGTCAGTGACATAATGTGCCTACAATGTCACATTGTGCAGGGACAAAGAAATCATAGCAAGAACCACAATCTGATTACAGAGACACAAAAAAAGCTCCCTCTATAGAGCCTATTGAGTGGGTGGTCTTTTAGGAACATATCATAATGCCATGTTCAGTAGTGTTCTTTTGTCTACTTAAAGCCACATGTAGCAGGAATGCTACAGTTACTGCGTGTACATGGTAGAAGGCCCAACGGTACAAAAAGCCCCACATGTCACAAAGAAAAAGGCACTTTTAGCATGTAATGTAACTCTGAAGTAGTAATGATCCCTGCAGGCTGAATGGGAAAGGTGACTGAATTGCTGCGAAGCTCTACGTCATCCGGTAAAAATAGAAGCTCTGCGTATCTGCTCCGGAGGGCTGCGGATCGCCAGAGCTGGGACGGACTCGGAGCGGAGCCGTTCTGCAGTTAGTGAAAAAACACATATTGACTTTAATGAAAACCTAATGACTCCGTCGCCGTTCCGGAGCAGATTTGCAGGCGTTCCGCAACTGGTGGAAATTGGGGGTTAAACACTTAGGATGGGTTGCCCTTATGTACATGCTTTGACTTTTCTTTTTTTCCCAATATTGTAATATTTTCTTCCAATTATATTTATAGTGTATTTAGTATACATTGTACATCCTTCCTGTGAGATTTTTCTAATTGGAAAACTGCAAAACTGTTGTTTACATCATTTATGTTAGACATTTGAATAAGAAGGGGGAATACAGGAGTTTAGAAGAGTGACCTCTCATGACCAAGCTGACTGACCACACACAAACACTATACAAGTCCTTAGTTCATGCAGCCACAACATCCTCTGCCCGCTTCTCTATCTCTAATCTATTACTCCCCTCTCCACCAGCACACATTCACTCCCACAGCTAACAGGCATCAGGGCCCCAGATCACAACCTCTGTCTAATTTATGCTCGACTGTGTTGCAAGGCCACGTGCCTGTTCATGTTGTTTATGTGGAAGCTGCCGACACAGCATTAGAGGTTTGACTCTGAACTCTTAGTTTACTGAACTCTGAGGTCCTGCATAGTGCAAAGCAAAGTCTTTTGCTTTCACTTTTTTTTTGAAGGTCTTATAGAACAGTAAGAGAAGGGTAAGTCTATAATTTTGAGGTTCAGGACAGTCTCTGTGCTACAGAGAGACAAACAGAGGCGATGTCACCGACATTTATTAATGAGGGAGGCGAGGACCTGGAGCATTTAAAAAGTTTTCAAAGGTTCGTTCCAGGCTCAGACGGCGTCACCAAACCGTTGGCTTGTGCCTACACCGTTCAGAAACTGAATACCAAACCCTAATACTGAAACACTTTAATATGTAATCCTTGTTTCCTATATAAGTGCAATGCATTTTTTAATGATGGTATTGAAACTAATACTGTTGCTATTTTTAAGACGCCGCGGTATACCGTATTACCACCCAACCCTAGTTTGGAGATAAGCAGCGAGGCACTCTTACGCTGCACTATAACTAATGGATGCTAATTATTCACAAGGCAAATATCAAAACTGTGGTACAAAACTGTTTTAAATCTGACATCAGGGGCTTTTACTTTTTCTCCTTTTCTGTCTCATTTTGTCTTTTCAAAAGCCATAATTGCTTTCGACAGCTGCTGGGAAACTTGTAAGATAATCTCGGGGGGAAAAATACTCTGTTTTGAAATAATTACCTCTGTGCAGAGAGCAACTCGGACCCCCCCCGTGACTCACTTTCTACACTTTCTACACGTAAACAAGCTGTTTCTGAAAGTGCTGTGTGGAGGATTTTGGCACTCAGTTGCAACATTGAGGAATAAAACAAAAATTGTGCGAAAAGAAAGTGACATCAACTTTTCAATGAGTAATGTGAATGGTGAGGATGGAAACAGAAGAGAAATAGATGTCCTGTCTGATTTTTGTCACACATGATGGGCATGCAGCATTAAAATAAAATGAACACATTGGACTGTTTACTTTAACGTCTTAGTTTTCCATAAGGAAAAAAAATGTAAATACAGGGTATGACATAATCATGATTGTACAGTACTTTTTTGTAAGCTTTCTAACTCTTAGAAGTGACACACAGAGCTGGTGGTGACTATGAGGATCCATCATTATTCTCAATTTAGCACTGAGTCAAGCGCCACCCTCTGTCCTTACACACATGCATAAAGAGTGATGATATTTTCATAACCCGGTTATGGTGAGGTAACAGGCTATAAAGGAAGGCCTCCACCAACAGCTGCAGTGAGGATGACATTGGCCCTAGACACTGGGATCTAAAAGGAACTGCACACTTTCCCTCACACCTAGGCCCTGAAATCCATTTTATTTACACAGAAACCACCGAACAGGAACAGAAGGACAGGGTGCCACTCTGTAGCCAGCAGCTTGTCAGCATTGGGAGGGGTGGAGTCGTCTTTAGAGGATTTCTACCCAGGATAAATATCTGGCATCTAGTCTTTAAGGTGTAGTTGTCTAGTGGGTGTAGTACCCGCTCAAATTATAAAAGGTGCAATGTCAAAAGCTGACTATTTCAAAAGGTGTGGTGGCTCAGAACATGTTTTCCTTTCCTCCTAAATTAAACTTTCCAGAAAGACCCATACATAGACAACAGCATTGACGACCGTAAAATCAAATACAGATTATTGTTATTTATTTGACTTGTAAATGACTTTGAACTGGAAAAACAGCCGGAACAATTAGCCAATAATACACCCGTAATTGAATTTGACAAACAGGGTAATGACACACTTAAAAGACTGAGATAATAAATAACGCTCAGGAAATCCTGCTTTAGTTGCGAGTCAGTCATCTAATTATACATTACTCACTGGCAACGGTACAATCAGCCATCATGCATAAAATAAACACAGTTCACCATCTTTATTTTGATAAGAAAATGGAAACAATTAACGTGGAGCTATATTTTTGCCCAGAGGTTCAGCCAACATCTGTATGTTGTCGCAGCTGTCCACATGAAACATGATGAGCGCGTTTGTGTGTGAGTGTGGAGGAGGAGGAGGAGGAGGAGGAGGGGGGTGACTCCAGCCATTCAGGTATTTTTAATCCACAGATAACAGATAACTTTGAGAGGGTTACATTGTTATCTGCTTTTGCCAAGGCACATAGGTTTAATGAAAGGTAAATTGTGGCAAACTAAATAAACTTTAAATGCTTTAGGTTTTTAATTAAATCAATAGGTTTTATCAATATTGATTTAGGAAATAGGCATCTTCTTGTGTACATTATGCAAATGTTTTTTGTTGGAAGCCTGACTGACTGCACTGAAATATTTATTTTGTGTGACAATCTACAAATCGAGGTATACTGTGGACAACAGTGGTGTGTTTGTTTAGCTTTGCCATTCCTCTCAGTGTGTATCTGTGGTTGTGGTAGCCGTGGAGGTCCTTGGGGACAGTCGGGGCAGTCATCCCTGACCAGAAGGGAACAGGTGGCTATTCCTGTAACCAGGCCTTTCCCTAATACCAGTGAGCAGAGTGAGCATGGTGTTAACACTTTTACAGCTCCCCTGGGCAACGTAAGACCCATGGCAGGCCTGTTTAAAAGCCTGTGGTGACAGGTCACCTTGGCAGAAGGTGGCACTGTCTGCCTGGGCGCTCCGCCAGGTCACATGGGTCAAATCTGTGGACAGACACGCAGCCTCGGAATCGAGATGCTGCGCACAGACAGGTGGTGTGTGTATCATTATACTAGTATATATCTACAACGTTTCACTTCTTGGATTTTTCCGATGTCGGGGAAAATCCGCTCTATGTCTTTCTTTTCGGACAGATGTCTGTCACCTTTCGCTTTCTTTGTGTTGGAATTTTAAACACTGGTCGATTTCTGAGGACTATGGTAAACAGCTCCTCAGATATCTGCAGGGTAAATCCAGACAGCTAGCTAGACTATCGGTCTAATTTGAGTTTTCTGTTGCACGACTAAAACAACCTTTAAACGAACACATGTTCCACCAAAACAAGTTCCTTCCAAACAAATATTCCGCTATTTAAGAAAAATTTGTAAAATTTTAAAAATGTACATAAGACAAATTAAAATCACTATTGAGAGTCATGGTTTCACATCAGCTAACACATTCTTGCATAACTGCAATTTCTATATATCACAACATCTCGAGTCAAACCCTATTAAATATTTAATTAGACATATTCTACTGCAAGGACTGTGTTGAGTTTCCTTTTTTTCCACACAAAATGATTACTGGATGCAAACTAAGTATGGGATTTCATCTTGGCTCATTGACTCTCATTCTGATCAATATTGTGTCCCTGTAGGCTGAAGAAAGCAGAGAGCAACTAGCCATAACATACCCATAACTAGCCAGAGGGAAGAGATATTTTGATTCCCTAAGTCGAGTCAATATGTTGTTTAACCCAGGGAAAAAAAGCTATGTGATCCCTGGGGACATCCCAATAACAATAAAAGTATAACATTCTATACTAATGAATCAAGGTAAATTGTGGGCAAAATTTTGTGCCTTCAGGCCACAGAGTCACACAAAGAAATGTGTCTCTGCTTCTGAACATGCTGTTTTCATATAATTTATGTCTACTCATTGGTACACTAGGGTTTTCTTTCACATACAACCATCAGATATAACCTGTTCTGAATGTATATGTGAACCCCAATCAATAACTATGTATAATCATTGAATTTTCTGCACATACTGTACAAATTTGTTTGTTTGTTTGTTTATTTCACACGTCATCATTGTATATTTAAACACAATTTCATGAGGTACCATGATCATATACAGGCCGCATGAAATGGGGAACCCCAAATAAGGTACTAAAAGCTTTTTGGGAGGGGTCCTGAGAACAATAAACATTCAAAAAATAACATACCAACCAAAAACTCAATTTACCATGGACACAATAAAGACATTTACAGGAAAAAAAATGTTGATGATGATGCATGATATCTTCACACAGATTGAAACCTTAAATTAGACCAAGCATGAAACATGCCTTGACTGTAGGCCTACAAATGTTGTGCTGACATATTCGCGCACACACTTCTCAACAAGCGAGGGAGCAATCAAGTCCTTGACAACGGCATTTGCAGCATATAGTGCCGCAACCTGACTTGCAGTTGCAGCGCACAAGCTCCAGCTCGGAATGAAGAGCAGGGTCCTGGTCAGGATGGATGGGAATGAGGCATTTGTCTTCCATAAGTTTCCCATCCATTCCTGAACCTGGTGGTACACTCTGAAGCTATGAAACACGACAGACGAAGATGTTAGTGGTAAATTGCGAGGGTGGATACCAGCCTAATGCTCTCAGTTCAAAAACCTTCCAGCCCGAGGGAGTTGAAAGAATCAGCTTCTCCGCCTTTGTGAATTAGTATCATTGCCCTTTCCCCTGCAGCAGTAATTTCATCCTTGGTAGCAGATTGTTTTTGAAAAATGCTGGCCTGTACTTGTCTGTTTGAATGGCTTTTTCTAACCAGACACAACTCCAAACACACTGGATATTGTATCACAGCCAAGCATGGCACGCTTGAATAAGATGTGTGTGCTAGTTTTATAATATACCCACATCGCAGCTCAATTAATAAATATAACAATAAAGTGCTCAGTGTTTCTGGCTAAATATAAACGTTAAGACACCTATTCGGGAAAAAGCTTATGAAGTACGAGTGACAAGTTTACAATAACCTAAATACAAAAAAAGTATTTCTGAGGAATACACTGTAATACACATTGCTGTGTACTTCAGTGGATTACTTTCCAGAATTATGTTTTTAAGTGTGTTTGTAAAAGTGAATTCAAGTAAGTGTTCTATCAAGTATAAGTGGCAGCACCATACTAGTACAGTGATTCCTCATACTATAGATACATACATCACATAGCTTCTTTCCCTTATCTTAGAACACCTGCAGCTACTTAACAGCTTGACCTTAGCAACAGAATGAGGTAAATGAATTTCAGGTTAGCTACTTTCATCGTGTGGCTCCTTTATTTCAGCCATATAAACTCATCACCTCAAGGTGATAGATATATGTCCTTCATCATGAGGCTTGCTTTGGGCGAGACATCAAAGGCATTGCAGCCTTAAAAATACTGTTGCCTATACCATTAATTCAATAACCTTTCAGCTCAATAGGACTGTGTTGCTTTCAAAAGATAAAGCAATCTTTTGATTTATGTATCAGCGAGAATAAAGAAAGGCTAGGATTTCACGGGGAAACACTATTAAGGACGACTTAATGCTTAGAAGATCCTAGTTAATGTTACAGGACCAGCCTGCAGTGATGTATATGGGCTGTCAACTGACATTACAAGTAATATTCTCCTGGCTCAAAAGGCTGGCTTGGATTAGAATGTGAAGTGCTTCATTTGTATACTGAGAAAGCTGAGCCTAGCTTGATCAAAGAAAGATACTGGAGCAATGCTATACTATACAGCCAAACAGAACTGCTAGCAAGGCTGGTGACTTGTAGTCTGCTTATGTAAGTTACATTTTTCAGTTTTTTGTTTGACTATAACTGCAATTTAAGTGAGTTTTTGAAGGTAAATTAATTCCATATGTCTCATATCAATAAATAAGATATATTAAAGGATTTGTTACTCTCTTCACTTGTCTTACATTTGGTCTTGATTTCCCAGAACTAATATGTCTAGTGCGCTCTGGGGCGGCTATGACACAGCAGCTTATTGAGAAACTAGCCAGTCTATCAAAATTATGAGCAATATCGACCAACCGAAGGGAGCTATCATACATCAACCCGGTGTGTTTCTCGTTCATAAGTTCAACAAATGTGCATTGTCTCCAAACAAATTCCATCATCTAACACAATACCAAGTTTCACAGAACCATCACAGCAACAATTACAGGGAACAAACTGGTACAATACAGCTATTGAGAATGGTTATATAAGCTGCAGGCTCATAGCCAAACTGTCCACATCTGTTACCTTTGTTACCTTTTTTTCACCTGCACAGTGATATTTATAATCTGAAGGTCTTGGGTAGTACAAGCAACAGCAAAGAACCTTTCCTAAATACAGTATATTTAGAGATCATGCAGGACTATAAGTGCCTTGTTTGGAGCGTTTCTCACACAAATGTACAGAAGGTTGATCCTTTCTTCCCACAGGAGCATCTTCTTGCTCTTCCCAAATATCCCTGGCCCCGACTCTGGAGGGGGAGGACATAAATCTCACCCCTTAAGAGATTACATACTATTAAAGGCATATGATCCAGGTTGGATGGAAAGCAGTGCTGTGGAGGGAGCTACAGCAAAGACTCCAGTTTGCCTGGAATGACTCTTGCTGACACACTGGGCCCCAGTCTGTGCCTCATTCTCAGTTTATTACTGGAGTCCTGCCAGTATATTTGATTGTTGATGGACAAAATCTAGTGTTGCATTTCAAAGTGAAGGGTCATAGTGAATCTTTAAATGAATGATAATGTAATGGCCCAGTGACCCACATAGTAAACAGCACCTAACATGAGGAACTGTTTGTATTTGTGTTCTCAGATATTCACAGATCAAGTAAGATATATATACGTCATTGTGCCAGTTAATGGAGCAGCAACACAATGTCAGATTAGCACATTTTTGGGAGGGATGGATGGACATATAACTGGAATAAACACAATTCAACAGTGAAATCTTCAGTTGGATATTGTGACTTAAAACCTTGGCTCTCTGAAGCCCCTTCCCTCATCGGGAAAAAAACAAACTGGCAGCCTAGCTTTCACTTATTGTACTGCAAAAGTTAGTTATTACAATTCCAGCTCTGAAGCAAAAACAATGCAACGAGCAAATAGACACAGCGTGAAGCATACAGCTAAATACACAGGGTGATGTGAGCTTAGCCTGTCGCTTGACTATTCCAGACACCATGACCACTGTTGGAGTCGGACATGACGGAGAAACAACAGAAAATCCTCCTGCTTCATATTCCTATAGATTGTTAATATTAATATACAGTCTGTGTGTAATTCCCCGTGCCGTGTGAGTTATGTAAACAAACAATAACGATAAAAACAAGTGGACTCTGACGGGACTCCATGATGCCTTCAGGTACAGTCACTAAAAAAAAACCCTAACCCTTTTTCAAGGACCCTAAAAATTTTTAATTAAAAATGGAATTGAATTGAATTGGAATTGACTTTCAAATCGAAAGCCAATATGACACCCATAGTAGGCCTTTATATAAAATAATAATAATCCCCCTCTCACCCCTTGTGGGGTGGTATGTGTCATTCTCAAGCTCAGGTCCTCTGCCAGAGGCCTGGGAGTTTGAGGGTTCTGCCTTACCTGAGGGTTCCAGGTAAAACATATATATATATTTACTGTATATCACGCTGATAACGTGATAAAAACAGTTTTGCTTAATTTAATCTGCATGACTAAAACTGGTTTAGCCATAGGACACACACAATTATGGCAATAGATTATTAATTTTTCATAGTTATTCATGGATCCAGCTTTAATGTGTAACCACCAGGGTGTTGTATTGTCTTGACTAAGAGAGGAGTCAGATGTGAGATCTGGAGATGCCAATCTCTCTATAATCATCCTAAAAGCCATCCTGAGGTTAACCCTTTCAACTTAATAATACTTATTAAATACAGATTGACACATACACATTCAAAATCCCATAATTTCTTGATTGATGATGGAAGCAGTATGAACCACACGTCTAACTGTGTCTTTATAACCTCTGTAAAAAGTAAATCAAATAAATGCACATGCCGTGTGTTTGTGGTTACTAAACACACTCCGGCACACTGTGAAGCGCTCCTTTTCTGACAGTTGAACAAAAGCTGCTCTGTTTGAAACAAAACATCAGAATGTGCAAGAGGCCCCAGACTACTTGGCTTCCCCCCAAGCCCTCCAATGGCTCATCAAAGTGAGAATAAGGAAGGAACTCCGCTGTGGTTTCATGGCAAGCTTAAACATGGGCTCAATCTTTGAGAAGATGTTTGAAAAAAAATGTTTTCTTTTTTTAACATTAAGGGAAGTATAAGGAACCAGATAAGGAAACATATTAGCAGTTCTATTAAAAAGTCTTTTCAGTCTGTGCAAGATGAGGAAGATACACCACTAGTGAATATCCAGTGAAATTGCATAAGAAACAGCATTTATCCACACTCAAGGCCTATGTACTATAAGAATATCCATGCCTCATCTGGAGTTAATACCACTTGGCAAAAGAGAGGAAGTTACAACAAGGAAGTTCCAAGGGTGGAGCTGATGAATCAAGACAAGTTTGTTAATGTATCTGTCCCTGGGTGGGAGGTAGGCGTCTGGCCAGTCTAGCTAAATGGCCAAGGTCCCTGGATGGCAACATGACAGACAGGAGTGGGGAATGGCTGGACGAGATTCCTGGGAACCTTGCTCTAAGAGGATGACAGCTCTATAAGTCAGGCCCTGATAAAGCAGTCAGGGGTGACAATCTCTGGGCCCCAGCCAACGCAGCGTCCGTCCTGCTCAGATAAAGTTGGACAGGCCATCCATCAGTCCGAAGACAGAGAGCTGGACCCATGCTCTCCCACCTCAATTGAAACAACTCAATGACCAGCCGCCGCTGGAATTCGCAGAGCCTACGGCTCTCAAGAGGCAGCGATGGGAGGAACAAAGATGGCTGTGAACCCTCTCTGGAGAAATCATGCATAGCGATTAGTGGGAGTGTATGACGCCTAGCCTGTTAAAAGGTAAAGGTGCCACGTCTCTGGAAGAAAGGGTGAAGATGGTGGTTGACAATGGGGGGACATTGCCTGTCTCCAGCTAAGAGGACCACCCCGGCTGCAGACAGCAGGCCAACTAGAGAACCTTCATTCCATAATGAGAATGCAATAATGCCATGGAAAACTGAAAATGTCACACAATACATTCCACACGTCAAGCCAGCGCAAAGGCTAACAAAGCCATTGTGATGGGGAAATTAAATAAAATACCATCTCCAAGTCCCTTCTGCAGATACAACAATTTACACATTTTCAGACAGAGGAGATAAAAGTGATTGGATGTTCAAAGAAAACTATGTTGAAATGTAAAATTGCCAAGAATCTTGTGAATACACACTAGTGTAACTTTGATTATTCAGTGCAAACATCTTCACCTGGAATAGCCTTTTCACTGCATCTTCTCTAAGGACAACCTCTCTTGCTTTCTGCTCGGTCTATACCCACACAGCTTTGCATTGTGGTCTCAAGCCAGGAACTTGTCTGTCTATCACTCCAAAGAAAACATAACCAATTTCACGCAAACAAGCAATAATTTCCCTCTCCTGTTTACAATTAGCCTCTTGAGGTTGCAAGCGACAGAAGTGAAGGACCACGCTAAATGTGGTTTGATTCTTAAATTCATTTGCATGCTATAAAATATGTTAAACCCCTCCAATAAATGAGCTCACCGTTTGCCGTGTTTACAGTGGCTGATTAATGTTTCTGAGAAGTTATGGAATGGAAGGTGTGTGGCTGTGGAAATGGCCCTGTCACTGGCATCCAGTGTATGTCTCTGTTATTACATTGTTTCTGTATCAATTCTAACATATTAAGGGAATAGTTTCACATTTGAGATACAGTATGTATCACTTTCTTGATGATAATTACATTTTGTTACATTTGGATAAAGTCAGGCAAGCTGTTTTCTAGTCTGTATGCTAAAGCAAGCGTCTGTGGGTGGTTCCTTCATATTTGACAGACAGTTATCAGAGTATCAAACTTCTCATTTTTAGATTTATTATTTACTTACTAGGACAATGCACATTAATCAACATTTCTGTAAATGTGCCAGTATTAACCAGTCAGCTAATTTTTAACTGTAGTACTAGTTACCTAGAATGCATGTCTTTATGTTTGGAGGAAACCAGAGAGAACATGCAAACTCCCCACAGAAAGGCCCTGCCTTGTCCGATGATCCAAGTCTGCCTAGATCGGGGATCTGCGGTGCCTACTTGCTGTGCGGCAGCAGTGCTCACCGTCCCTTCGCTATTTCACAAAATGTCAAACTATTCTTTTAACACCGATTTAAAACGATAGGCTATAAAACAGAGTGATAACTCTTCTGTTGTTGTGAACATTCAGCCTTCCTAACTTCTCTGTTACAACTGCCATCAACACTTTCTATTAAGTCCCAGCTTTGCATATCCTAGGACACGGTTATTGTTTACCATCAACCTCTGTTACATGTCACCTTCAGAGGGGATGGTGCTCATTGTAGCCTGGCACAATGACTTGGAGTCGTACTCCACCAGAAATAGCAACTTGTCCTCAATTCAGAGTCAAATGCCAACAGCAAGGAAACAGCATTCCTGTAAAACAATAGCATTCCAGTCTTGCTTCATCATGTTCCTTTACGGAAGGACTCTCTGCTCAAAGACATGCATATGCTGTGCTCAAATGTTGTTCTATAAGCAACCTTTAATCATTCTCTCAGAAATGCTTTTAACATGGCAGCAGAGCGAGAGTAAAGGACATGCTACAGTATGTCAAAGAATGCAACTCTTTCTTCAGCTGGGATTGCCATGCCTTGTCTCCTTTCCTGTGTATCCAAACACTTTCCTTCATCAGATCGTGTTCAAACACTTCTTTAATTACAGCATAACACATAGAGGTGGTTGGGCTTGCAATCCACGCAAAACATGGCAACTGAATTAATGACTGGAAAGTTTGGTTTGGAAATGTCTCAACGACAACATGCTAAAGCAAAACTGCCACTTGGAAACCATTGCAGGCAAGTCAGTGAAATTAAAATGGACAATCCATTAAACTCTCACACACACACAGAATACAGTGTGGAAAACATGAACGTGTTATAGGAAGGAAAAAGGACGTCATAAGTTAAACATGTATCTAGTATGTATTAGTAAGACTTTGCTGTCATACAGCGCGCTTTCCTGTTTCTCTCGGCAGGCTGCTTGTAGCTGAAAAGAGTGTATGTTCAGGCAGGTGGTTGAAAGTTGCCAAAGTGCTATTTTTCCTATTTCTGTGAATGAGGTAGCTTAGGCAACAGCTGTTTCTCATCAGCAGAACTTCAGCCATATCGCAGTTTATAATGGAGCGCAACCCCCAAAGGGAAGACTGTTGCTTTTACTGTATGAGCAAGAGTAAATCATGTTGCTCAAGAGACAGTGCTGCAAATTTTTTCCCTCAAGTAATAAAAAAAAAAATGCTAACAAATGTAGTCAAGAGGATTAAGCCAGAAGACGCAGCAGATCACGGCATGCTTCTCAAAATGACATCACATGCTGGAGGCCTCTTCACAAATCACTTTTCATCTGGAGCTATGCTAACTCTATCATTGCTGCACATGCAATGTGATGCGTAGCCACGGTGAATATGACCATCCTGTGTCTGCTCTGAACCTGGGAAAGTTGCAGAACGTGTCCTGGCAGGGGCTCAGACAAAGGTTAAGGCTGTTCTTCCATCTGATGGGCTTCACATTGTCTGCCAAGGCCAGCTACCTGCAGAGGAAAGGTTCTGCTAATATCAAAGGCAGGTTACCTGGTCTGAATCCAGCTGTCACTGGATCCAGTTTCCAGTTTATCTGGCCCAAGGGAACATCTGTCCCTCTCATTGAACTGATTCCAAAGTCTTATTGAGGCCTTATTTAGAGGACTAGGGGTGGTGAGAATGGTGCTTAACTATTTCTGGCAGTTAGACTCATGAAAGTAAAATATTCTCTAAAAGGCTAGAACAAAACAAAACCGTAGGTTTGGGCATGAAATACTGCTACACTGTTTGCACTACATTATTTTAACTCTATTGTTTATCATCATTTTCCCAACATTCCAGCCTGTAGTGCACCATTTGTCCTGGTAGCCTCTCTATTCACAACCTACAGGGTGCTCAGCCATTGTCGACCTGAAACCCCAGTGACTGCAGGACAAAGGGCCACGTAAAGTCCTCTTAACACACTCACACACTCACATTATTGAGAAAAACATTGTTAACTTTGTTGCCAAAAAAGTTGACATAATTTTTTTTTTTTAACCATTTTCCCAAAATGTTGAACTGTTGAGTTAACTGTGCTATAATGGTAGTAATTATTTCTCTGGACTCATCCCAGTGGAAGAGAGATCACAGAGGGCAACAACTAACAAGATAACTTGTGTGTTGGAGTTAACATTCACACACATTCACACTCGGGGTTCAGTGTCTT
Organism: Etheostoma perlongum; assembly: GCA_026937815.1. Classification (NCBI taxonomy): domain Eukaryota; kingdom Metazoa; phylum Chordata; class Actinopteri; order Perciformes; family Percidae; genus Etheostoma; species Etheostoma perlongum. The sequence continues at coordinate 10,297,338 of CM049374.1, forward strand.
GCCCAGGGATTGAACCACCAACCTTCCGATTGGCAGACAACCACTCTACCACTGAGCCACAGCCGCCCGTGGTGTTGGTGGAACAATGCAGCTACTGAGAGTAGAGGTGCAAAGGACATTATACTGACCAAACACAGACTTAATTACACCAAAGACACTTGAAGACTTACAAGTTCAGTTGTTCACAGCAGCTGCATTACTATTCACCCCACATACCAAGTATGCTCCCTTGTTCAAAGAATTACACTCCCTACATCAACTTTTCATTAAATATACATAAATCCAACATGGTTATAAAGTGGACTACAGTGAATCTGCCTTAAAATGCAGAATGATAAATACTCAATCTATATGTAAATATGTGGTACATTGGGGAAAAAAATCAAAACGCAGGGAAAATGCATTAGCCGCCCTATTTGATCAGAGCCCCAGGAGCTGAAGTTAGGATTTTTAATGGAATCTGAGGAGAGGAGAGTGTCAGAGCCGAGGCAGGGAGGTGAGAGTAAGAAAGTGTTCACAGGAGAGCTGGCTATCTGAGAGGACGTCGGATAACAGAATGGACCTGAAAGATTACTTGCACTGAGTGGAAATGGATTTATTGCATTTGGAGGTCTCAGCAGCTTTTCTACATTCGCACAATCAAAACAAAAAGGAGAAAGTCATGGTTTACGTCAAAGGGAAAGTAACTTTTCGTTTGACACTCAGACAGTGGTTCCACTCAAACTAAAACTTCAGTGTTCTATGTATAAAACATAAGAAGATGGTTAAGTTTCAACCATTTTAGGATATTTATGGCAATCCAGACAATAGTTGTTAATGCCTTTCAGGCTGGGTCCAAAATAACTCTCTACTTACCATATAGTGCAGTATATTTGTATGCCATCTCTATGTATGAATGTATCTATACTCTGAACTATAGTGCCCTCAGAAATTCCACAATTGAATGAAGAACATGTAGTGTCCATGCCATGGACTTTCTGCTAACAATCCCACAATGCATTGCTCTATATTTTATAGAAGATAATTGTGACTCATCAGCTGTCAGTGATGTTGCAACATCATGAGGATTTAAGTGACCACAATTTCAATTTACTGGCCGCTATTGAGTAAACTTCTTAGGTACTGTTGTATACAAAGTAGTGCATACAGTGGGTACGGAAAGTATTCAGACCCCTTTAAATTTTTCACTCTTTGTTTCATTGCAGCCTTTTTCCAAAAATCAAAAAAGTTCATTTTATTTCTCAGTAATGTACACTCAGCAACCCATCTTGACAGAAAAAAACAGAAATTTAGAAATTTTTGCATATTTATTAAAAAACAAAAACTGAAATATCACATGGTCATATGTATTCAGACCCTTTGCCGTGACCCTCATATGTAACTCAGGTGCTGTCTATTTCTTCTGATCATCCTTGAGATGGTTCTACACCTTCATTGGAGTCCAGCTGTGTTTGATTATACTGATTGGACTTGATTAGGAAAGCCACACACCTGTCTATATAAGACCTTACAGCTCACAGTGCATGTCAGAGCAAATGACAATCATGAGGTCAAAGGAACTGCCTGAAGAGCTCAGAGACAGAATTGTGGCAAGGCACAGATCTGGTCAAGGTTACGAAAAAATTTCTGCTGCACTTAAGGTTCCTAAGAGCACAGTGGCCTCCATAATCCTCAAATGGAAGACGTTTGGGACGACCAGAACCCTTCCTAGAGCTGGCCGTCCGGCCAAACTGAGCTATCGGGGAGAAGAGCCTTGGTGAGAGAGGCAAAGAAGAACCCAATGGTCACTGTGGCTAAGCTCCAGAGATGCAGTCGGGAGATGGGAGAAAGTTGTAGTAAGTCAACCATCACTGCAGCAATCCACCAGTCGGGGCTTTATGGCAGAGTGGCCCGAAGGAAGCCTCTCCTCAGTGCAAGACACATGAAAGCCCGCATGGAGTTTGCTAAAAAACACCTGAAGGACTCCAAGATGGTGATAAATAAAATCCTCTGGTCTGATGAGACCAAGATAGAACTTTTTGGCCTTAATTCTAAGCGGTATGTGTGGAGAAAAACCAGGCACTGCTCATCACCTGTCCAATACAGTCTCAACAGTGAAGCATGGTGGTGGCAGCATCATGCTGTGGGGGTGTTTTTCAGCTGCAGGGACAGGACGACTGGTTGCAATCGAGGGAAAGATGAATGCGGCCAAGTACAGGGATATCCTGGGCGAAAACCTTTTCCAGAGTGCTCTGGACCTCAGACTGGGCCGAAGGTTTACCTTCCAACAAGACAATGACCCTAAGCACACCGCTAAAATAACGAAGGAGTGGCTTCACAACAACTCTGTGGCTGTTCTTGAATGGCCCAGCCAGAGCCCTGACTTAAACCCAATTGAGCATCTCTGGAGAGACCTGAAAATGACTGTCCACCAACGTTTACCATCCAACCTGACAGAACTGGAGAGGATCTGCAAGGAGGAATGGCAGAAGATACCCAAATCCAGATGTGAGAAACTTGTTGCATCTTTCCCAAAACGACTCATGGCTGTATTAGATCAAAAGGGTGCTTCTACTAAATACTGAACAAAGGGTCTGAATACTTATGACCATGTGATATTTCAGTTTTTGTTTTTTAATAAATATGCAAAAATTTCTAAATTTCTGTTTTTTTCTGTCAAGATGGGTTGCTGAGTGTACATTACTGAGAAATAAAATGAACTTTTTTGATTTTTGGAAAAAGGCTGCAATGAAACAAAGAGTGAAAAATTTAAAGGGGTCTGAATACTTTCCGTACCCACTGTAAGTGAGCGAGGGCGTGGTCTTGAACACAGTCTCAATCTGGAAGTCTGTCCAAAGTGGTGGTCCAACCAGCAGACCTTCATTACCGTCCATAACGTCATGTCGCTGACAGGGCTAATAATTATCTGCTGCTGCTCTAAGCAAAATGTCACATTGTTATTACTTAGGAAATTAAATAACTATGAAAATGTGATGAAAAAAATCCCATCAGATTGTTTAAAATGAGCCGAACTGAGAATTGGGTCAAACACACTAAATGGCCGTGGTCAACCCGCTAATTAAGGAATCTATTTGTCTATGGAGTCTTATAAAGCCGGGCTATTACAGGGTGTGTGTGTGCATGTCACCATCTGTCTTTTACAGGGTGTAGAGCATAAAGGGATGGTGATATATGCCATGCAGCTCTGTATGAATCATGTGACATTCCACACATAGTGATTAGTGCCAAATTATGGTCCACACTGGGACTTGAATGAAGTGTTTGCAGATGCCTGCTGATGCTGGGGATTCAAACCTCTAATCCCCAAACTATAGTTTAACAACCTTGGAACAACTTATTTACCTTTCATAAAACAAAGGCTTTAAGATCCCAGGACAAATTACCCCACAGTTAGCTCAGCTAAAGGCAGTGGTGCACTGATGTCATATGAACAAAGAGGACTTACTGCAGTTAAAAATGAAGAAAAAAAACTGATACCTGAGCCAATGGGAAATCATGTCTTAAATATGATTGACCGTTTCCATGCACACAAATGTATTGAAAACTGAGCACAACACATTGTAGACAGAGTAGCTCCAACAATGCTTCATTTCAGATTCCACCAAGTCAGGCTTCTTTGTAAATCTCTGCTGAATTTTAGATTTAATATCTTGCTGTTTAAAACTCATTCTAATACAGCTGCTGTAAATCAGACATGAAAAGACCTTCACCTTGAGAACCACATGTTTGGGGATTTAGTGAGATGCTCTGTGGGTGCACTGAAAATGCCGTATATCGTAAACATTACGATCTTAAAGTTTAAATGATGGAAGTGAACTAAATATTGTTACAGGCCTGTATGGAAGATATAAAAACAGTTTATAATGACAGGGAATTAGAGAGAGGAGGAAGAAAATAGGTATGATTGATAGGGATAGTACAGTAGTTAATCTGCATGCTTAATAAACCAAGATACACACACACAAAAATCTAAGATCTTTGATTGGACAGACAATAAACATTGTCTCACTGTAAAAAATGTCCTAGTGACTTACACAGATAACAAGGTGACCACTCCTTTGCACATTTCTGCAGATGATGTGTAAAATAAATGATTATGAGGCTGCATAAACTAAGTGTGATGTGTTCGCTTGTTACAGCAATGGAGTAAAAGTAAAGCGCAGGCTTCCTGCACTGACTGTTGAGTGATACTGTCCAGAGCCGTTTGCTGGAAGGACAGGAGTGAACCAGCGTATGGAGGTGGCAGCAGGTTCAATCATGAACCGTTTATGTGCATTAAACAGGAAATAATTATTTAGACAGGAAGCTAAATAGATACTTGTGATGTCAAACGGTTGTTTCATGTTGCAAAGGTTCAAATATTAATTTAGGGTAAGCTAAAATGTGGACATTATTTGGACCACAATGGAATATTACACAGTAGACTACCAACAGCGTTATGTAGACGTGTTCCTGATTATATCATTACGAGCAACCCTGTTGAAAGTTAGGTTACATCCTCATAATGTGAGACATCCATCAAGGTTTTAGAGCAGATTTATTCAACTCTGAGTTGTAGTAATTAAGTAGAGTGAAAGCTATGAGGGAGTGAATCATGTCTGGAGAAATATTTCATCATTTATAGCAGCCCTTGTAATTTTGGTGATGAATAGTCATTCATAGGACTGGCCAATGCTTTTGGACATTTATGAAATGCAAATAGCACAGTTGTGGTAGGTGCAAAACAAGTTGTATACCTAATGAGCCCATTGGTAATGGAGTGTAACTACATTAATAGTATGTCACGCCTTCGGGTCTTCTCCGTGACCTCCTCACATAAATCCTTGTGGCATGTTTGTAACCACTACTCAATAACCTGCGGTCGTTGCAAATGCAAACCCCACACATGCATACGAATGTGAAGTTCCCATGCAGACGTGCACGCCACGGTCTCCTCTGACCCATGGAATTCATCGGATAACACCTACATCTGTCCACACGTTCTAACTGCCCTGGTATACAATAAATGGCAGCAGCTGTTCTTTAAAAGCTGCGTTTAAGAAATGAGATTAATCAAGGTGTTCTTGCTTTAACAGCACAGGCCTCCTCTCCCCGACGGCTCTGTGCAGCGCCAGCTGTGGGAACACGGCTTACTTTATTGCCCCCTAGCTTGTGACACACTTCCTGTGCTCGTCTTAGCATTCTGCTTAGCACCGTGTTAAATTCCTATGCATAAAAGACATTCTTCTGCCAAGAACCACTGAGGAGGTGTTGATCTTCTATTATGGGATCTGTATGCAACAATAGCTGCTTAATGGAAAATACAGAACCATATCTATCCACAAGTAGCACATAATTAAGTCTGCATATGGAAATTAGCATGGGAATTGTGAGGGAAGGTATGCTGCCTGATGATCATCTCCTTATGAAATGTTTTGTGGGTAAATGTGCTGTGAAGATTCAAGTAACAGTGTGATATGTGAAAATCTCACTCTTATGCACTTAACTCCACTTCTCTTAAAGATATATATATATATATATGAGAAAGCAGTATGATGCACCAAAGGAGCACTTCAGGTGAAACTGCAGACTTTAGTCTGTAGAGACTCTAAAGCTCCCATCTCTTACTATTATCCTTCCAAAGTCCTCTGCTTCCACCTAATGGTGACACACTAAATTGACCACACTCCGAAGAATTTGGATACCAAACTTAAAATCCTTAAAAATAAAAACAAATGTATTAGCAATCACAGGGAAAGAATGCATGATGTCTACAGGAGCATTTGTTGGAATAAAAATGCTAATCTTATTTACAAAGTCTGCGATTGAGTGTGTTCAGCAACTTCAACACATGCACATACAAATTGCAAATAGGCTATATCATTACACAGGTAATAAAGCTTTTCCCCAAATAACCCACAGTCACCCAAATTTGACAGCCCCTCACTGTGACATAGCAGTATGTGATGGATTTGTAGAAAACATTACAGTAAAATGCAGAAGCCACGTAGCCATACAGCATTGTAGCAGAAGGGATAACTCACCCTCTTTTAGCACCACTAACACACACAAAAATACTTAAATTAATCAAGAACCACTGGCCAAGCAAGGGGCAATTTAATATACAGTGATCAAACCTGTGAGAAATCATTGTCTTGTCAATGAAAGTAAATTATCAATCATTGCTTTTAGATGAGACAGCGTTGTCCTTTGGGCTGCTAAGGCTTCTACAAAAAGACATCAGGATTCAGACAAGGGAGTGGCAAGCCATGGATGACATCCAGCAACCAACGCTTTGAACTAATGGACTGTTTTCTGTTCTCCATAAGCTCAGTCCTCATGACTAACACTGGCTTTCTGTTATCCAACCCGGACAAAAAAAGGGATTTTGAAACACTTGGGCACACCCATATTGTGTTGAGACAATTTAAGGAAAAAAAAAAAAAAAAATTATTTAACCTGAGAACGGCAAGTAAAAGTTAGCCCACATTTCAGACTTCATGAAAGTGTCACAGGCTTCAAGTGAAACAGCATTCAAATTGCCCACCAACCAAACTAAATGTAACATTTTCTCATTCACCTCACATAAACTCTAACTTCATTTCTCATTTTTCTTTAGACATCATAAATGCATTTATGAGATTACAAAACATCAAATGAGATTGTCGAGGGGTGGGGTTAGGTGTGATCAAGGGATTTATGCTGTGTCTTTTTACAAGGTGTATATTTATAATAGTGGGTTAGAAGTTGCATTGTGCAATCTGATTGGAACACACACTTAGCCAAAGGCACTTAAAACTATGCTGACCTATTTTAGGATTTTGCCTCAGACAAAACCCTTCACAGTCTTATCTTCTATTCATCTTCACGTTACGTGTAAACTTTGACTGTAGTCACTTAATAAAATATATACTTTCTTACGCCAGCAAATAAAATGCAGGCTATATTGCAAAGATTTAAATCAAGAATTAAAAAAGATATTAGCACAAGCTCATTATTTGGCAAATAACTGTTAAAAACTACAATCACAACCTTGTCATGTAAACACCCCGTGTTGACAAGCAACAGAACGGATGTTTAAATGTGAAGGAGGTCCATCCTAGTGTAGCTGGGGAACAGCACATTGTAACATCGTTATACTCTGGTTTCAAAGGGAACAGAAGCTTTTAAAAGAAATAAAACATTAAAAAAAACTCAGACACAAAGCATGTCTGTAATGACAATCCACCTTCTAGCACAGTACTGAAACAACTTTTCAAGACTCCAGATAATTGGGGTGGTGGTAGTGCTGTACAGGGGCTACACATCTATGGTAGTGTACTGGGTGGTGCAGGTGGTGATGGTAGTGAGCAAATGGCTGGAATTACTTCACAGAGGCAGTGGAAAGGATGGCTGTCAAGGTCCCATGACTATTAGGGGGCTGAGGCCAGAGCTGCAACTTGGGGGGGGAGTTCGTTTTCAGCTTCTCCGTGACTTTGAATGCTGGATGAGCCACTGCAGCGTGATATCTGCAGGGGGGGAGGATATTAAGACATTTTATAACGTCAGCACGCCCACATAGATGTAGAACCATTTAAACTCTGATCTACACTTTACCTATATTGTCCTTCTCTTTGCAGGAGACAGAATAGCAGCAGATCTCTCGGTCCTGAATGGCAGAAAGATTCCTGAAAAAAGGAAAGTAGGAAACATGAAATTGCTATGGCAAAACTAAAAGTCTGATGTTGAAGTGGATAAAAAAAAAAAATATCCCAACAATAGGGATGTCCTGATCAAGATGATCCAATACACCTCCATCAAAACATTTGTCATTTTAACCAGCAAAAGAGCTGGTCCATCACTGGTTAAAAATGAGAAGCTGCTACCTGAATGTTATTCTTTGCTATTAAAACAGAGTGGGGAGAGAACAGATTTGTTAGCGTAGAAGCCCAGCGAGTATATGTGTTTTGCCAAACTTGATGTCAGAAATTTGAGTCGCTGGCACCGATGCACTCTTCATTTTCACTTGAACTCCTCCCCACTGCCATGCCTTTGAGTCTTCTTAAGAAATAGTACTGCACTTTACTTGCTGCTATTCTAAAACTGTCTTTGGTAATTATTTTATTTATCTTTGTAGTTGTTTTTAGTAGGATAGGGCTTATGAAGAAATGTTTTTTATCTATTTATGAATCTTTATAGTAGTTGGTCGGCACTGAGACCTGAGTTCTTATTTTGTTCTCCTCATCCTCCCGTGTTGTGAGAATGACAAAAAGTATCTACCATCTAGCAACATGCCTGCATTGTATGATGTCTTTAGGAAGAGTGGTTTGCCTAGCAAGCTGAAATTAGCAAAACAAAATAGAAAACTGTAAAAGATATATATATATATATATTCACTCAAGACATGTTTTCTTAACAATAATCACAGCATTCCTAACACTTGTGTGCAGTTTTATATGAAGTAACTCCTAATTACAAGTATTTTCCCAATACAATCAATTGCCAGATTTGCCAATTGCGGGCTTCTTCACTGATCGCCATAGCGACGCTGCCTGAAACCGCTGTGACATCATCTTGGAGGCGACACAAACATTCTCACTGGATCCTTTCATTGGCAACTAGACAGAGGAACATCTGTACTTATGGCGTGCTTTTGGGGGCTACCACTTTTTTTTTTTTTTTAAGATAAAACATTTTTTAAATTATACAGTATATATAAAAATGTCGGCACTATTAATGCAAGCGTGGCTATTAAAAAATTGCAGGTTTTTTGCAGGATTTCCCCGTATATCACAAGTTACATTATAGGGACGATTCTCTCTGACCAATCAGTGGTCTGCAGTGTTTTAATTACAGTATCGGCTCAGCTCGCATGGAACCTTGAACGAGGTCATGCCAAAGAAAGTACCAGGTACTATTCACTACTTTTGCCAATAGAAAACCACTAAAGAATAGTTGTCAAGCCAGACAAGTTGAGCCGTGCCATACCATGCAGGGGAACTAAGGCAAATGATTCACCTACACAATATGGCCAGAGGTTTGCGTCAGTGATTCCGTGTAATAGTTGAAGCCATAACAATGGTCATTAATATGCTGCTACAAACAGACTCCATTCTTGTATGTATGTATTGCAATGTCTTGTCTTCTGTACTGTCCAGTTCTACCGAGGAGCCTGTCGAAAATGAGATGACACATCTCAAGAGGTGTTCCTCGTACAATAAATAAACTCCAACTAATTATCTGTATAGTAAAAATAGCAGCTTTAGCCTCTATGGCTAATTTCCGGCTGTAGTCCCTGGCCAGTTGTCAATCTAAAATACAACGGTTAAAAAATGTTTTTATTTTAATTCCCAATATTTATACCTTATTTAAGTATTTTTGATTTAACAGAGTTATGTGGATACCCATGTCCACAATCTTTTGGTCATACAATATATCATTTAGAAATGTCTGATTTTATCATTTTTGGCTCACCACTGGAAACGACTCACATGGTACTCCTACTAGTTATGACTAAAGGACACTTGACGTTTGAAGCAAGTCCTGATATTTATGCAGGATTATCAACAAAAACACTGAAATCTTGAGTGCCTCACATTTTTTCAATCAGCTGCTTCTCATCAAGTGCGTTGGGAAGGTCTCGTTTGTTGCCCAGTACTAGAACCTAAAAGATGGAGAAAAAAATAAAAGAGAAAGGGCTGATCAATATCCACTACAGCAACGTATCAACATTATCCCACAGGGCGAGCAGTCAATTTAAAAGGATTTTTCTCAACCATGTGCTTCACCAATCACAGAATCCTTACTGTTAGGAGAAAAATAACCATGTGGTGTCAAGACACAGCAACTAGAAGCCTATCGATTTGGCACATCAAACCCTGTATTAAAAAAATCCTGGCTTGGGCTCAAATGACCACGTAGTGTTTCATCAAGCCTGAGTCACTGCAACCCATTAGTTACAGTGATTACCAATTATGAGTTTAATCTGTGTGTGTGATCACAGAGTCACCAGACCCTCAGAAATCAATGTGACGAACTAAGGTGAGGCTGGAACATCATGAGATTTTGGGCCAAAGACCACATGCGGGACTTACGGGGATTCCTTGTAGCTGTGGTTTGTCTAAAAGGTTGTGCAGTTCATTTCTGGAAGCTTCTATCTTCTCTCGGTCTGCAGCATCCACCATGTAACTGTAAAGGGGGGAAATAAACACGACTTTGGTAACACCAAATACTAAATCAAAATTGAAAACCAAATATATACAACTCTTACTAGGACATACATTTAGTAATGACAATTATATGGAGAGATACCAAGCCAAATGTAACCATATTGAATTAGTATTGTATTGCAATAGTATGTAGGGCTGCACAATTAATCGGATTTTGATCATGACTTCCCACGATCAAATTTGCCTGATCGAGCAGTATTTAAACTGCGTCATTCTGTTCATAGAACGCTCCGTATCAAAGTTTTTTTATTTTAATTATTTATTGTTGCAAAGCCAATTTAGTGCTCCGAAAACCTGATCCTGAGCCTCCATGAGCCAATCAGACAGTCACAGAGGACAGAGTAACGTGAAGGAAAATCCATAGATATCAGTCGGTCATAAGGCTATAAACTATCTTAACAAAGAAAACAAAAACAATGTAAGCAAGGCCGAGGGGCTTGTCCTGAGAATTGGATCATCATCCATTGTGGGGAAGCGTTTTGGGTTCGAGGCAAGTGACACAAACAGGTCATATGCAAAGATTAAAATAAATAAATGAATAGAAATGAATGTGAAAGCAGTTATAATTAGCCTATGTGACAATAAAATGTGTTATGGTTAAAATCAACAAATAATCGGGATAATTAATTGGGATCTCAATACTGATAATCATGATTATCATGTTGGCCATAATTGTGCAGTCCTAATAGTATGTATAATTTCAATTCAGTTTTCCAGTATTCCAGCAACCTTAGGAAGTCAATTAGTAAATGTGTGGTCATAGAGACCACCTGCACTACTTTGTACTGTCCACAAACTTACACTATAGCGTTGACTCCTCGACAGTAGCGTTCCCACATGCTTCGGAAGCGAGGCTGTCCACCTATGTCCCATATCTGAGGCAAGAAAGCACATAATGGAAAAATACAGTCATAAGCAAGAGAAAAGCCTTGTTCCCTTTATAAACCAATCATTGCACCATTTCTGATAGGGTGCAGACTAGGCAGGCCTGGCAGTGGTTCAGTGTAAAATAGAATTCAGGTTGTTTTTTTTCAACAGTGAAAGCATTCAGTTTGACATTTTGCTTGTTAGCCTACCTTTATTGTCACATTGCCTTTAGTGACTTTCCGCATGTTGAAACCAACTGTGGGAATCATGTCTTCACTGAACTGGCCTGACTGTGCAGAAGAAATGGAAGACAAAAAGCAGCATAAAATATTAAGTGTGTTGACATGGTATTAGAAATATTCACACGCATCTAATGAGACTTTTTTCTATGTTGGTGCTATTTAATTTCTACCATTTGTGTACCGACATTCATCCAATGTCACTGTCTTTTAATCAGTGTCACCAACTAAAAACATTTCTACATGTACAGTGAGGAAAATAAGTATTTGAACACCCTGCTATTTTGCAAGTTCTCCCACGATGAAATCATGGAGGGGTCTGGAATTGTCATCGTAGGTGCATGTCCACTGTGAGAGACATAATCTAAAAGAAAAAATCCAGAAATCACAATGTATGATTTTTTAACTATTTATTTGTATGATACAGCTGCAAATAAGTATTTGAACCTGAGAAAATCAATGTTAATATTTGGTACAGTAGCCTTTGTTTGCAATTCCAGAGGTCAAACGTTTCCTGTAGTTTTTCACCAGGTTTGCACACACTGCAGAAGGGATTTTGGCCCACTCCTCCACACAGATCTTCTCTAGATCAGTCAGGTTTCTGGGCTGTCGCTGAGAAACACGGAGTTTGGGCTCCCTCCAAAGATTCTCTATTGGGTTTAGGTCTGGAGACTGGCTAGGCCACGCCAGAACCTTGATATGCTTCTTCCAGAGCCACTCCTGGGTTATCCTGGCTGTGTGCTTCGGGTCATTGTCATGTTGGAAGACCCAGCCTCGACCCATCTTCAATGCTCTAACTGAGGGAAGGAGGTTGTTCCCCAAAATCTCGCAATGCATGGCCCCGGTCATCCTCTCCCTTAATACAGTGCAGTCACCCTGTCCCATGTGCAATCTCTCCCCCCAAAGCATGATGCTACCACCCCCATGCTTCACAGTAGGTATGGTATTCTTGGGATGGTACTCATCATTCTTCTTCCTCCAAACACGGTTAGTGGAATTATGACCAGAAAGTTCTATTTTGGTCTCATCTGACCACATGACTTTCTCCCATGACTCCTCTGGATCATCCAAATGGTCATTGGCAAACTTAAGACGGGCCTTGACATGTGCTGGTTTAAGCAGGGAAACTTTCCGTGCCATGCATGATTTCAAACCATGACGTTTTACTGTATTACCAACAGTAACCTTGGAAACGGTGGTCCCAGCTCTTTTCAGGTCATTGACCAGCTCCTCCCATGTAGTTCTGGGCTGATTTCTCACCTTTCTTAGGATCATTGAGACCCCACGAGGTGAGATCTTGCATGGAGCCCCAGTCCGAGGGAGATTGACAGTCATGTTTAGCTTCTTCCATTTTCTAATGATTGCTCCAACAGTGGACCTTTTTTCACCAAGCTGCTTGGCAATTTCCCCGTAGCCCTTTCCAGCCTTGTGGAGGTGTACAATTTTGTCTCTAGTGTCTTTGGACAGCTCTTTGGTCTTGGCCATGTTAGTAGTTGGATTCTTACTGATTGTATGGGGTGGACAGGTGTCTTTATGCAGCTAACAACCTCAAACAGGTGCATCTAATTTAGGATGATAAATGGAGTGGAGGTGGACATTTTGAAGGCAGACTAACAGGTCTTTGAGGGTCAGAATTCTAGCTGATAGACAGGTGTTCAAATACTTATTTGCAGCTGTATCATACAAATAAATAGTTAAAAAAAGCAATGACAATTTCAGACCCCTCCATGATTTCTAAGTGGGAGAACTAGCAGGGTGTTCAAATACTTATTTTCCTCACTGTAATTAAGTCAGTACGGTTTGTTTCCTCTTATTTAGAAGTCACATGAAAAGTCGAGCAGATGAAAAATCATTTCACAAGAAAGAAATTATTTGATTACACGGGTCATTTTTAGCTGACTGAAGCCTCTAACTGAATTTAAACACTTTTATTCGTCATTTCCATGAATCATGTTAGCTTCCAATCAAGCTTTCTGAAACCAACCAGTGTAACCACGCATTCCAAGGGCTTAACGTTCCATACAAGGCATTTATCCTAAAAGCAGGGTCACCCATCTCTAAAGCCGTTGTAACCTGCTTTGATATCAAATACGTCGGACAACTTTAATAGCCTTGGTTCTATAGCTCATATCCCGAATGGGCCCAGTCCAACAGTCTTGCAAAGTGAAGGGGAAGGCAGCTTTGTTCAAACCTACTTACAGATCACCTGATATGCCCACAACAGAGTCAGGAAAAAATGTGTATTCATGAGATGAATCCAGAACAGAGGAAGCCTACAGTACTGTGGACTACAACTTGACTTAAGACTACAGTGTGGTCTATTACCTAGAAACAGACATAAACACTGGACTACAGAAAATAACCCTCACCCCATACACACCCAAGGTTGTGACAGGTTAAAACAAGCTAGACATAAAAAACATCAACAGTGTTGGACCTAACAACAGAGGAATGTCTTATGGGAGGAAATATAAGGTGAACCAATGACAATAATTAATTCACCTATGTAGGGTTGGCATACAATAGGATATTCCAAGCAAATCTAGCTATATCACGTTATTTGTATTTAAAATCTATATAGATAGAACAATTTTCTTTGAGGGGGTCAATAAAGTGTTCTGACAGCTGGCTGGTGACCCAGGCCGCTCAATCCACCCTAGCTTGATGACGTAGACAAGACAGACTGTTTACAAAGTTGACTTGTGGCCCGTGTTGTCAACATCACACAGCTATTACAAAGCATACAGTTCCCATGACCGGTTTCATAAGTAAAAGGGCAGAGTCATTCCAAGAACTTCGTCACTCTAGCTAGCCAAACAACAACCGAGTGAACTACTTTAACACAGCAATATGTGATATGTTCAAGGCACCAACACTACCCAGTCATACAGTCATGCCCGTGACTTTGTTGGAACAATTAGATATACATTTTAATTATTTTTTTTAATATTCAAAGAAATCTTCGTGCACAACCTCTCCCAGGGAGTAACGTTAGCTTGGGCCCATACAGACAGTGCTTGTTTGCTAGCTAGCTACTTACTGCAATCACATTGACGAATGTGGTTTTCCCAGAGTACTGAAGTCCCACCAATGTCAGCTCCATCTCTTCTTTCCAAAAGAGGGACCTGAACCAGTCCAAAAGCCTGTTTATGAGGGCCAGCATATTGGATGTTAACGTAGTCGCAGTGTCTGTGGCAGCCTGGATGTGAACTTCTAGCTAGCCGTCTACATAGGAAGTAGCTAGCTGCTTTGTCATATCATGTGATCTACTGACTAGTAGAGTGCTAGTGTCTGCGCGTGCGTACTGAGAAGTGCACGAACCTCTCGGGAGCGCGCACGTTAAAAGGGGAATTTGATCCTGACTGTAACTTCTCCTTTGTGAAAAGAAAAAGTTTATGTTTTTACCATAGACTGTGTAAAAACGTTTTACACACTGCTTCAACACTGCTCTGTCTTAAGAACTGGTCAAAGATAAGTTGTTAAACGGGATTTCAAATCATTGGCAACTCAATGTCACCCTTTTTGTGGTACACTGTAAAAATACTCTGCAACAAGTAAAAGTCCTGCACTGAAAATGTTCTTAAGTAAAAATATAAGTATAAACAGATAAATGTCCTTAAAGTAGTAAAAGTAAACGATGGACTGTCCCAAAAAAAATGGACTAGAAATACCAAAGAAAACCAAAACAAAGCCACAGATTACTGGTCAAATAATAAGATGAGCAAAGACTTTAAGACATTTAGCTGCTAAAACAGAGAGTTTCAGACAGAGGGTGAATACAGATATATTCTGAAAGACATTATGAGAACTCTAGTATGTAACTACTTTTTTATTTCAAA
Organism: Etheostoma perlongum; assembly: GCA_026937815.1. Taxonomy (NCBI): domain Eukaryota; kingdom Metazoa; phylum Chordata; class Actinopteri; order Perciformes; family Percidae; genus Etheostoma; species Etheostoma perlongum. Next base: position 10,312,470 of record CM049374.1, read on the forward strand.
ATTATTTTATAATACAATATTATAAACACATCTGTATCATCTGCATTTCCTGTTTAATATAAAATATGTGAGATAAATATTATAAAAAGAGAAATATTTTAGTTTTATAGTGATTTTACAACAACTCTGCTTTAGACACTTCTGATACTTTACATACTAGGAAATTCTTTTTTAAGGCACTTTCCCAAAACAGTCTCCTAATGAGCTGTGTTAAACGACTCTCAATGACACTGTCTCTTTTTGTGTGTGTCACAGTATTCTTTTTTATGTGTGTCACAGAATTCTGCATGACAAATCTTTATGGCTTTAAGGCATCACTGTTCTAGAACCTTTTATCACAGGCTGCAGTTGGTGAACACACAGCCAGGCACAACTTCAGTGCACTGGGACTGGCCTGGACTTGGTTATCATTAAAGGTTTTAATGCTTCACACATTCAGCAGGATTGTTTTTTAAGAGTGTCTGCTGTGTACATGGGCAAGAGGAACAGTGAAGCATTCATGTTGTAAAAATGGACAATAGTTAACAACAGGAATGGCCAAATCACTGGCAACGCTTTCAAGCTAAGTCCATTTTTTTATTATGACTTTGGAAGTCACATTTGCAGGTCTTTCACCTTCCCAATTTACTATGCTGACTTCAAAAAACAATTATTTTGCTTCTAAAGTCAATATAGAAGATGTTCAGTTGTTGTGTAGCATGGCATATCGATTTAGGAAGTTATTATATATTGGTATAACACACTTATTAGGAAACCTCTGTATGTATAAGTGGCAGTAATGTTCTGGTTGTGAAAGTTAAGCATATTTGTCTGGGAAGTTTTCATTATGATTTTTTAAGTCACATGTCCAGGTCTTTCACCTTTTCTAAAATGCTGACTTTCAAAACTTTTATGAAAGTATTCATTGTTCATCATTTGCATATTGATCTTGGAAGTTATTATATCAGTGTAACATACTTACTTGGAAATGTCTGTGTCTATAAGTGGCAGTGGTTGAAGTTGGCATATGACTTTGGGAGGTTTTCAGTTTGATTTTGGAAGTCACACTTCCAAGTCTTTCACCTTCCCATATTACTATGCTGACTTCCAAAACCAATACTTTTACTTCCAAAACCAATATAAGTACAAATACACAACTTGCAATCAGATCATAATGATGCAAACAAAGAGGAAAACATAAACAATGATAGTCAGTGACTTATATCCTTGTTCTATATTTCAGGGTCTCTCAACCTTTCTTCAGCTGACTCTAGATGATCATAATCATTAAAGTAACCAACATTTTAATAAGCTTGACATTTAAATTGCTGGTACATGAGTTGACAAAAATTATCATAACAAAATTTATTTTATTAGATGCAGAAAAAAAACTGTCACCTTCAAACGGCTTGAGTCCAATTCCCTTCTAATCTTATTGGTTATATAATTTCCACATGATTATAAATCGTCATGAATCAATAACCATGTTGTGAATTTAAGCCACGCAAAAAACGTTCAGCAGGAAAAATCTGTGCATTGTTGACTGCTCCAGATCCATCACTTCGGTTGGCAGCCCTTGAAATCGATTGACAAAAAAGTGAGTGAGAGAGAGTCTCATTTTCAGTGTCACCCCTTCATTGCTTATTATTAAATATTATAAATATATGCTTTTAAGATGTAGGCTTGTTGTAAAATAAATTTAATTACCTGTGGCCTGACAAGTGTATTGTACTTCTCGGGGGTTGCTGCACTCATTATTGTTGTGTAAACAGTACCTCTGGGGATTATCAACATAGACAATAGATACTATCAAATGTAATGCAATGTATATATATATATATATATATATATATATATATATATATATATATATATATATATATATATATATATATATATATAGATATAGATATAGATATATATATGTATATATAACTTTAAATAATAACTTGCACTCAAAAGTTAGCATATGTTTTCACTGAAACTTAGTTATTGCTGTTCTATATGCTACTTGCTATGAGCTAAAGCATGGTGTAAAACAAAGGCCTATTTATATTATTGCTGAGATGGGGCAAAGGGAACAGAAACTGGTATGCACACAGCTGGCCTATCTCAGCAACATGAACAGTCATGTGATCATAATTCAGATAACGTTCTACTTACCCATTACACACTGGAAACAGTGAAAGAACCTGTGGGGCAAGACTCTGTAAGAAATCCATTCATTGTTGCTGACTTTCAAATTGTGCAATGTAGCGTCTCTCTCAGTATCCTGTTTACTTTGGTTTGAAATTAATTGATTTATTAGTCCATGCTTGCCTGATAAAATGTCTCCATGTTGATGTGATCTTGGCCAGTAGCATTTAGTGCTTTGTTGGCTGCGTCTCTACAAAATGAACACATAACAACAGCATTACAACAGTAACTGCAACAATTTTGTAGTTTGGAAGTATAAATCACATAAGATGACTCACCTTCGATGATCTAGGGGAGGAAGCCAGTGGTCAAAGTTTGTCTCCACTCTGTACCATCTGAAACAGGACAAACAATTTTATGTTTGGGTTCATTTGTGCAATCACACTTAACATACACCTTGATATATCCAATTCTCCTCAGATATTTGCCTACCCTCCATTTACAGGATCCAGTGGCCAGATATCAGCAGGGCCTGCTCGGTCTCTGGTGATGACAGCCCCTTCCCCTGCTCGCACCCCACCCACAATGTAATACACCCCAGTGATGATGGGTATCTTGGAGAGACGCATCACTGCATCTTGAAAGTCCTCTGCTTCCTCCAGTGTCTGTTGGTTACACACAACTGGTCTAAGTTTCAGTTCTCAATACAGTAAACATCCTCATTAGGCTGACTTCCGGAACATACTCACCTCCCTCACCAGCCAGCTGACTGGGGATCTCCGAAAAAGAAAAGCAGACTCCACATTCTTCAACCAGTTCCACCAGTGTTCACTGCCTGATGATCACAAACCCACATACAAACGTGAAAACACAAAAGAGACAATAAAATCTGACAACTGCAACATTTCTGGATTATCATGACTGCTGGCAAAAAGTATGGTCTTACCTCGCTGGTCGCCAGAGACAGTAAACTTGTTAGGACTCTGTCCCGTCCACAGGCCAACGTAGCCAGCAAACGAAGTTCCACTGTACGCCACCTTAATGGGGGTGTAAAAACTACAAAATTGCATCATTCTGCAAGGATTCATTTTGGACCTGATACAATTTACTGACTGGTGATTTTTAATAAAATATTGTTGGGGGTGTAGCTTGAGGAGGTAAAACACTTATTTAGTTTTTAAATGATATGAATACATACTGTACCTTTCCATTCTTAAGGAAAATTACGTTGATAGTCAGATTCCTCAGAACAGGATGTGGATAATCAAGATTCCTGCCGTGGTACACATGTCCATTTTTGTCCTGAGCTACGATGCTTGTGCAAAATCTAGGAATGCATAAAGTTAGTTTGCAAGCATAAGAGGGCTTTCACCTTAACCCTGCATAGATATTGTGTGCCTATGCATTCTATGCAGGTTTCTATTATAAATGTGTAATTATATTTAAAATCATACATACGCAGATATTTCATAGGCAAAGTTGAGAATGATGATATCTGAAATGCTTCCTCCTAAGTGTGAAGCCATGCCACGGATCTCTCCCGCATAAGGCTGAGGAACATACTTTTCCAAGGCCTTCACAATAGGTGTAACTGCATGATGCACCCATTTTGGAACTGTTTCGCTGACAACAGTATAAAAAGAAGAAAAACACATGTCTGTGTCAGCAGAATTAGGCATACTATTGAAGCGATATTGAAGATACACACAACAACACAGTTCTCATTAACCCAGAAGTAAGTTCATCAAAAAACATGTACTAGGTTCTCCAGTCTTTGCCCTTGATCAAGATCTAAGATCTGGAGTTGGTCCCCGGGCTGTAATTGGCTGCCCACTGCTCCCCTGAGGGATGGGTTAAATGCAGAGAATGAATTTTGCTACATGTATGTGACAATTACCTTTACCTTTAAGTTTAGCTGCTGATTCAAAGCTGACATCATGTGTTAATATTAAGCAAATTTGGTTAGTATGCTAGCTTTCTAACAGAATCATTGTTATAGTTATGGTTATGCCCGTGTGATACAGTAATGGAAAGGGAAACCATACCATATGTAGCCTGTTAGTTACCTATCAACAATAACAATATATAACAATCACATTTTAATAGCCTACTTATAAAATACTCTTATACTATTAAAATACCTTACTATCTATGCTAGTCTACTCAACTAACGGATATATCCGTTAAGAAGTTACTTCTTAACGCCTAAGCATAGCATTACATGAATGAAAAAGGAAAGGAGTATTTTCTAGAAACAAAAAACTGTAACGTTAGTAACAGTAACGTTAACGTTACCTCAATACCGTCATTGTTTCTAGAAAGTACTTCAAATGAAGTATTCGTCCCATTTAACAACACGGTATGCGAAAAAGAGCTTCTGGCAAACTTACTCAATGACCTCAGCGGCGGCTTTATTCAGGTAGTCTACGTCAAAGACTTTAGTTAGAGGCATCCATCGCACTTCTGGATCTTCATCCAGACTGATATTCAGAGTAGGTGGAGCGAACTGTGCTCGGCACGAGACGACGAGTCCGAGCAGCAGCACCGCAGCCCGCAGCATCATGTCCGGTCTAGTCCGAGCCTCCCGCGGACAGCAGAGCCAGAGTCGTGCCTGTGAATGGCAAGCAAGAACAGGAACGAGACCTCCGATCTGAGGTTTTCAAAATAAAAGCTGTACAATATACGGGCTTACTAAACCAACCAACCCACCCAAACCATTACGGACAACTACAAAAAAAGAAGCACCAACATATTTTACCCAAAGTATCAAAAGTGCAGAATGGCCCATGTCAGTGTTATATTATTGGATCATCATTATTGATACATTGATGTGATAGGCTACTAATGTTGTAGCTGGTCGAGGTGAAGTGTTTAATAACAATAACAATGCATATTTTCTTTTAACAGATTGTGTTTTGTGAGTTAAATCTTCCTCTGAAAAGTACCTCAAAACTGTAGCCTACTTTACATCAGCTTTACTTAAGTAAATGTACTCAATCACTTCCTACCAGTAGGCCTAGATTGTAGTATACTACTTCAACTACAACTACCACCAATAATAATATTATTAATAATAATGATAATAATAATACCAGCTCATCAATATTATACTTTTCTTGCTTCAATTGTGGAACTTAATAGGTCATTTCATAAAGGAAATGATACAGAAAGTCAGTTTGATGAATAAGGGTAACTGAGATTGACGGAGGAACTCTTTGGGGTGGGTTGAATTTATTGATATGCATGTCACAGTTGTTATTTTCCCTGGAAAGGTCTCATTATCAAATTGTACAGTATTTCATAATATTAATTTGTTGAGTTTTCCACAAGCACCTCACATACAGATGTCATAAGCGATGTTACATTTTACAAAATGTTAACTATTACAACATTTTGTGGTCCAGCAGGTGCTCCCCCCAATAAGGACACACACACACAGAGAAGGCACATTGCACACTATTATGTTGGAGCCATTACAGCACTTTGTTTTGTTTACATACCATACAGGCTATGTTTATTAATCTGCAGTTTTATGTTTGAGCACTGGGTGGAGCATTGCCTGTGAAGTTATAAAGGTATTCAGCCACAGGTACACAGATGTGTGGAGAAACGGGGAAAGCGTACAGCTTTTCACTGTGTCAGTCGTGTCATGATTTTAATTGTTTGACAAGAAAAATGAATGGAACTAAACCAGAAATGAATAAAATGGACTAATGCTTGTGCGACGGTGAATGGGTCACAGCACCGAAATGCAGACAAATTGTGGACATTGATTATTGGCACGCAGAACACGAGTTCAAGCAAGTTCTCCCCTGATCCCACCTCACTGGCCTAATGTTGGAGTTGATAAAATACATTAATTAACTCATTGTGCATGTGCAACACACTGTTCAAATGTGTATGTGTTTTACAGTAGATAACTCTTTGCTGCTAATTTAGATTCATTAATTTAATACTTTTAGCATTACAATAATCTTTTTTCTCTCTTTTTAAATCAATGAATTAAAGAAGAAAAGTTCTTGGTATAGCACAAGCTGTATTTTTAATTGATGTATGAAGTAATATGCAATTGTGAATTGCAAACTGTTTTATTGTTTTTTATTTTTTTTAAAAAGTAGTTGAAAGTCATACATTTAGAGTGGTTAATAAAACAGCACTATACAAAGACTTTTTCTAAGTAAGCTAACAGCAGTGACGTTAACGGGGCCTGTGGTCTCTGTACTGTACCATCTGATTGAGTTGTTGAGCTTCTTGACCTCAGTCCTCCATGTGGCTGGATGAATGGAGGCTTTTCGACTTTCACCCTGTTCTTTGATGACTCACTAAGTGTTTTGAGCCTAAAGAAAGATCAGCGTCCCAATGCCAATTCTCCCCACTGCCTCCTTCACAGTGCACACTCTGTTCTCGGCATTGATAACCATTGAGGCCATATCCACAGTCATCCCAGCCGTTATGTCCTTTGTGACACAAAGTTTAAAAATTAGACATTTATCAGCTATCATCTCAATAACGGGGTCATTCATTTATGTGATTTTTTTCGTTATCTCATGACAATTTTCCCCCCCATTTACACTGGTGTCAGTGTTTTCTGCAGGAGCCATAAGTCAGTCAGTAGAAGATACATTCAGATAGGATTGTGAAGCAGTTGAACCAACTGAACTGTCCTTTGAATCATGAGAAGCTGTCTAGGCTCTTCTGTATCCCTCCAGTAGTGCATGTGCAGTGCATGTACAGGATAGGTTTTGAGCATGTGTGTGTGTAATTCAAGCCTGTGTGTAATGTGTATAATTATAATGTGAAAACATTGTAATTTCTCTTGCAGGGTTAATAAAGTATAAATGATTATTATTATATTATTATTATAATATTCATTATTTAGTTATCTTTGTGCCCGGGTGGGCTTTTAACCCTTATGTTGTCGGGTCAAATTGACCCATTTTCCTATATCAATGTTCTTTTTAATTCCCCAAAATAACATGATTGATTCCACACAACGCTCTTTGGCAAGTACAAATCTCTACTTTTATTCAATTTTATAGCATTTGAAAAAACAAATTGAAGTGTTTTTGAAATAACAATGAGTAAAAGTTGACATATTCCAGTCTGTGATTATCCACCAACATACTTTTCTTTAATTTTAGTGTAAATAATACCTAATTTCTGCTTTTGTAACTCAAACATTAGGTATAATTTCCTATAAATGAGGTTTATTGACCATAAATTCTAAAGATAACTGTAAAACTAAAGTTAATAAGTTAGTGTTACTTAAAGTTGTTAAGTTAGATGTCAAAAACATTGATAAAAAGCGTCAACAAAACTGTTGATTTTCAATTTTGATGGGAAGACAACACAAGGGTTAAAAACTGCATTAACTCATTTATCATTTTCTTAAGACTGAGATTCAGTTTTGATACTAGTAATTTTGTGAAAAGGAAATTGAGAATGTAGAACATGTATTTTTTCGTGTGAGTCTTTCTGGAAAGATCTGCAGGGCGGGTTACACAACAGGGAAACCGAGAGGCCACCTCTGACAGTGATGAATATAAAGTTTGGGGTTTTTGTTGAAGATACGAAGGTAGATTTTGTTCTCAACAATTTGGTGCTTTTAGGAAAACATTTTCTACATAAATGTAGAAATTTTAAGACCAAACCCTCTCTGATCTATTGGAAGAATGAGAACTCTTTTGTGTAAGTCATTGAAACGGGTTAACTATAAAAAAAGCACTTGATTTGATTTATTTACATTAAACTCTTAACTTAATTTGAGATAGCCTCTTCTATTTATTTTCTCTTACTTTATGTCGATTTGTTATGTATATGTTCCTATATTTGGGTTATATGCTCGACCCAATGAAAAAGCTCTATTTTTAAAATGGATTTATTAAAATGCCTTGTTTGTTTGTATATTTGTATTCTGAACGAATAAAAAAACCTCATTTATAATTTAATTTGGCCACTTGTGGACAGCAGAAACAAGCTTTAAACATGAGTCGTGTTTTTACTACTGTAAAGTTGATAGGATGAGCTTGTTAGCCAACAGTTGATAATTTATACTTTTAGCTTAAGCAACTTTAGCATTCATTTGGAGTTGAGTCAATTGTTGAATAAATCCAATATTCACTCTCATTTAAGCTCTGGCTAGGTTATATCAACTCCTGGGAAAAAATATATGGCTCCTTAGCTGCTAAATTCTCTCCTATGTCTATATTCGGTGTACAGTCAAGTTGCAGGCAGTACAACTAAAACAAATAAAATAAAATAAAAGAACTGAAAGACACTCCATATAGCTGAGAGGAACTACAGTGTGTGTGTGTGTGTGTGTGTGTGTGTGTGTGTGTGTGTGTGTGCAACCTCTTTCAGATTACATGAAGTAAAGATTTTAATATTAACCGATCCATTGTTAATATAAATATGTTGTTCAGAGCTGCTTTAAAGTATCCTCTATATTAATTCACACAACAATGACCAAAACGACACCTGTGATTTTATAATTTTACACTGACAGCTAAATAGTTAAGGCTGCTTCTTCTAAACTGTTTGTGACGTGTGTTAAATTGTGGTCCCTAAAGGCAGCATCATAACACTTCATTTCAAGAATTCTTAGTGCAGTATGAGACACCAATTCCACAAGGTGGTGGTAGTACTGCGTTTTGAGCACATCAGGACTGTCAACAGGCCTATGAAGAGTAAATATCAAAATTTTGTGTTGGAATTAATCCACTGAAATTACAAAAATTACGTTGTGATTACAAGAAAAGACAAACAGCACAAAAGACAAACATTTCCATATTTCTTAGTGAGGCATGGTGGATGGTAAGCACATAATTTAGGCATTTTCATTTTCGCTATTACTACAACTATAGTAGTGTTACCACCCAGGAAACATCATCCAAACAAGCAGCAGAAGGTCGGCCCAGAACGGTATTCCAAATTGTTACTTATGAAAATAAATCAAAGACATATAGTCCTTTCTCCCACAAACTCACGTCATTTCCATCCACTGTGATGTTCTCCAGTTGCCTGACACATTTTCTGCTTCTACTCAGCACACTTTTAGTAGGCCTACAGTGGCTAGTACAGGCTGCATGGTATAAACCATATGGACTGTAAAATGGAGAAATTACTAAACCACAAAAGTAAAATTTTGAAAAAAAATGTTTGTAAAATTTGTAGTTGATGTTTATATTTTTACCTTCTGAAAACCATTTTTTCAAAAAAAGTAAAAAGTTTTTTTTAAAACAACGTAGTTATTAAATTAATAAAGTAGATTGCATTACAAGTGTTTATTCAAATTCATGACCGTATTAAGTGATCATTACGGTTATCCCATTTGCTCTACATTGCACTGTTAAAGTCAGTAAAATAGATAAATAAATGTCAAATAAAATGTATTGACATCCTGCAAAAAAAGAATTCTTAGAAATGCTTTTGCTTGAAATGAAAGTTTAAAATGTTTACGGCATCTAATCTAAAACATGCTAATGATTTACAGAGGCTGTGCTGCTTTCGGGGTTATGTAAGTGTTATGTAAGTGTTCGTTATAATAAGGAGCTGTCAGGTTGTCTGGCTGCGACACATTTAAGCCATCCGGCAGTGAAACGCAAATTTCACAGGGAGAAAAAAAAGCTTTATTAATATTTTAATATATATAACAATAATACTTTATATACAAAATATGTACAACAAACAACTTTTGTTACATTTCAAAATAAAAACCCGAAGTACCTCTTTTTTTTTTTATACAAAACTATTATTTTTGTTTGAACTTTACATTCACTCTCTTTGCAACAGACACACAATTTAAAGCAAAATACATTTAAACACCCGCCATCGTTGTGTCTGTGTTACATGAGTAAAGGCAACAGCATGAGCTAAGATCAGGCCTTAACTTGACTGGGAATTTGTGGGAAAGATGCAAATCTGGAGCACAATGTTATATACTGTACACGTCCTCCCTCTAGGCATACAGCAAACGACTACCTCAACCTTCCTCTGGTAGTGATGCAGGTACACTCAATGGGTCACATATCAGGAACTCTGTATATATGCAAATATAGTTATGAGTCACACATGAAATCATAAAAGCAGGTATGGCTACATCACTTTAAAACTGACATGAGTGGCACACCTTGTACAGTGACAACACCCTGAATTATTTGAACACAGTGAACATTGCGTTCATTTAGCTGCAAGTTAATTGAAGGAGCTAAGGAACAAAGTCTTTTGTGATGGGTTTTTTTTTTTGGTAACATTCCAGTCTAATCAATGGCTTGTTGTGGTTGTCAGGGACACAAACACTAAAGGTAGGGTAGATCCTCCATTCACAGATCTACAACAGGAAATAATAATTCAAGCAGCATCTACAAGGGACTTTTGTTCAATTTTTACATTCATTACAGAGTGGTGTGTGTGTGCAAAACGTAGGTCCAAATAATTTGGGATGGGCTTATCTGTGCCTTACATTCTGTGTTAGCCTCTGACATTCAACACTGAGTAGACGAACCTTACTATAAAAATAACCTCTCGCAATCTTTTGCGTACTCATCGCCTCTAAACTGATCTTCACAGTGTTTCAGAGCCATGTGACAGGTGATCTATGAGCTTCCAGGTGGGCAGTCCAGGTCGCCCCTGTTTCAGTGTGTGAGGAGCTGATGATAGATGACAGTGACCATTATGGGGTCTTTGTTGGGGTCAATGTTCTGATGGGCCAAACGACGGCAGTGGTGTACACTGATGCCGGTGCATTTGTGTTTGTTTACCCTCTTTTCAACCCCATTAACATTCAGAGGGCAAGATTCCAACAGAAACACATCTGTTCAGTCTTTAGTTTCAGAGTTTAATGAGGGGACCTGCTTTCCAGCTTTGTGAAGAGCAGGGGAGTCCATGGGGTTCTGGTAGGATACTGGAGACCCTGTCCTTGGGGACATCACCAGAGATGAGGGAGGTGTCTCCGTAGAGCCGCTCATGCCCGGGTACATAATCGGCATGCTCCCAGGGTACCAGCATTTCTCCAGCATGGGCAAATAGGCTGCCGCTGCAGGGGGGATGAGGTAGAAGGGGAGACAGAACGGGGGCTGGTTGGGGGAGAAACTCATATAGCTGCCAGGGCCTCCTGCCACGTAACCAGAGAGAATCTCGTCTTCTGAGGATTCAGACCTTAATTTCTTGGCCTGAGGCTCATCATCCTCCTGCTTGATGACACCGGGCGTCCTCTCTGACGCAACATGCTTGTGCTCCCCCTCCTTTGCGTGGCTCTCCGACCACTGGGCTTTGGGGTCACGCTTGTCAGGTTCTCCCCCATAGCCGCTGTCAGTGTCTGTGTCGCTGCCGCTCTGCTCCCCCATCGCAAGCGGGTAAGTCCTTTGAATGACAGGAACACAGTTCTTAGCGGAGCCCTCGTGAGCCCTTTGAGGTTCTCCAGCAGGTTTCTTCAGTTTCTCCGAAGATTGAGGGTTGGACTCGTCTGGGTGCCGGCTGCTTTGATGATACAGAACTTCCGCTGCTACCTTTTGGATGTGGCTGATGACATGGGTAGGAGTCAAATCCTTGCTACTTTCTTGGCTGGCCAGATAGTGGAGGACCTCTTGTGCACACAAGTGAAAGCCGGAGCGGAACATCTCACTGCTCTCTGCACTGTCACCTCCATGTTCACCTGGTCGATTGGAATCACAAGGTTAAAAATAGTCTTTACTTCACAACTTTCCTAGAAGTAGTTCTGACAGATGCAACAGATTGCAGAGCTGTTGGTTGCTTACTGAATAACACCCGTGTGGAATTTACGTGTGCACATCATAGCATCAAACTTACTTATTTGCATGTTGTTCTGTAGCGAGATAATTTTCTGCTGTTGCTGCTCCAGGACACCACTCAGGGCTTTCACATGCTTGAGAGTGAGTTCCAGCACCACGGCTTTCTCCAAATGACCCAGCGTCTAAAACAGGAAGACCTTCCATAAGCATGTTGATCTTTCTTATGTAACACATTCTGCAGTTGAACAGAGGACAAGCATCAAACACCCGGGAAGTCATGTAATCCACGTACACACACACAAAATTCTCAACAACAAATTAAAATCTAACACATTGTCATTGTCAGCATTGAGAGAATAGAATTTCCAAATTCTATTAAAAAATTATCTATATTTCTTCCTCTCTACTCTCCTCCTTAAAATGCTAAACTTGTTATTGTTTGACACTCCCAAACTGAATCCTAAGGCTGGAGCAAACAACTGCTAGCAACTGCTCAGCAGAACCATGTGGCGTGTCAGATTCCCTGGCCGTTAGCAGACATGCCATATGTAGAAGATAATACTCAACTGTAAGCTTAAGATGTTCTGGCAACAAATCCTTCAGCTGGGCAATGCATTCGTTGATTCTGTCACGTCTTTTCTTTTCGATCAGTCGGTGTGGCAATTTGTATGTCTCCTGAAGGGTTGAAATGTTGTCAGTGAAATCCAGGCTGCTCAGTTTTTAACCGATAATGGCAGGAAATTTACGTTTTTTTTAAAATCTTGAATATACCTTGCTCTCATCTACACGCTTCATACCCCTCCTGGGTTTGTACATATACATGGGAAAATCCATTCTTTGGAAAAAAGATAGAAATAGTTAGGCTTTAGTTGGGTGAGGGTTCTGTATAAAGTGCTATATATATATATCCTTGTATGATAGACTAGAACAGAATAAAATTGAAAATCTTCTTACCCTTGCATGTCAGCTATATCCAGTGGTGGTTGTCTAGGCACACAGGGAGGTGGTTGTGCGCTGGTAATTCTCTCCATATTGCTTAACTGTGAATCCCGAAGAAATAACTTCAAAAAGCCTTCAAATGTCCCAAATGTATCTCTGCAGTCGCTGTTCAAAACGAGAAAACAAAAATGAGAAAAATCCTACAAATGAATAAAGGAAAAAAAAAGTGTCTCCAGTTATCCAGTGTGCGTGCGTGTGTTCCCGCTGCGAGCTGGAGTTGGGCACTGCGCAGTGTTGTCACTGAGGTCCAGTAGTAGCCTGTCTAGGAAAGCTCCACGCCCGGCTCGGTGTGTGAGCTGGGAGGGTTTAGACTACGTGTTAAATAAACCCTGTGACTGCAGGCACGTCTCTCGGCTTGAGACAGACTCGACACCGTCACATGAGCCTCACGTGTTGGACGAAGCTTTCAACTCCTCACCCACCCCCACCCCCCCCACGCACGCACGCACGCACGCACCTCCTCCTCCCCCCGTCCTGCTGCTGTAGTAGGCTACTTCTCCACTGGGCTCTCGCGGCAAAGAGCTGCCCGTGTTTATAAAGACAGAAAGTAGAGCAACAAGAATCGGTGAAATATTATTACTGCAAATATGGCAGCCTTTAGGCTGTGTTAGGCCTACCGTTATGAAAATAATAACCTCTGGAGTGACGTCCGGCAATAACAAAACGACTTGTTTTATCATGATTAACCATTAGCTATTACAGCCCTCCTACCTGTAAGGTTATTAACAGAAATGCACTCATTCCGCAGGAGAATCGAAGATGTGTGATAAGGCCACAATAAATATCATAAACTTTGTATTAATATGGGGATGTTAGACCACACGATAAGTCTTAATAAGAACAACTAGCCCATACAACAACAACAACAACAACAATAATAATAATAATAATAATAATATTATTTGCAATGGGTTAGTCAGTTATTAATACTGGACCTAAAATGGATTTGATACCATTTTAATGGTATTTATATAATTTATTTAATTTATATAATTTTATTTAATTATATATATGTGTGTATATATATATATATATAAGTACAACACATATTGTATATATTGTGTAGGCCTATTGTATATTTATATATATTGTGTATTGTATGTGTATTGTGTATATACTGTGTGTACAGTATATACTGTGTATATATATATATATATATATATATATATATATATATATATATATATATATATATATATATATATATATATGTGTGTGTGTGTGTATACAATGCACAATATAGAAATACTTCTAATACATTTTAGTGTTTCATTGCAGCCAACAGGGCAATCATTTCTACTTTTGCCTTTTTGTAGCCTGGCATGTGTCACGCGCGCAGAAGCCTGCTACTGCCCACTTAACCCGTTTGCTGTGTGGCACGTGCACCTGCGACGAGATGACCCTGTCACTGCGTTTGGTTTTCCTTTTTTCTATACCTGCTGCTGTAGCCTACTATAGCAGTAACCCTGCATTACCCAGTGGCTTGTCACGTTGATCGCCACATGGACCCGGAGAGAGCCGAGGAGCAGATCCCTGCCCATGACATCACGCACGCACACGACCGAGAGTTCCCGAGTGCTCGGTCGGTTCCACACGACGACGTCCCGGAACAGCCAGATACTACACGGATCCAAAACAACGGAGCGTCAGAGCGGAAACGAGAGAGCGGGGGAAATGGGCCTGTTGGAACGCTTTTTTCTAAATCCTGACAAGACCTTGAAGAACACTAAACAGGGGTCTCTGACACATCTTTTTTGATTGTGTTGGTCTATGGAAAGAAAAACAACAACATTAGGGTCCAACATTCTGGACCGTGTATGGATTCTCTATGGGCTCCTCCCTGCATCCACAGCTATTCAGTTTAGTATCTAAGTGGGCCCTACTCACATGAGGGCCCCGTAAACTCCCCCCCCCCCAGTATGACGCCCTGGTTTGTTCTCCCCACGTTTTTATTATTCAGCCTACATTGGAATAATACACATCAATGGAACATTTTGACCTAATTTTGCTGTTGGTGGACTTTTCGAAGTTCTGCCAATGTGATCAGGCCAGAACATCTAGAAATATGTTGTCCCCAATATTCAGTAGGGGGAAGATGTATTCAAGTCATTTACTTAAGTAAAAGTAAAAACACCACACTAAAAAAAGAATACTCCATTACAATAAAAGTAAAAGTCCTGCATTCTAGGTCTGTAGTTAAAAACTAAAAGTCCAAAATAGCCCTTAGTTGGCAGTGATATATTAATAAAGATATTTTTTTAATGATTAGGTATTCTTACGTCAACTGTACTGTGTTGTAGTTGGTGAGGTGGAGCTAATGTTAACTAATTAATTTATTTTGTGTATGTTAAATCTTAATCTGAAAAGTAACTAAATGTACTGGAGTAACAATAATAATAAATAAGTAACAAAACAGCAACATTTCCTCTGAAATGTAATAGCATAAAATGGGATTACTCAAGTAAAGTACAATACCTCATTGTACTTAAGTACAGTACTAGAATAAATGTGCTCAGTTAGTTTCCACAATTGTGTATATTCACCCACATTGAAACAGTAAAGTGTCATGTGAAACAGCACTCATTTTCTAAAGACTACGTAAAAGATTGAAATGGAGGCACTGTTAGCTCAATGTAATCAATGTTAGCCTAATGCTAGCTCTGCTGAAGCCCAACTCATGAGTCCTTAGGTGGAACTCAATTGTTGCACCGATGCATGCTAGGTTTCAAGCTGCAATGAGGACATTATATCGTGAAGGAAATTGCACATTATGGTAGGTACCCCATATAATGAGCAGATTTCATCTGATTCAGCATTTTATGTTTTTGTAGTTTTTTTTTTATTTTTTTACACATTGCAATGTTTAAATGAAAGTCTGTGAAGGAAATAAGTTTGAGTAAAGTCACGTAGTTGTGAACTATTTTTTGGTGACACACTGATTAGCGGCATACGCATACTATTACTTCAGTTTTAGTTTGACTCAACACAAAACTATCTTGACTCCGGAGTGTGAAGCTAAATAGGACAGGGTCATTTACAAGGCATCATACTTTGCTGGACACATGGTAAAAGACTGAAAGGTAGATAAGCATCAGCTCATCTGAAGATGACTGAAGCTTGAGAAATACTTGGCATGTGGAGAATCTTTCAAGAAAACCCCCTGATTAATGAGGATATAAGTTATTTTAGATCCACCAGATTACACACATTCCACTCGCACTGCCAACATTTGCTGGTGTCAAAGATGCACGTTTCCAGTTGACAGCGGTCTCTGAAAGCTGAAAGATTAATTCAGAGCATGATCTAGTTTAAGTTCTAAAGTGCAGAACACTGGCTGACATTCCTGTATTTTACTTGTGGAATATATTGTATATTGTCAATATGTGGCATTTATAGTTACACCTGAAACATTATTTACATTGTGCATATGAAATTGAAATTTGAGTGATAATGTATGTGGGTGTATAAAAACACTTCAGGCAACCAGATCACAAAAAACTAAAAAGCACATTACTGGTTAACTTTATATAGATATTTTCTAATAATAATCTTAAAATATCATAGCAATAAACACAACATAAAGTAAAGGATAATTACATAAATTTTATTAAATAATTCTACTTTAATATACAAATTGACAGTGCTTAGATTTTTAGTTAATCTTAATATTCAGGAGGAACAGTTTAATTCTCCATCTCATTTTTCTATACAAAAGCAATGACAAGCAACAAACCTTATGTACACAAAGTAGTCCAAAAGAGAGAGAAAACTTAGTGACTCGGCACAAGCAGCAAACATGTGTCAGAGTTTAAAGACAAAAACAGGCACAAATGGAACATGTTTGCTGTCAAACAAGAAATTATGCTAAAGATGTTTATTACAGTAAAAGACTCCTGAGCAAATTGTAATAGCATGAGTGATACTAAACACATTAGGCAGTTTATTAGACCGACAAGTCAAACATTCTACATGTCCTTTAGAACCCAATTAAATGAAAAAAGCAAATGGATGATAAAATAAGTTAGCACTGAGATGTGACAAAATTGGATTTACACTATCTGTATATATTGCTCTCACACAATATTCTAGCTCTATTGAGTGCAGTTGACACTCAAGAAGTATGCACATTTTCAGGAAAAACAAAATTTAAATAGAGTAAACCAGCTTATTAAATATTACCTCTATATTTATTTAAGTAAAGACAACCAACTACTTCCTATTTTATCCAGAGACAATAAGTACAAACAAAAAATTGGCCCACGCTTTGAAATAAGACATGATTGACGGAACTTAAATCCACGCACCAATGAGGTTGCATATTTAAGTTAATATATTGCACAACATACAAAAATAAGACATTTAATACTGCTTGTTATGCTAGAAATATAAATATAAAACATTAAAATTAAATAATAAACAAACAAATGGGACTAATTTCTCCTGTCCAATCAGCTATATCGTGTTTCAAGTTCAACCAGTAAAGGCTATGTGTCGAGAAATCCAATTCATTTCTACCCAGAAAACATTTGGCACCAATTCCAACTGGACTGAACAGAAGGAGGTGGGTGAGTGTTACTGTTTGGAGTAACACATGCGTGGGGTAGAGCTACACATCGCCTTATGACTACCTACTGTATGCTACAGTATTTCCATACACTCACACTCAGTGCAGTAGACATTATGTGCATTCGCTGAGTGGGAAATGCACACTCTGTCCAGACACAGCCGATGCTAAGCTGCTTCATGGCCGTGTCATTTGACCTTATGCAGGCTGCTGGGGGTTGACGTTCATGTGTTGAGGGTGTCCCAACAGGCCAATCCGCTGCTTCTGCTTCCTCTGTTCGGTCATCTGAAGAGCACAGAAAAGACAGACTTGAAAAAAAAATCATTCCACCTGTACCTCTGTTGGAACGCACGTCCTCTTCCAGTGAATATGCTGGCAGCCTCCCTGTTCTATCGTCTTTATTGATTCATTCTTTCACATCCCTTTACAGAAACTAACAAACTGTGAACACTGCTGAACTGAAACGGGTTCTTTTGAAATTCTTCCAGCCTCGTCATCCACATTGCTGTATCCTCTGACGAAAGCAGCAGAATACAAACTACTAATACTGAAACACAGTCAAAAGAAATTTCAGCGATCAAGCAAAGCACATGAGTCAGAACACAGGTGCTAACCTTTATACCAGCAGGGAAGAGAGTGGCCTTTCTGCCAAGAATTGACTTTATTTAACATAAAGAAGTGATTTGCACCTCAACACTGAAACATAACAATATTCAAAGTGAGAAGTCAAAGTGGTCTTGTAATGAGTGTTATAGTAGACATAATTCTACATAGAGGCATGTAAAATAAATATTATTAAAACACATCAAGAGGACAGTCTAAACTCAGTTAGCATTACAATGCTGACCTTCTTTTTTTTACACTATAATTGTTCCATTAAGCCAATTTTACAGAGAGCGCCTGTAGCACATGTTTCCTGTTTGTAGTCTACGCTAAATGAATGCCAGTTTCTTTCTGAGCAGAATCAGAATTTATATTAAGTTGCTGACACTTTTACATGCCTGTACAATCAGTGGTTTTTAATAACATTAGTCAAAACGGGCTTTACGCATGTGTAATTTGGCAGGAATTGTAACCGATGCTACATTGCCCTTAGCAGCTTGCAGCAACACAATAATCATTTCCCCCTGTCTGGGTCAAAATGTCTCGGTGACATTCACTTCCTCACAGATGGTTCTCATTTCAAGTGTAAAGCCATTTTTACTATTCTGTTTACTAGAAACGGTGGATTGCAGCAATTGTGCAATTTGAGCCTCATTTGCCTTTTATACACAATATCAGCAGAATGTATTCTTACAAAACATAGAAGCATTCAAGTCTATTATGTTTAAAAAAAAAAAGTCTTTTAAAGTTATTCTCACATTATCACTGTAATGTCCCACAAACCAGTCTAATGAAAAGCAATTATTTTGAAGGAAATCCCTTTTAAAATTCTGTGCTCGTCTAAATATTGAGACCGGCTTAATTCAGTACATTAATCAATGAATAAAAAAAATAAAAATAAAAACCAATACAAACTAACCAAGTTGAATCAGATTGAGAGCCTCATGAGCTGTGTTGTGAACTATGACTCATCACCTTCATCTAAAGGGCAAAGAGCGACAAACAAACCTCGAGCAACATCTGCTGTCCACATCTTAAAGTGGAACTCTCGCCAAAATGCAACCTAGGGTCTTTTTGTGAATGTACCCGAGTCAAACTTTTGTTTAAAAGCATATTTAGGACGGAAGCGCCAGTTTTGAGATTTTCCGTATTGTCGTTTTCAAATGGCCTTTTGAATGGGAGTGCTAGGGGCACTTCTATAATCACATCAAATCACTATTTTTTAAACACTAAGAAGGCTCGACACAACATGAAACTTTGAGACTATACGAGATGGCAGCGACCAAAAAAACAACAACTGCTAAAGTGAGTCGTTCAAAACCTTTTTTTAGTAAATGCTGTGTACACAAACAATGTTCTCAATGTTGGAGTTCATGTGTAGAGCCCCTGGTGATACTTAGAGCAAAGTTTCAGTGTTTTAAAAATAGTGATTTTGATGTGATCATAGAAGAGCCCCTAGCACTCCCATTCAAAAGGCCATTTGACCCAAAACAAAAATACAGTAAATATTAAAAGTGGTGCTTCCGTCCTAGTTATGCTTTTAAACAAAAGTTTGACTCGGGTACATTTACAAAAAGACCCTAGGTTGCATTTTGGCAAGAGTTACACTTTAAGAGAAACTTGTCTCTCAATCATCAATGTTTCCCTGTGATGAAGTCAGAGACTTCAAAGTCTTTAGTGTTTCACTTTGGTTTAACCAACCTGTTCTTTGAGCTCGGTTAGCTGGCCTGACAGGTTGGACACCAGTTTCATGGTGGACTCCAGTTTCTCCTGCAGGTTTCTGATCTCATTCTGCTCCCCGTCTGCATCGCTGCTGACCAAGGACATGGCCCGCATCCGTGGGAACCAGTCCAAGTTGTGCTCCTGGCAAACACAAATCTGAATGGTCATGGCAAGTACATCAACACAATGAAACTAACGTATCAAATTCTTAACTTTCTGATATCGGCAGTACATTTCCTAAGAAGTGATTTTTTTTGTTCTTTCTAAATTTAATTTCTGCAATTGAACTGATGTAATTTTATTAGTAATTTAATTTAATAAACACATTGCAACATAAATCGTTCAAGTGTGAACAAATGCCAAGCCCTATTTGATTATGGTTTTTCACTGTTTTGTGTCTTTGGCTGTGGGCAGTGAATTCAAGCACTCTAAAAGCGGAATTAATACATGTAAGGGACCTTCCATATTACAATCTCAAGGAATATGAGGGCATTCTTAAAATCACTGGGACCAAGCAGTTCAGTTATCGGTGATATGTTTCCATCACGTCTAGTCCTACCATACACACAACAAAACTTACCAAAGGCTGTAAATCAAGATGGAGTAAGACACTTCCTCATTTGGGTTTTACATTGCCTCACATGCAGTGCTGGCATAGCCACAGATAAGAACTGCCATAAGCTGTTTTACCAAGTGCTGAAATCAAGTATACAAGTCACAGTAGCTGGGCCAACAGAGCTGGTGTTTTATTTAGAGTTTCTGCAGTTATGTGTGTAATGCTGAGGGTGGAGAGTTACATTTGTTTAACTTAAAAGTACACTATTGAAATATTGGCTGTAGCAGTGATTTCTACTGAAAAGAAGTTACTGTACAATATGTCCTGGCAAGAATGACCCCTTTGAAAAGTACTACTGGCACACTGGTGTCAGCAGAAACCAAAAAAAAAACATCCAGGTTAAATGTGTAAATTCAATCAGTTACTCTCATAACTCTGAAGTAACGGGAGCTATTAACTGCCAAAGAATGATGACTGAAAGTCAGAGGTGTTAAAGTTTGGCATACTATACTGTGGGCACGAATGGTTTCAATATGGCTAATGGTGTAAACAGATTGTAATAGTTAGGAAGAAAAGGCAGCTTTACATAGTGGAAAGTGTGGGATTATTAAAAAAAGATTTATCTATATTACTGGAATTTCAATATGTAATATTCTATTTATAAAATCATTCCGTTTTTGATAGGAAGGAACTTGTTTTGGTGGAACGTTCAAAGGTTGTTTGAGTCGTTCAAAAGAAAACTCAGATTGGACAGATAGTCTAGCTAGCTGTCTATATTTACCCTTCAGAGATCTGAGGAGCAGTTAATCATAGTCCTTTAAAATTCGAACACAAAAAAAGCGGAAGGTGGCGGACATCCGGCCAAAAAGAGGGACATCCAGGTGGAATTTCCGGCAGCATTGGAGCAATTCCGGAAGTGGTGCTGCTGCCTCACATTAAAATAATTTAATTAATGAAATACAAGGTGGGTTGTATTGTGACACATACACTAGAAAAACTATGTATTTCGTCAAAGATGTTACCACGATCCTTTATCAAAAAGCTGCTCAATGAGTGTTTGCTGCCCCCAAAACTCTCTAGGACCTGTAGTATTAACTACATAGACAGTGAAAGAAATAGACACAGTGACGCAATATACTTTGACATAGACAGGTGAAGTGAAGAGTGCTGAGGGTTACTTCGCAGCCTCAAACTGAGCTTGACGACGTAGTTGAGACGTGAGCAACCTGTCTTAAAGTTTGAAGTCTTCTAGTAGCTGTGCAAAGAGAAATCTCAATCATTCCAAATCTTGCAGAGACGGAGAGCGTGGGTATATGTTAGGAGATAACATAAGCACAGGCTAGTTATTGCTAACTGAAATGCTAGTTAGTAATTAAACCTAAACAGCCAATGTAAGTCGAAACTGCCTGCAAGCTTCTCCTGACTATACAGTGATTCTCTACTATGCAACAGAAAGTTGCGTGGTTATGACACAATCGTTTGCCTATTTTTACAAAAATGCCTGCTCTGGGGCCATAACGTGAGGTATAAGGTAATGGAGTCTTTTATACATTGTTTCTTTATAAATAAACAATGGACAAATAGAGTCTTTAAACGCTTCAAATGTAAAGTTATTCGTTGTCAAAGTGACACAAAAACAAATGGAAGTCAATGAAATGCTAACAGAAGGTGATGGCTTGATAGCCTAGAATCTCTCCATAGGAGGTACGCTTTCCGGATGCTTGCTTACCCACATGATACCACCAGTAACCACTGAGGTGTCTCCAAATTAACCAGGACTTTAGGGTAAGTACTGGACTTTGTTATATTCTTCACTGTTTTATGTTACTAGATATAACAATGATAACCTGGACTACAACTAAATATTAACCGTTTGTTAGCCCAACATCGTGTCTTTGCAACAGCATGGCTAAGTTACCCATAATCTGTCAAGTATATCTCACAAAGGATCTGATAGAAGCCCAAAATACACTCTTTTAAAATATTAGAAAAAAACTAGTACAGATTAATCAAAATAAAATAAAGTACATATTATGATATGGAAAAGTCTACTTTATTGTAGCTTTAACACACTTTACCTACTGAAAATTGCAGAGACCCAAGAAAGAAAGAAACCCAGCAGCTACCTCAGGGGTTGCTGAGTTCAAATAAGGCTGAGGGCCACTCGGCTGCATTCTTTCACACTTCTGTCTCCTCCGGCACTTCACTAACACATGCCATTGTTATTGAGTGCTGTCTGAACCTGCTTCCAAATAAGCCACAGTTGTGGGAGCGCATTTATGTTTGATTCTTCACAACATAAACACACTCTCCATGCCACATGCAGCATGAATGAAAAGCGAGGATGCTGCATTGGCCGCTGAGGTCAAAACAGCACAGTGTAGAAGAACTGGTCTGGAAAAGTCCCGTAGGTTTCAGTGGTTAATATGGAGGCGTAGGGGCAAGTGAAGTGGCCGTCAAAACCACAAACCAGTCCTGGGTCAAACAGCAGCCTTAGGGGAATCACGTAACTCTAAGATAATGAGCAGCACACACTCATTGTGACAGGAGTTCCACGTCCTGAATGCAAAGAGACAGAGGCTGTTTTTACCTGGTTCATCTATTGGAAAATAAATAATTACAGATCTAATACTTAAAAAAAGACTCTTTTTCTTTCTGTATTTCATACACACAAAAAGTTCTGCTCATATGCTTATTTCCCCATTTTGGATCCTGGCTGCCGGCCAAAGGCCCACGTGTGTTTGTTTGACGACAATTGTCACCAGCAGCCCAGCCCTCTTTCCATCCCCAGTGTTTACAAATGAAAGCAATTCCAGTAAACTGAGAAGTTCAGCCACGACTCTACTCACGCTAGTTCAATGGAAATGACGGAAGTACATTTTTCATTATCAAAACCGCATGGCCATGAGAAAGAAACAGGATGCCGTGTGGTTAAAACAGCAACAGAAAACGTCACAGTCAGGCCACAAGCCACCTGACAGCCCACTCAGTCAACACACATGCAAATAAATGCCTCAAAAAATTGAACTGACAGATATGGTTGCAGCATATTTTGCTGTACTAAGTACAGCAAAATATGCTGAAACCATGTTGATGTTTTGAATGTCTGCGACTATGGATGTTTGAAATAAGCTTGTGGAGCTGGGGCATCCTGCAGTGTTGAACGCATTAAGAATGAGAGCAACGAGTGTGAGCGAAGCATCTTTTTACACCTTAGATGTGACACTTCACTCAGAGCCCTCCGTCATTGACGTCAGTCCCAGTCATTGTCAGAGTGTTCTGACTTCTACACCCCCTTCAGTCCTCTTCCTTCTTCCAAGTCACTGCAGCATCAAATACATCAAAATACGGTGGGCAAGATGCAATACAGATTAAAGGAATTGGGCCTATTAATCATGTTGCATAAATAGTGTGAGATAAAGCTGTAACAGGCTGCATAACATACAACAGCAAGATCTACAGTGTGTCATCTAGTGCATATGGGCATAAAAGCAACCATGAAGCAGTGTGGTGATAAGCAGCTGACTGTGCCTTTGACAACCACATCCCCAAATTAATTTATATATTCTTTTGTGGTCTGCCATTTTGTGGGGGGGGATTTCTACATTTATAATGCTGTATAGTTATTAAGTAAATAATAGAAGACAATACTGTATGTAAACACTAAATGAGAGTAATAATAGAGAAAATGTATGGCCTAGTAGCACAAATTCTACTGCCATACAATTTCAAAAAAGAAAAATCTAGACACGTCACTAATGAGCAACTATATGCCGATATCAAACATGCATTTGACACGGTCGACCATGACATATTACTAGACCGATTGGAAAACTGGGTTGGCCTCTCTGGCTCAGTACTAAACTGGTTTGAATCCTACTTAAAGAATAGGGACTACTTTGTGTCAATAGGTAATTATGCATCTGAGCATACAAACATGACGTGCAAAGCTCCCCAAGGCTCCATTCTGGGGCCTCTCCTGTTTAACATCTACATGCTTCCACTCGCTCAGATTATGGAAAACAACAAAATAAATTACCATAGTTATGCAGACGACACACAAACTTACATAACCTTATCGCCAGGGGACTATAGTTCAATACAAAAACTGACTGAGTGCATCGAACAAATTAACACTGGATGTGCCAGAACTTTCTGAAATTAAATTAAGGTAAAACTGACGGGGTTGTTTTTGGAGCAAAAGGAGGAATGATTAAAAGTCTGCGCTCAGCTTCAAACAACAATGTTAAAAACAATGGACTCTGACTTAAATTTTAACAGCCACATTAAGACAATTACAAAGTCAGCCTATTATCACTTTAAGAATATATCAAGGGTTAAAGGAATTATGTCTCAGCAGGATTTGGAAAAACTTGTCCATGCTTTCATCTTCAGTAGACTTGACTACTGTAACGGTGTCTATCTATCAAACAGCTGCAGCTGATTCAGAACGCTGCTGCTTGAGTTCTCACTAAGACCAAGAGAGTGGATCACATCATCACTACAGTCCTTATACAGGCTTCAAATAATGTACCTCAAAGAACTGATTTCAAAGTACTTTTGCTAGTTTATAAACCACTAAAACGGTTTAGGGACAAAATACATTTCTGATCTGCTACTCCACTATGACCCACCCAGACCTCAGGTCATCTGGGAAAGATCTGCTTTCTGTCCCCAGAGTCAGAACCAAACAGGGGGAAGCAGTGTTCAGTTTCTATGCCCGTCATATCTGCTACTCTCAGTTCTTTTAAATCAAGGCTGAAGACCTTTCTTTTTGATGTTGCCTTTCTTTAAATGGTTGTTCATTTCTTTAATGTTTAATTTATTATACTGCACTGTAACTTTTATTCTTGTTTTATCGGTTTTTATTTTTTAACTGTTTTTGTGTAAAGCACTTTGAATTGCCCTGTTGCTGAAATGTACTTTACAAATAAAGCTGCCTTGCCTTGCTTAATCAGATTAGAAATATTTGTTAGAAATGTGTCTTGATAACACAGCAAGATAATACGTCTGCAAACCTAAATTCAATTATTTAGACATTGTGCTTTGTATTTTTGCATGCATAGGGTTTTTGAATATTTACAAATTAAAATAAATACCTGTTGCAACTTGTCCCTCCCTCCCTCTCTATCTTTATCTATACACGCCCTGTCTGTATCTTTGCTATTACCATCAAATAAAAAATAAACAATCTTCAAAAATCTTTGTATACAACACAGACAATAAGACATGGAGGTCCTGCATCAAACACCTGCATGTGAATCTGAGACTGGGTCAACTGATAAGTCATTGTGGTCTTTTGCACAATGTGTGTATTTTCTGCTCTGCCTGCCCTTTAAACTTGCTGGTCAGGACGGAAGATTAACAAACTAATTTTGGCTCAGTGGGGTGTAAGGTTAATGCAAGAGAGGATGGGGGTTAATCCCAAATCAGGTGGTTCCTCACAAGACTGAGTGTAGCAGATCAAGGCAAAAGGCAGCGGAGTGTGTTAAATGGTTTATAATGAGAAACTGTGTCAGAAACTGACAGCAGCACAAGTGCGTCAGGGAAGCAACCACTTCAGAAGAAGGGGTTTTCCTCTGGCAGTTAAAAAAAGCTCTCTAATTGCTCACAGTCTAGGAGTATGATGCAATAATAAAAACAATCAATTTTGTTTTTCAAATGAAAAATTCCAGAGTTTGCTTGGTTGAATCAATTGTGACACAAAAAGCCGGATTTGATGTGTGTGTTGCTGTTTCGTATTTGTAATGTCATCTTATGATAATATAACATTTGCTAGAACTCACACCAGTTTTGAATTTCATTTTGAATATTTTCAGTTTAAAGTGCATTGTTTTGTGGCCAGGTTGGCTCATTGGGTAGAGCAGGCGAACATATACTTCAAGGTTTATGCCTTGATACAGAGGTCCACGATTAGAGTTCGACCAGTGACGATTTCCTGCATGTCTTCCCCTTCTCTCTCCCCTTTCTTACCTAACTGTCCTGCCAAAAAAAGGCGGAAAAGTCAAAAAAAATAATCTTTAAAAAAAAAAAAATTGTTTTAAAGCACTATTTTTGTTTTGATATCAGCATGGGAAAAAATAAACTACAAACAAAACGTATACAGAATATCACAACCTATAACCATTCTATTCACTTAATAGGACAAAGTGATAGCATCACGCAGTTGCTGCAGATTTGTTGGTTACACATCAATGATGCAAATCTCCCATTCCACAACATCCCCATGTAAATAACAAGCAGTTGAACAGGTGTACCCAATTAAGTCGCTGGTGAGTGTATATCATAATATAAAAAAAGAAAAGAAATATAAAGCTAAACATTGTTGTACTTTTTTACAGTTCAATAACTGTTTTTATTTTTTATTTAAAGGAGTGAGGACCATGAGGCTATGTCCTGGGTTGAGGTTACATGCAGTGTAAGACCTGTGTTTTTAATAATTTAAGCAAGGCCTTGCAAAATGCAGTCCTGGGACTCTGGGCTAGATGAGGGAAACATTTTTTTTTAAAAATACTGCCCATCGCTGGTGCAGAGAAACAAAAAGGCTGCAGTAATCAACACTGTCCAAACCCCTATAAACCTAATCGCTGTAGTCAAAGCACCAACTGCGCATGTTTTTTTTTTGGAGTGAAGGTCAACCTCAGTAAAGACCACAACGGTAGCAGATACAGTGTTGCACGGTACTTCTATATGTGTAGTCTCTAAAGCACATGAATTATTACCAGCAGTAGCAAACAAATGGGGACATAGCTTTACTTTTGAAAGGAGTTGAGCTTGAAGATTTGAGGATTTTTTCAAAGCAAGTATTCTGAACGTGACCCTCTCTCAGTGTACCTCTCATAAGCCCTGCTGCGTATATTGGAAAGTTTTCATTATAGTTAGGACTTTTAAACAGTTAAACAACAAAATGCATGTGCATGACAACATCCTTACCCTGATCATTTCAGCTACGTAGCTCTCAGGGCCAGTGTACTCTGTGGAATCCTTCACCTTCACCAGGACGATGAAGAACAAGTAGTGCCACATGTTGTGCTCAACTTTGATGTGTTCTTCAAAGGTAACCGTCTTATTGTCAAACTTGTCCCTCTCCAAACCTAAAAATTAGGGCGCGCACACACACACACACACACACACACACACACACACACACACACCTCTCATTTCTTTGGAAGAGTGAAGAAATATACTTTGTGTGGAAACATGACATAATCATTCTTGTGACCTAAATGAGAATGACTAACTGAAAAAACAAGAGGAAATGGGGTCACAAGGCAATGACCAGACAAAACAAGTCAGCTGAGATCTGCTAAAAATGTTCATGTATTTTTATTTTGTCACACCATATCACTGTAATCCATTTACATTCTTGCATTGCATTTGCAAATGACAAATTACCCATAATACTGTTGCCCAACACAAAGCAGTAAAAATAACCAGAACTGACCAATGATTGTTCAGAAGTGACTGTTTAGTGATGGATGAAGCCAGTGTCTGAGTGAGTGTACAGTCTAACATGGTCAAGACCCATATGGCAACAGGAAGAAACACTCCTCCACAGCAGCACCTGCCATGACTAACCATTCATTCTGGGAAGAGGAGGCGTTTCATTGTTTATACTAGTCAGAAAAAACAGCCCCCATTTTGCACGGAGGCCTGATGTGAAGCTGCAACACGGCAATCGCACGCTCATACAAGAGAAAGCTCAGAGCAGACCATTGGTTTGATTTGTTTTGATTTCGTCACCATCTGCAAAGCGCAGCATTCACACCTGCTGATTGTACTGCACGATTAAAGCTAACAGCAGTGTTTTTGCTTGCAGCTTCGACTCAAATGGAACTGCAAGGCATTTACGCCTAATTTATTCTAAGAAGGGAGTATGACAGTATACAGTGATGCTGGGAAAAAGACAGGAAAGGTGTCTCAAAGGTCTTGAGTCACATTCTCCATGTTTGACAAACAATAGTGTGTGTCTATAACTGCAGAGTAGACAGAATGCCTTTAAATGGTTAAAAAAAAGACCTAAAGACAACAATTAAATGATCTTAATTTTTTTTACTTTTTAAATTTCATAATATCACCATTCAGAACAACATTGAAAATGCATCTTCACTTGTTTCCTCACCGCATATAAAACATGTTGTCTTCAGGATTTCCTCTTTTTTTTGCTTCTCACTCCTCAGGTCAGCAAATGTGTCGATGATGACACCAAAGATGAGGTTGAGGACAATAATTATAACCATGAAGAAGAAGAGCATGTCGTAGATAACCCTGGCTGCAAAAAGGGGCTCCTGTGGAAGCCAAAGAGGAGACAACTTGTAAGAGCAAGCAATATCAGCTGGTGTCACACTGGGAATGCCATGGTCACAGTGGGCCTATGGGCCTAGTTTATAAATTTAATGTACAGAAGGTTGCAGAGAGCTTGAATCACCATCCCATTGAACAATTCCTCAAATATTTTCAAACGTAGGTTTACAATTTTGCGTTTCCTAATGGTCACAAAGTCGAATTTGACTAACGACCACTTACAGTAATTATTTTCTCATTAGGCCTTTGAACAAAATGGATTTAACTCATTTGCAGATATGCCAACAAGGCTGCATGTTGAGCGTATTCATAAAAAAAAGAAAAAAAAGTGAAATCACCAACTGGCATTATAAAAATAGATTTAGATGTTGATGTCATTTCTTGTTGAGGAGAGGGACATCCACTGGTAATATTAGTCATTTTAATGTATTAGTGATATGTATTTAAGAATTTAGCTTACAGTGAACGCCTGTGATTTATGTAGACACTGATCTGTTGAGTAATATTTAAAACTGAGAACAGAATCTTAGACACGATTCTACAGTTTGTAAATCTTACATTCAATCAGTGAAATGAGTTTAATTGCTAAAATAAATCATATGTCAGTCAAGGTAGGTTTATGGAAATATGGAGCTTATTTATATCACATTTCACTGCAGTCACTGGTGTGACTCATAATGCCCTCTTTGCATACAGAGTACTATGCATGAGCCATCCTTGTGTATCAAACATAACCCAACACAACTGAAAACAGTACAGAGAATTTACATGGATGATAAGCTAACTGAGGTTAACATTGGCAAGTTTCATGCTAGTCATGCCTTCGTTATATGGGTCAAGCTGCAGATGTTAGAAAGTGTATATGCTGGATGAGTATCATTCATGTTTTTTGACATGACAAAGAGCCTTATTAGACATATTGTAGCCTGTACTGCATTTCTTACAAAGCACCTTATCCTTTGGCTATAGAATTAGCCAACCACCTTTTTTGCTTATAGGGCCAAACATGTACAATCATTTTTGTTATTGTTAATACAAAACAAAATCATCATTAAAATGTTCATTATTAAAGATCTAATGTCAAGTTTTCTCCATCCACTTTAATGTAATTCAATTTCAATTAATTTGTGTGTGTGTTATAAGGCATGTGATGTTATTGAATTTTGCTATTGAGTGGTAAGATATCCAAGTTCATTATAATCTAATAGCTTGTGGACTGAAATTTTAAGGCTGAAAGGGAAAGAATAAAAGTATAGTGATACACTTTTTTTTAAATCTAAACTTAACTTGGTGTGATTTCTTCCTTGTTGTTTGTGTTTTGGTGCTTTGTACCTCTTTGGATGGCTTCCGCAGGACGTCCCCAACACCTCCTCCACTCCTAAGGCCGTGACTTAATACTGTGACAATGCACATGAGCAAGGAGTCACATGACCGCTCCTTGTCCTCGATCACCACCGCTGATGGCTGGATGGTAAGGGAAGCTATGGAGACACAACCAATATGGTCAGATAGTCATTTCTTGTTTAGGCTGAATGTGAAGCATTGTCTGCTCCATCAGCTGCATTGCTACAACCAGTCAACCATGCCTTTAACCACAAATCCATAAAAAACAGAGGCCATTAAGACTTTAGATCCAATATACAATCAACACTATATATGCATTTGAACCCTGACATACTCAAATCGGGGGGGGGAGGTCAGTGAGGACTTAACAAGTCTGGGAATGTTCTCAACTATCTACAAAAAAGTCACCAGGCTATCTAATTAAGGTATTTTTGTGGTGTTGAAGCTAAGAAGTCACGCCAGTGTGAGGATTCAACATGGTTGGCTGATCAATTTTAAGGTGGTGCATGTTAGGACTGCACAACATATCTTTTTTTTTGTGATATAAACTTGAACACACAATGAACACATCGCAAAAGGCTGCTACATATCGCAAAAAGACACTCAGAGATTTTTGACTTAGTTAGTTGAAAGAGAGTATCAGTAGAAAACTGCACTTAAAATGTAACTGTCATGTCATGCTCAATTTGTTCAATAAAATCTTGAAAATATATTTTGCTTGTTTTTTTTTAAGATTCAACAAGCAATTTGCTGTATTTTATCAGAATACTGAAAGCAGCATAAATACAGAACTGAGTACACGTTAATATCTGTTTATTTATTGCAAGTGATATCATTATCGGAATATTCAACAACATTATCGCATATTTTTCTCATATCGTGTATGTGCTCATCTAGTGCATGTGCTTATCTTTGATTGGAGGATTTTGCCATCAAGGCCAGTAGGTTTGCAAGAACTTGTTGTTTGATGTGAGCAGATTTGCGTCACCACTTGGTGACCCAGTGACCTGCTTGTACCTGGTGCTAGTTAATCCCTGACATTTCAACCCTGGGCCCCATTCTCCTGAGACGCACAATGAGCCTAAACACCTGGTGTTTGACCTAGCTCACTGAAATATCCCAATTGGCCCAACAGGGTTTAATCCCATGACCACCCGTCCACCCAGACTTACAGCTCAGTGGGATGAATCTCCTCTGGCTGAGTCAGTCGTCTGCGGGGACATAAAACCCTTCACATACTCATACAAGCTTGCCCTTACATGCATAGACAGACAGACATAAGGACACAGTCACAAACTTGGGAATCTCTTGAGAGACATGCATGCACAAACACGTGGGATTCAAACCTAAAAGAACCTTTGATCCTGACGCCCAGTCACACACACAAACACCTCAACAGTATCCTTTAATTTTTGTCAACCTACCATCCATCATGGCATCTGCCGAACAGTTCTCCCCATTCTCTTTTTGGCACACTCCACCAGAGAAGAACTCTCCCACCATACTGGCTCCCTGCTCTTTTAATTGGAAAAACAAGACATTATGCAATTGTACAATTTGAATTTACACATTGTACAATTATTTTTTCCCAATGCAAATTAATGTTGAAATCTTTCATATGCACTTATTGATGATGCTAAAAACAAGATAGGTATGGTCATAAAAGGAAATGCATGTACATTAAACTGGACAGAAACTTTTTGCATTCACAAGCAACCAGTGTGTGTGTTTGTGTTGCAAAACAGTCCATGTTTTTTACGTTGACTGTCTGGGTCAGGAAGGGCAAGTACTTTAGGAATGACAAAACAAAACAAATCTGTATTTCAACATACCTAGTGTTTTGTTGGGTATCCTGTCGACAGCCAAAATGAAATCATCTTTGAAGAAGATATAGCCCACAATGGAGAAGAGGTAGACAAGGATAAGAGCCAGCACAGCTGTCAGAACAATGGAGCGCCCATTGCGGGTCACACTCTTGATTACGTTCAGCAAGGTCTCTTCTCGGTAAACCAGATCAAAGAGCTGAAAGAGGAAGGATTCAGAGAAAAAATGGGTAAACATTGTTTGTTTATATCATTGCCCTTATTCAATCTCCTTGCCAACATCTCATTGTTAAATGATGTTGGCAGAGAATATGTGAACCTTTATGATCAATCAAATTTTGTTTTATCTCATGTTTCTCTGTGTTACACCGCAAATTTACAGTGAAAATGTGTACACTATGCTGTCTTTATTTCTAATCAGGACAAGTTGGACAGTGCATTGTTTGTATACCACTAGGACAGGGTGTCTAAGTTGGATACATATGCATATGTTGTTAGAAATGGTAAGATTATGCATTGTGTGTGCGCTCACTTACTAGCAGGCTGTAAAAGAAGACATGAACGAAGACCCCCAGGCTACAGATAATCAGGTAGAGCAGGTGGTACAGGAACTCTACATCCATGATCATGGCTATGTAGCCACGTGTGAAGGTTCCACGGTTACCAACGAAGCTCGTAAGGAAGATTACCTTATTACATAACTGGAAAACAATGGGGAACACAGAGATGACATGTAAAGAAAGAAGCCATGTTATGATGTGCACAGAATGTTCAAACTGAGAAGGGAAGGTTCACATATCAGGAATAATATATTTGGGTAGGATTTTGCTTATGGTTCAGAACACTAAAAATAAAGTGGATGTGGTTGACCTTGTAAAACCTCCTGCATCAACACCCAACAGCAATGCGTAACATTTCTATTAGCAGCAGTAATGCTACCTCAAATGTTAAACCAGTGTGTCCACCTGAACGTGACATCTGGCTGAATGCTTGAGTTGCCTTGTTCCTGCACTGTGCACACAAGTCCTGCATCAATAATGTTATTGTTTAGTTAATGTTTGGCATGGGACTGCGCCGGTTGCCAATTTCAGTCAACCATCTACCGAGCAATAAAGCATATCTAATTGTAATACTGCACTTGAATTCTGTACAAATGCTAACTACTTTCTGAACACACTGATACACACTTACATTGAAACCCCCCCAGCAGGAGTAATGTGGGCTCGAGGCCTACAGAAAAGATCAGGCGCAGGATGGTTGAAGCAATGAGAGCCCGGATACCATGAGGCTGAGGCAAGATTATGACAATAGCCAGAGAAACCAGCATGGCCATCCACAGCAGGGCAGACAAATGGGGCTCCAGAGTACCTGACGATGAAGGAAGTCACATTAGTTAGTTAAGAGGTGTGACTCTTTCCATTCAATCATTACTTATGTAGCCAACTATTCTTAGTGAAGTAAGTGTATTGTTCTCTTTTTACCAAGTCAACAAGAGGCCAATTCAGTTACTCAGTGGTGAGACAGTCATCTGCAATTTTACAAACTACTTAAAAACAACTTAAAAAATTTATGAAAAGAAATCTACTCTAGAAATCTAAAGAAAAACTACTACACAGGTTTATCTGAAATCCAAATTTAATTTCGACAGCGTTACTCCCAATCGTTTTTTTTTCTACATATTTAGAAAGAATTGCGACATGTACTGTATGCACAGTTTTACAGTTGCAGTAAAAGTATGGTGAGTGGTATATTCTAATAAGCCGGCATGTGACATAGAAAGGGGAGCCAAATTTGTATGGATTGTTGAATCCCATGTTTTCTGATCTAGGCAGCCCACAAACTGACTGGGTTGTCTTATTTCACAGTTTGTGGGTTGGTACTAGGCACTCCAGATACCCAAATATATGTGCACAAGCACTGAAAAGGTGAGTTGTTTTATCATATGTTCCCTTTTAACACCCAAAATCATTTACCAAGTTAAAAAGGTTTTCTTTTCACTGAGACACAAGTAACGCTACTCTGAACGTCTCTGCTGAGGCCTCTTCACACCTCTCTGTGTACAGATCACATGACAGGTACTTGTTACATAACCCCCGGTTGGCTAAAAATACACCTGGCTCCAGCTAAATTCATCGAGATGGTCCTGGGCACGGCATCGTAACATGTTGCCTGGGCGCTTGGACTTGGCCAACCTAGACAGAGCAGTTTGGATGTCACACACCTACAGTCTAAGACCATTAATCTCTCTCACTTGCTTACTCTGCAGCAGTACGAAGATAGAGAGAGACTAGACGTCTCACTACACCACTTATACTTCAGTAAATTCTACATTTGACCTGATGTTTGCTACATGATGAAAATTTAGATTTTAATTTGCATTTCTAAGTTTCCCTTATTGTTGGAAAGTGTCTGAGCTATAGCTCCGGTGTCTACTTACACGGTCACATTCAAGCAGAGCCTGTCACAGGGTGGAGGCTGACACTTTGTCTACTACTGGTCAAGGGTTACCCGACTACTATTCGACATACACTACATTCCACTTGGATTGGATTCCACCAGGATTACTCTGATGTTACCCGAAATTCCGCAGAATGCCCCTCTTTACGGCCAGATGTCCGTTTCTTTCCACTTTTTTTGTGTTGGAATTTTAAACTTTGGTGGATTTATGAAGACTATGGTTAACTGCTCCTCAGATCTTGGCAGGGTAAACCCAGGCAGCTAGCTAGACTATCTGTCCTATCAGAGTCTTCAGTTGCATGACTAAAACAGCTTTTGAACCTACACACGTACACAAAACAAGTTCTTTCCAGAGGCTATTTTGCAGAGGCACCATTGCCGGCCAAGACAATTGTGATTGGTTTAAAGACATGCAATAAAGCAGAGCTGTGGAGGAAGGTCTGGCAAAGCGAGACTCCCAGACTAAATACATCCACCTAACTTGAACGTCAACATTAACCTCCAAAAAAGGTATACAGAGAAGTTATTCAAAGTGTTGCTTTAGAGTACATCAGGACTACTGGCCACTGGGAAAAGGTCCCAATCATAGCTTCTCTTTAATCAAACCACCTGTTTTTCATTCAGTTGTCAAGCAAATTTTTTAGTTTATGTCACAAAAAAGAAATGCTAAATGGCCTTGGCCATTTACGATAAAAAAAAATAAGAGTTCATTGGTTCAATTTAACAAGTTTTAATTGTTCTTTCAAGTCCGCTTGTATTGGCCATGTTACATGCTGTCTGGGGAGCTTTACATGTTATGGAAATATCCAGAAAGACAACAGCGGAGACATGCCGGAGATCAGCCTAGCAAATTCAGTTGCCTTTGCTTATCAGAGAACTACAATGACCTGGATGACTGAGAACCTTTACAGACATACTTCACTGCAGTAGTTTGGTTAATTCAACTTTTACAAGCAGTTGGCTTGCCTATTATCAGGAGACATGCATCCAGGACACAGTATGAGTGTGTGGATATTAAATATTCACTATTGAGCAACTTAACAGTGACTGAGCTTTTTATTTTCACATTAAATGGTTTCAGTTTGGACCCAGCATTGGTGTGTCCAGGAATGAACTGTTAAGCTTCCCAAAGACCTTTAACACTGAAAACCACATGAGGTTTCTAGAGCTAAGCTAACAACCTCTATTTTTTTTTTCTCTTCAAAACCGCTGTGAGGAAGTTCAAACAAAAGGGACCTCGCCGTTTGACCCCAGACAGAACAATTGAAAGTTTATGCGAATCACAATGTGTATCTTCTCTCTGCTACTCGGCAGTGGAACAATGCAGGCCTTAATGGCTGCGGCTTTTCACATCCCCACAAATACTGCCCTCAAGGAGAACTGAGAAAAAAGGAAAGGCATAAAGAGACAGCAAAACAAACAAAAAACTGAAACTGCACGTAGAAATTATACATAATACATAACCCTTCTAAAGTAATCCAGCACCTAATTAGTGATGCAACACCGGACTTCCAGATTTTCCCAACCTAAATGTGGACATTTAGGCCACATGACAGAGTCTGACTGATCAGGTGTTAATATGGAAACAAGGTCAAATATGTAGACCCAACAAAGGAACTAAATTACCCTTGGATACTGTAATTTATTGTAAAATAGCTAATTAGGGCCCGAAGCGCTGACAGCGGCGAAGGCCCTATTGAAACTGAAGGAATTGTTATTATTCTTTATCCGGCAAATTAATCACATTTTTGAGTGGCGTAACGTATTCAAAAACTCCCCAACATTGCCGATCGCATCAAGTCTGGTGAAAATGTACGCATCTTAAGGGTTTCGGGAATAGACACACAAATATGGCTTGCTAGCCCCCCCATACAAAATTAAATAAACTGAGCCCCTGCAGTATGTTTAACGTAGACTAACGGAACTTGGTAACCATATGTAGCATGTCAAGACGTACAAAAAAAGCTCACTGGAGCCATACCCTAAACCCAACAGGAAGTCCGCCATTTTGAATTGAAAGTTCGAAATTAGTGACATTTTGGCCATTTCCACGTCATACTTGAGCAAACTCCCCCCTAGAAATGTCATGGCATGTCGTGGCAGCCATTTTAACCATTTAGCAACAGTGTATTTTGTCAGATTTGCTTGAAATTTCCCACAATCAACAAGAGCCCAGGCCTGAGGACATATAAAGGCCAATACTGACTTTTGGTCATAGTGCTGGCAACAGGAAATCAGCCTTATATGACAAAATTCTTCTGATTTACATGAAACGTAGAATGTGTGGTCTACTTGTGAAACTGAGCCAGCCCCTATAATTTATAACATTTGAACCATTTAATCCTTGTGTGAGGTGTCAATGAACTCAGCAGAGAGTTCCTTCTTCATGCGATGGTTTGGCCCCTATGCTCAAGCCAAGCCCTCTTTCATAACTGGTGAGAGTCCTATGTGAGGTATCAATGTTTTAAATGTAACATTTCAATATGATATAGCCATCTAAATAAAAAAAATTCACGAGTGCCTTGGACATTTTTTTCTTCTCTTTGAAGTTTTTGTTCAGTTTCCAAAGAGTACCTTCATCATTTCTTTTGAACTTCTGAGCACTCCAGACTTTATTTTTCCTTTTTTTCCCTCCTTAGCTGGTTTTCTATTGTCCAAACAAAAGGCTGTTCTTGAGGATATTAGAATTATGGTGTTGTCTCTCAGTGGTGGCCACTTCTTTAAAGTGACACCTGCCAAATCCGGAGAAAAATTTAC
Organism: Etheostoma perlongum; assembly: GCA_026937815.1. Lineage (NCBI taxonomy): Eukaryota > Metazoa > Chordata > Actinopteri > Perciformes > Percidae > Etheostoma > Etheostoma perlongum. The sequence continues at coordinate 10,349,463 of CM049374.1, forward strand.
TTTTGCGGAATGAAGCAAATAACACTTTGTCTAAATCGGCAGGCTGCAGAAACGACAAGTCAGTGTTTTCTTCCAAGAAATTTGTTTGTTTGGCTTGGAAACGTAATCTTCATCTGGCAACACTGCTATTACCACAAATCCTATATTTCCCATGAACATTATGTTGTGTTGTGTCATACAACTGTTGCCTACGTGTCTAGTGTATATGGTATCAATTATGAGCTATGAAGACGAACAGAACGGCGCAAAAAAACCCCGAGGAGTTGAAATTAAAGAAAATTAAAAACAAACCAAACACTTGGGAAACCAGAAGAGCCAAAGAGAAAGGTGGCAGAAACAGGGGACCATGAAGATAAAAGAGGAGGAAATGTATATGCCATCAACCCAAATAAAACAATTTAAAGAAGCATGGATGCTTAAATATATTCAGTGGCACTCATAATCTCATATATAATCTTTATTTTCCCTGGAAAAATGTTAGTGCTATTGGAAAGTCTGATTGGCTGGTTACTTTCTTCTACAAAATCTACTAACTACATTGGCTGGTGATCAAAAAAGTTAATTTAAAGCCCATTAGTATGATTATGACACTGACCTATCCTTCTCCTGCACCAATACAACAGGCAAACAACTGATCTATTAAGAACATTTAAGTTTAAAACTGTGAAATGATTTATAGCAGCTTTGACACAGATTAACAGATCAATTATAGTATTAAATGTTGTGGATTAAATTTGAGTAATGTAAGACATCTGACTTTTTGCTGTATGTAAATCTACCTCTTATCAGGTAGGTGTCACTTTCAGTGGTATAGTATACTCCACAGTCAGTAGCATGGTATTACGTTTCCTGCTAGAGTTTCTTGCCTTACCGGGAGATCACAGTATTAACACAAGTCTGTATACAAAACCACACAGAAACACACCTTAATACCAGAAGATTATTTAAACTGAGACCAGAGAATAAGGCTAGGAATTTGATAACATGTTAGAGCTTGTGTTGGCCAAGCTCAAAAAAAGGGTAAATGGCACAGCAGTTCAATATTAAAACTATCTGCCATGATTTTGTTCTCCACGTGTGGTGAAACTCACTTTGGGAGGTGTAAGGCTACACCCGAACCACAGACACGAGAGCACAAAGTGTTCTGTAAATTCCTGTGCATACTTAACACTAATAATGCATCTAAGGTACATGACGGGATGTCACATGCCCACTGCTATAAATACATGTTCTGTATGGTTGCAAATTCTACATCAGGTTATTCAAGGTGCCACGTGTCATGGGGAAATCAAATGTTCTCATGGCTGCACTTCATCTTCTGTAGATTAAAAAGCTTGTGTTGTTCATGATTATGATGGATTTTCAGGTTTTTGTTTTTTTTTAAAAGCTAGCTTACAGCAGATTAGAAGTTGTTGTCAGAGCAAAGTGTAATTGGACAATGAGTATCCCACAGATTTGGCATTGAATGCATACACCACTGATTGATTCAAGATTTTTTTTATACCACATATAATTCTTCTTTGGCAAAACTGACAACTACAGTTCGGTCAGAGATTAGGATGTGTTAGTGTATTTCGGGGGTATGTTAGTAGCAGATAATATTGCTTTAGCCACTTGCCTCAAGCAGAAATGAGAAACAGGCTACAGAGGTCTGGTAAGCTCACTTCTGTCCAACTCCACACCACAGATTTGTTTCATTTTAAATTTGTAGTCTGACGCTGACTCAGGTGACATCACTTTATCAGATTTTACGCATAAAATGCCTAATGAAACTTTTCTCTCATATGCGGTATGACTCCCCAAAACCTGTAAACAGACTTTGATTTGTAAAATAGGTGGAGTTACCCTTTAAGCTTAAATCTAAAAAAAGTGCCAGCCCGTTTTAGGTTAATTGTCAGTTTCAGACACAGACAGAGGAGAAATTGACTGTGGCAGGACTACGCTCATTTTCAATTACTGTGGAAATTGGTTTTGTCAAAACAATTCTAAAATATTGGTTTTAGAAACCCAAAACTTAGAAAGAAGCTTTCAAACTAATCCGAACAGATCCTCAGAGATCATATTGGCCTTAACTTTACAGCTGACCTGGGATAGTTAATTACAACTTCCTCGTTAACACACTAAGCCACCAAATGTTTTTACCTTGCAGAAAGAAACTGCACCTTGAGGGCGTTAACGTCCAAGCCTTGACCCAATTTCCGTTAATCTTTGCCATACAGGTTCCTGATAAAGCACAATATGTACAATATGCTTCCTGCCCCACCTGTGGCCTTGCACATATAAGGCCCTATTGTAACGATCTGAGCGCACGGCATGTGCGTCTGGCGCAGATGCGTTTAGGGCGTGTCCAAAATCCACTTTTGCTAGTTTGACGGCAGAAAAAAGGGTGCATGGTTCAAAAGTGTTGTACTTACTGTAGTGTCTTCATTAATTCATAGGTGTGTTTTGGACATAACATGCAATAAACCAATCAATGTGTCATATCCCATTCCCTTTAACAGCCAGGCACATTTGTACCTTAGCGCATTGCTATTATGATGGCAGATTTGTAAGGATTTTTAATCTTTTGCATGCATGTGTGCTGCTGCACTTCCCTGTGTGTGTGTGTGTAACAAGCAAAGACAATTTAAATAGCAAAGACACCTACGCCAGGCTTTGCGGCGCGCTGCGCCGGTTTAAGATAGGGCCCTTAATGTTTATGCCACTCACTCCCATTTACTGAGTTGTAATAGTAACACTCATTATGTTATGCCCAGTGCACAAACACACAAAAACAAGATCACAACAACCTGCTCCAAGTGTTAAAGAAGTGCAAAAGAAAAAAAAGAAATTTTAAAAAGAGAAGAATGTAGCAGACTGACCTCCACGGACCCCCTCCAGTGGGTAGAAGAAGGCCACAAGCAGGTTCATGAGGACAGCCAGGTTGAAGGAGATGCTGCTCCAGAATGACATGTTCCTGGAGCACCAGTACAGGATGGGCTGAGCTGGAGGGCAGGGTATTGGATTTCATACAGGTCATTGTACTGCAGTGAGATTGCAGACATCTCTGTTTTAACAGTTCAATACAGCAAGCACAATATATCCAGATATTTCACAGAAAATGTTTACAGTAAAAGTAAAACACACAATGACTGATCAGTGTTTCACACCAAGGAGAAGCAAACCAATGACTGCTATTAATTAATTTCCAATTAATTGTAGGCAAAGCTAAGAAAGTTATGGTATGATTTCTTATGTAATGTAGATACCCTATGTTGATGAATTTGTTTTGTGCTTGGCATGAAATAAATCATCTCAGTAGCAAATTTCTTTCATATTTTTCCACTGCAGCACAACATTTTTGCCACAATTTATAATCTACAAGTGAATCACTCAAAAGTTGAATGAGGAGTAATTTCAGTGATTTGAAAAATGTATTGAATTTAGGGTGAAACATTATCAGTGGTACAGACTTAGAAGGGATCTATGTGGTGCCATTATCAGCACCAAATCTGTAAACAAAGGAGTCTCTTTGAAGGGTAAATTAAGCAAAAGTTAAAGATATTTAAGTTAACAAAGCCAATTGTCATGCACATTTTGCACACACACACACACACACACACACACACACACACACACACACACACACACACACACACACACACACACACACACACACACACACACACACACACACACACACACACACACACACACACACACACACACACACACACACACACACACACACACACACACACACACACACACACACACACACACACACACACACACACACACACTTTGTTCATGTTGCCTGTTCATAAGAAAAGAAGAACTGCGGGTGGGGACTTTTAGCAACGGAAGTCACTATGACAAGTGATTAGCACCAGCGGAACAATATGGTCAAAGTCCTTTGGATTCATTCAGATAGGAGAGAGGTGGTTGTTGTCATGTGCTATCACATTATAGACAAACCATCCTCCATCAGGCCTGACCATGAGACAGGATACAACATGCTCGTAAACTAGTCACTTCACTGCAATAGCTGACATTATCAGCCCAGAGGTCAACAGGGACCTACAGAACTATGGCATTTAGCGAAAAACAAATGCTTAGTTTAAAATGAAGAATGTCTTATGAAATTCCTTGTCTAAAAGAAATGACACAATGAAATCACAATGTGAAGAGCTTCTCATATTTTGGCTTGTTCCTGATCTCCTACGTGTTGATTCGAGAGCTATTCTGTGTCCGAAATTCTCTGCCTTGTTTTATCTCCCATTTCAGAAGTGAAGAATGTTGGACTGAGCATGACCTCAAACTGGCAGGTAGCTAATTAGCATCAATTTTATTTTATTTTCATTTTATTTCTAAAATCCCTATTTGCAGTAGCATAAGACTAAAAATGAGGGCCGGTGTAAAGGTTAATACTCTGTACTACTAAATCCTGCCAGAAGATTTTTGTTCTTCACCTTTTGCATTCACCCCTTTATTGTTTCTAGAAATACAGGAACCTGAAACAGTAATCTCCTTACAAAATGGATGGACAAACAGAATACAAGAACCATATGCAATTTCCCAAGTTAATACATTTTTATGAATCTTGCGTACTGATCACAACTATTGTGTTTATCATTCACTACATCACTCTCACATCTTTATTTAGTCTATCTTTAACACATTTACCCTTAATTAACTTATATTACTATTGTAACTGTATTATTGTAACTGTATACTTAAGTTGATAAGTTGCTTATTGAGGTTTACATGCTCTCTCCACTTCCATTTCTCCAGGTTTCAGAGTTGAGGCAACAGAGTAAAGCCCCTTTTACATATGGAACCTACAACATGTCTGGGTTCAATTATTAGAGTGAATTTTTCGTGGTATAGAAAAACAGTATGTGTTGAGATTGTTTGCAGATATGAATGACCATTACAGATTAAGGTTTGATCTACTTTCTACTTCTATTTGGAGTACCTGGAGAGGCATGTGAGGCTGTTTTTAGAGCGTGGTCTTTATCACAGCTGGTGGTCTACGGTGCTTTACAGTGTCGCCAACATGTTAGACAACACAGAAATTGAAAAGTAATTTCCTGCCCTACCATTTTTAATAATGGCGTCTCCATTGTAACATTCAAAAAATTGCTTTCATTGGTGGCTGAGGCCTTTTTGGCTTTGAACGTGTATATGTGAAAGAGGCTTTAGCATCTGTGTGCTATTAAGGGGGAGTCCTCAGGGGCCAGGAGGAATGCAAAAGGACAGTGAGTAAACCAGGAACTAGGTTATAAGGAGTTGAGGAAAAAGACGCACAGGGAACCGTGTTCGTGTCACCAGCAGCCTCTTGAGTACCTCGCAGCTTCTTCTGCCAATTCATCTCATTGAAGAGGTCCTCAGAGCGCAGGAAGAAGTCATTTATCTTACTGCCTTGCTCATCCCGCTCTGTGGTGTAGTAGACACGCAGCTTGGACTCTTGGGTGAGGAACTCGCAGATGTTAGGCACAGGGAAGACTATCTGCTCCATGGTACGATCCAGCCGTACAATCTGTACACAACCACAGAAGCAGCCACCAATCAGTCGCTGTGGCAGGCAAACAAGTCGTAAGCCTGTACTATCTTCTTTAAAGCCAAGTATTTACAGGTCAATTACTCATTCAAGTGGTCTGACTGGTTATTGTCACAAACTGTACTGTACTTTGCAAAACAAATTAAAAAGGTGTTGTTTTCTTAAGACAGGGGAAATTTGCCTACAGGAAACAATTAGTGTTGACTTCTATGACTCGGTCTAAGTACACAAGGCCAAGAAATACATCAAGTGTCTCAACTCAATTGAGATGCCAAAACATGTCCTAAGTCTCTGCAGCAACACAGATGTCTTATTATAGATGTCAGAAAGTGGGTAGACAAAAGAGATATTTGGGAATAATTCTCAGTAAATCTTTACAGTTAAACATACAAATACAAAATGACAGAAGGAGCTCCAAAATGGCATGGTTTAGATCGAACATGGACCTAATCACTGACCTCAATCTGAGCTGTGTGTTTGGCATAGAATTCCAGGGCTTCATCACCCTCTCCATATGTCCCCCCTGGCTTCAACATAGCCTGCAGTTCCTTGTTGTGACGAGCTAACTGAAATGACAAATGTGACAATGACAAACAGATCAATGACTCATCACAAAGACGGTTTCTGTTATCAGAAATATTTTCCTTAAAAGTATGCAGGTGTTAACTTCGCACGTGCTATATTTCTGAGCCAACATTGCTGGTACTTAACAGCTAGGTACAGTACATACAATTTATTCTTCCTTTGAACACACCCACTGTTCTTTTCACTCAACCACAAGGCCTTAGGGTATTGTATTGACAGTGGGTGTTGCATGACTATAATTGAAGTAATTACTAAAAAATGTTGTAAACATATTAGACAGGCTATTGAGCCGGTTGCAAGAGATGCTGCGCTATTGAGCAAAAAGATGGTAGAAGTAGAATGGCGGGTAATAGGTCTTTAGCAGCCCAAGAATGACATAGATGTAAATTAACAGTAAGTAATAGACTACATCATGAACTACATTATGTGGCATGTGCTACAGCATTTTCACATGGGTGTATTTGTGTCCACGCTGATTTTATGGACAGTTGGTGGCTTACCTGATGTGCCAAGATGTAGATATTATGACCAACATTGCGTGGAGATGCAGAGTGCTCCTCCTCTCCATCTTCACCGTCCTGTGGCTCCTCCACCTCTATCTCACCCTGCATGTATGCCTTTTTGATCACTTCCACCTGCAAGAATATAGACCGTCACATAACATCCACCTAATACTGTTAGATGATTTGCATGATGTCCCACGCACCAGCTCTTTAGGCCTCATGTTGTACAGTATCCTCTCAGCGTTCTCGCTGTCATGGCGACTCTCCATAATTGCAAGAAGAAGCTTTGAGGCATTATTCTAGGAAAGGATGAAAGTACAGACAACCACAAGCAAAATCAACTCAGGTTAATTTTTTTTTATATGATCATCGGCATTCCAAACTGTACACAGGGAGTATGTCATTAAAGGGGCAATCTAACTGTAAAAGTCCTTACTTTGCCATGTGTCCTTGGAATATACAGTCATCTATGATGGAGTACTTAATGAAAATGTGCTGTCATAACGTATTTTAGCGTACCTTATTTAAATCAACACTGTTTGTAAGATTTTCTTCAGTGATTTTTTGTAATGAATTGAAAATCTCCAGAGAATGAAGTCAATGTAAGTTCTCAGGAATAAGAAACATATACCATTCAGCAGCAAAACAAACTCTAGCATGCCTGTTATATAACGCCAACGTGTTTTTGAAGTGTTTTCCATCTTCCTCTTATTAATAATCACTCACTTTGAGTTCCAGCACCAGATCCATCCTCTTCTTGCCAAGGGGATTAATGTCATTGAGGATGAGAGCGATGATGATGTCAATACCATTGCATTCATGAGTGGCAATGCAGTTCTGAGGAACAAATGAAATGAACGTAGTTGAAAGTATAGCCCGAAACAGGAGAGCTACAGGTTAGCAATAAGCAGAAGCAACATTATTATTAAAAGGTAGACAGTAGAATTCGGATTAACAGGACCTTGATGCAAACAGGCTAAAACTCAACAACAATAAATATATTATATTTAATGTTTTCTGATGCTGCTGGAGTTTTGTTGACATCCTAAATAACACAGAATTACACTTGTCCAGTATTGCCAGTTATGATCCGATAACAAACACAATATGTAATCCATTAATGTAGAGGTCAAAATTTTTGATTTCACAGATTTGATTTCACATATTTAATAAACAGGCCTTTTTCCTTCTATTACCTCAGGCTCAACAGCCCTGGCACAGTCAGGTGCTAATGAAATGAAACCTTGACATTGGGCGAGTCTTGGCTTTGTACTCACAAGTTCCAATTTATTTTGTGCCACACTGCAAATTAATAAATAAATCTAATACATGGCTCGTGGCAGCCAAATGGTTTGGATAATTAACAAAGATAATTAATTCCACACAAACAATTAATTGTAGCATATGTCTTTTTCCTCTCAGTAGATATGAAAAAGTCCCCCTTCTAGTGTTGTTAAAGGGAACTGAAATCAGTTACTGCATTAGCCAGTTGCATGTTTAGTCGTGCCAGTTTCACACTTCCCATAAAATGACCCCACGGCTGCTTGAACAGAGGATGCCATCACCATCACGTGACAAGACCTGGCAATGTTTATTTATACCAAAGAATATACACAGGCACATTGCCCAGAGTTGGCTGTGTTGTTATACTATTGAAGAAAGACTGCATGGGTTTATCTCAGCGGCAGCTGAGAGTGCTGGCCATGAAAAGGGAATTGCTCAGGTTTTTTACAGTACTACCCAAACAAAATCACCAGCATGAAAACTAAAATAAAAAGTTCACTCCAGCGTAAGATGAGGATAATATGATCAAATAGTTGATAAGAAAACCACATTTGAACATCTAAATGAAACTAAAAGACTATGTTATTACAGACAAACTGCAGACTAAAATACTGGTAAAAGTACATATCAAGTCTGTGCTTGTATACTCATGCTCTGTGTGTACATGTATCACCTGGTTTTCATGACAGGGTCCTTGGCAATACTCAGTCAGGCTCTCCACAGTCTGGTTGATGAGTCCTACATTCTTCTCATTTATGTAGAGTCCCAACAGCCCCAGTCCACCTGTGGTGCTGCCACAGATACAGTCCAGGAACTGAAGTGTCTCACACACAAGATTATAGTTGTTCTTGTTATTCTGGTTACGCAGAAAGTTCTGGAGATAGATGGAGATAAAATTTACATTAACTAGGCATAAGATTTGTTCTCAGGACCCATGTTATCCCCTAGATTTGGGTAGTGTGATATACAGTATCTTTGTCATCAAGACGGTGTCTCACTTTAAATTACAAATAGGAAAGACAAAACTGTGAGACTTGATGTTGATCAAATGTCCAACAGAGCTGATCAGTCATGGTCTCAGGGTCTGAAGAGACAGTTTGTACAAGAAACACTCCTTTAAGCTTCTACTCAGGGAATATAAAAACATTTCCCCCAACATATGTCTTTCTCTGAAGTGAAAAATAAATAAATAAATAAAATATATATATATATATATATATATATATATATATATACATATACATACATACATACACACACATTTTTTTTTCAGCCTTTACACCAGCCAGACAATTACTCCATGTCTTTGAAAGGAACAGAAACATCTCACGGAATGGATCATCTGTGCTGCATGGCTAGTAGTAAATCAATATCTTTCACCCAGGATGGGTCAGGATGGACGAGACAGAGCGATTCAGCATTGAGCCAACTATCATTTAATGAAGGCCGCCTTGTTTTGGAGTGAAAACTGAATCAGTGCAAGAAGGAAGTCTTCTGTCTGGTGCTAGCCATTACTAAACACCAACACACTCATCATAGCGAAACCAGACCAAGACATACCAGATAAGGAAACAGCTGCATCAGGAAGTTCTGCAAATGGTGCCTATTTTCCACATGGTTTCGTTTCTGTATAACCGAATGTGGTGATAGACATTCAGAACACAGGTCAGGCATGTCATGAGAGAGGCAGCGGCAGGCTTAGGTAAAAATAAAAGCAACAACAAACTGGAGTATGCGTTGACCTGCAGATCTCTGTTGTGGTTCTCACAGAGCAGCTGCATGAGGCGCAAGATGGGCTGCATGATGGTGATGATGACGCTCATCTCGCCTTCCTCCTGGCTCTTATCAGCAGTAGGGACGGAAGTGCCGTCAGCGGCCGCTTGGTGCTCTTCGGCTTCAACCTCGCGGCGGTAGGTGGTGAAGGCCTTCTTGGTGACAATGGAGGCCTCCACTAGCTGCTCCTTCACCTCCTCAGTCACCATCGCCACCACCGGCATGTCTTTTCCTAACCATATTTACAGTATAGGAGGGTTAAACACAGACCACTGGAGATACGGTACTTAAATGTTTTTTAAACCAAGGACATCATAACTGAAAGAGAGATGTGTTGGGCGGCCTAAAGCCTTTATACAAACCCTTTTAGTGAACACCGAAGACAACAGATGTTGATTTTGCCAGTTTGATCAAGAATATATATCTAACATTTCCAGTTAAACTCTTGACCCTTCACCTTTCTTGCGTGCTGGCGTGTCTTTGTCTGGTGGCTCCTCCTCCTTCTTCTTGCTGCCCAGGTCACTAGTATTGACTGTCACAGTGGCTTTGATCTCCTGCTGGGCCAGCTTCATGCGCTCATAAAACACCTTAAAGAATTTTTCCGACTTGTTGTCTCCAGTTAAACGTTGGTAGAATGACCGCTGGAGAAAAATAAGAAAGAAGAGGACAATGCATGTTATACGGACTCCACTTTTTTCTGTCTTATACTTTTCTTTACTGGTCAGCTGCTCCAATTGGAGGAGTTTACACACCACTTTCTGTTCTCTTGTTTTTTTCCTTTTCTTGTTTTAAACCTAATGTTATGTCAAAATGCTGATTCACAGTTGTTAACTTTCAACACCAACTTGTTACCAGCAATGTTTCCATTCAAAGTTATCCTTGATCAGAGAACAAGGTTTTCATGGTCAGGGCACTTTTAAGTAACCGCCACTTCTTATCATTGTCTCTCTGAGGGTTTCTACAGTGCTGACAGCCAGAGGTTCTGTGAGAAGCAGTTACATAAGCTGCTCTCTCAATGTGCAAGACATGGTGCAAGGCCTCACTGTGCACACCTGATTCCAAACCATCTGCTCTCCGCCCCCTTCTACGTAACACGTTTCTTGCACCCTGAGGACTATGCTGGGCGTTAAGTGTTAAGTGAGCAACAGCAAAAACAAGACAAGATTTGGGGATATTTACATGCAGCTAAACTCAAATACATGAACACACATAGACACAGCTACACACCCTGCTGAGGACACACTACTGTACATGCGTATACTTTACAAGTGTGCATGTGCAAACACACAAAGGCGTGCTAACACAACACAAGTAGGTTAACACACGCAGCTATAGACTCATGTTCATTGAATTTGCCTCTCTTGCCGTGCAATAAAAAGTGCATTTGTGGGAAACCACAAATGTTTTTACAAGTTTTTCAACTGTGCAGCAGTAAATTTTGATTCAGCATGATCACGATGCTTGTGAAGTCAAGGTGAGGTTCTGCTGAACTTAACAAAAGGTCTTGTCTGAATGCCTTGTACGCATGGAGTTGTTGTTTTTCTTCAACAGGCTGATATGCTCTGCCCCATTCCTATCCACAATCCCTCCTTACATAAGACCTGTAATCAGCTCAGTGGTTACAGTGAGGGCACACAGCACCTCAGCTCAAACACTGTTACATCAGCCCACAGAGGGCGAGCAGTGGAGAGAGGGAGAGGAGAAAGGAGAGAGGAAAAAAGGGAGAGGAAAACCCTGTCCTACTTTACAGTGCCAGAACGGCACGAAGTGACCGTGTGGTGTGAGAACGAGGAGGGCGGGTCTGAAAATAGAGAAAGGGGGGGGAATCAAGCAGAGTTATCACATACATAGATTCTGGGGCAGTTTGAAAGCCTGTTACATAAGAATCTTTCCAGGTTTAGCTAAACTCAGATAAGTTTCTGAAAGAGGGGAAAAATATTTAGTGAAACAACATATGAAACCTCTGCAGTGAGAATCTCTGCAGAATCACCTGACGCAAGTCCTAAGGGAGATAGAACACTTAATGCATTAAGAAAATTGTGTTGATAAAGAGTTGTTGTCCTCTCTTTTATGCAACAGTTTCTTGCTTGTTTTTCAAGCTGTTAACATTATGTTGTTGACTAGATAGGGTCATACGTTGATAGTGATCTGATTAGGAGTCAGCAGGCCGACTTCTCCAAACAGACACAACAGCTCCAGCTTTACAAGATTACCATATTAAATAGACCTCATGACTGTGGCCATAAAACCCAATTTCTTCAGTGATGTGAAGGGAATCATTTTGTCAACACATGTCTGTCATATATGCCATGGGCAAAAGAAACACCATGCAACAACTATTGCCCCGTGCTCTGCCAGCAGAGTGAATTAAACTATGGCTGGGGATGAAATGTTTTGGTGCCAATCAAAACAGAGCGCAGAGTATCAACAACTGTCAAATACTAAAAGTTGGCATCAAAAGCCTGCTCAATTATTTTGTCTGCTGTCTGGTACTCCTTTTATATTTGAAAATTATATATTTTTTTGTTCCAGAAATGACCAAACAGATACACATACACAGAAAAATTGACAAACAACCCAAAACTCAACAGAAAACAGCAATTCATATGAAGCTGTTATGCTGAATAATATTACAATATACTGTATTACAACATTTTCTTTTGTATGCACTCAGCAGACATCTTGGTAGGTGACCTTCAAGATATTAAATAAATCGTCTCCATTTAAAAAAAAAAAATCAATGGCTAAACAAGTGGAAAGGCTTTAAAATTGGTACACTTTTAACAGGTTTAATTCACAATCAACTCGGTTGTATTTCATTATTATTATTACATGCAACCTTTTAGAAGTTTGACAATCGTACTTTTGTTTAATGTAAAAAAAGGGTTTTTATGTATAAAGACATTTTAATTTCTCAGTAATGGACTGAAATAAGTTTAGTATCTGCACTGAATGTGATAAGCCAGGATTTAAATATATAAGATAGTGATCTAACATAAGGATCCTCAATGACTGCAGTCATTCTTTAAAGAAAATGGTCCATCAGCCAATCAGCCTTAGCTGATTGGCTGATGTAATGTCCCACTACAGAGCCATTAAGCCTGCTGGGAGCTCTACTGATCAATCCTGTTAAGCATAGCAGGGTTAAGTTGACTCATAATTCACTCTCCTATTCTACAGAGTCAACATGGTGGCACAATGGGGCCTCCTTTCTGATCATTCTGTGCTCCTACTTATCCCTATATTTCCTGTCAGCTGCCACCTCGGCTCCTGGCATCAACACGGGCCAGTTATGTAAGGTCTGTTTATACCACCAGCTCTCTCTCTCTCTCTCTTTATCCATATTATGCATTTTCCTGCTTGACACCTTGGTGAGTGACAAAGCCATCTCTGTGCATATTGGAGGGTCTTCGGTGGGGTAATGAAAGGGAGGGAAATGAAAGTGAAATGCACATGAGTGTGTATGTTCTAAAGTTCTCTGTGCATGCAACGATCCAAGCAAAGTATAAAATGTAGCCAATGACGTCAACAACAAACGCACTGATCAGACTGAAAAGCTGCATGGAGCAGGAATGAAATAATTATACTTCTATAAACTACAGTTTCAAAGGAGAATCCCCTGCCCACTCTGTAGTTAGAAAGAGAGCTGTTATGTTGATGACCCTGATGCCTGGAAACTCACTTTGCTTTTTAAGGCTTTCCAAGAGGTAGCTGTAAAGTGAACATGAACCGTGCAGAGGTGGGGGGAGTCATCACTCGTTGAAGGGGCTGAGGGTATTGGCGTGCCACAACAAGCCTATTGAGTAAGAGTGGTGGCACCTGTTTTTTCCTGTGACAGTTCAAGATCTGAGGTGATGAAGACAGTCTTGAGTAGATGGATGGTGGGCTGGGAGGAGCAGAGCTACACTTCTTATATAAACACACAAAATCACAAGGGCTGTTTTTGGAATACATTTTGTGACTTCCAAGTTTATCCAGGAGTGTGTGTGTATGTATGTGTGTGTGTGTGTGTGTGTGTGTGTGTGTGTGTGTGTGTTTCTAATAGGGTGCACAGATGATTATGCAATAGTGTAGTTTTCTGCTAAGAAAAAGTCATTGTGATTCATGTCTGCTTGAGTTTCACTATTGGTGTCATAGTATTTGATGCTCGTCACTGAACAACCTGGAGGGTGTGAATACGTATTAAACAACATGTTCACCTGTCCTGGATAATCTACTGTACGCAGGCTTGGCAATTAAATGACATAAAGGATTAAATAAAGTATGTCACCAACATCTGAACAAATTCAATTAGGATTTAATAAAAGGATAAATAAGAATATCCTGCAGCTTAGTTCAGGAGCGTTTAATATTCTTCATCTAATGTTCCACCATGTGGTGTCATGGCGAAGTGTCATAAACACCTCTGTGGAGGGAAGTAGTAGTGGCTTGTTTAGGATGTTATTCTTACACATCATGCAGGGGGAAAGACAGAAAAAAGCTGGTAGAACTGTGCCTTGACCCAATTCTTTTTGTAGTAACTAATACACTTACCCTGTCCCTCAGGGCTGCCATATCAAGTCCAGCTATAAAACAGTTTGTATAAAACCACTTCATTAAAAGGATATAAGGATGAAGAGAGGTGATTGTGAGGATGGGTTATTAATATACCATCTGTTCTGGGGGTGATTATAGGGTGATGTGTTGTTTGGTGCAAAATGTAAAAAATGTTTGGTAGATGTTTAAAATTACTGTATATTTGTTATCTTGATATATATATATATATACAAAAAAAATAAATTATCTACTAATAAGCGGTGGTAAAAATAACAACCCTCGGGTTTGTCCTACTGCTTTTTCGGACATATTAAACATACTGTTTGTAACACTTTATAGATATAGTTTTGGTGTGTTGCTAAGCACTAATTGTGTTTTCATATTTGATTTTTTTGTTGGAAATAAAAAGACAGAAGAAGTCACTCTAAAGCTAACAAACAGCTCTCCATCTTTCTCTCTTATGTACACTTTTGACTAGAAATGTTGTTGCTAGGCTACGACCTTGGATAACCTAAAAAAACAAATAAACAGACTGCTTGGAGAAATCTGTGGGCATGTTTTTGTCATGCTTTTCATTTAGACAACAAGAACCCTTCTGTCCTAAAAAAGGGGCCGGCAATCCATCGTTATGCAACACAGGAAAATGTGGTGCATCTGCTGATATGTTGTAAATTCACTCTGGACCATACATGAGCCTTCAACAAAGGTCACTTGTCCCTGGACCATGCCAAATAAGGTGATACTTAAATTCTGAAACAAGAAGCTTCTTTATAATTGTGTCTCTTCATGTTTAAGACAATAAACTGCTATGCTTTTACGGTTTACTTTGAGGTTTTTTTCTACCAGCACAGGTGAACTAGGAAATCTGCCGTGTTACAGTCGGCGTCCGAGGTAGACATGTTGACATTTACAGTAAATTCTCTGTAATCTATGCAAATGACTTGATGTTATTTCCCTACATAGTACAATTACTGTGTAACAAGATTACATTTACTCCAACAAGACAAAGAACTTTGCAAACATTTACAATGGCCTGAGTTCCACGCCCAGTTGAAAGTGCATGCCACAGGTTAATTCCAGCAGTGGACACTGAGCTTCTGACCTAAATTAGGGCTGTCATGACATTAAATGACGGCTATGGTTAAGTCAATTAAGTCACATGAGATGATCTGTCCTAAGGGAGGCTGTAGGTAGTGGCTTTTCCACAGGTAGCACCAGAGAGCTACTGATACTGAAAGCAGATCATGACCCAGCTAAGTGTCTGGTTGGAATGTTAGCGGACAGCAGCTTATGTAACATGAGTCATGCTAGTGCCTTTTTTTAACAGAAATTTAACCAGTGAAGATGAGAAATTACACTTTCATTTCATTATTCTCATACAAACATAGGACTGCAACATGCTTCCAAATTAAAGCAGTTAACTTGTGCAGTTAAAAGCTGTTATAATTACCTTTTAGCTTAACTGCCAGTTATGTTTCATATAACATTTCAGAGGGTAATTGAAAGAAATGGAATTAAGTCGATTAGGAGGATTCCCAAAGATTCCCACCCCTTGTGTCAACACTATGCAAATAGGAGCCTATTATGTAAGAAGCCTGTTTATGCAAGAGAACACAAAGGAGCACACATACACAGACTACAAAACCAGAATTAACTGATAGACGACTTGCAAGCAAATACATACATACACTTATTCAACTCCATGTAGACACACACACACAATATATAATTCCGTTGCAAACACAGCAGCTCTTTCTCCTCTCAACCTGCTTGATGTGAGATTTGCAAAGAGGTAGCGTTGCCTTAGCAACCACTGGCTGGCTGTGGGGAGATGGTGACGTGTTTGGCTGCACAGCTTTGACCTCTCCCAGCAGACTACTGTTCATCTTACTTTCTCCTATACATGGCCCAAACTGACTTTCCCTTTTTTCCCCACAACTCAAAATGCTGATAAGTTCAAATATTTCAAGATGAGTTCTGCACACAACTCTGAAGTCTAGCTGTGTGCCCAGGTTGCTACACTGACAACTAAGCACCTTTCCTTTTTGTCATTTGAAGTCCATTCTCAGCCACTTCTTTTCTTTTTATTGACAGCAATGAAGCTGCAGGGGAATAACTTAAATTCTCCACACCAAAGCTTTCAACACTCGAGATAACATCTCCTTGTTGAGATTCTGCTCATGCCTTTCTAAAGGGAATGCTTTTAATAGTCCCATTTAATTGCAGGCTCGACGCATGAGTGTTGGACCTCATTAACACTTCACATCCACCCTCCTCTTTGCTTTATACTCTCAAACCCAGTAACTCTCACTTACCTGGATAACCGTGTTTCCACCCTCCAGCAGAGCGATGGCCAAAAGTATGCTCTCCTGGAAGATACGGTCACTGGTAGCATTCATGATGAGATCAATGACCAGATCAGAAGCGCCTTCTTTGTCCAGGTGGCACTGGACCTCCGCCAAACTCAACTCTCCTCGACCTCCGACCCCAGAACTGACAACTGTGGACACAGCAGTGAAAATGATCATCATCATCATCATCATATATTCCATATTTAGAGAGGTTACATACAAGAACATGGGTCACAATCTGTTATATTTAAGTTTGATCGTTTTCATTATACTGCAGGTTTTAGCAGTTTGATAGATGCCTTTATCCAGAACCTAAGCATTCCTCTTTAAGAAATTAGTGTTGTTGTGTGTACACATATATATATATTTCTATATGTATTTCAATTTCAGGAGAATGCTAAGCTAGTTCAGCTAATAAAAGAGAGTAGGATACTAAACATTAATGCCAGTGATCACTGACCGCATTAGTTATTCAGATTGTAAAAGCAAAGGCAAATGCAAACCAGATCTTGCTTACCTGGTTCCAGACATGTGAATCACCATCAATCAATCAACCAATTAAAGTTAAAGCAGGATTAAGAATCGGGACGACAATCTTCTACATTTAAAAGTGTAACACAGCTGTACAACATGCATAAATAACAACTTAATAATATGCTACTTTTGGGTTGATGTTTGTAAAACACAGCATTCAAAAGGTGGCCCATCCTCACCGGGCTCAATGAGCCAGAGTGGGAGAGCAGCGGTGGTAGCGCGAGATAGAGAGTGAATGAAGAGCGGGAGCGTCGCTAAACAGAACAAAGCAGCAAATCTGACGAATAAAACGTTATTTTTTATTGTTTTTAAGGCGGTTACGTTCTAAAGCACAAACATGCCTTTTATGTGCCTTAGTGTATCCTCTGCTCCAAGTCTCTCTCTTCTACTGCAAGGAGCTGCGGTGCTCTAAAGTTTCGGTTATATTCACGCGCGCGCCATCTACGGGGCCCGGCGCCACAATGTCACACGGGCTACAATCATGCACAATTATCTACTCTACTCATTAATGTTGTTTATCTCCAAATCAAAACTACTGTTAAGAACACGTTTTCCATGAAGCTGATCTCTCATATCTTTCCACACTCTCCAGCAAAATGTTTTTTCATTATCCAGTGGCTTTTGAGGGTATAAAGGACAACTAATCAAATGAGCTGTGTAAGGAATGGAAAGGTAACTGTAGTAGACAGCAATACAAGCTGCCACTTTGCCTCCACAGATCCTGCCTGATAAAACTGAGATGAAGCACTGCATAGATTGCACACATTTTCACCAGTATTATTTCATTCGCAGCAAAACCATCAGAATAATCAGATACATGCTTATCACATAACAAAGTTACATACAGTGGCTTTAATTGAGTCCAGAGGCTATAAAAAAAGGTTTTGGTAGGGTTTGATCAAAATAGTTTGTCATGCGTGGATTAAACCACAAGTGTCTTGTTTTCATCCATTCAGCCATAGCAAACAAATAACACCAGATGTGTTGGCAACCCATGGAAGTCCTTAACTCCTACTGCTACTACAGCCAGCCAGGAAAGCAGTGGTGAGATAACAGCACCCATCAGAGCCATCTCTGGCTGGGCGAGCCACTGAATCAACAACACATCCCATTCTAGACAGAGCTTGGCTCTCTGGTCGCCTGGCAACAACACGGACCACGTTATGCTGAGGCCACTATGCTCAGTAGCAGAGCCAAGGTCCAAGGGCTTCAAGGAGTGCAAGACCATGGCTGTGAATATTTCTTTGTTTTGTTTTGCCTCTTAAGCATTAGTGATGAGTCATAGCCGTGATGAGAGACATATAGCGACTCACTAGAATGGACTAATGTCAGTTATGAACAATCTATTCTTGATTGAGCCAAGCTTGAGAGATGTATGGATGAAGAGAACAATTTAGTTTCATAATAAACAATAACAATCTTTGTACATACACTACCAGTTCAATTTAGTCTAGTTTATTAGAATCCCCATTAGCTACAGCAGGGCGGCAGCCATTTTCCCCGGGTTGCAACACATCTAAGAGAGGTGAAGGAGGAGTTAACTTTGAACACTGTGTGTTTGTTTACAAAGAGGGGGTGATACCTCCTACATATTATATCTTTAAGTAGATTCCACATTAGCAAGGGTCATAAGAAATTCTAAAAGATTCCAAAGCTTTATAAAACACCTTTTGTGAAGTTTGTTTCCTGGCTATTGTAACCATATTCTGTTCTTTTACTTTTTTAGTTGCGGGACTAAAGCTGAAAGGGTTATATGTATTATAACTAAACTAATCTGTCCCTGACAAATTGCAGCTGGCATTTATAAACTTAACTTTTTTCATGTTTGATTCAATTCTTTAGTGCTGTGTTAAGCTTGTTGAAACATGGACCCAGTTTCCCAGAGGAAATAATTTCAAAATAATCTCATTTTATCTTTATAAGCATAACCATACAACCACACAGATAGGGTATTGTCACACACACCTGTAGGTGATTTTCCCTGCGCTCCAGGAGAGAGTGGACCGTTGCTGAAGGTTGTTAGGCTATCTCTCCTCGGGCCAGGTTTGATGTTCCCATAGTATCGATTGACCAAGATCTGCCGCAGAGCTTCACCCTATTAGTGAAAATGTATGTTAGGAGATAAAGTCTAATTAAGGTTACCTTGTCAGAGAAATGGAGCTGGAACCCAAGTGCAGTATTACTTTGCTAATGTAGCAGTACAAGACAAGAAAATTAATGCAAGAATACACTTATTCACACTATAGTTGGAAGTCCAAAAGCCAACAAAATAGACAGTGTTACATGAACACCTGATTTTTGAATTAATTTCAGAGATCAAGGCAATTTGAATTAAAAGAAATACTGCAAAAATGTTGTATAAATAGAAATAAAATAAAGCAAAAAACTTAATTACACAAAAAAAAGGATGTTTGCCATAGCACTGAAGGCTAATCTTAATAAGATATTCAACACAGCATATTCATATTTTATTGTGTCCTCTCCGATCTCATATGCTGACTGTCAGTGTCCTCCTATTGGTTTGATGTAAATCAGCTCAGTGCAATCACCTACACGTGCCACAAAATGTCAAAGAACACCCACAGTTAATGCCCATCCGTTGATGTGCCACACGTTAGTATAACTGACAGGGGAGTGAGTGAGTGTCATGCTGTGGAAGCAGTGTGACTGTAAGGGCATCACAACAGTCAGTCAATTGTCAATTATATGGAGGTCTGGACCAGACCACAGCAAACCAAACTCAGTACCTACCCTCCTTTGATCCTCCAGTTGCTTCTGTGGCTGGTTTGGATCAAGCTCCTTAAAAGGTGAGGTGAATTAGCAGAAAGCAATAAAATATAAATAAAAAAGGTCGGAAAGGAAATTTTGGAAAGAAATTAGAAAAAAATAGGGTGTTAATACAGTGCAAATTAGTTACTTTAATAGCATGCAGGAAATTGGGTGCAAATTATATCATGCAGTTAAAAGGAAAGTGGTTGTGTCGGGGACAATTTTGGGTCAAAGTCATGCACTGCTTAATGCAAGGAAGGACTGATATTCATTCAAAAACAGCATATACAGTGAGGAAAATAAGTATTTGAACACCCTGTTATTTTGCAAGTTCTCCCACTTAGAAATCATGGAGGGGTCTGAAATTGTCATCGTAGGTGCATGTCCACTGTGAGAGACATAATCTAAAAAAGTTTGAGCTCCCTCCAAAGATTCTTTATTGGGTTTAGGTCTGGAGACTGGCTAGGCCACACCAGAACCTTGATATGCTTCTTACAGAGCCTTGGTTATCCTGGCTGTGTGCTTCGGGTCATTGTCATGTTGGAAGACCCAGCCTCGACCCATCTTCAATGCTCTAACTGATCGAAGGGTGTTGTTCCCCAAAATCTCGCAATACATGGCCCCGGTCATCCTCTCCTTAATACAGTCGCCCTGTCCCATGTGCAGAAAAACACCACCAAAGCATGATGCTACCACCCCCATGCTTCACAGTAGGGATGGTGTTCTTGGGATGGTACTCATCATTCTTCTTCCTCCAAACACGGTTAGTGGAATTATGATCAACAAGTTCTATTTTGTTCTCATCTGACCACATGACTTTCTCCCATGACTCCTCTGGATCATCCAAATGGTCATTGGCAAACTTAAGACGGGCCTTGACATGTGCTGGTTTAAGCAGGGGAACCTTCTGTGCCATGCATGATTTCAAACCAAGTAGCCCTTTCCAGCCTTGTGGAGGTGTACAATTATGTCTTTGGACAGCTCTTTGGTCTTGGCCATGTTAGTAGTTGGATTCTTACTGATTGTATGGGGTGGACAGGTGTCTTTGTGCAGCTAACGACCTCAAACAGGTGCATCTAATTTAGGATAATAAAGGGAGTGTAGGTGGACATTTTGAAGGCAGACTAACAGGTCTTTGAGGGTCAGAATTGTAGCTGATAGACAGGTGATCAAATACTTATTTGCAGCTGTATCATACAAATAAATAGTTAAAAAATCATACATTGTGATTTCTGGATTTTTTTTTAGATTATGTCTCTCGGACATGCACCTACGATGACAATTTCAGACCCCTCCATGATTTCTAAGTGGGAGAATTTGCAAAATAGCAGGGTGTTCAAATACTTATTTCCCTCACTGTACATAACCCTTTCAGGCATAGTGGTCACTACAGTGGAAGGCTATTCAAACGCCATTTCTGTGCATATGCATGTTGGTTTAATTGCACATCAGCCATTTTAACATCAAGTAACACCTAATGAGTAATACAGTTGTGAAAGTATTGATTGCCTGCTGGGAGGAAATTATTATTGTCCTGTGTTACCAGCTATGTTTCAACTACAATTATTCTATTAAAGTGACTTAGTTTTCTGCTGACTCCGATGCCAACTCTTGACAGTCCAGTGTGGAAATTTCCAACATTGTAGTCTTTGTCTTGCGGTTCTACAATAATTACTTTACACTCACAGACGCATAAAAGCCCACATTATTTACATAACAGATAATGACAAGCTGTCAGAGGGGGAGAAACACAAGCCATGAGAATGAGGAGAAAAAAAAAAAAAAAAGCTCTGTCTAGGTTACATAATGGAGCTGTGAGTTACTGACACACACTGCAAGCACCAATATGGCATGGAAAAACACCTCACCCATGACTTCAACCCCTCACCCCCCAGTGAGAGAAGGTTAGGAAACTGGATTTTTCTCAAAAACCAAGAAGTGGAAGGAAAGATGAATGAAAGGCAGGTGGGAGAGAGGGAAGAACGGATGAGTGGACAGGCGGGAGGTGGTGCACATACAAGGGCCGATATTTGCAGCATAATTTAAGTTGCACAGAGGTAGCGATATGCATGAGGGGGCCCTCAAAAGAGGAGATGTAACAATTGGGATGGGATGGGACTCTTATCTATTTAGATAAAGAGATGTTTGAGACTGAACACAAGTGTAATGGGATGAAGTTTGTGTATAAATATGAGGGGTCTTAAACACACCTCGGCAGGGACTTCAGGCTCGAGCGGAGGTGCCAGCTGATTGGAAATAAAAGGATGATGTTAGTCAGAGTTTGAAGATGTTGAATTAGTTACGTTGCTTCTGCATCCAAAGAGTAGCACCTGACTCTCTCTTGTCCCTAAAGGACTCCTGCATCCATTTATATTTGGCCTTGTACTGCTCACTGAGATTGCCAGTCACATGCACAACTGCACATCATAAATGTGCGTGACTAAAAGAGCCAGGGGCAGAGAGAAAGCAGACAAAAACATGTTGCTCTCTGAGACCTTGGTGATAATGGATTGCTTGCAATATGGAGGAGTCATGGTATTTTAGCGTGTCTCGTGCCATGTGTTTTAGGCTAGGCTTATACTGTGTGGATGAAAAGCAGCATTAACCAATAGCAGCAAGAAAGGACAGATTTGTTTTGTACTTCATCACACTGCTACACTGTGGTATGTTTAATATTGTGTGGTTCACTGTTAACCTACTACCTAGTGTTGCTGCCTGTACTCTACATGACAAGCAAGGCAGGGGCCAATAAAAGCAAAAATATGGACACTTATCTATGTGCCAATATGTACATTCATCTCAGTGTTCTGATTGGTTGCTATAATGTTCATCTGAGAATCATTTGTGATCCAGCTGATTTTTGACATAGTGGTACCACACCAGGGATTACAGTTCAGTTTTACTACTGACATATTTGACAAGGACATATTGGAAAGTTTGTTTTACCAAAAATAAAAGTGACAACAGTAAGAAGATTAAAAGTAAATTTCATCACCAAATGTCACTTTTTTCCCTGTATCTGATTAAGACGAACAACTTATGCTTGAACAATAAATATTGTGTTGTGGTTTCTGTTGCTTTTGGGGTTCTGTTATTGTTTCCTGTCAACTTTTGTCAGTTTTCTGTTACACTCCATGTGTCCTCCCTTGTTGCCTATTTGTACTTCCTGTCTTGTGTCTGTTCTGTTTCCTGTTTTATTTTGATAGTCAGTTTTTCTGTCTAGTCTTGTCTAGTTGTACTACCTGCCCTGTGTTTTCCCGCCGTTGTGATTGTCGTCCCCGCCCTGATGTGTTTCACCTGTTGTATCACTTGTTCCTTGTTTGCTCGTTACCTCTTGTACTTAACCTCTGTTCTCATTGTCTTCTGTCAGATCCTTTTGTGTGTTCCTGTTGATGTGGCCTACATTTGCTGCTTCCCTGTGAGCCGTCAATTTTTGTTTTTTTCCTCCTTTTCCTCTTTGGTCTTTTTGGATGTTGGACTTTGTTTTTTCGCCTGCTTCCTCGGCAGAGATGGGAAGTGACGAAGTACAAATACTTCGTTACTATACTCAAGTAGATTTTTCAGATATTTTTACTTTACTATTTATTTTTGTGGAGACATTTTACTTCTACTCCTTACATTTTACAAAATTGGCTCGTTACTTTCGTTTTGTACAAGAGGTTGTTATGTCGGAAAATAGCGTGGACACGCGCCACACACCGCGAGCGTAATTGTAATTCAATTGAGTGGATCGAAACTTAGCTAGAGAGAAGTTGTCTCCGTCTGTGTTTTAACAGACACACCTGGGGCGAAGTTGGAAATCAGAACCCGCTTTAATACAGTCCTAATCTAGTCCTCAACTTCCACATCATTTCACTGGAGTTATCGTTATTATTGTTTACGTCATCAATACCATATTCAATTTAAATAGATGGGAATATATCTACTGTAAGTTGCATTTGACGCAACTCAACAGATTCAGCATTCTGCATTAATTCACAGCAAATCATTGCGGCTTGATGGCGCTAACGTTAGCGCATAGTAGTATGGATGGCGCTAAAGTTAGCACATAGTAGCATGGACGGCAACATCATTGAAAATGAAGAAAACAGAGATCCGGCAGACAAGCAGCAGGACATTCCCAATCATTGGCCTTATCAGAGAGAGATGTTTGAGACAGTAGGCATCAAGAATGCCTCCTGGCCAATGTGGTGGGGAACTTCTTAATTAATGTCTGTTTAGTAATTCATATTTTATCCTTTATTTTCTTTCCAGAAGCCATATTTAAGCACACATACATGTAGATTCATTTAAATGTTAGGGGGGAGAAACTGGATCTGTGAATTCTCACAGAATCACAGCTGAATTCATATCTTGCTATTGAGTCAGAATCTTATTAACCTGGAGTCCCAGTTTCTGTCATAATAATAATATATGTTATGTTTTAGGCCTATTGGCAGACATCCATTTAAAATGTAGCCATTGCTATATAAAGCCCATGTTCTCCATGTCCACTGAAGTTCCTCAGCATGCCATCTAGTAACATTTGTTTGGTCCAGGTAGCTTTGCATAAAAAATGGTTATCATTCGCAACCCTACTTTTACTTTTATACTTTAAGTAAATTTCCAAGTTTGTAGTTTGTTACTTTTACTTGAGTAAAGAAGTTTAATCAGTACTTTCACCAGAGTATTTATTTTTTATTTTTTAGTATCTGTACTTCTACTTAAGTATGGAAAGTGAGTACTTTTGCCATCTCTGTTCCTCGGTTACTCCTGGTGTCGTTTGTTTTTGCATTTTGGATCCTGTTTATTTAGGCTCTTGTTAAATAAATCCGCAACTACAAACTTTCCTGCCTGCCTTTCTTTGCATTTGGGTGCTCTACTTCCATGAACTGTAACATATTGGCTTGTATGGCAAGAGTTGCAAAGATTATATAAACTAAACTAATTTTTAGTAGATTTGCTAAACTACTGGAACCAACAGGTTCAACAATTTGGAAAGTAAGTAAAAGGGCAGACACTGTCACCACATTTAAAAGTAAACCTAAAACTCTCCTCTTTGATAAAGCTTCTAGTTAGGGAGTGATGAGTCGCAGTGTCCACCTAACCCGGCCGACCTGCTTATCGTCAGGTTCATCTACCATATAATAAAACTGGAGAGGCAGGGCAGTACAGCCCGACCAGGCTCCGCTTTACCCTGTCTCTCTTAGTTATGCTGTAATAGTTTTAGACTGCCGGGGGACTTCCTCTGACACACTGAGCTCTCTCTCTCTCCCCCTCCTTTTCTTTCCATTTGTGTGCATCCATGTCCCAGAAATGCCTGTTACTAACATAGCTCTGGGGAGTCATTCCTCGGCTCCTTTTTATTTTTTTCCCACCCAGCATGTTTCCTTGGATCAGGGAGGCTCCAAAATCATGGTTGCAGCTGTCGCCATGGTCCTGCTACACGTCCTGCGATGCCCGGTTACATCCTGCTATGCCATGAACTACTACAAAACTATTTTTAGTCACTGTTCCATTATCTTTTACTGTGACGATTGCCAGTATTCATTTCAACCCCAACCAAGAACCTGGGTCTGTCCGAGGTTTCTTCCTAAAAGGGAGTTTGTCTTTGCCACTGTGGCTTGTTCTGGAGGGAACCACTGGAACTTTTGGGTCCTTAAAAATTATAGTGTGCTCTAGACCTACTCTCTGTAAAGTGTCTCGATAACTTATGAATTATACTATATATAGAATTGAATTGAAAGTAAAAGCATTCATTTTTTTCACATTGTGGGTTGCTGTAGCTAATGGCATAGTCTGAGAAAAAAAAATACACTAAAAATGATTGAATAGCAAAAATAATAAAATACAAATTTGCAGCTAAATATTGAAGCATAAACAAGTCCCTAAATTTGTAAAAAATTAAATTTCAAGATAACCTACAAAGCATACAGACATTCATTTTCCAGTTATTCAGGAAAGTAAAAAACTTAAAGTAATTACATACACAAGTAATACATACACACTAAAAAAAAAACTCACTGCACAGAGGGCAGCGGATGTCAGAAACTAAAAAACAAACATGCAACCTAACAATATATCCCCTCTGTAACCTAGTAATGCTGGTTTATGCTGATTCATTGTGCAACTGGACAGGAATTTCCCTATATCAAGCCCCCTTTTACGCCAACACACTGATTTCCACAGTGAAGTGGTGATTCATCACGCATGCAAAACAAGATATATTCAACACCATCACCCCCGTCTTCTACTTCAGTTTGAAATTTAACTGGTGGTGGAACATGATAACCATGTTTAATCTGACCTAATTTCCTATGGTAACCACTGTCAATAAAAATATGCATCAACTGGACTGCTTGATCCCATAATTGTCATGTGATAAAACCTCAGACAAATAAACACAATGAGAAGTTCATATGATCTTACCAATTGGAAAAATATGTATAATTCTCCGGGAATGTGCACCTTCCTCAAGGGCTGCTAGTCAAACATCCCTCCGTTTACAATAACATAACTAAAATAAGGGGCTCCCCATATTACAAATCAGCCAGACACAATGAGCGCAGCATAACCTCACCTCACTGGGAAGTCATAATCAAAGAAAACAAGTTTTCAGGCAAAAGGCCAGAAGCACCGTTTTGTATAGCACTCTGCTGACAATATAAAATTGGCCTGTAACAAAGACAGACTTCAAACAGTTAACATGTGCTATGTTGGCTGAAATGCACACTCACCACCCAAAGTAAATCCCCAACTTTCCCATGCCTCCCCCTCCGCAGACGTCTACCCCGCCTGCGTGCCTGCATGTAGGTCGAGGTGCATCACTGCCACTGGCTCCAGGAAGACATCTATGCTGCACTTTTATTACTAATTACCACTGAAGGCCACACATCAGTGGAGAGTTAAAAATTCCAGGAAAATAGATAAAAGGAAAAAAAAGGGAAAGAAAATTGTTGGCTCTTATGTAACTGCTTCCTGAGAGCTGGCTGGAGCTCAACAATCGTGCAGCATTAAGTTACTGGCAAAGCGGTGTGCTGCTGAGGCACGTATGCAGCTCCCCCCTGTTGACCAAGAAAAAAAAATAAAACTAACTAACTTCAACCACAGTAACAGGCAGGAGGATAAACCAGGACGAGCAGAGTCTGTCTGAGGGCAGCTTGGCAAAGTTAGTGATGGGAGTGGCAGCAGGAGAAGTTGCACACTGGCAAAGTAAGACAAGACGAGACAGTAGAAAAGAAAAAAGCATGGCTGAGAAAGTGAAAGTAAAATAGACAAAACAATATCTGTCAAAGGGGTGGCCAAAAGAGCGCATGAGGTAAAAAGAGAAGACAATAATCTAGAAATCTCTAGCTAAACAAACAGTGGTCAGAATGATGAAGAGAAAAACACAGACGGACGGAGAGCTTGAGCAACACAAACATAATATGGTCCCTTATATAATGCATACTACACGTGTGGGTTACATGCCAACCGTATTACATCACCAGAATAAGACTGAGACACCATCTCCATCTGACCTCTTCAACCTCCCACAGTCTCACAAACAAAGATGTTCACATGCACATGAAGGAAAGACAAACATGCAGTGAACGATATGATTGGGCCTGACAATGCGGTTGGCAGGCCGGTCATGTCTTGTTTTCCCCAGGCTTGCATTTTTTTTGGATCACATTTCTATTTTGGGAAGGATGCGATAACCTCAGCTAATGGGTGAAACATCACTCTGCTTTATCCTTTATCTCACACACACACACACACACACACACACACACACACATACACACAGTCTGTCGAACAACAGTGAAAGTGACAGCTGTACTCATTCGGAGAGACCTTTGAGTGGGAATTGGGTGTGCTATGGTTAAGGTCAGAGAGCAGCAGCAGGCTGAACACCGGGGGACATAGCTAACACGACAGTTTATCTTGCGCCTACTAAGAGGAAGTTGGGTTTTTGACCCATCTTCCATGTAAATTAATTCAATACACATGCTGCCAGCTGACAGTCAGGGCCAGGCCTTGTGGTTTATATAAGCGTCTGCATGAATGAGTAACATACAGCATGTGCCTAGGGGGTGAGGGAGTATGCATACATTCTTACAGTTTTTATTTTTATTGCTAAAGACAGTGGGCACAACTGAAGATACATGTGCAAAACTCAAACTACAGTCTGCACTACCAACAGTCACCTGAGCTAAACAGTTCACATCTCCTGCAAAACAGTTCACATCTCCTGCAAAACACAACTCTTAACACACGTCTGACAACAGGCTCAGTGCAGCTAAACACTATGACCAATCCTCACTGAGATCACACACACACACACACACACACACACACACACACACACACACACACTAAAAACACTAGCATCAAACACCCATACAGAAATTACAAACTTTCCATCTTTACAGTTTGGGTGACTATACACTACTCAATAGTTTCTTTAAATAAAAGATATACTGTAGATTTTGTAATATACCAATTTTATGTAAGTTAAACAAGAAGGAAGAAAAATCAGCAGTTTGCTTCAATTGGGTATGTAATGTATTGTAGTGGATGAGATACTGTATGATTATGTTCTATGTAGGTTAAATGTATGTTTATTGTGTGTGTTTTTTTAAACGCAATGTGTAGCCATTTGTTTCTCTCGAATGCCCAAGACAAATTTCTTTTACAATTAAGGCGTATCTTGTCTTAATATAGTATTTTGTCTCTAGTAATTTATGGAATTACTGGAAAAAAAAAAATGTAACAGGAACAAAGAATAGTGTGACTAATCCTGCCTCTCTCCAGCATCATGTAGCAAGTTTTCTTCATCATTCTGGATGTCACCTCTAAACACTCATGAATGTGGTGTTTCCATTGCTTTCACCTCCATTACTTTCTGAAAAACAGTTAGAATTAATTTTTACTATTGGAAAGATATATTGTTTTTCACATTTGTTTTTTTTATAGCTGTGTATATAACCTCAGACATGACCTGGACATGTTGGTATCTTTGCTCTTTTACTTTTTTCTGTCAAACGATACAGTGTATAATTGTTTCATTCTTATTTGGTGTTTGTATACAAATTTATTTTTTTAAATGGATGGACTGTATTTATATACCGCTTTTACACAGTACAGGAACCATCCACCATTCACATACTGTACATTAATACATTGTGGCCAAGGCTGCCACCTGCTCATCAGATTAACATTAACATGCGCAGCATCGGGGAAAACTCGGGGTTCAGTGTCTTGCCCAAGGACACTTCAACATGGAACTGCTCGATTGAACCAACAATCTGGTTGTTTTGGCAGGCAACTGCTCTACCACTGACCAACAGCCGCCCCTGAGCTTTCTCTGTATAAATACCGTATATGTTCACTAACTAGTCTTAAGCAAGACACCTGCTTAGGATTTCAGCTAAAGTTGTTTAAGTAGTGTTTAATAGGCGCCAGACTGTTTTGAATGTGTGGTTAACAGTTTGGACAGCCGTGTATTAGCATTTGAACAAAGTGCTGTAAATCCACATTGTTGTGCAGGTTGTGGTTAAAGCCATGGGATAAGTGAGTTACAAACTAGAGTTTGGTCCACAAGAACTGTAGAGTTTTTCACATGTTACTCCAGTTGTGCCCACTGTTGTTTAACAAAACGAAAAAAAACTAAGATACTGTACATAGGAGTTGATGAGACAAAGGAACAGCCCTGTTTTGTGGAAGGGTTAGGGGATTTCCATTGCTACAGAACCAAGCGCCATGAATAAGGAGGGAGGATAAGGATGGAAAATAAGAGAGAAACAGAGTATATCACTTACTGGCATTTCTGGAAAGACCCTTTCCGATAATTTCTTCATTTCCCAACTAACATCATGTTCACTTTCTTGCAATCACTGCACTCTTGATTAAGTGACTAGTGTACCTTTGCAGTGTTATTGTCCTGCTGGCACAGATTATTATATGTGCTGTGCCAAATAAAGTAAGTAAAACAATGCCAACACAAGGCACACAGACTTTTCTCCGGAACATTCAACCACATTAGACAGTCCTCATCAGTGGATGGAGTTTGCTCAGTTGTCATGGAGATTACTCTGTTGATATGCGAGTTTACCAGCCGCTATGATTTTCCCATTAGCACCTTTAGGACTTCTCATCTAAAAAGCTTAAGGAAAAAATCTAACAAGTGGACTTTCAACTTGTGACTTATGACAAACTACTAGTTCCAGGGTCAAACATGGACAAGATGTCCTTAAAGTACTATGAATTAAATTATAACAGCTACTGAGCTTACATGTCAGCTCAATCTGCCTTGTTATACTATTGAAAGCTAAAAAAAAAAACATTTAGCGGACCTCGAATTAGTAAAATATAGGAATTATAAACAAAGTAACTAAGTAAGTGCCCCTGCTGCCCTTCCCAAGAATAACCCAAATTTCTGCTGCTGGTATCAGTCTGCTGTCTTCTTCTAAGCTCCACACTCAGTCATGTTTTAGCAACATGAGTCGGAGGAACAATGAATGCATTGTCCTGTTTACAATAAAAACAACAGTTTAAAGAGCAGAGCAATATAAATATAAAATACTCATAATAAGAAAAACAGAACACAGTAGAAGCAATAAAAGCAAAGCAAAAAAGAAGAAGAGTGAAATGGCAAAAGGACCTGATCAATTTATTTTTTTAAAAAGACCTCACTTAAGTGCGAGTTTTAGGAACTGATTTTAATAAAAGGACACTTTGCCTGAAGTGCACATTTTAAAACCGACAGGCCCAGAATGAAAAGGTCTGGCCACCCCTGGCAACCATTAAGTATTTTAAACAACTAAACGGCTTCATGTGTATCATGTGTTCTTGTCTTCTGGAAATGCTCAAAAGATCATTGGCTATTTTGAGTAATCTAAAGGAGAGTGGACTGACTTCTGTTCTGAATGAAAAGAATGGCAGCGGTCCACATGAGAGATAACTGATGCATGAACTACTTTCTCAAGGTCTCTGGGTGTTAAAAAAAGATTTTGCCCTATGGTTATTACATTACTCTATAACTTAGACATTGGCCAATCCCAAAGTGAGCCCGGAGGACTAAGGGCTAAAGATTCACAGACTTAAGTGATCTCAGGTGCTGAGTGAGTGAGTGTGTGAGGCCACATGGACTCAGATAGGTATAAATGGGATTGGGACAGCACTTCAAGAGATCACGTTACCTTGGCAACTTTTAATACAAAGATGTTGCTGACACTTGCCTGTTTGGGTATTTTCATTTTAAGTTTGTTGCTTTATACACGGGCAAGGCACAGGAGACGACTGGATGACTTGTTTTACAAGTTGGACAACAGGTCCGTTCCGTGGTCGTGTGTAGTGCTGTTGTTTACCTTTGTTATTTCCGGATTTCCCTATGGGATCCGCGGTAAACGCTTTGAACCGTGGGTAATTCCCTTTGGTGAAGACTGCATTGATGCAGACTCACGTTAAGGGCTCAGTAAGTGTGTACTCACACCTTCACACCCAATGAAATTCAACATTGAGACAACTTTAAGCCCTTACGAATTTCACAAGAACGTGCACCAAAGTCTGTGAGTCTGGGCTTTGGGATTGGGCCAAAGTCTACTGGTAGTAGACGAGTAATTTTGAATTTTAGTCCTTTAAAAAATATCACTTGAAACTGAAACAAAACTAATATCTGTCAGCTAAATGTTTCTGAAACAAACATCCTACTAGATGACTATGACTAGATTTGTGTAGGATAGGTCCCATCCCTCCCTCAGTGACATATGGTTCCTCTGTAGTCACACCCATACTCCCTGTCACAAACAGAAAGAAGAACCCTGTTTTATCAACTACTTTACAGGTCAACGCCACACATATTTTTGCAATGACATGCACATCACTCCCCACACATAGTCCAGCACCCTATGTTATAACTGATCTGTTAGATGGAGTATCCCCAGCTATATATATATATATATATATATATATATATATATATATATATATATATATATATATATATATATATATATATATATATATATATATACACACTCACACCTGCTCCTTCAATGGTGGCAAAGGGCTTAGAATATGCTCTCCCACCACTATACATCATAAGGGATCTGTGCAGCATGCAGATTAAGTGACCAGAAAATAGAAATATCTCATTGATGTTGCCTAATAATAATAATAAAGATTATAAACTCAAGATTATAGCACCAAATGCATGCTTATACATCAGTGTGGTCTAGACCTACTCTGTGTCCTGAGATAACTTAGTCTATGTGTCAAAGCCTATATAAACATTTTCCAGAAGTGCCATTATAAGTACATTGCCTCCATTATGCATGGATTTATCAATCGGCAAATAATGAGGCTGACCAGTTCACATCTACAGGTAAATACTCAAGATTTCCCATAAACTCTTCCCACCTGCACATATATTTTCTTACTCTTCATTTTCTTCTTTTAGACCTTTCTTTTAAAATGTGCAAATAAACATTACCATATTGCTGATTCACTGTCTTTTTCACCTGAGTGCCATGAGGACAATTACCAGCAAATGCCATGGACTAGTTCATTTCTATTAAACCTTCCATCTATGCAGCCCATGTACAACATGTAAAAATGACAAATAATTACTATGATCTTAATATCAAAATATATTATATCATTACAGCTTCTGTACCAGAACCATCACTTAACTGAACTCCACAAAACAATGTCCCCTGACCAACAACCCTCACAACATCTTCATATTACTTATTAGTTTTTTTTATTATTATTTTATCTTTCATATTTTAGGCTTTTCTCTAATCTTGTATTCTTAATGGGACAGGCGAATGAAGAAAGAAGATTCCAAACGGTTGTTACAACATGAACGAAGTATGTCACAGTGTTATGATCTAAAGAAAGAAAGAAAAAAAAAACCTCTGTCCCATCACGGAAATCCCAGGGCCCAAAAGTCCCACACAATTTGTGATGAGCAATCTTAGCTGCATATAAGTGCTGTAATAGGCAATCTGTAGAATTGTTCTGTTACAAACAGACTTAATAAAGTCGTTTAAATAGATTAACAATGGTACATCTAAAAATCGGTTGGTAAAATGCAGCAAATGCTTTTAATTTTCATTGCTCCAGAACGTATTTAGTAAAACAGTATTCTTATAAAAAGGAGTGCCTTTCTTCCTAAAAGAGTGCACTCCAATACAGTAAGCAAGTACACGGCCATATACAGACACAACAGACAAGCATAACGTGAGCTAGACATGCTAGCTGTATGCTACACATGGAGATCAGGAGCAACTCTAACAGGCACAAAACAGGGAGGGATGGACAGAGCTACCGACTGGTGTCACAGATGAGAATGTGATGCTAGAAAGTCTACTTGCAGCATAAGCATGTCTATGTTGTTAGTGGGAGACAAATCAAATGTACATCACAATAGTAAGTAAAATGATCAACCTCAGCCACATCCATTTCATCATCAAAGGCAATCAGCTGTAAGAGAAAAAGTATAGGGGGAAGAGTTAGTAGAGCTATGTTAGTGCGTTAAGCTCCATCACGTGTGTGCAAATGTAAAGCCTGTCACAAACACACACACACACACAGTATGTCAAGTTACGTAGTGAAAACTGGTCATGAGAATAAACCCCAGGGCTATTCTTGTTTATAATGCGTTTTTCCTACACACACTCATCTGTACATGAGCCCTATAGCCAACCTGCAGAAGTCACAAGGGCATGCTCCCTCACCAATTACAGTAAATTAGAAAATTGAACATGGGTCTCTGCAGTGGTGAGCAAGTCTTTTATTCCCCTGCGATACCTGGTACACTACGTGGCAAACAGAGCTTTGGATTCTGTATTGGCTAAAAATAGATCTACAGATTTAAAAGCTTTGCAAAAATGTGTAATCATGTGGTTCTGCCTGTGCTTACAGGCACATATGCTAATGCGTACAGGGCAACTCCTGTCTTACTGTCAGATCTGTATTTATCATTCAATACAGTAAATTATTGAGCTCTAATTTGTCTTTGTATTCTATTTTACTTGGTTGTCAGTGCTTGTCATCTTTGTAACATAAGAAGGTGTTTGTATTTCAATTATTTTTATGTTCAGCAAGCTTGTAGATTTAATAGAGCTCTGTTGTTTATGCGCTAAGGAGTGACTCATAAAGGAAGGTCCATCTTAACGGTACCCTATAAAGTTTGTGATTGTTGTAAACAAACAATTACTGTGTATTTCCATACAGTGTTTCTTACCAAAACACATTGTGTGTAGACTTTGAACATATAATTTAAATACTTTTGCCTCCTCATCAAAATTTGCAAACCCTTTTTTTTTTAAATCATTGAAACCTGCCTTTTGACATCCATGTTTACTATAGCAGTCGTCTTCTTCCCTTTCTTTTGCCATCACCAATGTTTGGCGGTGCCTTTTGCACATGCATGAGATAAATAACAATGCAGGGACTTGCTCATAAAGACATGCTCCATAGCACTACAGTGGTCAGAAAGTCCACAGTACCTTTGAAATATACAACTGTACCAGCCAAAAATTAAAATAATGCCTTCAATTTCATGTATCAAAAAACTAAATTCCAGTTGTCGGTTGACTTTGTTTCAACCAGTGAAGACATACCGCTATTGTTGTTAAAACAATCTGACAGAGTTGAAGCAATCAATTAAAGATTAGTTCCATTAGTAGCCAATGATGTCATTAGTAACTGATGAATGTTGTTTAAAATGTTTGAGAGAGTGTCAAAGCATGCGTGATGTTAATAGTATAAATAAAGTTAATATTCGTTACTTCAGTCATTTGGATCTATTGTTTGATAAGGTACTAAGGGAAGAAGGCAAAACGGTTTTCAATTTTGTATTTAATATGTGCCAGTGTTTGCCAAACATAAAACGAGACATGACACTATTAGCATTAATAAACTGCCTAGTTGCAGGCAGGGATTTTAAATAAAATGCTTAATGACTTGATTTCCATGGTGCTATACAGGCTCCAGAGGCAACGAAGGAGAGCTTAGTCTCTTTTCTTTTACAGTACATTTGCTGCAGTGAGACAGGGACACTGTATCCTGACTCAGTAAAGTGTTTTATCTCATGTGTTGGTGAATCTTGGGCATGACTACAATCAGATCATGAGAAACAGGAACACAGCGAGTATGTACCTTCTCCCCATAGCCCCGGTCTTTTGTCATCATTTCCCTCAGTGTCTGCAGTACTTTGATGCACAGACGCTCCTCATTCTCCTCCAGCAACTGCTTGGTATGTTTGATCAATCTGGTCAGCAAAAGAGAAGGAACAATGAGTACATACAAATGGATTGATGAAAGCCGCCGTTTTCTAACCACCTAACTCCTATGACCCCCACAACATATTATTTTGGCCAATTTCTATTATACAATATATCTCCTTGTAGCCCAAAATCACAGATTTGGAGGATAAGGGCCTGACAGCGCACTTAAATGAATGAAATTGACAGAAAAATTTAGTGCATTAAAGGAAAGTTCTCATCATCAGGGAGATGTTTTTAAGGTCTCAGAGACCTATAAAGAGCCTAGAGATTAACATAGCTAATGAGGGTTGACACACATTTCCACAAACTACTGTACTCCAGCCAAGTAGTGGGATAATCCCTACAAAGACAACAAAAGCTCTATGAGTCCTGCCATATAATCCAATCTGAGTTTATGGTTAAAAGGAAACTGAATGTATCCACTACAGTGAACGTGTTGCTTGACTCCTTTTTTGGGTCAAAATTAATTTACTATTTGGCAATTCAGTTTGAACCAGGATTTCTGGTGCACTCATAACAGAAATCTCAATGTCCAGGACCTGCAACCTCTGAGTTGCATGCAAAACAGAAATGAATTAGCAAATTATTTTGTTGTCAAATGAAACCCAAAGAACAAACAAAAACTAATTAAAATATGGGTGCTGGCTGGACAAGTTCAGCATCACCTCTGAGAATGTCCTACCCCAAATTAAACTGGCAGAATAAAACTCCACCAGTCGGCCCAATTCCAACCTTTTGACTTACTTTGATATGAATCCTCCACTTTCACATTTCTTGCGAGCTTCTGTGTTCTCAGGGAAGAGAAGCTCTGGACGATGCAGGACATCCACCAGCACCGAGTGCTCAGCTTGGACTAGTGGCCTCAGTCGGTCCTCCAGCGCTGACACTATGTCCTACAAAGCATAGGGACATACAGAGCTTAGACATCACCTGAAACTGAAACACTTGACTGTTGACATGACAGCCTTAATGTGCAACTTATATAAATGATATATGGCATAATACCTATGTATAAACCAGGGGACTCATGACTGAATCCATGGAGGTGATAAAGGAAATGAAAAGCTATATATATATATATATATATATATATATATATATATATATATATATATATATATACAGTGGGTACGGAAAGTATTCAGACCCCTTTAAATTTTTCACTCTTTGTTTCATTGCAGCCTTTTTCCAAAAATCAAAAAAGTTCATTTTATTTCTCAGTAATGTACACTCAGCAACCCATCTTGACAGAAAAAAACAGAAATTTAGAAATTTTTGCATATTTATTAAAAACAAAAACTGAAATATCACATGGTCATATGTATTCAGACCCTTTGCCGTGACCCTCATATGTAACTCAGGTGCTGTCTATTTCTTCTGATCATCCTTGAGATGGTTCTACACCTTCATTGGAGTCCAGCTGTGTTTGATTATACTGATTGGACTTGATTAGGAAAGCCACACACCTGTCTATATAAGACCTTACAGCTCACAGTGCATGTCAGAGCAAATGACAATCATGAGGTCAAAGGAACTGCCTGAAGAGCTCAGAGACAGAATTGTGGCAAGGCACAGATCTGGTCAAGGTTACAAAAAAATTTCTGCTGCACTTAAGGTTCCTAAGAGCACAGTGGCCTCCATAATCCTCAAATGGAAGACGTTTGGGACGACCAGAACCCTTCCTAGAGCTGGCCGTCCGGCCAAACTGAGCTATCGGGGAGAAGAGCCTTGGTGAGAGAGGCAAAGAAGAACCCAATGGTCACTGTGGCTAAGCTCCAGAGATGCAGTCGGGAGATGGGAGAAAGTTGTAGTAAGTCAACCATCACTGCAGCAATCCACCAGTCGGGGCTTTATGGCAGAGTGGCCCTGGAAGCCTCTCCTCAGTGCAAGACACATGAAAGCCCGCATGGAGTTTGCTAAAAAACACCTGAAGGACTCCAAGATGGTGATAAATAAAATCCTCTGGTCTGATGAGACCAAGATAGAACTTTTGGCCTTAATTCTAAGCGGTATGTGTGGAGAAAACCAGGCACTGCTCATCACCTGTCCAATACAGTCTCAACAGTGAAGCATGGTGGTGGCAGCATCATGCTGTGGGGGTGTTTTTCAGCTGCAGGGACAGGACGACTGGTTGCAATCGAGGGAAAGATGAATGCGGCCAAGTACAGGGATATCCTGGACGAAAACCTTTTCCAGAGTGCTCTGGACCTCAGACTGGGCCGAAGGTTTACCTTCCAACAAGACAATGACCCTAAGCACACCGCTAAAATAACGAAGGAGTGGCTTCACAACAACTCTGTGGTCCGTTCTTGAATGGCCCAGCCAGAGCCCTGACTTAAACCCAATTGAGCATCTCTGGAGAGACCTGAAAATGACTGTCCACCAACGTTTACCATCCAACCTGACAGAACTGGAGAGGATCTGCAAGGAGGAATGGCAGAGGATACCCAAATCCAGATGTGAAAACTTGTTGCATCTTTCCCAAAACGACTCATGGCTGTATTAGATCAAAAGGGTGCTTTACTAAATACTGAACAAAGGGTCTGAATACTTATGACCATGTGATATTTCAGTTTTTGTTTTTTAATAAATATGCAAAAATTTCTAAATTTCTGTTTTTTTCTGTCAAGATGGGTTGCTGAGTGTACATTACTGAGAAATAAAATGAACTTTTTTGATTTTTGGAAAAAGGCTGCAATGAAACAAAGAGTGAAAAATTTAAAACTGGTCTGAATACCACCACCCACTGTGTATATATATATATATATATATGGTCTGGTGGTGATTTTAATACCGTGTCAACTTCCAAGTGAGTGACAAACAAAAAGGCTAAAAAAAAAAACTGATAAGGAATTTTCCATGGTGGTTGGTGCATCCATAAATTAATATGAAATAAACAACAAATGCAGAAACAAATACAAAATAGCTGTTTAACATAATAGAAATGAGGCTGAATAGATTGAGTGCCCCTTTGCAGGTCTCACAATTAAAACATTTGTATTTAATTAAAAGTAAAGTGTAGTTTTCAGTGTAGTCACTCCCTTACAACATACAGTATCCTGTTGTCTATAGAGAACAGTTGAACTTAACCAGACCGGTCAAATATTTTTCAGACTTCCAGTGAATATTGAGTCATTTCTTACAAGAAAGCTTGGCCTATGACTAAAAAACAGGATGCAATAAGAAACCACTTCTCCAATATTTCAAATTGCATTCTATGCATTTCACCAACAATCACACACACCACTTTTTGTATGGTAGTATGGATGAATTACTATATAAATTAAAATGATAAAAGGAAAAAAGA
This sequence comes from Etheostoma perlongum, assembly GCA_026937815.1. Taxonomy (NCBI): domain Eukaryota; kingdom Metazoa; phylum Chordata; class Actinopteri; order Perciformes; family Percidae; genus Etheostoma; species Etheostoma perlongum. The sequence goes on from CM049374.1 coordinate 10,387,904, forward strand.
ATGAACTACTTATACTGAGATTTTAAGAAAGTAGTACAGCGCGTCATGCTACCAACCTGTAGCCTCTCAATGATGTTTCTGTAGTCTTTAGACGAAGTCAGGCAGGAGTCTCGTCTGGTGGTGTTCTTGGCAGATAGTCTCCAGCTGAGGATGCTCTTCTGCACAACATTATTGGACTTGACAAACAAGTTGTTCACCTGACTGTCCAAGTCCACTGGGATGGCAATGGCTCTGCTTTTAGCTGGGTAGAGTTAAGAATGTAAATATTTATTTTTATTGCTTTTATCACGTGTCACAATGCATTTTTTGAAATGTATAACAGTGATTGGTGGTTTGTGTTAGCCCAGTATCTTACCCACGTCTGACAGAACTTTAATGCAAGCCTCCACTGAGGCCTTCTGAACAGGGTTAAGCCAGTTACAGTGGTACACCCTGAAAACTCCCTGGAGCAGTTGCACAAATACTGGCTGACGAGTCTGTAAGACAGAGAGATGGCAAATTTAAAGAAAAAATACGAGAGAGAGAGAAGAGACTAGAACAAAGAACATACTGCATAGAAGAGGGGAGGAGAAAAACTATAAACAAGAATGTAACAAAGTGACTAATGTGTTTCCTGACTAGGTTGAACTCATAACCCAATTTGTGCTAGAGATGTTAATGTGAGGATACTATAGCACCTATGGTGGGAGGTTCTACAGCTTTGGGTCCGGTAGGCCACCTGCTTATGATCATATGCAGTCCCAACACCTCACACCAAACCCGTGTTCAGCAGAGAGTACAACTGACTTCTACCACCATGATGAAATAGTAATCTATCAGCTGACCACAGCCCTAGTACAATAAATACCTCAGTTATCTTTCCAAGAATGGCGGCCTGTTGCGAGAGAAAGGAGGATTTGATGTCATCATGTATAGCTAAACCTTAGCAAGCATAATTCTCAGAATGTGCAAAGGTATTACATAACAGTAAATCAAGCATTCCCAGGGCCAATAATTAAAAAAATTCAACATAACAGGAAAACAGGGTGTCATGTGAGCAACTGTATGCAACAAAACACCACTTTACTGTTCGAGGGATTTGGGATTTGATCTATAAAGGGTAATGTCATGATTTACTGAGAAAGTTGTGGGTGAAAGGACACCGAAACATCAAGGTCTAAGAAACAGAGTAACCACTTTGCGTGACTGCCTCATCTGCACCATATCCCAGTAAAACATTTTGCAACACACCTACAGATCTGGGAACAACAGATTCTGTGTGTTGACTAAGCTTTGAGAATGTGAAAACCCACAGTGAAGATGTTTCTTCAAATTCAGGGCCAAGGGTTGGGAAACAATGTGTGGGAGAGTTACCATTACTTACATACAAACGGCGAGCCATCTATGCAGAGGGAAGAATCATATTTTATAGTATATATACATATATATGTATATATGTATGTGTAAGCAGGTTTTCTTTCTAAACTCAATTCAAGCATATACATGATGTATGAACTTTAAATGCCAATTGCAACTCTGCTTGTATGTATTGCTTGCATATTTCAAATGTTATGCTCCACAATCTACATTACCTGCAGACTTGTGCTCTGGTCAGAGAAAGGAGAGCTAAAGAAACATGTGACAATGCTCATGACTGTCTCCGTTACATAACGCTCCAGTATAGTATCTGCATGCTTCCGGTCACTGGTGTTGTTGCACACCTAGGAAAGGACAGAAAAGATAGGAAAAGAAAATAAGTTATAGATAATATGTTTATTGCATGCTGTGTTGACATTATCACCAAAAACCATGACAAAATATGAAGCAGAATCGCACTCTCCCACTATACTTTGCACTCACATTGTCTAATAACAGTCAGTCTCACTTTGAGATGTCAAATACATTGTGACTTACCCTACAGATGTCCACCAGGAAGTTCTCAAACAGCTTCCACATATGGTTGGAGGTATAAATTTCCTTCATCTCCACTTCTGTGTCGACATAGCAGTGGTTTAGGAAGTTGATATAGGCAATCTTTACCTATTAAGGTCCAAACAAAACAAAATTCAATAAGCCATATTTGTGATGGGTGGACTGGTGAACCATGAACAGAAACTATCCCTCAAAAATTATATATATATATATATATTTATATATATATATATATATATATATATATATATATATATATATATATATATATATATATATATATATATATATATATATATATATATATATATATGTGTGTGTGTGTGTGTGTTTGTGTTTATTTGTTAAATTATTAACTCATTATTCATACTTCCGGGATACAGTCTTCGTGGGTGACGACTCGCACAATATCATCCAGGGGCAGCAGGGAATTACACTTGATCTCAGTATAGACATTCTTGCCCTCAGTGCAGACAGCCAGCAGCTCCACCAAGTGAATGTGGTACATTAGAGGGCTGTTTTCATCCATGCGGTCCCGCTCTGAACGCATCATCTGGACTAGGGTCTGGAAGGAGGCACGGTCGTTGTAAAAGACGAGTACGTCCTCGCCAGAGTTCACCAGCTACGTGAGGGAAATTCACAGTAGACGAGTACGTCCTCGCCAGAGTTCACCAGCTACGTGAGGGAAATTCACAGTAGAGATTGCAGTCTTATTTCAAAAAGATTACAGCACATCTGTCAGTTATCATTTCTGTCAGCATCATAAAACCTTAAAAACATTTTTATTACTTTCTGCTTTATTTTAAATCCCTATCTCCTCTGTAGTAGATTTAACTAGAGTTACACATTTTCTATCTTCTGGTATTAAGATCATAGAACCGACCTCCGCCATGACAATGTCCTGACACTTCTTGATGAACTTATTCTCAGCCTTTACAATGGTCTGCAGGAACTTGAGATATTGGACATGTCGACCGTGAGTCTCAGTACAGTGGACAAAGTGCTGAACCACTCGCTCGTTGATCTCACTGCACAGCTGGAAGTTATTCATGAAGATGTGCTGCAGGGTGACTGCCTCTAGAATCTGAAAGGGTTGGAAAAGGGGACAAAAAGGACAGTCCATGAAAATGAATAATGTAAAATGTCAATTTCAGATTTGTTTTTCCAAAAGATAGTATTTTGGAAAATAAAACCTCCAAAAACAAACCATACCCTTTGAGTAAACCTGAGATGACTACTCACCCCTGGGTTGAGAAACAGGTTTATATGCTTGTGGAGAAGAGTCTGATTCGGCTGATTCCCTGCACAGAAATTCTGCAGAAACTCGTGAGCCAGTTTCATGATCTCCTCCATCCGGATATCCTCACCCTAATCCAGATAACACAAAGTATGACTTCCTTTTAATTTACATTACTTTAATGGGATACTGCAATGCAATGTGTAAAAGCTGTGTAACACTTTAAAACTTCCTAAATATTCTGCAAGCGATACAATATTCAGCTGCAGTGTTGCACCTTTTCGTAGGGGATCTGCAGGAGCTCCAGCACTACACTGTGAGCTCCCATGTTCCTCAGGAGCCTCTGCTGCTGTTTCTTACTCTTCTTTCCTGAAATCCCCTCCTTGACACACAGCTTACTGAGACGCAGCAGAATCTAAACACAATAGGAGAATTGTAATTGCATGCTACAAAATAAACCATTTTTTGAAAATTTTATGAATTTACAAATTAGCATACCTCTTTTACAACCCTGTAGTTGTAACTACTGGTGCTTTCTGACTTCTTCTTGTCTGAACCAGGTGAGTCTCCCTGTTAAACAAGCAATAAGGAGATGAAGTTTTACAGCTCTAATATAATCTTTATTGGGGCACATTAGGCTTTTAATGATCTCTCTGTCTTCGTCGGTTCAACAAATGTTTTATGTTTTCATGTTCTCGTACACTGTACCTTATTTTTGTTTTCAGATTCTGAAGGTCCATCTCCGTCCATCCCATCTTCTCCTTGCCTCTTATAAACCCACAGTTCAGACTTCTCTACAATAGAACGCAGCTGGTCCAAATCCGACTTGATCTGCTTGTAGTTATCTACATCTTGACTGGTCACCAGCAGCTGGACCTATATTAAGGGGAAGAGTGTCAACAAGTTCTGCATCAACTTAAACTTCATTTCAGAGAACCTTACATTTCTCTATTATAAGTTTTGCACTTCATAAGGCCTACTTGTTTGAAGGCCATGAGGACTTCCTGCCTCTGGCTGAAGTGTCTGAAGAGCAGGTGAAGCGCTCCAGACACAAGAGGAGGGTAATCATGCATGGTGAGGTGCAGCAGGACCCTTAGGAATGTACGACCACCGTGGTCATCCAGGTCTAGTGGAGTGTTCTCCTCACTAAACAGTCATTGGAACGGAAATTACACAAACTTTATCTTGCTTTAACTTATCTCATAATAGCTCAGGAAAGACTAGCAAGCTATGGATTACCTTCCTCCAAAAATCCCCTCTGCCTGTTCTTCAATGTTCTCAAAGTCAAGATTTCCTAGGAGTTATTAAAAAATAATAAAATAAAAACTTTGAAGAAATCAATTTCAACATTTATATGAGACAAAATGTTACATTACGATAAAATTGATTTAGCAGCAAAAGTGAAACAAATGTCATTAATGATGGCTCTGTTCTATTCAGTGTCCCAGTAAGCAATGGCAATGAGCCAGCATGCACAATACTAAGACCCTAGGGGCCCGATTTTAATGATCTAATCGCACAGCGCAAAGCACAAGGCACAGGTGCGTTTAGGGCATGTCCAAATCCACTTTTGCTAGTCTGAAAAAATGTCGGTACGCTGGGCGCATGGTTCAAAAAGGGTTGTACTTAGTGTCGTCATTAATTTACAAGTGTGTTTTAGGCGTAACATGCAATAAACAAATTTGAGTGCCATCTCCCATTCCTAAGCGCACTTGTACCTTGGCGGATTGCTATTATGATGGCGGATTTCACAGTAATATTTTTATTTGTAATCTTTTGCATGTGTGTGTGTGTGTGTGTGTGTGTGTGTGTGTGTAATAAGCATAGTGTGTATGCGCTGTGCATAAGCCTTGGTGCATTTTACTAATGCTCTGTTTGATTTTTGTTGGTCAAAAGGAGCAATCACTTTCTGCTGCCGCAAGATTACAATACGCCAAGAATTCACCTGAACACACCTCGCTGTAAGACCAGCACGCCCAAAGATGGGTGCAGGTGCATTTGCTATTTAAACAACGTGGGAGCAGGACGAAAAATGAATAACTGCGTCGGTCTTAAAATAGCAAAGACACTTGCGTCAGGCTTTGCGCCGCGCTGCGCCAGGTGCAAGATAGGGCCCTAGAACTGACTCACCTCAATGGAATGAACTCGTTATTTATGGTACTAATCACACCTCTGTTTTTATTGCTATGACAAGCCACAGTGATTGATGTAAAAGAGAAAAGAAAAAAAAAGCCAATTAAATCAAGTGGAATCTTACCTGTGACATTATTAGATCCATTCTGACTGGCAGTGTTGTCTGCTTGTGGGTTGTTCTCATCAAATTCACGTTTGAAAATACAAAGCAGGCAGGAGATCCTGTAGTCTAGCCGTTCATTCAGAATGAACTGAAGGAAAAGACAAAAAAGGTTACAACAAAAACAAAGTGAGTAAGAAACAAAGGGTTTGCTGTCAAGTACCAGAACCAGTTTCCTGATGTCCCACCTGTAGTATCTCAATGACTTTGAGCTTTGTGTCCATGACCATGATGTCTTCTCTCTCTGGTTCGATCTGTGTTTTAACCACATCTCCCTCAGGCTGATGAGTTGGTGTGGTGGGCAACAAGCCGCCTCCTCGCAGCACTACCTGGGTCATCAACTCCCCGACTCCATGAATGGACTTCATCACATTACTGCCAGCTACAGGACAAGCAGAAACAGATAATAATAACACTCAAATCTACATAAATTACAAATATTTCTGTGGACTGATCTTACTTATTTTTAGTTTGGATATGAAAGGTCACAGTGAATTAACAGCAAACAAGTGAAAATGTATTTGAAGAGAATGATATTTGTAGTATGGTTAAAAGGTCACTTTTAAAATGAAAAAAAAGAAAAGAAAAAAAAAGACTTCACTAACCCATTTTAAATCATAGTGCCACATATCAATGGCACTTATCATTTTCTTTAATAAGCATTTATGAAGATTTAGTTGTGACCTCTTTATATTGCAGGAATTGTTTCTGTACATACAAAATGAGCCCTTGACAGGTATCAAAATGAATTCTTTGACACTAAGGAAAAGAAACTGAAAATTACTAATGGAAATATTGGCTTTCTTTGTATGTTGATACAACATCTAAATTAGAAAAGGAAAACATTATTCACCGATGTACAGTAAGCATAAAAGGAGCTGGATTTTTACCTTTGCTTTCCTCTCCCTTCTCAATCTTGTTGATGGGGTAAATGGTGTTGACATGGACACAGTCTAAAATGTTCAGTAAGATCTTGGTCAGTCGAAGTAGGTCGCTAAAGTTGTAGAAACCAAAGTATATGAGGTTCCTAGCCAGGTTCACTACCTATGGACAAGAAAATTCAGACTCATGATTTATAATTCAATAAAACCAATGTGGCTTTTTCATCTGCTCATACCACCAAACAAAGAGGCAGTACCTCAAAGGTAAGCTTGTTTTTCTCCTTGTCAGTGAAGGGGATGTTCTGTGACACCACCTCTCTCAGGTAATTCTCCACAAAATCCATTGTGAGGCAGAAGCGCTCTTTGATCTCATCTCTGGTGGTTCCATCGTTGTCATAGCTGGGTAATATGAAGGAGAAATACATCTAAGAGATGCTGGGACATCTTTGGAATTGCAGTACAAGTCAATTTAAATTATTCATGGGATATACTCACTCATCAATAGCAATCTTAGAGGGAATCTCAGACCAAAGACGGGCATATTTGACAGGTGTGACCTGCTCCTGAGGGTCACGGTCCACATGCATGTGCAGCATCAGGCGGCAGAAAGACGCCCGCAAGTCAAAGGGAAGGTCTTCATCAGACATACAGCGCAGGATCAAATCCACATCCAGCTGACCCGAAATCTTGTTGATAGCCAGGTACTGGCGGTCCAGACACATCCGAGCAAAGAGGTTGAGCTGGCACCTGTAAGGAAATATTACGTGAGTTTGGACTTATTACAGTAGCTTTGTGTCATTTAAAAACAACAACAACAAAGTTACTGTCATGTTCAAAATCCTTGAATATTACATTGTGCCTGTGTGGTGTTATATCGTTTTTTGGAAAAAAACTAATGTCAGTTAAAGGAAAGGCAGAAGATCTTCGTTTGAAAACAATATTTTAAAATTGCACTTCAAACTTTACATTCCAAGTTCATTTGAACCAGACATGTGGTTGTTTTGGATTCTACTGCACTACATTACCTTACTTTAACAAACACTTCCTTCAGATTCATGTTTGAATGAGTCTAACAAGATTTTACAACAGTGTATATGTTTTGTGTATAATCAAAGATATCTCACCTGTAGTAGCTGACCACCTCCAGGTCATCCTTCTGACCCTCCTTTGCATCCTGAGCCAACTCTCGGACACTCTTACTCCGGATCTCCTTACAATTGTCTTTCCAGAACAGCCACACCTCCTCTTCATCCTCTGCCTCCACTGGACTATCTTCAATTGTTGTTGTCTCAATCTCAAACCTCGACAGGACCAATCTGGTATACAGCAGAAAAATGTTATTTCTAAAAGCTCATTTCAGTTTAGCAAAAATTCTAATAATGAAGAAAATTAAAAGCTAACTTGGTTTCGATGAGAATGTCAGCATTGGTAGGGTCCAGTACTGCATTGCAGATGAGCTCCTGTGTCACAGGGATGGACTTGTGCATCGACACGCAGAGATCTGAGAGGTAGTCCAGAAACCTGGGAACATATTCCAATAAATTACATTTTTCACTCATTCTTAATAGGTATTATGGCATATGCACGGTCAATTCAGACTATATTACAACCTATGTCAGGACCTAGGGTAAATACTAATGCCTTTTTTTGTTCTCAGGACAATAACAGTTCAAACTGTGAGGCCGTCCTTTGTCCAAGCTTCTGGATCAGCCTGATTCACATATCAGTACTTGACAGGACACAACCCAAGCACACACTGTCAGCAAATGATTTGCGGTGCCAAGGTCAGGAGTTACACTCATACTCCTCTGCACACATTTACATAGATTTACATTCCTCAGGAACTGTTATACAAACAAATCTGACCCAAACTGGCCACAGCCACTTTCTATGCCAGTTTAGGATACCAGCCAGGGCCTGCCCCTTCCTGTGAGCCTCACCTTGGCTCCCGGTTCTTCCTCACTAAAGTCACAAATGTGTCTATCTCGGCAGCAGTGATGTGTTTCTCCAGCAGCTTCCGGTTGTTATGGAGCAGAGCTGTTATTGTGTCTTCTGCCAGCACATCATATCCTATCTGCTTCTGCATGAAGCGGAATTGTTTGGCTATGTATTCCTGTAAAGACAAGGACGCAGGATGATTTACTGCAAAGAAAAGGCCAAAGTATTAGGGGTCAGAGTGATGTTGTTGGGTCCACCTACCTGGTTCTTCCTGTAATCCTGCTGAGAATGTCGTAACACTCTGTAGCAAAGCCTGCAAATATGTCTAAAGGGAGCGTGGCGCTGGTCTCCAAGCTCCTCCAGTCGCAGCATGGGACCATCGCCACTGTCTGTGAAGGGGGCTTGGAGGAGTTTGAAAATCTGAAATGGAGAATTGTAACACTTGAAAATGTAGTTAATCATAAACTTTAAATCAGTACAGTAAAAGACAAACCTGCTTAAGGATATTTTGCTCTCTCATGAGTTTCTGTCGTTCTCTGTTGGGTTTGTTAACCATGATCTCCAAAACATCCTGCCCACTGTTGGGGATGTCCACCACAAAGAAAACTAGATCCTCTAGCAGCTTGGTGACAAACCTGAAGAGTGTACACATGCAAGTGTACAAGTCAAACACAAAACACTAAAACATTACAGACCTCTTTATAAAAACTGAATTTCTTTTAGAAATGTAGTAGCTACTTGTAGCTAGTGATATCTGGGAGTCTTTTTATTCAGTATTTCCAAATGTATAGAATGTGTATGTATAGAAACACCATATCCCCCCCCCACTTACCTTCTTTCATTTTGTGTAATGGTGCCCTTTTCAAGCTTGCCAGCGATGGACGCCAGCACTTTACTTGCGTCATTGGCAAAGTCCAAATCACGCACTTCTGCTGGTGGCACTGGGACAATGGCAAAAGCTTCCTTGTCCTCTTTTACTGCTGATGTTCCAATCTGGAACAAAAAAAAATAGTTTTTAGTGTATTTGTTTAGAAAACCTCAGTCGTGCAGTACATCTTGACCTAGGCGTCAGCTACTCACCCTCAACATAACAGGTTTCTCCTCCTCTTTGTCAATGGGGTTGTTGGTGCTGTGAACCCATGTGTTGGTGCACAAGTGTCTTAGCCTCACATAGGAGCTCCTAAGAGGAAAGAGGGAAAAAACGGGATAAAAAGAGGTAATTTTCTGAGATGATAAAATAATGAATTAAGCTGCAGGGCAAAATAACAATAATAAAAATCTGACTGAGAAGTTACATGTTTGATCCTGAAAGAACCTGATTGGCCATTGGTCCTATCAAAGTGTCCTTTTGACTTTTTAACTTTTGACCAGTGGATATGCCTCGACTAGGATGGCTACCGATCTATATTTTCCTTTCGTGAGTAACTGATTTCTTAGATGTTTTTATTGGAGCTGTGTTTGTGCGGGGCTAATCAGAAGACAAATGTTAGGAGGTTTGACAGGCTCATTAAGCTCTAATAGAAAAATATAAACTGAGCACACAAGACATCTGATAATCTAACAGACAATTAAACACTTTATTTGTTTTGATCAAATGGGCTTTTCTCCAGCACCAGACCTGAAACAAATGAATGTGTACAGTATAAGCGTAGAGAGGAAGATCGGAATGGTCGATTAAAGCATGCCATAACCCCCTCCCCCCTTCCTTTTCCTCACCATCTTGTGTCTGTGTGTCTACTGTGTTTTTTTCGATTGCCAGACAACAGTGGGCACAACTGGAGTAGTATGTGCAAAACTCTAACTACAGTCTGCACAGCAGCAGTTCATGTGGACCAAACTCTAGTTCCTTCTTTAACACAGTTTTCAAAACTCTACACACTTATGCCATAGCTTAACCACAACCTGCACAACATTGTGGATTTACAGCACTTTGTTCAAATGCTAACACAAAGCTGTCCAAACTATTAACCACACATTCAAAACAGAATAGATTTCAGTCTGGCGCCTATTAAACACTGCTGATTACAATTTTAGCTGAAAGCCTAAGCAGGCGTCTTGTTTTAGACTAGTTAGTGAACATATATGGTATTCATACAGAGAAAGCTCAGAGAGCATTTTTTTTTTTAATACAAACACCAAATAAGAATGAAACAATTATCCGTTTGAGAGAAACAAGTAAAAGAGCAAAGATACCAACGTCTAAGTCAGATGTCTGAGGTATATACACACACACCTATAAAAAAAGTGAAAAACACTATATCTTTACAATAGTAAAACTACGTTCTTACTGTTTTTCAGAAAGTAATGGAGGTGAAAGCAATGGAAACACCACATTCAATGGTATTTAGAGAGGATGCATACATCCAATGTGATGAAGACTTGCTGTATGATGTTGGAGAGAGACAGGATTAGTCACACTATTCTTTGTTACTGTTATGTACCTTTAGTTTTTTCCCAGTAATTCATAAATTACTAGAGACTAAATACTATATTGAAGCAAACTGCTGATTTTCCTTCCTTCTTGTTTAACTTACGTAAAATTGTTACATTATAAAATCTACAGTATATCTTTTAAGAAACTACTGAGTAGTGTATAGTCACTCAAATTGTAAAGATGAAAGGTTTGTAATTTCTATATTGGTGTTTGATGCTAGTGTTTTTACTCTGTGTGTTCTGAGTGGCAGTGTGTGTTATCTCAGTGAGGATTGTTCATAGTGTTTGGCTGCACTGAGCCTGTTTTCAGACGTGTGTTAAGAGTTGTGTTGCTTGGGATGAGTCTTGAAGGAGATGTGAACTGTTTAGTTCAGGTAACTGTTGGTAGTGCAGACTGTAGTTTGAGTAGCTTCAGTCGTTAAGCAATTGAAAAAAACTGTAATAAAGCCAAAATGCCCTCAAAACCCACTGTTGTAGAACATCAAATCACTACCTGTCAACTATGCGCCTTTCTTAAACTCTCCAGTGAGAAAATATTAGTTTGTTTAGAGTTCAGGTCCATTAAATCAGCTGGTGGTTTTCAACATTAATGTAACACAGATGTCTGTGTATCGGTACTGTGTGTGTGTGTGATTTGCTGTATTTTCCACACCAATACAGTAACTAGAACATTATGTATCCAATTTACATTCATTAAGGAGACACAATATTTTAACACAGTCCAAAACCCCACCACCCTTGTCTAGGTTCTCATAAAACGATAATAGTATGATCATAAATCAACACTTCTCTGAAACATTACCAATAAAAACGGAAGATTATGATCAAAAATAGGATTTATTGCATTAGATATGTGCTCCTAATAATGTGGTAAGGTGGGACAGTGTATATCAGGTTCAATCCTTGCTACTCAGAACCAAGGAGCATTGTATTTAAACAAACCTCCAAAGTAGGCAAGAGACTGCTTACAATGGCTTCCTCAGCACAGTGTGTAGCATTACGGATTAGCCAGCAGTGACATTTAAAGTATCATCTCAACTCCATTAAGCACTTAACCTTCACACATAGTAAAGTCTGAGCCAACTACGTCTTTCATACCAGCTGCACATGTGTAAGCGTAGGTAGGTGTGTGTGTGTGTTGTTAGGCATTCAGGAAATACAGCAGCTATAGCCATATTATTGGCAGGCATTACGTAAACGCCTACTGAAGCTAACAGGCTTACCTTTGTGTACCGGTTCTGGCAAGAGATTAATTTGTCCCCTGGCTAAAGTATGAGGGACAGGGTTATTTCAGGTAGAAGAGGGAGAAGCTAAAAGTAGTAGGGTGCACCAGGCAGGCACGCATGTGCCTATGGGACACAATGAAGGCTTTGACACAAGGTGTAGAGACTCTGTTTTTATCTGATGTGTGGTGACACAGACAAGTGTACCATTGGAATTTTAGAACTACACAATTCCTCAAACATGATACTGTCAACAAGAATAAAGGAACAAAAAAGAGTCACATTACAAATTTACAGACAGTCACCCTATAAATAGAGGTACACAGGTCAACCAACACATCATGAAAAAAGAAAGTGTTTTTATCCACAAGTCCCCACATAATTTTCATACTAACTACAACTGTGAGTTTTACCATTGTCAAATATTTTGCAACATCAAATATATAATTTAGTATGACAATATTTTGAACTAACCTGAGTAATTAGCAGATTTCTGATTAAACATTTTGCCAGATGTTGTGTTTGTGGTTTTAGTTTAGAAATGTAACAAGGGTCTTACATGGAATTTTGAAATGTAGTTTCTCAACCCTACTTTCAGTGATTGCAATGGTTTTCTGTACATTGACATTCACGTACACAGAGACACACAAAAAGAATCTGCTCACTTAAACCCCACGGAAGAATCTCTTATTTGAATGTCAAGTTAATAATTGACCAGAACAAGCAGCTGGTAACCAAAGCATTGCAGACCATACATAAAGTGTCCTTGTCTGTAGTTGCAAAACCAAACTAACTCATCGCCTCAGAAACTGCCTTCCTAATAGTGCCAGAAATTCCCCTTCAACTCTACACATGAGTCAAATCTTTACTGATGCAATTTTGCTGTAGTCTTGAAGTTTTCTGACATTGTCTCTGATATTAAGTATCACTTCTTAGAAGTCTCTGGTATGTTTGTACACTGGTGCACGTATTTAACAGCAATTTTACATAAACCAACCAACATGTTTTCCCCTCTGTAGTTAGAGGTAGAGGAGAGAAAAAACATCATGTTTGAATCCTTAGAAGTCATGCTCTACCTCTGAAATATTTGAATGTTATGCCAATTTTCAATTAATTTATGCCCTCCAGAAGAAATACTGTATGTTTGCTGTGTGGGTTTACTATACATTGTACCTGGGCACCATGGAGTCCCCGCCTCTTAGAGTGGTAGGGTCCAGCTCAAAGATGGAGGAGATGTCCATGCCGTCCGGGAACTGGCACCAACGTATACATTATCTTCTCCTGCGGAGCTCGCAGACGACCTCGTAAAGCTTCATTATCTGCATCCAGCTAGAGAAAGAAAACATGCAGTGAGAGAGAGCAAAGCTTTTGTGAAGTTCACAAAATATATAAGGCCACGCTCTCAATCCTCAACCATGATGAGGCCAAGGTGTATGTATTTTTTTCACTTAACCTATTTGTCACCTTTGAAGCTGGTTTCAAACATTAGCTCTCACTCTGAAGTAGTGCAAACCAGTGAAAATATACTTCAGCCATCACTACAGACTGTTGGGCCCCTGGCACATAGTTGAGAACTACAGATACACACAACATCTCTGTTAGTGTCAGAATGGTTTGTACAACTCTGCCGCCTAGTTGTGGTTTTCATTGAGACATATCAGCTGAGATGATGCCATGGTGACACCATGTGGTGATCTACTGCTACTAAAATGAAGGCACACACAACCTAGATGCAAGTTGACAAATTTGATTAGAAGAAAAGAGTTGTTGATAATTAAGGGTGCCGAGAGATAAATTGGACAACAAAGCAGCAAAGACGGTATGCGCAGACATGACAATGATTTTTCTGCTAGGTTGCTGCAGCCAAACAAAGATTTTATGACAGTACCTGGAAATTAAAGGGTGTAAAGTCCACCACCTAGAGTAGAGAGCAAAGATCCAGTACATAATTGAACATATTAGATCAATAGAGGTAGGACAACCAGCATGACGTTGCTAAGCACTCAGAGGAGAAGAGATTATGTCTTACCGAGGACCGTTGCTCAGCACTCTCCTCCTCAAAGTCTGGATTCACCTGGGAAACACACTTGCATGTCAAATATCTACTTTAAATTGTGGTCACTGCACCGGGGCATCCAATTAACCTGTATGTCTACACAGTCGCCACACGGCTCTCTAGACCAACCATGTCAGATTACTCATAGTACAACTGACTAAAGGCCTGTCCACACCAAGAACAATAACTTTAACCATAACTATAACAATGTGAGCATCCACACTGCTGAGCGATAATATTTTGCAAAACAGCAACGTTAAGCATGCACTGCACACTGCAGCTGATAATAATTCATCATACACTGACACAGCAGACGTTGCAACGTAAGATTACAGGAATGTCTGTAGTTATGTCGTACATATTCATGAATTTGGATACATTTTATGAACCAAAAAAAGTCCAACGGTGGTCCCTGGGACGCCGCCACCACTGCCTTCTCCAAGAAACAGCAGGCGCAGAGCACCGGGACAATAACACAGACAGTATGATAATAACATCTTAAACACAAGATTCATCGTAGCCCTGCCGAGGGGAAAAGTCACACTGTGTCTCTCTCCACCATGTCATGTTGTAAACTCAGATAGATTCTGATTGTCTGTCAGTGTTCCTATCCATCAAATTGCTTTGAAAGGGATCCCAACATATTGTTCTCCATTGTTGTCGTTATAGTTGTGGTGTGGATTCTGCCACCCACTGGCGTTAGAACGTTTTTTTAAAACTATAGATTTATAGTTATCATTACAGTTATTGTTCTTGGTCGTTATACTATTATGTCAGGTACAAACTCTATGAAAGGCAATTAACAGTACGCAGGTACAGCATTTTAACAGTGTGAGATAAAATAGAAAAGAAGTTGACACACACCTCACCCACCTCAGCAGCCAAATACCACCCTGTAGCCAAGTGTTTAAACCTGAACAAGCTGTTCCAGTAGCCTGCACCTCCCCTACATGGGTCATGGTGGACCACCTGGCAATAGCAAATGATATAGTTAAGAAGGCATGAAGTAACCTCATGTCAAACTGATACAAGGCTGCACAATCTGGGTTATCTTAGCATTGATTATTACTATTGCACTAAAGCAACATAAATAACTGTGTGCTATCTCTCTACCATGGTTAACAGTGGGTTTTTTTTGTTTTGTTTTTTTAAAACAAGACATTAGTCATCTAGTTAATAAAAAGACAATGATAGGAATACACCAAAGCTTTTATCTGGAGAATGTGTTACACTAACCTCTACTTCCCACAGCGCTTTGCTGCTGGTGGCAGAAGTGGCAGACTGCCGGCCGGTTGTTCTAAGAAAAACATACTGCTTCTTTCTGTGGTCGTCACAAGTGAGGAACTTCTCCTGCTCTGCATGGAACAACCGGACTACATCACCCTGCCATTACACACACACACACACACACACACACACACACACACACACAGTGTGTAACAGATTAAAAAAAAGAACATTATTTCAAAACATATTTCATGTTGTTTCTATTATCTTGCAGATTTTGATTCAATGTATCTTAACTACTTTGTTTTAAATGTTGAAACTTGTTCTAATGTCTGCTTTGTAGCCAGTTAATCAAGGTGAGTTTCACAAAGCTATTTTTTTGAAAATACTATAAGTTGATGTCATACAAAACATGAGGGTACCTACCCCTTTGAGTATTGTTTCTTTGTTGTCACTCCATTTCATGAACAGAACAACTTTCCAACTCGTGTTACAATTTACAGAATTGACCTGTCAGGAAGAGGGGAGAAGTGAGCGAGAGAAATGTAAAAGATTTTATACAGTACAATGCAAGCTTTTCATATTCCACTATAATGAATAAGAAATGTGAAATCTATCTTTGTTCTTATTTACAGTGCACCCCTGTATGGCAAGCATTCATGTACAGTACCTCATTGCATCCTGGGTTGTCAACTAGCTGGTGGCTGCTAGCATGTAGAGGCTGACCAGCATTTACAGGGTTAAGGACCACTTTATCTCCAATCACCACCTACAGAAGCAATATAAATACACAGAACATACTGCATTCAGATGAGTTTTTAGTTTAGCTACATTCAATAAAATCAAAAGGAATCTGTGTCCTTTTCAATCAACATGCTTAATTACATATTAAGCAGTAGAAATTCTTGAAACAAGGTGAAACACTGCTGCTCTGAGGGCCACTGTGTGGGAATGAGCACTCCATTTAAATCCAAATCAAAAGTATATCAGTAGACAAAACACAATCATCATGGGCAGTGCTAAGCACCGGGAAAAGCCGTAAAATAGCCTCGGGAAGGAACTTGTTTTGGTGGAACATGTGTAAGTTCAAAAGTTGTTTTAGTTTTAGTTTAGTAGCAAAAAAACTCATATTGGACAGATAGTCTAGCTAGCTGACTGGATTTACCCTGATGAGATCTGAGGAGCAGTTAACCATAGTCTTCATAAATCCAGCGGAAGCTAAAGGACTTCCGGCTGAAAAAAGTGAAATCTGAATGAATTTTCAACAACAACCACCCAAACTTGGAAGTGAATTGTCATGGAAATAGTCTAATTCATACTAGCCTCCAGATAAGCACTAGGGGGGAGTCGTAGACCATCTTGTGTGTGAAAGGACAGGCTCAGACGCTCTGGTGTAGCCCTGACCCTATGTATCACTCACTAACTACAAACAAATATGTCAGCAGCAAGCATCAATAAACAAAATTTGGTCTAATACTCAGTAACTTACAGCATTTGTGCTTGCTCACACCAGCTTGCACACACTTTAAGATCAACTCTTTAAGGTGATCCATTGTGTGCTGGAACCAACTGAAAATATACAGTGAGGAAAATAAGTATTTGAACACCCTGCTATTTTGCAAGTTCTCCCACTTAGAAATCATGGAGGGGTCTGAAATTGTCATCGTAGGTGCATGTCCACTGTGAGAGACATAATCTAAAAAAATAAATCCAGAAATCACAATGTATGATTTTTCTAACTATTTATTTGTATGATACAGCTGCAAATACGTATTTGAACACCTGTCTATCAGCTAGAATTCTGATCCTCAAAGACCTGTTAGTCTGCCTTCAAAATGTCCACCTCAACTCCATTTATTATTGTAAATTAGATGCACCTGTTTGAGGTTTGCATAAAGACACCTGTCCACCCCATACAATCAGTCATGTGGTCAGATGAGACCAAAATAGAACTTTTTGCTCATAATTCCACTTCCAACATGACATTGACCCAAAGCACACACTACTACCCACAGTGGACATGCACCTACGATGACCCCTCCATGATTTCTAAGTGGGAGAACTTGCAAAATAGCAGGGTGTTCAAATACTTATTTTCCTCACTGTATACTTCACTACTTTCTATTGATGTGTGAAATGGAGAATGTGTTTTAAACTAAACACTTATTTTAGTCCTTATTTTAGCATGTGAGGCAATAACAACCAATAGATATTCTGTGAAATTATTCCATCTAAGAAGTGCACATTTGGACCTCTAAAGGAAACTTGTATGTATTTACAAAATTAATACATAGCATGTAGACTCTCTCTCCATTGAACCTTAACCAAGACGATGGTCTCAAAACTGGAGTTGGTCCCCGGCTCCTTTACATTGTATGCCTCAATTACAGGCAACACATTTCCCCAAAGACATTAATAAAGTGTAACCAATTATACTTTAATAACTTGATTAAAATTCCATCAGCCACTAGCAGGAAATGCAGCAAAATCAGCAAAGGTTTAGTCCATGTGGTGCATGCTTTGTCTATAGTACCATATCTCTCATCCTTAAAAGACTATCCCACCAATTCAACATTGCACACCTATAGTATGGTCAGATTCACAATCAATATTTTATTTTTTCAAGGGTTCAAATCAATGCAGCAGAACCACAGATATATATTTTTTCATTCCATGTAAACAAAACGGAAGGGCACATTGCAGCCAGACCGGGTACTCAGATTGGGCTAATTGTCTTCTAATCTTTAATTCATTGTTTTATAAAAATGTTTTTTTTAAAAGCCACATGGAAGTTCATGTGACTTGTTTTCAAACCCTATGAAAAGTCTAAAAATACATCCTTAACATCTCCAACTAATCAGAATTAACTTAAATCCCCACACCCCGCTCTACCCACACTGTCTCCCAGGGATCGCAGCTTGTAGAACGGCTGGATGTAGAACCAGGAACCTTCATTTCCCGCTGAGTCCAGAGTCACTCTCATGGCATTCTTTTCCAACAATGCAGGTAGACGCTTGTTTACTGTCAGGTATTTATTGCTTTTCAAGTGCAGCAACTGTAGGCAAAACAGAAACACCATTAAATACATAAAAGGTCAGTAAGAAAGAATCACATAAACTCTGCATATATTTGGGGCCCACAACCAACTTAACTCAATCATACAACACGACATATGATGTTAGAACCAGTTTGCACTGCAGATTAGACTCAACACATGCAAGATGCAAAAGTGCACCTCTCTGTATTAGTTAGTATTGTTAAAAATACTAAGGTCATTCTACACTAGAACATCCTGTACTTTCTCACACGTGTACATCATAGGGCAGGAATGCATGATCATTCATAGTTTCAGGTGATCTCATACCTGTGTGCAAACCATTCCTGGGCAATAAGCAAAGCAAGATATGGCATTACAACTGACGTTATAGCACACCTTCGTGCTGTAGCAATTATTTAAAACTCTTCTCTTCTGATTAAAACAGAATTATAATCAATATTATCAAGCACATAGTGTTGTATAATAAGCTAAATGTTGCTGCAGATAAGTTAACCAAAACACCTTATCTGAACACGGTTCCTGAACACACCTGAATGACATTTCCATACTGGATAACTGATCCCAGCAGCTTGCGGTTTTCAGACTCATTCTGTTTCTTCTCCAGGTCAGCAGCATGCTAAAACACAGAGAACAGAGGGCATTCAATACTATTTCTGGAAAGAATCATCCTACATACACATTTCACATAAATACAGGGGTGTATTCTTTGTCACTAATACACTAATCTATTTTTTTTACCATGACTAAAGTCAAAGAGCAGATAAGTTAAGGTGAAAAGGACACTTGCATGGAGTTTGGTGAGGAGGACTGTGTCAGTGGTGCTGTTGCCTCCAGGTTTTGCTGCCTTCCAGAACTGTTTCTGTGCCGAGTATCTGTTCATTGGACATAGTTTGAAAAGGCAGTCTGGGGAAAGAAGACAAGAAGAGTAAGGTAAAGAGCCAAACGTTATCATTTAGTATACGTTTTTCTCAACAAATACCAGACTGCCTGACCACATCTTAAAGAGACGCAACTCAAAAGACAACAGCAACATTTTGGTAATTTAAGTAACAGGAAAATATACATGAAAATCATCAGACAGTTTTGACAACCACTACAACTATGTTGTGTCAAGCCACATTGCTAAGAATTTTGCTGTGGATGGATATGTAGAGTAAACCCATGTTTCCATGTCTCCTCTAGCTAGACAAACATGTCCACTTGTACACACAAAATGTCAAAATATAATAATGCATTGAAACTTGCCGAGTATATTCATGCTCTCCACAGCATAAACCTTTGTAATTTTGAATCCTCTGTAAACCCTCTCCTCTTGTGCATTATTATGGCTAAAACATTATACTCATCCCTTTGATGTAAAAATAGGGCATGAAATGGTACAGATCTGGTGGTGTGGCCATCAAGGTCATCAAGGATAGATTACCCACTGTGCAGAGCGTCTGCTCTTTGGGGGCCAAGTAGGGCTGCACGATTATGGCCAAAATGATAATCACGATTATTTATCAATATTGTGATCACGATTAATTATCGCGATTATTTGTTGATTTTAACCAAAACATATGTTATTGTCACATAGGCTATTTATAACTGCTTTCACATCCATATTATGCTACATTCTTCTAATGTTGAAGTTGTATGTTGTATAGACATACAGCTGCAACATATGTAAATGAAAATTAGCTATCTAAAATAAATAGCATAGGATATTTTTTAATGTATCTCTGAGAAAGCTCCTTCACTTGTTTTTGACAATAACTGATTAAAAGAGCTAGAGAGAGAGAGAGAGGTAGTGCCATGGACGTATTCTAGGATATTCACAGAGTGACGGCTGATTCATTATGAATGGGTCCAGCACGGGTCGAATGGGGGGTCAGCGGAGTTACACACGTCGTGTGTATGAAATGTCTGTGTTGTCACTGCGCTGCATTTTTATGAACTATGATATTCTGGCCATGGGTCACATCTCTGGCCCAGGTCCAGCAGGCTTCACACGATATTACTCTACGAACTGAACTTATTTGCATTCAATAACTTCTTCTATGTTTTTCGCCGTGGCGGCGGTGATAGCAGAGTTACCAGGGGAAACACAGGTATAAATACAGGTTTGTCTCTCATGCTTAACAATATACAACTGTTTTAATAACAATTAAAACTGTGGACAAATGTCAGAAGTGTAAACCGGCGCCGCTGTGTGGCGGGGCTGCGCTGAGAGTAAGAGGAGAGAGTAGAGGAGAGAGCCAACACAGGCACGGCTTTACAGAAGAAATGGGTCATGTAAGGCAAAATGAATCCATATCGATATAAACAACCTTGCAGCAGATGCAAGGACATTAAGTGCACCGGTGCGACCTAGAGAAGAAAAATATTACTCGCGCCCTAGAGCCCTGTGAGCTAACACACACTAACTAGCACCCTAAAGCCCTGTGAGCTAACAGACACTAACTAGCACCCTAAAGCCCTGTGAGTTAACAGACACTAACTAGCACCCTAAAGCCCTGTGAGCTAACACACACTAACTAGCACCCTAAAGCCCTGTGAGTTAACAGACACTAACTATTACCCTAGAGCCCTGTGAGCTAACACACACTAACTAGCACCCTAAAGCCCTGTGAGTTAACAGACACTAACTAGCACACTAGAGCCCTGTGAGCTAACACACACTAAGTAGCGCCATAAAGCCCTGTGAGCTAACAGACACTAACTAGCACCCTAATGCCCTGTGAGCTAACAGACACTAACTAGCACCCTAAAGCCCTGTGAGTTAACAGACACTAACTAGCACCCTAATGCCCTGTGAGCTAACAGACACTAACTAGCACCCTACAGCCCTGTGAGCTAACAGACACTAACTAGCACCCTAATGCCCTGTGAGCTAACAGACACTAACTAGCACCCTAAAGCCCTGTGAGTTAATAGACATTAACTAGCACCCTAAAGCCCTGTGAGCTAACAGACACTAACTATTACCCTAAAGCCCTGTGAGTTAACAGACACTAACTATTACCCTAAAGCCCTGTGAGTTAACAGACACTAACTAGCGCCCTAAAGCCCTGTGAGCTAACAGACACTAACTAGCACCGACTAGCACTGGTCACTGCTGTGAAAACAACACAGACGGGACACAATGTTGCGTTTACTAGTAAACTGGTAAACCTTAAGACCGACGTATAACCGACTGCTATCTGTATCTATTTTCCTCACATTTACAATTAAATGATTTCTTACAAAGTTACGAAGTTTCACATGGGTTAAATAATGAATTGCTGCTTCTTCTTGTGGTCATGTGTAAATGTGTAAATATTTTGCCAAATCAATGGTTTGCGACATCATTATTTTCTTAATAATTTGATACCAAATAAATTAATACACAGTTTAATATTAAAGATGGCAACATCTTTGATTAAATTCAGCTACTCAACAACACCAACAATTACTTTGTAGATTAACAGGGACAGATACTGGGTCACCTCATTTGCACTGTTGATGCTTTCAGACATTCCACCCACAGTCGGTCCAAATTTCCTGCCAAAACGTAACACCCTTATTCATACATGCATGTTTTAACATTTAAAATTCACTCAAGACATTTAGTCTTCATACGCATACAGCATAACTATATGCTAACTGGTACTGAACAGGGGACCCAATGAGCTAAAACCACAGTAAAAATAGCCACTGTGGTTGCCTCCATCTGAAATGCGGCCAACACAATCTCCAGGGGATGGCAATCATGGGCATGGGGTGGAGGACAAGAAGAGAGGAGGCCAAGGACCAATGGAGAAATGGGGCAATGGGAGAACATCTGCCTGGCAGAAATGAGTAATTGGAATAATGGAGAAAAATAGAAAACAAAACTGGGACATATGTGAATGTAATGGGCAGGGAAGTATTTGGCAGAGCGTAAGTTTACAGCACTTAATGAATGTACCGTTACAACACTCAGAAGTGCCAAATGCAGTTCATTTTTCAATAAATTTTTTGCTGCAGTTTAAACTTAAAAACTACGGTTTAAACGGTTTAAACTAGCGTTGCAAATGTGATATTGCGATATAGATTATTAATTTTACAATACCGATAAAATCACTCCCTATTTAACATATAGCACACTACTGTATATCATTAAAAGGTGTTCTAAGCAATGTAAGGTGACGTTACTTCTTGTTGACGTTAAAAGTATTTTCAAACAAAACAAGACTAGCTTGCCCCTCCCTTATGTGCTTCCTCGCACCAACCCCCAACCCCCAAATCCTTCCTGTCGGTTATTGGCTGAAATGCTGGAACACCGTTTGTGTAGGTTTCATTTTTGCCGTTTGTAGACCCTGGGCTGTCTACGGAGGCCACTTTTTTTTTTTTTTTTTTTTTTTACAATGTGTTCTGGGGACTGGCAGCTTACGGATAGCGAGGAGATGTTTGCTGTATGTGACAACAAATGTAGCCTAAAACATGCGTGACATTGCTTAGAGGACCTTTAATTCTATTGTGTGAAATATGAATGTCTTCTATATAGTGACTTTTTACACCATGGAGTGAAAAAAAAGTATCGTCCATGGGATGTACACTACTTCCTGCTTACAATCCACAATGTGTCACATTGTATGGATGTGAAAAATACAGCTGTGTCTCTAGACCTGTCATTGAAGACAGGTGTATTACATTTGGAGTAGTACATGAGTAAACAATGGGTGCAGTTTCTAACTTGTTTTTGTATCTTGTTGTTTGCACATTATGTTCATTCTTTTGTTTTACACCGGGGACCAGGGAAACACCATTTTGTTTCTCTATGTACTGTACTACACTGTACATAGATGGATGTCAATTAATTCTTATCATTAAATGGTACAACTCACACCTGTGTTTGACAAGTCAAATTGTCCATTGTGAAAAAGGCCTGGTACAGTATGACCCATTTTTTCATTCTATCAGCACAGAGGCTGTCACACAAACAACAAATAAAACTGAGTCAGGCCCATTTATATTTTAAGTTAATGTTACTTTTAACTTTCATGTATAATAAATGAAATGAAAACTTCTCCATCTCAGAGACGATGACTGTAGTCATGTAGTTGATTGTAGTTTGACTTTGAGTTTAAATATTGTGGTTTGCTTGACTGACTGGCTCCCAGGCATCTCACTGTTACGGTCACTTTCTTTAATAAAATAAAACATGAATTTCAAGGTAGCTAGTTTTACCCACGTGATCTACTTTTCAATAATGGTACTTTATTTGTATTCATTTTGCTATGGTAAACTTCCCTTCAGCAATGATCTGTTTTGTTTCTAAGAAGCAAATTTTACATTACATTTATTAGCAGCATTGTATACAAAACTAGACGCATGACTGATCTGATAGTAGATCTAGCCTTGTAACTTGTCGCTGTAGCAAGTGAAGTTCACGGCTGCTTTTGTTTTAAGCTTTCCTTGCACAAAATGTGATCTCTTGCTAAACTGATACGTCAAAGTTCATCAACAAGAAATTACAGAGAACCAAATATAGTGTTGTGCAGCTCATTTTGGTTTTACTCGATAAGTAGAAGTCCTCTTTGTTGATACAAGAATGGGATGCACTTTGTTTTAAGTGCCCTGCATTAGTGTTGGATCAATATTATAATTATTTGGTGTTGCATACATTATCTGAGAAGTTCTACTTTTTCCACTTGCATTTGCAACACTTAGTTTATCACAGGTTACTCTGCTGTTACTGCCGTTTTATGGTGTGAAACCACTTTAAATAGGATTTGAATAGTTCAGTTAGAAACCGACACGTGAAGTTGTGTATTTGCATCCCCAAATTGAAAGTCAGTGTTGTGTTTAAACCCATACAACAGTATTACCTATCTGCTGTTTATCTGAACTAAAGAACTCTTCCTGGTACAAAAAAACTGGCACATAGGCTATGCTTCTCAATGCACACAGCCAGTACAGCTAGCAGCAGATAACAGCGTGTAACAGCTTGCATTTGTACCTTTAGTGCATCAATCCTGGTAAAGAATATATGATATGGACATCCTGGAAATGGATTAGCAACACATCTGGAACCTGGGTCAAATAGTTTTTGATTTAAGGGGAAAGGACTCTTAAAATGTATTAATATTAATCCATTTCTCAATTTCTGCACTCACTTAAATCAATCAGAAAATACATTATGATTTGAATAAAAGCTAGCATGCTCCTTTCTCAAAAGGTTCCGACCAGGATGCCATGTTAATTGTGTGTTTATTAAACACATGAAAAGTACAAACCACTCTTATACAGTGATAATGGTAATACACTCTTGCATGAAATCTTATATGGCCCACCGTTACAGTGGAGTGTGCAGTGGTGACTCAGTTACTTCAAAAGGTAAAGAGAGATTTTGTGTGTGTGTGTCATCTACCCCGCTCTGCTCAACAGTGTATTGGGCTACCTTCATTTTCCAGGATAATCTGTTGGCTTAGTAAAAAAAAAAAAAAGAAGCTACTTTATGGTCAACTTAACGTGTTAAGTGTTAAGCAAATTCTGTGAGATAGATCATCTGATCAATTTGACTGAAAGAAATGCTTCTCCCTTAGTGAAAATATAATGTTGTTTACAACTCTATTGATCATGCTTCAGCAGGACACACTGTACTGTTCAAACACAAAGGTTGTCTTTTGGTCTGGCAGCCATGGTAGTGTCCAAAAAACAGCCTTACTCTGCACCTGCTGTAAACCAATGAGCAGTGCATACTCACTGGAACCGCACAATCATATGGACAGGGCACATGCTGAGAAACTATCACAACAGACCAATTCATACAACTGCCTCAGACGAATCACCAATTCATGGAGTGCAGTCAGTTCTGTGATATGTGTTGAGTCTGTACTTTGAAGTGTTATATTAAAAAAAGTGTATTTTAAACACCTTAAAATATGCTGCGATCCAATTAAATCCCTACAAAAATACTAAATACAGCCTCAACAATTACCAGTCAGTTCAGCACTTTTCTGCTACGGTCTCAAAAACAGTTATCTGTTGCCATCCTCCAATTCACCTATGCTAAGGCAGTGTCCACTGTACATGGAACATTCAACATTCAACATAGAGAGTTGCAAATAATATCACCTGCGTGACAAAACTAAGCAGCAAGGCTGCAAGGCTCGAGTGCCAACACGCTCGCACAGTAACTCTGCTCTGGAAGTTGATTTCTGCTTGTGGGAATGGACCAGATTTTTTACCATTTGGGGGCGGAAACCATAGCAGGCATTCAGTATATCTCAACAACGGAACGGACAAGGAAAATTTATACTTTTCTTATTTAGCCTTTCAATTTCCAAGATTTTTGTTCACATTAGTCACTTAGACACAAATGCATTGCAAAACAGGGTCAAGGTTGAAAATACCAAAATTACCTTATCTGTCAAAAACGACTTTTCTTCTAAGATATTCATTTTCAGTTGCATAGAATTCAACAGAATTCTGATTCAGCGATTTAATTTAAGTTGTGACCAAAACGAGTTAACAGTCTTTATCACGTAAAAAAAAAAATAATAAACTGTAAAGAAATGTTACATCATATCAAACTACAGTATATACAAATGTATCTATGAATCTATGTTGTGGTACAATGATCTTAGAGAATACAGTCCTCCACAGTCAGTGAGCCTGTGGATCATCCTCTTCTTGGTTATCATTATCACTCATGGATGACATTCATGAGACCATCATTTATGAAGGGGACATGTTAAAGAAGGCCCTGCATGGGTTTCTATGTATAGAAAGGTACATTTAATTTAATTAAATCGCACTGTTCCAAGTAAATGAAAATGACATAGGCAGTTAAGTCACTCTTAACTCATTTACTGAAGACATTCTTTGGAAACCTGGCAACACGTAAAGAAATGTATTTGCTCTGAAGCGGCAGCCAATTTGATACACTGTTGTCACCTGGTCAGATGATCATCCATTTCTGTAGTGACTGATGCAGTGAAACTGCACATTTATGTGTCTACCCTGTCTTCTGTCAAACAGATGGCTGTTGGTTGCTTAATGGTGTGCCAAATGTTTTCTTAGGCCCTTTCTTTCCATGTGAGCATATCTGAAGGCAACAGCATTAAAGTGGCATTGTTGCTAACCAAGTGATCATACAGTGAACCCCTTTTTTTTTCAAATTCATCTGTCCAACCAGATAATATGCAAATATAACCATTTCCACATGCTTTCAGGACCATAAAAAGAGACTTCATTTCAATCCAGGGGCCCACCTCCAAATGTTTACACAGTGAAGCACCTTTGGGTGAATTAATGCATGAATGCATTAATTCACAGCATGAATGCATTAATGCATGATCTAAAATTGTTACAGAATTTCAAAACATTCTGTAAACAGTCCTGAAGGGAAAAAGGGTCTCTTACCCAGAACCACAGCCACTTACTTTACTATTACTTTTTTAGTAAAGATCTAACATGCCGAGAAAAAGATTAGGAGACAATTATGAATACAATTACATTACACAAGCTGCAACACAAAAGTCCCAAACAACTTACAATAGAATCATCCAAATAACCCTAGTAAGTAATGCAATCATCTACAACATGTGCAGCCAAATTAAAAAGTAAACAAAAAGACACACAACTGCATACTTAAAAGACTGGTACAACCCATATATTACACTTAGGTTGCTGAAAATCCTGACTTATACCTGGCAGTAGACATAAAGATATCATTAAGTGAGAAGCAAGTAATTTTAAGGCCTTACCCCTGAATTTCTTGGGTGGGTTGTTGAGGTCGCCGGTGTCCGGTTGTACCACGCATCGGTCATCCACAAGCCTGGGGGCACAGCCAACATGATGGTGAGTCAATGGATTCAATTACTCAAGACACATGCAAATCCTAAAACTCAATACACCCTCAAAAATCTTCCATGCAACATTCTCAGAAATTGTATTATCTTAGGATAAACCCATTGAGACAAACAGGACAAAAAACAAACAACAACAGCAACAACTAACCAGCAAGCAATTACAAAAACTAAATAGGACAGAGAAAAGAACAAAATGAAGAGTTATAACCTTAGACTACACACAATTAAACGAAAAAGAATGATTAATCCATAATTAAAGGAACAGAATTACTGAAAACATAGTGATTGTTTTAAGATGTGAAAACATTTGAAAATAAGAGAAATGATGAAAGAACGAATATTTCAAGATGACTTATTACAGTAACTTTAAAAAAAAAACAATGTCCTTAGACTCAACGCAGACCATAAAGATGACCTGATCAGAGTGTATTAGTGAATAATTAGACAAATAAGGGACAAAGAAGTGTTTCAGTAAAGCTTTACTGTTTGATAGTTAAAGTTGCATGCATTTTAAAATAATTTAATCCAGGGAAATGTACATCTTACATCCAGAGGGAGCCAACTGAGTGTGTACCAAAACATTGGGCAATTGTGTGTAAAAAAAATAAATGTATAAAAAAAATCAAATTGCAGGGCCTCTTGAATTTCTGATACAGACGCTTTTGATGTTTATAAAACAGTATCATCTAGTTGTGGGAAACATATTGGAAAAAAGAGAGATATCATTAATAAAAAAATAGATAAAAGAGTTAATGTCTGCATTTCAATTAAATGGGTCAGCTTCAGTGTCCTGGTATTGGTCCTGGCCATATGGGACAATTAAATGGAACAGAGCCAGTGTTAAAAGTATTACTAACAACTGCACTTTTTCTGCTATGTCAAGTCAAAATGTCTGCTGTGAAAAAGTCCCGAATGGACATAGAAACTCCTTGATTTAGTCAGTCAGCTCATTCGTAACACATGAAAAGCAGCATTAAAACATATTTCACTGTACTCTACAATAAACATCAGGTTGGAGACACAGGGAAGCTCTCATGTTTAATATTAATGTTTTGAAGTAACTGTCCATGACGTGAGCTCAGTACGTTACTAAACTGTCTTAATCTCTGCAACCCACTGAAAGAGTGTAGAGGTACACAAGTGTGTGTGTGTGTGTGTGTGTGTGTGTGTGTGTGTGTGTGTGTGTGTGTGTGTGTGTGTGTGTGTGTGTGGGGAAAGCAAACAGCTTTTCACTGTGTCAGTGTGGCTTGTCAGTGGTAATGTTTTAATAGTGTTTACCTGTAAAGGAGACAAAACGTACCTGAAATGAAATGGACAAACTGAAATATACCTGTGCTACGGTGAATATGCACCGTCATGTAATAAATGGGTCAATGTACTGAAATGTACTTGTTTTATGTGTAGGGTATCAGAGTCATAAAATGACATAATTACTGTTCTGGTTAACCCTGTACGTAGTTCTGTCAGATTCTCCTCCAGACTGTGGAACCACTGGCGAACATGTCTGTATATTTGACACTGAACATTGTGCTTTATTTTTTTTAATTTTATTTATTTTTCTTGTATTTTTGTGTTTGTGTATGTTTATTGTGATATGGATCCCCCTGGGTCTGAAATAAAGAAATATATGAAAGATATTTAATGTATGGACATTGATTTATTGTGCAGCCCAGAACATGCATCCAAGCAAGTTCTCCCTTTGTCTCACATTGGCCTTTTGTAATTCTGGTTAAAAGACTCTACATCTACTTTAGCGCCATTATTCAACCTTGTCTTTCCAAATAATATATTAAAATATTTTGTTAAAAACGTTTTCTTTTCTTTCTTTTTTTAATGAATAGCTCCATCATACCCAGGAATTCTGGGGAAACCCCTGGGAATGTCATCAGGTAGCAGATCAGCACAAATAATACAATTCAGTAGGATGCTCTAGCCAGTCTGGTCAATCACATCTTTTTATAGCTCATGCAGTATACTCTGCACTGCAGAAGCACTGTGATGATGAAGGAAGAAAGCACATGGTGTGAGAGTCTCCTCTACAGGAATGAAGAGCCATAGCCTTGATCACACTGATGCAATGATGGGCCAAGGTCCATCAAAAAGAACAGGGATTTCAAGGGTCATCTGTATCTAAGGTCAAGAAGAAACCTCATTGCATTATGGAATACAGCATCATGGCTGTATCCCATCTTCCTAGCATCAGGACACTGGGTGCTAGCCTCTCTGAGCAAGCAGCAGCGGTCCAGGTGGCTGCACCAGTCTCTCAGGGGTCACATTCAATCTGCTGACAGCAAATGAAACACCTTATACAAGAATGCTATTTATAGTTACGTCCTCTAAGCTCTTCTCTTTAAGAGTGAGCCCTCACAGCAGCGGTGGGGAGAAATGCTTACTAGGCATACAGTAACAACACTAGATGGGAAATTTGACAAACAAGCTCAGTCATTGTGGCAGTCTTAAAAGCTGTGCACACGTTTGTTGCCATGGTAGATGACGTATGACACTGAA
Source organism: Etheostoma perlongum (assembly GCA_026937815.1). Classification (NCBI taxonomy): domain Eukaryota; kingdom Metazoa; phylum Chordata; class Actinopteri; order Perciformes; family Percidae; genus Etheostoma; species Etheostoma perlongum. The sequence continues at coordinate 10,417,488 of CM049374.1, forward strand.
CTGTGAAAGAGCATGATTTCTGAGAGCTGGCAAGGAGGAGTGCTCTGCACTGCCTATGGTGATTGGCAAATACAATTATGACATGGCAGGAGAAAGACTGCAGCACTTAAAATGAGAGGGAGGAGATGACAACACCAATGCTGTGCTCATTTACACCTACGGACAAGAAAAACAAACACCCAGGGGCAACAAATAGCAAGGAAAAAAAAGGAAAGAGACAGGCTTGATGCAAGAAAATGAAGTCTGGAAAATGGAGCCTGGCATGTTGGATATGCTGTCAGATATGCTGGACAGGGACATTCACATCAATGATCACCCTCTCCCTTCTATTATCTTCTTATAGTCTTTTGTTAATTCTGTGACTGTCAAGCACATAATGAGATACACTTTTAACTTGTTCCCTAGAATTAGGGAGGAGGAAATACGTCAAGTGCTTAAATAAATGGTGCTCAGCATGTAGTAGGAAGAGACAGGGTAATTTTAGGCGAGAGTACCAGCTGAACAGAGAATATCAATGAAATAAAAGGAGAGCAATGACTACAGCAGGATCAACCATTTCTCAAATGAGATAAACTTACTCTTAACACATTAATCGATACGCTGGCGCCACATTACATGTTTATTGTATTGCATGAAGAAGGACAACAATATATTGCCATATTTATATTTTCACCTACTGCTACTTAACACTGCCTCCGCTGCTCAACCAGGACTCACAGAACTGTAGTTGCATTTGTAATTTTCATTTGTTTTGTATTACAACTATTTTATAGTTGTGTGTTTTGCACAGTAGGACAACATTGTCTGAAACTCCATCCCTCCATCAAGCACACATGGAATCCTGCAGCAGGGAAGTGGAGTTAGGGAAGGGGTCATGACAACACACATACAAACAAGCAGACTTACCCTAAAGTGCTGATAAATCCACTGGTGGAGCCCTCTGCATACAGGGAACAAACGTCCCCAATATGGAGGAAACTGGACATCTTGTCCGACATGGTTCTTCAGGGTTGACTACACCTGCAAAAGATTGACACCAAAGGTCTTTAAAGCCATCACTACATATAGCGAAGCTCAATCAAATTACATGCTTGGAGCCACTATAAAAAATATTCAACTCACTCAATCACCTGAAAATTGACAAATGACAATTTAAATAAATAATAAATTATTTTTTTAAGTCCTTTAGTAGGTACAAATACTACATGCACTTATACTAATTCAGTCCTGTGTCCCAGTCCAGGGACTGTCAGTGAAGATTATAAAAGCACACTTTGTTAAAAGACAGACTTGTAACCCAGTACCAGAGACAGACCATCTTCTCTCACCTACTATATGTAATACATATTCAATTGCTGTATATTGGTCACAATTTATTCAGCCATAATAACACTCTGTATAGTTGCAAGATACCTTGTTGTGCATACATACTTACCTCCAATATTCTATTTATTATTCTGATTTAAAGCATTTTTTACCTTAAAAATGACAGCTTTGAAATAATTTTGATGCTACTTTGACTTGTACGTAAAAGAGAGAATGGGGCCTCTATCCCCCTCCCTGCCCCAAACGCCTGTTCTTGCACTGTGTAACTGTGAGGAGCAAGTACGAATTCTATGCTAATGCTGCTAATGTCTTGTGTTGTTGCACTTGCTTGATGTTTGACTGTGTTGGCAAAGTTGTCAACTCGCTAGCCTTAGATCATAAGTAATGTAATCATAACAAATGCACGTGTACAGCTTTCCATATTGACGACAACAGTGTTTATGAGAGTTACACTAAAACTGTAGGGCGCTAAATCACAAAAAGGAATAGTACACAATGTTGGTTTAAGTGCCCTCTTTTTTCTGTTTTTGAGTGATAGGCTATATGCAAGTACCTCTTTTTCGGTTTTGAGTGATATACCGTATGTAGTACTATTTATTTTGTTTTTGAGTGATATATTTAATAAAAAGATGCTGAACCCAAAGTCAAATTCCCATTTCCAACATTTGCTTGTTACAGCTCCATGTTCCACACATAGGTTGTCCATAACTGATAAAGTTGAGAATAACTTGTAAACAGCAACAGTTATGATAAATGTGGGGATCCGTCATTATTTATATGACATTGCCTTTTCTTCTGCTGGGGTTTGTGGACAATAGGGTGCAGACCAACTGAAATGTGTTTAGCTCATCCTCAGAGCACCACCTACTGTAAGATCATGACTAACAATTAAACAGCAATAATCTAAAAGCCATATAATGTACATTAAGCATGAATTATTATAATACTACTAATAATACTAATACTACTAATAATAACATATTTGCCCTTCTGTAAATTGGGTCTGTGTGTTATATTAATATGGATTTGGCCTTCTTCAATTTTAAGCATGCATTTAAAAAGTTTTACTGTGCACTGTGCTATTGTTGCACTGTGCTATTGTTAGCTGTGTGAAGCCTACATCTTACATGTAGGTCACTATTCTTTACCTGTGTCAGGTTGAGAAAAAGTAGTTAGCTTTTTCTTCTGCCAAGGAAACAAAGACTGCATTTACCATCATTTTAGCTTAAAATTTGACATAAACTCACAGTTTGCAGCACTATCATCAAACAAAAAGCTCTCATTCGAGGAGAGCACACAATATGAAACATTTCCATTATTAAATTGACGATTATTTCTATAATATCGATGGTCCGTATTAAGCTAGGTCATATTTCCGACGTTCCACACCAACTGTAACTACACAGTTTGTATTTTGTTTAGTAGAGCGTTTTGTGACACATTTTAACTGTTCTCTTATCTGAAATGCCAAATGAGACACAAACATTTCTGCTAGCTGAATTAAATGTCAAGTCGCCTCATTTTCTGTCGCACGAGCTGCAGCAAAACAGCAACAAATGAACGCGTGGGCTACTTCCTTGACAGGGATGCTCACAGCTCACAATGCCCTGGCAGGAAAACTACAGATAAATAACGACTTTACCTGGCACAAATTAACGAAGGCGTCAAAGACAAAGGGACAGAGAAAGAAGCGTCTGAAGAAGTGGGTCAGCACAGGATAATTTCCACAGCGCTATCCTCGGTTAAGTCCATGGTAGTGAAACTCCAGGTAAGAGCAGGCTGAGCGGCGGTTATCTCTGACAGCTGAATGCGTCCTCGGCAACAACCCGCTTCTTACCTCCTCCACATGTCACTGAGGAAACGCCCCTTTCGTTGCTATTTATACTGCAGCAGAGCTTTCTGGGTAATATAGTTTTTAGGTATATAAACTGCTGTCACGTAAAGTGCTCTTAACTAATACCCATTGTTGACTTGATTGAACAAATTGAAATTGAACAAGGATGTTTCTTATTATTTCATACACTTTATTTTAGATTTAAGGTTTTTCATCTTGGAGGAGGATAAACTGGTGGCCTTGTTGAATTTAGTTTAATTCAATTATGTATTCATCCCCAGCAGATCATACATCTCAATATCACACACAGAACATTATAGCCTAGAATCCAAATTATGTTTTTGTTTGTATGTTTTTGCAAAAGATAGTAATTGTGAAACCTGGAGTTTTTTTTAACAATTGTTGACTGCTGCACTGATGGACAAATATATTTCTACAACTTTTGGATGGATGACATTGTTTATAGATAGGTGAGTCCTAATGTATCGATCTAATAGATACGCTAACATTTCCTTTAACACCACCAGCAGGACACAACTTTCACTTATTCTGTGTGAAATCTCCTAGATTGATTGGCACAAAAGTCATCATCATCTGATCCCTAACTTTTCCATTAGTGCTAACATCAGTTCAAGTTTCCATTTGTTCAATACTTTGGTTTATGAAAAACCACTTGCAAAATTAATGGCATTCCCATGAGCCTCAACTGCACTTTGTGTTTAGTGCTAGTTAGCAAATGCCAGCATGCTATAAGATGGTGTGGTGAACACACAAACTGAGATGGTTTACATGGTAAACATACCCGCTAAACATGAGTATGTCAACATTGTCAATGGAACTATGTTAGCATACTGATGTTAGCATTTAGCACAAAGCACCACTGTGGCTAATTACAGCCTCATAGGACATGTGGAGGCTGTAATTAGCTGTAAGGCTCTTGCTCTTGTTTGTTCAGTAGCTAACACCTCAGTGTTCAAATGTTTGCAATAGAAGTTAATTAAATGAAAAAATTCCACAGTCCCAGCTCTGTTCATCATCATGCACACATGATCATGAGCACCATGTCTATTACCAAGTACAAACTCCTTCACATGTTGTTGACTTTAGTGAAAATTTTACTGACAGATCAAATCCATGTGACTAAAGGCTTTTTTCAGTGACTACATTATTTCATCTATATAATGTCAAAAACAGAAGCACCCATACTGCCTTACAAAGAGGTGGTCATGCTGTGATTGTGAAAGTGTGAAAGGACATGAGAAAAAGACATCAGTGTGTGTGCAGTCTCCTGTCAGACAAGCCTGTCTGTTTAGTTGAGTCCATGTTTTGTATGTTTTTTTTCTCCCACAAATGTTAAATGTGGTCTATATGAGCCTTACTATATATACAGATAGCATCTTTTGGTTTTGCTCTTGACATGGACCACCAGGATTCCAAGTATGTAATGTAAGCTTTGCAAACCTCAGTCTCACAACTTTGAGTGATCTGGTTCATTTGCAATTGACCCACTAAAATCACACCGTGACATTTTCAGCTACTGGAAATGGAACAGACTCTTGTACTGAAATATTAATAAGCGTTGAGTGATACTTGAACTCTCAAATAACTTGCCATATGAGTGGAATCAAGTGTAAGGCGGCCAGATAGCTCAGTTGGTAGAGCAGCTGTCAAACTGTAGAGGTTCACTCCTTGATGCAGCGGGCCTGGGTTCGACTCTGACCTATGGCCCTTCGCTGCATGTCACCCCCCCTCCCCTTTCATATCTTCAGCTCTTATGTCAAAAATAAAAGCTGAAAAAGCCCCAAAAATATCTTTAAAAATAAATCAAGTTTAGGCAAACTGTCCTCACAGTGATGCTAGTAACCTCTTCAAAAACTGGGAAGAGGCTCACCTTTCAATTTCTCCAGCCTGTGGACGGTAGATGGTTACATTTGAAACCGTGTAAATGGAAACCTTGATTGTTCCTAATTATTCCTAATTGCAACATGAATGATAGAAAGTGAAGCACAGGAAGAGAAATTGCACTTTCATCCCTAGAATGGACTCAGTGGTATTAACCAAACCCCTTGATGAGCTGATAATTTGGTTTCTCAGCCACAGAATTTAGAGGGCTGATAAGAGTGCAGTTTCCATTACCATAAAAGTGCTTGTCTTCTTTTTCTACATTCCATATCCGCTTTTCACTGGGCATAGTGAGGTTTTTGAGATGTAAATGACTGCAAATTGCTATGTTGTACAGTACTAAGAGGCCAAAAAAACATTCAGACACAAACATTTATGGGAAGTAGACTTCTCTCCACTTCCTTTGCTGCCAGATTCTCTCCCCTCCTTACTGGTTATGCAATTGTTTATCATTGTCAAATTATATCACAAAGTATATCAAAAGCTCATTCAAATCTATTTGTGTAAAAAACAGACTATGCTACGCTCTTTGTTGGATCATAATCAATGTAAAAGGAAGGATGACAGTTACGTGTTTTGTCTCCGAGCATCATTGTCTTAGTTTGAATGCATTGATGTCAAAATCATGACATCACAATATCTAAGAGACTAAGCTTTATTCTACTGAAACTATTTCCAGACTTTGGTTAAATTTGACATTGAGTGAAGTTGAATACAGATCACTGAGTACCCAGTTGTCATGGATACAGTGTACAGACAACTGGCTTCCATTCTACCACAGAGCAAAAACATGGTGCGTATGTATATATAAATCTGGACACAACTGTGGGTGTGTTTTTTGAATTGCAGAATGTCAGACATGGTTTGATTTGTAGCTTGATAACCCCAATGCTTTCTTTGTTCTCTGGATATTTTGATTATTATAGTACCCTTCCTAAACCTGAAGAGCTTGTCTGCTGCTAAAAGGGTTACCCACACAATGCATAACGGCAAAAAAAATTTGTTTTTCAAAACAATTGTAAGGGTCGTGAAAAAGCTCACATTTGGTGGAAGGCAGCAATGATTCATCCCAACTGGTGCTCTGACTTGTAGCTGACTAGAGACATGGGCCATTTTTTACAGTGATTAACACATGACTACAAATGAATGAATGCAGCATCTGCATGTTTGGAATGTATCAGGGATAGGATGGTTGACAACATACAGTGGCCATCTGTGTGGCGGGACAGATTGTGAAATTTATCATTGTGCATGTGTTTAAGTGAGTATTCTCATGTGCAGATTCAGGCCTTCCCTAAGCAGCGATGTGTGGGCACAATGGTTGGTAGTTTTTCTTGTCTGAAGTCCTCTGTGTGGGCCATGCCTGCAAACTAATCCTGGCTTTCATCAGCAATGTTGGAGTAGAGCTAAATATTTTAGGAACAAAGAGTCTCTTGTGTTTTCATTATTCTTCTCGAAAGGAATATTCAATCTTGATTGCATATCATAGATAAAACTATAGTAAACTCGACTCTAGTCTTGGTCAAAGGAGAGATGGAGGGCTCTGTAACTCTTTAACTCTATAAACAATATATAGCGGCCCCTAACTGCTGTTCTGGATCTGGGACAGTGAACCACTAAAGACACGATGCCGCTGGGAGCAAAACCCATAGATAATGGCTTATTAGTGATTTCAAGCTAATTGTAGGATACTCATAGAACTTATTTTAACTTCAGCCCTGACATCCACAGTTTTATATTCTGTACAGATTGTTCCATCTGACAATTTCAACTCTATTACTGGAGGTTGTGTGAACAAGTGTGTCATAAAAATAAAGTTTTATGTTACACACTACGCACCCAACCTTCTAGTGTAATATGAAAAACAGGTTATACAAAAATCATTCTATTATCCTCTATTTGTCTGCCAGCCCTGTGGAGTCTGTGACGTGTGTCTGTGACTGCCAAAGGCATCATGTCCCTGGAGAGTCGAGTCAGTTGCACCGTCAAAGCTTAAGAGGTGTACCATACCTCAGTTTACTCGGATCATGTATTACCAAGAAACCATGTTGGCCAAAGAAGAGAGTCCTTCTTTTAATGCAGACCACAGGCAACCAATAAGCAAGAAGTGGGATAGCAAGTGGAATAGCAGGCACAAGATAAGCATACACTGACGCCTTTTTGTGTTCCTCTTTTTTTATAAACTTGCAGTCAGCCTTTTAGGTGATATGTATTCTGATGCTTGCTTATAAAAGAGAGGTCCCTCCTCCTAACCTGCCTGCAAGACAACAGGTATTGGTACGGCACCTTAGTATTAGGTAGAGATCTACCTCACTAAAAATAAAAGACAATTATGCCGGCATAATGGCCTGCATATTCCCAATGGAAATAGTCTGATTAGACCAGCTGCAGAGATATTCTAATTAGGCCTTGTGATTTTGTGGTATAACTTGTTCCCGATATAAAATAGTTTTACATTCTGTGCTGCGACCATTCATTTGGACCTTGTATGCCAATCTGCATGAAGTAGTGTATTGGTGATAATAATAATAATGATAACATTTTGTGTACACAATTTCAGATACTCATTTGATGTCAGGCTCTTACAACAAGCTTCCCAGCTACATTCAGCTAGTGAGGAGGATCACTTCAACGCATCGCCTTGGTTACGGCATAATCAATATGGAAGAACATACACATGTGCCTGGGGAAATTATCTGCCAACTGTTTGATTTGTGGAAACAGATACCAGTAGAATTGTGACATCTGTTGTTACTTAAACACTGTCCTGTTTGAGCTAATCCTGCTGGAGGACCTATTTAACCTGCAGAACATGTTCTGTAAGCTGCTTTCACTGCAGGCAATCTATTAGGATCAGTAGGGTTAGAGGATTCCTCGCCTCACTTTCCCTGCATTTCATACCCTACCTGGTTTTCTAAATCAAATTGAACTAAATTGAATTAAACTAAATTGTTCATAGAATATAAAGAGTCCATAAATGCAAAAAAGTGTTCTACCTTAGATCCATTCATCCATTGCACCTTTAATTATTAAACAAATCTAATATAATGAAATGCAGCTTCCTCAGACAACAATAACTTATAACAATGATATAGTGCATACTTCCAGAATGAACACAAAGTCTGTGATGGATGCTGCAATGTGGAGACTGTCTCTGCTTAATAAACTTGGGATAAATTTATAATATAATTTTGAATCTGTTTTTAACTGGTTTTTATTATTGTTTGTCTACCATTTTTTATTGTGGGTGTACAGTTTACAAAAAAGACTTTTGAAAGTTTTTGAACGACTCACTTTAGCTGTTGGTTTTTCCAGTCGCTGCCATCTCGCCAGTCAAAAAGAGTTTGTATACACAACAACGTTCTCAATGCTCAAGTTCAGTTGTAACGCCACTGGTGATATTTTGAGCAAAGTTTCAGTGTTTTCATTGTTTGTAGTGTTTTAAAAATAGTGATTTTGATGTGACGCTTCCGTCCTATTTTTGCTTTTAAACAAAAGTTGGGGTACTGGGGTACATTCACAAAAAGACCCTAGGTTGCATTTTGGTGAGTGTTACACTTTAAGTGAAGCTTCGAAATACAACCTACTCCGTTAGTCAGAACAGGACAGGGTTTAATAAAGAATCATTTCTAGTGTGCTGGTAAGTGAAGAGCCGCACACAATTCTAAAAAGCTGCTTGAAATTCTATTTTAAAGAACATTATTAAGCACTTGCCTTGACTGAGTTAACTTTGATGGTGAAGCGGTTTGAGTATTTTCTGGCTACTGATTTATTTAGTGACCCAAGTTCAAAGACAAATGTGTATACGTGCTGTTTGAGCTGTGGATATCTAGTCAATACAAAAGGAACGGGAACAGATAATTGAAAATGTTCTGCACCGTGTGTTTCAAAGAAACAAGTGATTTACATTCACAACAAAGCCAAGGGTTTAAAGAAATGTATCAAATTGGACTTTGGACTGGCTTTGCCTGCTGAAGCCCAGCAGACAGCTGCCATTAAAACAAATCTTGACTTGGCTGCAGGATTCAAGGCAAGGACATCTGCTCCCTCATCAGAGAGGTGCTCTATTTTTGAACCAAATGGACTGTCAGTTGTAATTTCTCCACTGGTCACTCATCCTGAAATAGTGTCTCGGTCCCTTATCAATGTGATGCATGGCTCTCGTAAGTATAAAGTGTCTCTTTGTATGTTTTGTTCTTTGAGGCTGCACTTGGCAGGACATTAGGGACAAATCTTATTAGCTTAGATGAAAGTGGGGCTGCAACACTCACAAACAATAGGCTATCAATAAGTTAATGTGTGAACTTTAAAGGTGCTGATACTCATGTGTCACATTATCTGGCCAGCTGGTATGCGATAAGCTAAACAAATGCTGGCTGTAGCCTCAAATTTGAATTTATCATCTAACTTTCCACAAGAAAACGGATAAGGATATTCCCCAAAACGTTGCTTTAAACATGTCATCGTTAGGCAACCTAACTTAGAGCAAGTGGAATGAGACCACAAGCAGTACGCTATGCCTCAAGAGAGAACAGTCATTAAGTCCTAGAACTAAATTGCAGTTTCGCAGGAATTTCTTGAAAATGCTTGTACCAACTAGAAGAGAGGAAACATAAAAGGTGAAATACATGTTTAAAACTCAACAACCTCCATTTAAAGGACAGAGTTACATTTTGCTTGTCACGTCACTTTGGTATGAAATACCATGTTGCAATGTGTGTGGGTGATTCAACTTGCTGTGTTTGCAAGCCAAATATACCTCCAATATCATTCAGACAATAGTCTTCTAAGAACAGTTATTTTCCTTTAGGAGAATTATTTTCTGAGATGCAAGATCAAGTCAAGTCAACTTTATTGTGAATTCTGCAATACGTGCCAGACAAACAGAGCAATTGAAAATACGTTTCTATCCGACCAACAGTGCTATAAGGACACGTACAAGTATAATAAATAAAAAATGTAATACAAAATTCCTGTTGTTAGGCTACTCTCAAAATACTCGAAAGGCATACTTGATACGTTTGTTTTTGTATGGAGGGGGTGGAGCAAGTTTGGTGGGGAAGTTCACCTCATGTGATTAATGATGGTTGCTAGGTGACCATCCTGGAAGTGAGCCATTCATTTTCAGCCCAGCTCTTCAACAGTCAGGCTTTGAGAGCAGCCTTCGTGCACCTCCGAACCAGCCACTGTGGTCCAAATCACCTCCTGTATGCATAGCTGGTTGCCATATGATTTCCAGGGACATCTGACTCAAAAATGACACGAGACGTGTATTTGAAGAGATTTTTTCTTATATTCGTAGACTTGCTGTAAGGACAGTAGTCGTGCATTGCCAGATCTATCTCTGAAGGACAGCCACACTGACTGTTCTTTCTCTCAGACAGATGTGTGTATCATACTCCTTGCAGATGTTAAACTTTGATTTTGTTTATTTGTTGTTCTATTATACTACTGCTGCATGCATCGGATCACATTCCACTGCAGAATGAGTTCAATACATTTTGATAAATATTTTTCTATGAACAGAGCCGTTAGTCTTAGTGCTAAGCTAACCTGCTGCTGGTTGTAGCCTAACACTTACCGTACAAACATGAGATTGGTAACAGTGATTCTTGGCAATGCAGTAAATAAGTATTATACGTATTATTTCCTAAAATGTTAAACTATTCCTTTCATTTAAGTTTTTTTTTTTTTTGTTTAAAGAAGTTTTGGGGGCTTGTTTCCCTTTATTTCAGAGTGACAGTGGACAGACAGGAAAAGTGGGAGAGATATTGGGGGTTGACACGCAGCAAAGGGCCGCTACAAAGTCCCCAGCCTACATGGTGCGCACGCTCTTACTGGAAGAGCTAGAGGTCGCCCCCATTTAAGTTTTTAATTCTTGAGTGTAAAGATCAGATCAGGTACAATGCAAACAACAGTCCATTTAGAAAAAGAAAATCTCAGGTTACCCTCACAGAGGAGAAAATATAGGTTGAAATAACAACATCCTGTGCTATTCGCCTCTCCACTGGGTGACACAAAAACTAATCAACTTGGCAGAACCCCCCCCCCACCACCATTAAGTCTCTCTCAGGCCTAGTGTGGATGGAGCACTGGTCCCATTTCTGGATGAAACCTGGTCTCCATCCTAATTAACCCAGATGTGGATATTAATACGATGAAAGCAGGTCTAGACTAGAAACGGGGCAGATTGAACAGAGAAGGTCCTGGTTTCAGAACGGTCACACTGAAGTGGGACATCTTCGCTCCCCCCTTTGACAGGGGAATAGTCTGTTTCTATATAAAAATACCCCCTGGCCTTTTTTAATTGGTCCCACCTCTCTTGAGGTTTGAGAGCAATGAGAAGCTGAGAATATCTGCAAGGGAAGGCTTCACTGTACGAAGACAGAAAATAAATGTCAAGTTGATGGAAACATATGACAGATTACTTTAACTGAGCATTTTGGCATTTTGTTTTTGACTGACATGACAACTTCCTACTGCAAAAAGCTTTCTATATTTAACACAATGCTTTCAATACTCACTTCAATTTTGTAGCCTATGTGGCCATTAAAAAAAAACTATTGAACATCCTTCCTCCCATCATTGGCAGTTCACATCTGCAGCTTCTCTTCCTTCCAGATTTATGTATTGCGTGAGAAATGGGACTTAAATGTGCCAGGACAGGATGACAGCTGCAAGCCTGTAAATCAGACATGTCCTATTTAGAACAAGCATCCCATGATAGATCAAAGGGAGTGTACATGTCAAAGGACTGGAATACCAACAAGTTTACTCTCTCAGAGCAAAGCCTTGAGAGTTAGTTTTCATTGCATCATCTTGCATTGAGTTGGAGACAGTGGCAGATCAGGAGACACCGGTTGAACCAAACAGGAAACAATGACGGCCACCGACGTGCCTCATCCAGCTGATTGCATTCATGGAGCCATCAACAAGTTGCATTGTCTTGTTATAATGAGTGATTAAACTGACCAAGATTTCAAAGAAACTGAAAATAGGTCAAGACAACAATTTTTTTTAATCAGGAGAAAAAGGACAAAAATCTTTTCTCCATCATTTGGAAAAACAAATCCATCTCTTCACATTCAGATAAAAAAATAAATGTGATAGAAATATTAATTTAAACGATTTTAGTTGATAATAGATAAATCCAATGGAAGGAACTGGAGACAGTGGTTGGCACCACAGTGGCACTCTTTCCTCTGGAGTCCATCTGCCCTACTGGCCTGTATGGCAGCATCACTTTGTTTGGACAGCAGCTCTACAGGCGGCTGGTTACTGTATCCTCCTGAGTAGTCAAAGGTCAGCTCCTCTTGTGCATCAATATTCCGCCCAGCAAACAGCGCCAGCCTAGGAACCACAGAGTGCACACGGACTGGCTGCATGAACAGATTGGGCTGGCAGGCGTGGTTGAGAAAGCGGCCTACGTTTCCCACCATGGCAGGGTCCACAAATGTCTCAGTGACGGAGCCTGTACCTGCATGCTCCCTTACGCCAATGATGTAGTTATTATCCTCAGATCTCTGGGCTCGCTGTCTGCGTCTGGCCTCCTCAAAACTGATCACCTCTCCTGCATACTCGCACACAAATGTCCCATGTGGAATTGCCTCCAGTGTCCGCACTCCCCAGCCCCTCTTCTCGGTGCTGTAAACCTCCAACCTGAGTCTTAGCCCTCTCTGCACCACCCGGTTAGAGCAAGCATCACTGCATGTGCAAAGGGCATTACACTCAAACAGAGGTGAGCAGTAACTAGAGTTCGTTTTGCTAAGGTTCAGTCGTGTGCCAGTGGTGTCGTACGCCTGCCCATGTGTCTGCAGGCAGGAGCAGTTCTCAGGGAAGCAGGAGCGGGAAAGGCAGGAGCATCCAGGAAGGGTGACTTCACTGGGGTCAATAGTGCATCCTAGTCCCTGAATATTATCTGGGGAATACTGAAAACAACAAAGAGCACCTTTAGTTAAAGTTTAAAACTGTAAATAACAGAAACACAAAACAAATAAACAAAAACAGTTGTGATATGAGGCCAAAGTGCCAATAATTCCTGCAAATATTCAATGTACAGCTGAAACAAATATTGATTTTCTGTCATTGGACATCTTATCTTATATCTTGATTATTGACAAATTATTTCATTCAAAATATTACTCAACATTTACAGGTTCCAGCTTCTAAATTGTGAGGTTTTGCTGCTTGTCTTTGTTAAATGTGATAGTAAACTAAGTACATTTGACTTCAGGGCTGTTGATGAAACAAAACAAGACATTTGAAAACGCCACTTTGAGTCATTTAATAGACAAAAAGATTACCTATCAACCTACTTATACAACCACATGCAATAGTTTCACCACATTCAATGATAATGATGACTTTTTTAAAAACTGGTTACATCATAATTGGAGCATTGTGAGCCAGGAGTGTTAACTAGGACAACTCCTTTGGTTCTATATAGGCTATATAGGTTATTTTTGATTCCATGTATTGCAGTCAGAGGCAATGTCTGTAGCCTTTAATGATTTGCTGTCATCTGCTGGTAAAACAATGTATTTCATTTAATAGAGTTCAGGTGTTTGGTTTAGGGTTGGCACTGTAAAAAAAAAGCACTACAATTACTATGGTGTTTATTATCTAATGTTTTACAAAAAACATGTGAACAAAGTATTGCAGTGTATTACTGGCATCCCTAAATCTTTGGTATACAGTTTATTGCTATTTTAGTGTAAATAAATTTGGAAAGCACATCCAGATCGTTTATCAGCCGCTACTAACTTACTGCATATATAATAGTATTGGTGTATGTGCTGTCTGATAAACAACAAAGATATGTTTGAGGTTGAAACAGTCCATCAGAGATGATTGTATTTTTCAAAAATAATTTATTTCTACAAAATAAATAACATGTTTCAGTTAAAACATGCATAGCCTGTTAACATAGTTTTGATTGGTGGACTCAGTATGTGTTATGTTGTCATGTATGTTTATTTGCTGGCAGATACAGATGGGATGAGGTGGCACTGTCAGCTGGCATATACTGCACTGCACTGCACATTAAAACGCCACAAATGACCAAGAGTCTTTCTTTAACTGTCTATGCCAAGAATAGGCCTTTATTTATAGAGGACATTTTGACTTGCAACAGAAGGAAAAACGCAGGTAAAGAATACAATGAATGATGGCTGAATTCGATTTATCTGCTAAAGTTCCAGGGTCCCGGTGCTGTACATGCTGTCCCACTGTCAATCTTCTGGACACTTGAACACAACAGAGCCATCGTTAACGTTATTAGTAACCCAGCTAACAATTTTTGGTTCCCAGAACGTTCTGGGAACGTTCGTTTTTGGTTGCGGGAACGTTCCCTGAAGGTTTGTTTTGGTTGTATTTCGGTTGTCTGTTGGTTAATTGGAAGGTTTTCCTAACGTTCTGGGAACGTTCGTTTTTTGGTTACAGCGAACGTTCTCGGAACGTTCCCCTGTTGTTCCCACCTGTTGTTTTCCTACAATGACAAGTCTAGCTGTTGCAAAACGGCCTTGTTGCCTAGCAAAGAACAGTCACTGTATTGTTGCTGTTTTTAATTTGTGACTTCCAAAATGTACTTTCTTATCTAATTGCCGTATTAGTTAGCTGAATAGACGTAGCTAAAATAACATTAAATGGTATTAAACACTAACGTTACAACACTCCTCTCCCAAAATAACGGGAACAAACTACTGTATAAGGTGGAAGGGCTATGTGTTACGAATAAAGTAATTCTACTAAACGTTACCTGAAATTCAGGAATCTTCGTTACGGCTATACTCCATTCAATTGAAACAGGAACATTCTCGAGGCCGTTGCTCAAATCCACATGTATGTCAGAACTCATATCCGAAGTTTTAAATGATGGTATGAAAGCAGTTTAGCTGGATGTCCAACAACTCTAACCTAAAAGTTGTAACTTCCGGTAGTTTAATTACAGGCTAGCTCCATCCAGTGGCGTATTTGTGTTATTACATCACTTTCTGTAATAAGAAACCGTGTGTGTGTGTGTTGACCATAGACTGCATATAGATTGACACATACTCAAGACAAAAGTGGGCGGCAGCAGCTTATTAAGAACAAATACAGCATAGGCACAGCATGAGATAATTGTTTAATCTAAACTACTGTGAGGGTGGAACTATGCATTAGAAACGATAAATCGGTTGTTGGAGTGCCACCTATTTATTCTGTTTAATTCAAAGTCTATCCCATTTGTTCAACAATGCTCTTCTTACTTTGCTTGATGGCAGTAGTGTATTATTAAAAGAAAAAACAAAAACGTAGTGTATTATTCAGACAGCTGTAGTAACCATATGGCCTGCAGATGGCAGGACTAGATAGGCAACATACTAGTATCTTCATATGAATCCACAAATGAACATCTGCATAGTGAGCAAATGAAATGAAGAGAATTAGATGATTGAACATTAGAAGGAATAGATTAAAACATGTGCCAAACACTCATTCAAAATCATGTCTTCTTGAATGATTAGGCACTCTTTTATACTCTTCATCATCTGCTCCCTTTCTTAAGATAAAGTACATTTAATTCCAAAGAGCATAATCTTACCACCCACATGAGCAAACAAAACCATGGCCATGTGAGTATGCCTGTGGGACCCTGTGGGTTCATAGCAGCCCGCACAAACAGACAACATAGGTGGTTAAGGTCAGAGAGAAGATCTAATAATTCAAGGACTTTTATCACTGAAGTTCAATTACACAATTCAGCTCTGTTTGTTAGCTCTGGTGTCTACTGTCAGATGATTTCAGACTATTGCACATTTAACGTTTTGTCTGTGACTCCAGAGTTTAAAGTAAAAAGTAATTTTGTTTGAATGTTGTTCTTTTTAACAGAAAGTTATTTAGAGTGTCCATGATAACCTTTCTATGGTTTTGCAATTTTGCCATGTGTATTTTATATGCAGTATGTATATGTATTCATATTCTCTGGTGGCTATCTGAGGCAATGAGATGGGGGGTATTTCCATGCTGCACACAAGTGACCGAGGATTTTCCATAGAGAATCAGCCTACATCTTTATCCTTGGGCTAGTGCTGTCAGTTGCTAGTCTTGCATCTAGGTTCCACAGATTACATACTCAATCACAAGCTGACATTTTGGGGGCTTCATGACCCAACCGTTGTGTCCTCAGATCTCAGACGATGAAATAGCTAACATGACATGCAATTGTACATCTACACATGTGTAGTGTGTTAGCATCCTATTTGATAAATAGCACTAACACAAAGTACAGCTCCTGGGAATGTGATAAGTATTGGACAAATACAAATTTTGACCCAAGGTTGTGCTAGATGGAATGCCAGGAACACAAAAATACTATAATTCATCCTGAAGAGGAAAAGAACATTTGTGTAATTTCATGGCAATCCATCCAATACTTGTTGAGATATTTCATTCAAACCACAGGTGTTAACCTCATGTTGGTGCTAGAGGAAAGTCAGGGACTCACCGAATTCTTTGGGATTCATCCTCTGGGAACCATGAATGTATAAACAAAATAATTTTCTAATCCATCATAGATGCTGAGATTTTTCACAGGAAGTAAAAACCCTAACCCTTGGCCAGTTGCTGGTGCTGCAGGAAAAGTCAGGGTATGAACAACTACGATTTATCCAATGGGGACCATGAATGTGTGTACACAATTTCATTGCAATCCATACAGTGGTTGTTGAGACCAAAGTGGTGGACAGACTGACTGATGCTGATATTGCCATCCAAAGAGCCATGCTGCAAGCATGGCAAAAAAAATGTTCAAAGAACGTTTCAAGGAGGGTGCCTGTTAAGATGGAAATAAAAAAGTGTCAGACTGTAGTTCAAAGCTGTTGATGTATTTCTAAATATTTATCAACAATTGATATGATAATTCTTCTAATTTCAAACTTTGTGAAAGTGGAATGTTAAAGGGAAACTATGCAAGTTTTTTAAACTTAATTTACCTTCATAGTCATTGGAATGATTATGTGACTTTTTTCGAGTTGTATGGTGGTCGTCTCGCTCTCCCCTTAGTGCCTGTGAGCTGAAAAACCACCCTTGCAACATTCGGCCGACGAGTCGCCGAACTCAGCGTCAGCAAATATCGCATGATATCAGGTATCGTGATGTAACGAATTGCTTTACGGCACTGCACACATACGCCCATTCAGGAACTGGCTAACAAGATAGTGATGGAGTTTTTTCAGTTTTTCTGGCTGAGCCATTTCAAAGCTGTAGGGGGAGCTCTATAGAGAAACATGCGAGCAAAAAGCAAGAAAACAGCAAAGAAATGGCCAAAACTGCATAGCGCCCCTTTAAAATAAAAACAATTTATTTGAAATTGGGCTAGGGGCATGAGATACCTTTCCTCCCACATATTCTTGTGTTCTTTCATGTCTTTGGGCCTTAATTAAGGCCTGAATACTAATTCTGATGACTGAATCTTTAAGGATTTAGTGAAAATGTAATTGTAAGTTAAAGTGTAATTTTCCTCATGTACCACATATATCTTAGAGCAGCAATATACTGCATTTTCCATTGTTCAATCTAAAGATTTATGGTGTGATTTTTAACACACACACACACACACACAGGAACAACTCAGGAGCAGAACTTGGATTGGCTGGACTACAATTGGTTGAGGAGTTAATGAACCAAAAGCATGAAAGAGCATGCTCTCTGGGGAGATTATCAACAACAGTCCAGCACTCCCTCTGCTACTGTGCTGATTGACTTGGCCTCAAATTGGCTGCGATGTTTCTACCAGCTTGTGAGGAGAGCTGCGCTGTGGCCTAGTGGATACACTGTTGTCTGATCTGACAGTGGAGAACAAAAGAAATTTCAAAGGTTTCCCTCATCTGCCTTTGTCAGCCTGAGTAGGCATGATTATAATTACCCCAGTTTTATCTGGCTACTCCACTAAGTTCATCAAAGGCAGTGAAACAAACAGGAAGACAGACATGCAGAGATTAATCATAGAGAGGATTGGAAAACTAAGGGATAGTATTTTTAAATCAAGGTGAAAAACACAAGAAAGATTCAAAGAAACTAATGTCACTGCATTCAAACTTTTGATTGAAAACAGAATTTGCAGGAAGATGACTTCAGCCTGTATTCGCACCCCCTGCAGCAGTCATCCTACAAGACTCCTGGTTGGCTTATTCTGCTGCCAGGCAACTGCAGTGACGATTTACTGACATGACAAGATTTTGCAAAGCAATTAAGTGAGGACTCAAGGGGGTTTATCAGCCAACTGAGGCAAGCAACATATTTAGGTATTCACTCCAAGTTTAAAGAATGAATGAAGTTTGATATAAATTTACAAAGAGACTGGTGTTTATCAAGACTGTTGCCACCAAACAACATCTGTATTCGTTCATTAAAACCTTTTGCTTTTCTACCAATGCTGTCCGAGGAGACAACACACGGCAATCCTGTGAAAAACCGGAGCTACGCTACAGTACGAACAACAGGACTTGTTTGTGTTTTACTACCACGGCAAAGTAATAATTAGAAGCTCAGTTTGAACAGAAAAAAAAAATGGTTGGTTGGAAAAAAATGTTATCAAAATCATATGCGAACAAGAATCTATGTGATTATGTCTACAGTGGAAAAGAGTTTTGCAAGGAACATTAAATTGACAACATCCTCAAACCTTTATCAGAATGTGGCAGACATAAAGTTATACCAGTGTCGATGGAGCAGTAACTTTCTACAGGAAATGTTAATTTGACGCTATTAGAATGTGGCAGCCCATCATATTCTGTAAAATCTGTAATATAAACCATACAAATGTAATCAGTAATTTGTCAGGTTAACATAACATCACAGAAAGCAACATGGAATGTGTAAAATGGTAAACCTGTTTTAAGATAATTTTTTGGCCTTCATTTCATAGGAAGACAGGAAACGAGGGGGGGTGACATGCAGCAGTGAGGGCTGAGCCTTAGTACATGGGGCGCATGCTCAACCAGGTGAGCTAGCAGGGCGCCCCAGTAAAGTTATTTATAA
Source organism: Etheostoma perlongum (assembly GCA_026937815.1). Classification (NCBI taxonomy): domain Eukaryota; kingdom Metazoa; phylum Chordata; class Actinopteri; order Perciformes; family Percidae; genus Etheostoma; species Etheostoma perlongum. The sequence continues at coordinate 10,436,569 of CM049374.1, forward strand.
AAGAATTAGTTATAAAGTTATTAGAGTATACAGCATGATCAAATCAAATGACTAGCACAAAATGGCAAACAAGATTCAACGAGGTCCAGCACAGCAGTGCATAATATCCAGCAATCAATGCACAGCTTTCACAAATGAAGTCAACCAGCCATGTCTTGAGGTTCTGTTCTTCCAATCCAATCAATACCCTGTGTTTCCACTTAGCCAGCTATGGGTCAGTGTCTGTATTTGAAATGACAGCGTGACACGTGAAGACTTTCTCGGCAGGACCCGTTATACTGTGGAAAGGCCTAAGAGTCTCTCACCTAAGACAATCTGTTTGCATCTTTGTTTAAAAGACCTGTTTGCTATGTTAAACTCAAGCTGGACCCGACATTAAATCAGTGTTGAACAGCATTGTTATTTAAAACTTGCTGGTGAGTTCAGGTCCAGTGTGGCAGTAGGACAACCTGTCAGCCACTGATTATGAACAGTACAAGATACACCTGGATCACTGAGGTACAATCATTAAGCCAATCATCAGTAATGACTATGCAACTAAACTGGATCCATATTTTTCTGGGCTGTCACTACGTTCTGCGTCCAGCACACACACAGGCATGAAATGGGCTGTCTATAAGAAGTCCATTTGTGGCAATCACAATGGAGAATTAATACAATACACACACAGCAATGTACACCATTTAATGTGGTGTCATTATCATGGAAAATGGAAAAAGGTTTTGTACAATGGAAGGAAAGGAACAAAAACAATTTTGTTCCTTGCATGCAAATGTAACCTAGTTAATATGATCCTTTGTGCAAATATTTACTTTCGGCTGGGGCAAGAAATAGTTGGTAGTCAGAAAGAAGATACCGTTATAATGAAGACAGCCACAGTCTCTAATTTAGCTATGTAGTTTCACTGTTCTTTATACTTCTTAAATCCACATTTAAGATATTTGTCTTTGAAAATAAACTGAATGGTTGCATGCTCCTCTTCAAGTAAACTTAAGTCAAAAGCCATGCTAGGTCTGAGGCTGTACTTAAGCACACTGATACTTTGAAAGATTTACTGCGCCCCAATAACGTGTGTGGGGCAGCGGCTTATACACTGTCCCATAGTAGCAGCCTAAAATCTGCTATTTTATCTGCTTTTATATGTTTAACTGTTTTTAACTTCTCTTTAATGTTTAATTTCTTATGTTGCAATGTAACTTTTATTTTCGTATTTTATTTTGACAGTTTTTAACTGCTCTTTAATGTTTAATTTTTTGTACTGCACTGTAACTTTTATTATTTGAATTTTTTATGTAAAGCACTGTAACTTTTATTATTTGAATTTTTTATGTAAAGCACTTTGAATTGCCCTGTTGCTGACATGTGCTATACAAATAAAGCTGCCTTGCCTTGCCTTTGAACTAAATGCTTATATTGAAATGAAATGTTGAGTTAATGATGGTGTTAGATGTAGAGGAACTCCATTAATGTTATCACAATTCATCCTGAGGGGGATATAAATGTCTGAACCCAATGGATAGATAAATATCTATCTATTGTTCCTAAAAAAATGGGAAATTACAGTGTTACGGCAGCAAAATATCAGTCAAACTGCACAGAATATATATGAAATACTAGGATACAATATACATGAAATAATAGGATAAAATACAAGAACAAATATTTAAAATATATACAAGTTGGGAATACATTAAGACATCTCACTCAAAGCCACAAATGTCACCCGCATGGTATTGCCACAGAAAAGGTCTGGGCATCACCAAGTCATTAGGATTCATCTGGGCACGATTAATACAGTACAGCAGTACTGTAGTACAGTTGTTTACGCCATTCCTTCCATTAGACGTTGATACATTTTACTGGGTAAGTGAAAACCTTGACCAGCTGGTGGCTCTAGAGAAAAAACTCATTGAATCACCAAAGTCATGAGGATTCACCTATTCAACATTTGTGTCTGTGCCAAATGTAAGTTCAATCAGTCCAATAGTTGAGATTCTTCAGACCAAAATGATGAATTAACCAACTAAGAAATCAACATTGTCATCCCAAGGGCCTAACTGGTAAAATGGCAAATACATGCTGAGTTAAATCATGGCCTTTTGTCTCAGCTCCTGAGAACACAAGAACATGATACTCATGTTCTTGTGTTGTAGGACACATGATCATATCATAAAGGTTACACACTGTCTATCAGTGAGAACGCTCACTGTCTCTCATGCTCTAATGTAAACAAAGAGCTTCATAAAGGCAGGACCAATTTGGATTTTGTTAGTCAGCAAATGGTCAACCTTTTCTGACCTCACTTCTAATGTCACCCTTGTGCTGAAGGGAAAGTCAAAAGCAGCAGAAGGTCAGGCCAAAATATGTTGGAGATATTGCTATACAAGGCTAAAATCTGCTGGCTGTCATTTGTTGTAACACAAATGCAAAACATGCAAACCATGCATATGCATGTGTGTGGCTACTTACTGTTTGTACCAACACATACACACTCACACACACACAAAAGAACATTTTGTACTATTTTGATGACAAGGAAATCAATAGAGTAATTAAGTGAGGCCACCTCTGATTGTATTGTCCCCTTATTGTTTCACTCTCATGACAGTCAAAGCAGCGCGTTGGCTGTAAAACCAGTGAAATAAGAATGTGTGTGCTATTAAAATAGTCTTTTGTTTATTCTGTAGGCTTGTATATTCTGTTTCTGAAATTAGACTATTTTTACCCATGAACTGTGACTTTCATAACTACGAAGCATTGTACACGCCTGTTTAAATAGAATAAAGACAGCCGTCACAGAAGGAGCAATGTCTAAGAGGATGGAAATGAGAAACCAAGCCTCTTTGTCAGCAGTGAGACTTACCACACATTCATACTCACAGTATGCTGCAAGCAAGAAGTGAAGCTGTTTAATTGGGCCCTGGGAGAATACAGCAGAACAATCCGGCCAACAGTTCATTATGCATTTAACAGATGATTAACATTACCAAAATTCTTTATGTTTCCACACTTCTATTGTGATTTTTCCCACAGTACGCCTCCATGATTACTATAAAACAGCATAAAAGCAATGATCTCATCACAGTACAATTGAGATACACAAAAAAAACAAGTGAAACTAAATTTCTCCCCTTGGGATTGTATTCCACACTACGCTACACTTCCACACTACACTATTAAAAAATAAAAAATAAACAACGTCAGCTTCAAATCTGGAAAAGATTCTCCAGGCTGTAGTAAGATGGCCCGCCACTCATAAATGAGAGATTTCCTGTTTAGGTGATACTGGCGGAACTCACCTCATTGCCCCTTGACCATTCCTGAAACAGGCTATTTGCATTGCGATAGAAAAACTAAGATGATGAAGGCACACTCTGTACATTGCTTTGTATACTTTAGATTGGTGTTTAGAGAAAAGGGTTTCCATGCCTTCAAACTGTGCCATGTTTTTCTAATCCTCCACGTCCTCCTTTGCTACTAGCAACTGCGTGGAGGAGGGGTGGGGGCTGTGCGTGAACACGGAAGGCTTGAATCATATGGACGCAACAATTACATTACATAGAATTCCTCATGGGGGCGACAGAAACTATGCACCATAGCTTTTTTAATGAAAAAAGGTTAATTATTTAGCACTAGGTTACAATTGAGGCTGATGCATGTAATTAGTTTTGTATTGTAAGAATTGGGCAAATTATAATTTTTATCTGCAATACTGTAATGGAAAGCAAGATGAAGAGTCAGGGGATCCCCCAAAATCTTTAGGATGCATTGTGACTTTAAATGTGTAATGGCAATACAGTCAATAGCTGTTGAGATATTTTAGTCAGGATCAAAGTGGTGGACAAACCAATTATGTCATAGAGCCACCGTGTGTTTTTCCAAAGCTGACGTTTTTCCACATACAAATTAAAATAAAAGTACCATAAAAATTGCTGGAGTTCAGGCAAAACAAAGAGCTTCAACTTTACCACCTGCACAGCAGCATTCATGAAATGCTTGCTGGGTAACATGCTTTGTGTGTAGTTAGATTTACCTTTGTAAGTGTGAGATTTTGGGAATAATAAGAGAACAGCCTCACAGGTGCTGTCTCTGCAGGGCAGCCAGTTTGCTCTCAGTAAGAGGTGTGAAGTCACACCCACACTCTCAAAATAACCGAGGCAGTGTGTTCATGTGCCTACACCCAACAACAAGTCATGATGACTTTAGTTAAGCATGGCTCCTCATTCAGTCTTGGATAATCAATCTATGTGAGATGACCTTCTGTTGAACCCTGTTGATGATCATCACTTACTATCACATGGTCCCAATACAGGTAGCAAGGAGCCAGGGCACTCTGAGCCATCACAAGCTGAGTGCTGTGTGGATTGCCAAAGGCAGTGAAATGCTGTCAGCTTTTCTCACTTCAGTTTCATGTACTTAGCTGCCTATGACTGCACTCAGCTTTGGAGGAGGCTCTCGTATTTTATTTAAAATAGAATACTAATTTCAACTTCACAGGGTAAACTGGAACTTTTTGTGCAAGGGTGCATTGTGCTGAAGAAATACATATACAACAATGTTTTCTGCACAGTAACTGTGAACCTCCGCAGGAACAATTGGTTAAAGTATAAAAATTCAAACAAAAGGAGAAAAGAATAGCATAATTTTGGTTGTTAAAAGTCTGTCCACGCCATATACTTGAAATCTCAGTTAGGAAAAGGAAACTGTCCCAAGCTTTGCTGTGAAAAGTGACCATGTGTGGGGTGAAACTGGTGATGCATGTCATTGGTGGAATCAGAAGAGGATGTTTAAAAGGTAATGCACATTTCATATTCCCTCTCCATTACGTAGGAGGAGTCATGTCAAGGGGCTATTTGTGTTTCACCTACAGTAGCTGGTAGTAAATTAGATATTAGGATTTAATTGTAAAAGCTGCCAATGAGAAGCTATTTTGTTTCATAGAGCAGAGATCTTCAACAGGGGGACCAGGACCCCTAGGGGATCCTCAGAGTCAATGCAGGGGGGGCTCCAAATTATTGTTAATTTAAAAAAATAAATAAATGGAAAAGTCTAAACATGAATCCAACATATTATTAGCAAATATAAATCCCCACTGCATACTGCGTAGGAACGGAATACAATGGACTCTGTGGAGCCAGCTCGACGACTTAGACTTCGCAGATGATCTGGCACTACTACAAATGTAGTGGCAACCTCGTCGCAGCAAATCGGCCTAATCATCCACAAGGACAAGACCAAGATCCTAAAGACCAACTCCGCAAGCACAGAACCCATCACCCTGAATGGGAGCCCCCTGGAAGAAGCGCAGTCCTTCACATACTTGGGAAGCATCATTGACCAGCAGGGCGGTACAGACGCAGACGTCAAGGCAAGGATTGGTAAAGCAAGAGCCGCCTTCGCCCAGCTCAAGAACATCTGGACCTCCAGAGAGCTGTCAGTGACCACCAAGATTCGAATATTCAACTCCAACGTAAAGTCAGTCTTACTGTATGGGGCAGAGACCTGGAGGATGAACAAGACTACCATCAGAAAAGCCCAGACCTTCATCAACACCTGCCGCAGAAGAATTCTCCAGATCCGATGGCCTGACACCATCAGTAATACCAACCTCCGGGAAAGGACGTGCCAACTCCCTGCCGAAGAAGAAATCAGGAAGAGGAGATGGGGCTGGATAGGGCATACCCTACGAAAACCACCAACCAGCATCACTAGGCAGGCGTTGCGGTGGAACCCACAAGGCAAGCGGGAGAGAGGTCGGCCAAGAAACACCTGGCGACGCGACCTTGAGGCTGACACCACCAAGATGGGCTACACCTGGAACCAGTTAGAGAAAATGGCCCAGGACAGAGGACTCTGGAGAGCTGTTGTTGTTGTTGACGGCCCATACCCTGGTAGGGGTGACGGGCAGTAGGTAAGTAAGTACTGCATACTGGCGTATAGGTTAGGTGGTCACTGAGGTAGCAATCAACAAATACACTTCACCCTAGATTTACTGTGCCACATCTATGTTTAACATTAAAACATGATTTATGAAATAATGCCAACAATTGTTAGACTATTTGAATTGCTTAGTATTTTACATAAAAAGGTATGTACAGTATAAAGGTCTTAGGCCGCCCTACAAGTTATTGTAGGCCCAGATTAATGTGCATCTTCATTTTATACAATATGTTGTAGGGGGTACCTGCTCCATCTCTCTTTCAGTTCAGGGGTCCTTGGTTTAAAATACATTAAAGATGAGTGATATCAAAGTTGACAGGCTTATGAACAACTTTTTTTTTTAAATAACAACATTCATTTAAAAAATCTACTGTATGTCTGTGAGTCTAATAACATTAGAGACTGGTAAAGATGATATTTTGAATAGCTGTGGATGTAGGGAGAGGCCTATAAACTTATGTTTTTTAAATTATTGCTGTGACTTTAAATTCAGCTTACATGTTTGTGAATATTTTGTAAGTGAACATTTTTTGCAAAGTTTGCACATTGTATTCTACCAGTGCTCACATAAAGCCTACTAGCTCTCACATTTTGCATCAAATTTTCCTTATTTTTCCCTAGGATTAGTTTATATACTTCCTCACTTCACTATCACTTTCATACACATTATACATTTGTTGCAAACATTTCTTTAGTTACAAATAACTCACAGGACACTTGGTTCATTTCACATACATTATACTTTATTTAGTTGACCATACAGAAGTATCTTTTAGGGATTTTACTTTTGGATTGTCATTCTGTTTGTATAACTATTGTTTTTGAGCTTACCAGTGTTGGATTCCACACCCGGGAGGGATCCAGGAAGTCTGCTGGCTTAAAGGGGTGGTGCTTGGAGCAGGACCAGCTTTATAGGGGAGGTGGTCTAATTGGACACTACCACTGCTTGTTATGTCCATGGGGGGTAGCTTTATTCTCTCCTTAGATATTTTGAGGTTTAGAGTTATATTTGAGTGTTTTTGATAAATTAAGGTTAAGTAAAAGTACATTTCTTTTGGAATAAGTTTTTAGGTAGGTTTTTCTGTTAATTGTAGTTTATGTAGTAGTGTTATTGTTAGTCTCCCCCTGTGTCAAAATCGGTCTGATCAGCCAATATATACAGTAAGTCCCCTTTCTTTCGTAGTAGGCCAGTTGTATTTTTGAGTCTCTTATGTTCAGAGCGTTAGTTACGGTCTGTTTATTTGACCTCTTTTATGGGCCCAAAAACTTTATCTTCATTTTGTTGTAATGATTTTTTGGGAAATTAAATCCCTTACTTTTGAACTTCACTTGTGACTCCTCTTGCTTAACTGCTTGGTCCCTCACAATCCTACAAACAAGACCTTTATGATGGATAAAAAAGAGACATGAAGCCCAGCTGAGGAGCACTCTGTGCCATTCTACTTCACCTTCAGCTTTTCCTGCTCCACACCTTTTAAACACATGATGTTTTAGTGGTTTCCCACCTGCTGGGGTGTCGACCTTGTCAGTGGTATTTCAGGCTCTTGGGACTTCTCTCACTTGGCTGCCATGCACCCGCAGGTTGATGGAAGCAGGGGTTGTCATGGAAACAGGCCACTGGAATGGGACACAGTGCAGGCTCTAGGACACAATTTGAAAAGCTTTCATTGATGGCTGTCCCAATGAGCTGATTTCCGGTCTGCCCGCTACCCGCTGAGACGGTTTCAAGGCTCATCCGTTCTGTGCCAATAAAAGGATTGCAGTGGATGTTTCAGAGTTACAGTTTGTATGTGTAGGTTTAACAAATGCCAGACTACTGCTTCACCCTCCTCTGTCCATCATTCTCAACATAGGACACAGGTCTCCCTAAAGGGTCCATGACATTCACTGACATTTTTCTTGCAGCATCTCCTGACATCTCTCTACACAAAGAAAACCAATAGACATGAGACAGTGTTTAAATCAATTATTCATCAGCATTTCTTGATGCACACAAAGCCATGTCAGTTAATGACAATAGTGTGACATTAAGAGTCAAGGGACTTTATCCGGTGTATATAATGTGTATTAGTAACACTATATTTGAACACCATAATTAGCATTTATAAGCAATTTATAAGTAACTTTTTATAAAGAATTAATATATTTTATAACACACTTTAATGTAGCTCAGATATTAAGAATGTTTAAATGTTTTTAATTTGTCAATACATTTTTGGGTTTGGTCATAGATTTGGTGTTCATTAATGTGTAGACCTATGTGACAAAGGTCCTCCTTCTCAATTTCTTCCAGAGCTATTATCTTCCTCTCATAGTCTTCATCAGCATTTGGAGTTTGTTCAGATATCATGAGAATGAAGAAATGTTTACATAAATACTTAATAAATACTAAATACTTTATTAACAAAAAAGATATGATAAATAGGGTGCCATATTATAGGTGTAAAATTATATTATAGTGAACTGTTTATACACTTGTTATGGATGCTTCACATGAAAGAACGAGCATAATGAGCATGTTGTCAGGGGAGACTAACCAGAGATTGTTTGATTCCAGCACAAAGCCCAGACCTGTCAGTCAACATCTGGGCTCCCACTGGAGATCCACTTTCCTAGGCAGTGAGCCACAGAGATTTGTATTTGTATTGTAGTGGACTCTACATATTTCTTTCTTATAGATATTGCAGGGACAACAGATGATTATGTCATGTCATTTTACTACACAAGATTAAGAAAAGCTACCTATAATGTTATATCAAATGAAAATCCAACATGACACAATGACAAATTTGCACTCTGAGACTAAATTCCTTTCCACAAACATTACAAAATGTGGAGAAAATTAAACATTTGGCTGATTATAGCATGGCTGCAATAATGCTACACTCTGTACTTGCTGCAATTCTCCATTATCCACAATCACCATCTCCTTCAATCTTGTCTCAGCTGTATTATACTCCCCATGGTGCTCTCTAAATCTTTGGAGATACAGAGATAGTCTGGTATAAAAAAGAAACAGTGAACAAAACATGCAGAAACCACATCCAGTGTCTTGGTTTTGAGTAATAAATTTTGTTGTTTTTGAAATTGCTGTAGGTACTCCGAGGCATATTGTGCTGTAATTATATTGTACCGGGACTAGAATCTAATTATTATTCTCTAATAATTGCTTTGCAGTGTGGGTTTGAGGCAAACACACTGCAATCTTTAACTACCATTCTCTCTCTCTCTCAACACTGATGTTGTAACAAAACACCTAAAGCTACGCTCATCACACTGAAATTAATAAAATTAATATGAGATGATGATTTTTTCCCCCCTGCAACAACAATTTAAGCTTTTTAACCTTTACTTTCAACCTCTAAATCTCTGTTTCTCCAAAGCATATTTATTTAATGTACAGTATACACAATTAACTATATGTACTGTCTTCTAAAAATGACACTTGGTGTTAAAATCATTGTTTAAAAAATATGAGGAAAGAAGATTTTATTTAACTTGCTCCTCAATAAACAACATGTTTGTGTGTGTAAACCACAACAAAATCAGTGATTGTAGACATATTCTAGCAAAAATAAGAAAAGAAATATTTAAGAAATTTAAAAGCCTTACATCTATTTACCTAGTTCATAACATTCATATTTCTATTGCTGGTTTACAGTAAGTGCTCTGCAAACTGAAAGTCTAAATCAAACATACTTATTATGTTATAATTAGTTAATGTACAAAAAGTAATTTAAGTCATAGCTGATACAACATTACAGAGGAAGTGCTAACAATATTTAATAGACAGTATATCAAGTCTAAACAAACTTTGTCAGCTTATATTTGTGTTGATAGACAAATTAGTATATATATACTGTATATCTATATATATATATGTTTCAGTGCACAACAGTCAACAGTGAAACTGTTTTACAAGAGAAAGTAAGATGGCAGTCTTTAACAGTACTGCCACAGTAACATGTCAAAAACAGGTTGGAATTCAGCTTTTCCTTTGCTTGTGTACTGAATCTGTGACAATGCTCATGCTGTGTTCATTAAAACAAGTACTAAAAATAAAGCACAGTGACTACTAAATCCAGGAAGCTAAACAAAGCTGCCATATTGTGTGTCAAAATGGGCGAAAAGGTAAAAAGGCCATATGCTAAACTAAAGATCTGAAAATCTTGGTTCGTCAGTTGCTTTAAAGAGCAAGTCTGAGAAAACTAAGAAAACAAACAGAAAACATGAAAGCAAAAAGTACTTAGTTCCCTTACACAAAGAAGCAAGTATGTATATTTGTGCTCCTGAAAGAAACGTCTCTATATCTCCCACTGGAAAGTTCTCACCACATGTAATAGCTGCGTGTGGTGTCCACCTGACTGGGTTTGGTCTCGGATGAGCCCTCTTTCTCCTTTTCACTGTCTGCTTCCCACAAGTTGATAAGAGGAGGGTACAACTCGTTTAGCGGTATCGATGAGGTTTTCTGCATGTACTTTTTCAGAGAATGGTGATAGTTTTTCCTCTTCCATCTCTTGGCAATATACACTCCTAAAGAGGCCATACTGATGATTGCAAACATCGTTCCCATGACTGCTGCAAGAGCAGTGTTGGTCCCTTGGTCAGATATTTCCACAGCAAAGGTTGCTTGCTTCGTTGTCACATTCACGCACGACTTCTGTGTTTGTTGGTGGATGTTGGAGACGCTGAGGCACACCTCGTACTCAGTTGCTGGTTGTAAATGCGTAAGGTTGTACTCATGGACATCAACAGGTACCCTGGCTGTGTAAGTAATATGTGGGTTGTCTATTTTCATTGTGGCAGATGACCACTTGAGGTTAGAGGTCATTACATTGGAGTTTATTTTCCAGGAAACCAGAATAGAGTGAGATTCTGTTTGTTTGACGTAGATCTTCATTAGCTGAGTGCTGTCTAACAGAGTGCCATTCACCCGTATAGCTGTCACTCTTGTGTCAGCTCCCTCTGAATTTTGAGCCACACAAGTGTATCTGCCAGAGTCTTCTACTTGGATATGAGAAATTCTCAATGTCCCTTCACTGCTAAGACTGTACTTCTCAGATATGGTGTCCATCATTACCTTGTTCCCCATTGGTGTCACCCAGTAGATTTCAGGCTCAGGCTGGGACATGGCTCTGCAGTCCAAGTCCAAGGTCATGCCAATGTCAAGGTTGAGGTGGTTTGGGAAAGTATCATGGGAAATCAGAGGCAGGCACTGGTTTGCTAAATTATTCAGTAGCACTTCCCGCACTTGCAAACCCTTTACTTCTGTTGGCATGGCACAAAACATGGATGGAGGTTCCATGAAACGGACACTGGTTTTGTTGGAGCTCATCCACTGTATGACACAGTCACAACGCAGAGGATTGCTGTGGATGCTGATCTCACGCAAGTTGGGCAGAGAGTCCACAGTGGATTGATACAGGGCATTCAGGGCATTGTTGTTCAGCATTAGACTCTCCAAGGCTGGGACATCACGAAAGGCCTGACGGTTAATGTAAGAGAACTTGGGGTTGTTTGTCGCCTCCAGCTTTGTGAGCTCAGGAAGATTGTCCAGAGCGTACTGGTCAATAGAAACCAGCTCTCCCATGTTGTTTATACCCAGCTCCTTCAGTCTCAGCATGTTCTTGAAATCTCCTGTCTGAATCTTGTGCACCGGGTTTTTGTTCAAATCCAAGAACTTTAGGTTAGGCAGTTTCTGAAAGGCTCTTTGAGGAACTTGGACCAGCTTATTGTCATAGAAAGAGAGGCTCTCAAGATTGTCAAGTCCCACAAAGGCATTTCCAGGGATGTCTGTCAGATCCATCCCAGCCAAAACCAGGCTTCTAAGGTTGCCCAATGGCTTGAAATTAAAGTCCATTATTCCAACAACAGGATTTTCCCCAATCATGAGGATCTCTAGGTTGGGCGTAGATTCAAACCACTGGCTGTTGATGGTCTTGAGCTTGTTGGAGTTTAGGTGAAGCCTGAGCAGGTCGTGGAGACCAGAGAAGGCATTGGCAGAGATGATGTTGATCTGATTGTGGTTGATGTAGAGCTCCTGCAGGTTGCTAAGGTCCTGCAAACAATAATCTGGCATTTCTGTGATCTGATTCTCCTCCAGATGAAGTGTGGTGAGCTGGGACATATTGGTAAGGCCAACATCTCGAATGCTACTGAAGTTGTTCTGGGACAAGTCTAGCTCAGTCAGGTTGAAGAGTTGCTCCAGCTCGTCATCGGTCTTGGCAATGTAGTTGCTCTGTAGAAGGAGAACCTGAGTGTCACTGGAGAGGTTTCCCGGGATGCGTGTTAAGTGAAGGTCATTGCAGTCCACAGTGATGGCTTCTCTGTAGGTGGACTGAGGGGTAAACCATGGCCGGATCTCGCATACACACAGCTGAGGGCACTCATTGCTCTGGACGAAGGATAGTCCTATCAATACCAGCATCAGGCCAGCATATACCTGGCCTAGAGGTAAGCCGTCTAACCTCCGTCTAGCCATGTTGGTGTAGAACAGGAGGAGGGGCAGATGCTTTGGGGAGAGAGTGTGTTACAGTCATCAACCAGACTTTCTGCTAATTACTGTAGGTCTTCCAGTCCAGTAAAATGGTCAGGAGTTGAAGCAGAGGGTAGAATTTTACATCAAAATCTTGGAGTCCCAGAGTAATCTGGAAAAGAAAAACAAAACATATATGTCATTATACAGACAACCGTTTCAACCCCCATGTTTAAAAGGTATATAATGCATAATTACCAACTATTGGATAGATTGACACCACATTTTGTACAGACGTTCATGAGAGGATAAATCCTCATGACTTTAAGGGATTTTCTCTTGTGAACTTGAGGTTGCGGTTCAATTTGCGGTTTTGAGTGAAATATCTCAGTCACAGAGCAACTAGCATGACTGCAGTCTTTTTGTAACAATTATTGGATTATCACAATCTTTAATTTTCTTGAAAATGAAGCAATTACTTAAGACAACAGACTGACTTAGAACAACTGCTGCCCCACTATCCTTGTGAAACCAAGTTATGTGCAACATCAACAGTTTTGAGAAAATGCAAGTTCAGCTCATTACAATGCCTGCACAAAACACTGCTCTGAAGTACTTGGAAACAGATCAAATTCCATTGAGGGCTTTCATCTATCCAACAGGCCCATAAGGACTCGATCATTAGTTTCTCTGAACATCATCAAACACTATGAGATATTAGTATGTGCCATGCCTCAAAGAAAGCAAAAAAAGATGCACTTCTTAATTTTTAATGCAACGTCTTCTGCATTCTGAATTTAGGGCAAACATGAAGAAAAAAAAGTTTTCAGCAGACCTAAGATTTTTTCTGGGATGATTAGGTACAGAAGGAAAATTGGAAACTTTTGAGGAGTATTCTTTAATTCTAAGAATACAGGAGAGGGTTGTGTGGGAGACTCTGATCTAGCTTCATCGCTTGGTCCAGCAAATGTGAGCTCCAGTGAGGTGCAATGGGCATCTGCTTGCCCATAGGGCAGTAACACTTACTCCAATGACTTGGAAGATAAAGCATTACTTCTGGCAATCAATAGACAGCCTCCACTCAATACCAGTGATACATTTTCAAGCGCTTAATCTCTAAATACATGGGCATTACAGCATATAATGTTTTATGGAGGGATGGAAATGTCAGACCACCACTTTGGTTCAGACTGAAATATCACTAAAATAACACTATTGAATAGATTGCCATGACATATTTTCAAGACATCCATGGCTGTTTCCTGCATTTAACTTACAACTCTTTTGATATATTTGGGATAAGTTTACTATTATACTATTGTTTTCTCTGCACTCCCACGCTTTGGGATTGATGTGTTTTTGACAGGGTTTTAATCGTGTACTTGAATTGTTGATTGTTTTGAGATGTTTATCACCCTGGGTGGGTTGGATAGTTAACCACACCTGCCATCATAGTATGTATATGTACAGTATCTAGTGATCATTTTTAAACATTTTGATCTGATGAAATTCTGACTTGGATTTAAACATACATTTGCAGTTTGGAGTAGGTTTGCAGCTATTACTCTCTACAACGATGAAGCCTCCTGGCTTGTCCTGTAATGCCACATTTTGTGGTTTTGAGTAAAATTTCTCAACAACCACTTGATGGATTTCATTCAATTTGCTACAGATATTCATATTTACCTCAATTGTTAAAGCTTTGGCAATTAATAATTTGTTTGTGTTTAGTGCTTGTTCACTAATGTTGGCATGCTAACATGCTAAACTAGGATGGGGAACATCGTAACCCTACTTGCTGAACATGTTAGCTTTGTCAGTGAGATTAGCATTTAGCTTTTATCTCATTTACATGAAATATGTGTCTCACTCACTCAATAATTCTGTTCACATGCAAATATTGTATATTTTCTATGCAACAGTTTTATCCTTCACCATTGTTTATTAACAGGATTAGGTTGTTAGCACGTCTTTAACAAGCCTGTGCAGTATCCTATAGCAACAGAGATCCCAATATTTAGTTAGATCTATTTACCAAAGGCGGCACCCCATCCAGTGCAGAGCCATTCAGCAGCACCACAGTACCACGGCCTTCTCTACCACACAGCTTTATAGACAACCCCAGCTTAAGAATACAGCACTTAAGAGGCTTTCAAACAAGAGAGCTGACTAATTCATCTGAATGCAAACTGCCTGGCAACAGCACCAGGGAAACAAGAACACATCTCTTCCCTTTAGGACAGGGCGGAGCACGAGAGAAACAGAGATAGTCCAGTATCTTGTCTTTAAGATAAAGCAATGTATATTATGATGATTGCTGCGGCGGTCAGGATTAGTGGAAGGAGATACTGAAGAGGAGATTGAGGCAGTGTAATAGATTCAAACCCAGTGGAGAGAAACAGGTAACTTAGCACTTTAATTAAAAGCAATGTATCAGTGGAATCTGAGACACATACAGCATAGAGAAGGAGTGTTAATTCATTGGTCATCTCCTTATGAAAATAACTTTAATTTGGTCAATGACTAAATATTCTGTCCCATAAAAATATAATATAAAATATTTTTATTTTGTCACAGTATTGAAATATGTAATCAAATAGCATAAAAAAAACAGAAAAATTGGGTAATTTGGAAAGTAAATACTTGCCAATTTACATCAATACACTGCAAAATGTTTTAATTGCAAAGAATTACAACTGTGAATAAATGCAATTGTGCACCTTTGACCCATTCTTAAATTGTTAGCATCAAATTATCAAATTATTATTATGGATAATATTATTATCAAATTGGTGTTGGAGAGGCAAAAGCAAAAAGTAAGATATCAAGAATTGGATCCAGGTGTATAAATGGATAATTTTCTGCTATAACATTTTTCCTCATCCACAGTATTATCCACAAATGGGGTTAATCTTAGATTCTCCCCAGTCGATAAATGCTAACAGCTTCGTCTGTGTTCCAATGTAAGATTAAAAAGTTTCTGAACACAAAAAATGTGACACACTTGTCAAAGTGAAAAGTAGGTTAGCTGAAAAAAATGCTGTTGTGATATGAGCACTTAAAAGACTGAAAAAAAATCTGTGTCAACATCCTGTTGGTTTTAAACAACAACTTAAACCTGTCTAGGGCATCCTGACACAGGCTTCACAGGTCCATTGTGATCAGAGTCCCAAAGCCACAGGAAATCTTTAAACACACAGCAGGTGGAAGAACACTCAACACAACACCAAAGGCAGGAAGACAGGAAACGGAAAAACCCAGAGGTTGTAACCACGGCCACCTTTGAACTTGTGAATGGGATACTTGAAAGAAAATACCAACAGCTTCAGACATAAACTGATTTGTTACATGGTGTGTTACTGTAGTACAGCTTTTATTGATCAAAGACACAGAACTCCCAAGTGGGACAGGTGTTTTAACACTAACCCCACAGAAATGGATCAGAAATCTGATTATGTAAATAATCCTTTAGACAAGGTGACCTGGTTATTTTCTATGATATACTTTTCAGCCAACATTTTTATTTTAATTTATTTTATTCCCTCACCCCTACCTAAAAACAAAACAGGACGTCACACAGATGGGCCATTTGGTGATAATCCCATATTTCCGGACCAACTGATCTAGTGTGAATGAGCACTAATTTAATGGGTTACCTCCAAATTGGGAAACTTTTTTATGGTATTGTCATGGTTCCTAGCTGGTACCGCCTCCAGATGACCTGTGAATGGCTGACTGATGCCCTAGGTATCAGACGGTATCCCCTAATCTACATTACAAACATTGGGTTAAGGCCTGCTTAGGGAACCTAAGTATGACTGGAGATAACCAGCTCGGTTATACCTCTTATTTCTGTCTCATCTCTTTGCACGTCACCTGTACACAGCCCGTGAGCATGTTGTCTGACATTAATAATCAACCATGCAAAACACAGTGGGCTGTGTAACAAAGTTGATTGTCGACGCACAGAATTTGTTGATGGTTTTTAGTTAACAAACTACTCAAGTTAATCAAGGAATTGTTTCAGCCCTAGCAACAGCCAATCACAGTGTCCCAGGTCCAAACTTTAAGTTACAAGCAAAGTTCACTGGAAAGACCAGAGTTCACGTTGAAGACCTCTGCAACAGATTAGGCCAGAGGCTATGGTCTGCTGCAGGTGCAGGCTGCCAAAATGGAGAGAGAGCTCTTAGATAAGATCCTTTCTTTGTTGTTTGATTAATAATCCATGTTCTGTGTCTGTTCAGTGAGGCCTTGCAGGGGTTAGCCCTGGCTATTTTTCACATTGCTGGATGTTTCAACAGTAAAGTATCAATGGTTAAAGTTAATTTGATCATATACAGACACTTGACTTCCATTAAAATGCTCACTTTAACTGCATGACATGAAAGTAGATACCTGTCATGTCAGTAGAAAAACTGTCACTTAGTGATTTAACTTATTAATTAGCATCCTAATATAATTTCAAAGATGTCACTTACAAAAGCTATATATATATAAAAATATCCAAACAGCTCTGTAGGTGGTACACTAAAAAAACATTTTCTCATTACTTGCCAACACTACTGTAGTTGAGACCCATTTTACCTTTAAAGTTGTAATGAACTGATGTTCCAACGTATGTATGATAATGACAGTCACTACAGGTTAGTCAAGTTCTCAGAATCTCATTCAGAATGAGAGGGATTGAACATGTTTGAACATTTTTCTTCTGAACTGTAGAAAAGATGTCAGTGACGTTTACCGATGAGAGGATGGTAATAATTTTCATCTGTGTATCAAACTTTAAATAATCCAGGTTGATGACGACGAGTGACGGAAGATGTGAAAGCCCTTTCTTAGAAAAAGTCTGCCTCTGATCCACTCTGACTGATTAAGCCCAAGGCTCAGTTTTCAAATTTCTAAAACCTCAGTCTGGGGACACTCAAGCTCATCTAGAAATCAAGAAAATCCTTCCTTGAATGCGATGACAATTGAGAGTGACATGAGCAAATGAAAATGTGATTTCAACTGGATAACAAGAGTCTTGCATTAGGATTCTCTTGGGAGACACACACATATAACCCCACTGGTCCAGGTTTGCTTTGTGCTTTAGTTCACTAAAATAATCTGCACATACAAAAAAAAAGATAAAAACAGAAATGAGGGGGAAAAAAATTTGACATGGTGCAAGTGAGATGAACAAACCCCAGGGAGCCTATAAACACACCTTGTCAGTAACTGAATAAAAAAAAGTGACAAAACCACTCCTGATTTGGATGACAGAACCTGAGTTACAAGGATACTCAACAAGGGGTAATAGTACATAGAACCGACTGGTGCTGTCACAGGAAGACAAAGGAAGAGAAAACACATACAATATACAAAGTGAAAACTCAAATGTCCTTTTTTTGTTACCCGTCTCATCCTCCACGCCAGAATAAATAGAGATAAACACACATTTTCAGCCTATTGGGAAACATGTGTCCAAACAGCAGACACATCAACAGTTACACCTCCCTTAGAGACTATATAGTCATGTAAACCACATCTTTTTCATAGGATGATGAGGGTTTCAGGACTTCAACGTGCCCAAAATGGGTTTTTGTGATCCTTTGGCTCGTGCTCACATCCGCCTCTAATGCTCTCTCCTTCCCCTCCCTCTAAAAATGTAATATAACACCTAGGACTGCGCAATAAATTGATTATTTTATCGTCATTGCAATATACAAATTGCAGAAGGCTGCACAATACTGCAATAGACACTCAGATCTTTAGTTGAAAGGAAATATCAGCAGAAAACTGCAGATTGAAATGTACTGTAACTGTTGTGCTTTTTATAATCAATTCAATGTTCAATATGTTCAATAGAAGAAAGTTGGAGATTAAATATTATTAATTTAATAAGCAATTTGTTATATTTTAGCAGAATATTGAAAGCAGCACAAATTTAGAACTGAGAACACGGTTTATTCGTTTCAACAACGTTATTGCTTATGGCATATTTTTCTCATATTGTGGAGCCCTAATAAGACCCTCCACTTACTAGCATGAGTCTCAAATAAGCAGATTTTTTTTTTTAAACAATGCTTTTTTTTTTTTAAACAATGCTTGTAGCAGACGGTTTCCTGTAGAACTGTGTTCGCCCATCCAGAGCACAATAGAGAGGAAACAATGGCGCATACCTGTGTACAGTATAACTGTCTGGATTGCTTCCCCTTGATATACACAACAAATGTGTGAAGAAATACACGTCATGACAAATATTATGACCATTTAAAGAGTGTGTGTGATTTTGCCTGTGTACATGCTGGCGGGTTTCACATTAGACAATTCATGTTAGGTCTCCCCTGGTTGGAGACAACTCCGTCATCAGCAACACTTGTGGTATTGATTTTACAGTTGCTTGATTGCTGCATCTTTCAAACTGGTTCTCCTTCAACCATGAAGAGTAAGTGTCAAGGGACACTTGAGTGGAAATCCTCATCCTCTTTCTGAACTATACAACAACGTCTTGGTGGAACAACTGTTAGTGAGGTATTATTGTAAGAACAAGCTTCAGTGTAAATGTATCTGAACAGGAGTGGAAGCTGCTATCACTCCAGAATCTTAAAAATAGGTGTTTTAAAGCACAAATAAACAACACTTAATTTATTCGTCATCAAGTTCATCCTTAGGCTATTAAGTTTGAATAGAGAGAGCCATAAAATGAGTTTCTCTACCCGAAAAAAAGGTTAACTGAGCAAGATTAAAGGGTAAGGCAGCTTTTTTTAAAAGCGTTTTAAACCCTGGTTATTGCTGACAATTAAACGTGTTATTAACAGCGTTAACGCAAATCCATTTTAACGGCGTCAATTCTTTCACCGCAAGATTAACGTTCTTTAACTTCTCTAACTTTTTCACATGCTGTTGCATCAACTAGTAACGTCATAAAAACTACAACACCACACCGGATCTAGCTAGACCGGAAACAAAACAACAGGCAAGTCACACACACTTCTTTGGGCTTGTGAGCCCTCCAAAGAGTAGTAACAATACGTTTTGAGTGGATGGCGAGCGCGAGACGCTGAAATGGATGCCAATAAGATTCTGAATGGAAAGTTTACTTTTAAAAAGTTGCCAAATGGTTCCATTGACAAGACCAAAGTGATCTGTGTGTTTTGTCGTTGTGAACTGAGCTATCATCACAGCAGGTCCAGTCTGAAATACAACTTGATGGCCAAGCTCGCAGCTGATGCCAATTCTCCCCCCCTCCCCCCTCGTCAAAGTATTTTTCTCACCCTTTTATTAATGGACAGTGTTACATTGTGTGAGAGATTATTTGTTTAAGTGTGAATGACTGCTCCAAGTGTGAATGCTATGTGTGAAATTAAATATTACAGTATGCTCTATGGCAATGTTGTTTTCAATAAAAAAAAAACATTTGCACAAAGCAAGTTGATCCACTTTTCCATGTTGATAAGAGCATTAACATGAGAAAAAAATAATGGGACAAAAGAAATTAAGGGACATTTAGAATAGATAAAAATGTGCAATTAATTGGGATTAATTGCGAGTTAACTATGCTATTAATGCAATATTTATATTTTAATCATTTCACAACACTAGTTGTGATCTTGAATTAAATAATTACAATATTTGGGGATTGAATCATCGACAACTACCTAATATCTGACCTAAAGCCCCCTCCTCTTAAAGTGAAGTCAGATTTTGCTTTCCATAAATGCAGCCTCCATCCAACCTATAGGTTTGTCAATCTGCCTTGTTAGTAAATGCTGATCTTATAGTGTTATTAATGTGATGGTCACGATAGCTTTTATTGCATATTAATGTTGTGTTTGTGAGGCTAAAGTCCTTAAGGGTTAGAGGCAAGCAGCTGGGCCTGATCCAGTCTTTTCTGCCAGGCACGTGACCTGACTGGGTGAAAAGGACCACAAAGGGCCACCCACAAGGGGCTCCTGTTGTCCAACCACACACACCTCGGTTGCAGAGAGCCAAGGGGCAGCACAGTTGTGTCTCTGGTCTCTGATTGTCTGTCTCTGACACTTTAACACATGCACACATCCATGCCATGAAAAAAGTCATAACTGCTGTACTTGCTACAGAACACACATTGATGTCAGGGAGAGTAGGGTGAGCTGAACTGTGTCTGTTGCCTCTGAGGCCTGTAGTCCACAGAGAACAAAGGGTTAATGCCTCAGCCCTTCTTATAGGAATAAGCTCAATAACCCACCCACCCCCTCCTCATCATGCCTTATACTCCTGGGACCTAAATGTTGGTGAGGGGGAGAAGCCTTCTACCCCTTCCCATGAGCCCTGCTGTCTACAAACACCACCCCCCCCACACCTGCCTGAAACACAAACGCCCTATTGTCATACTATCGACATAATCAAGTTTAAAAGAACATCTAACATCTTAAGTGTGTGCAGCATGGTGTGTGTGTGTGTGTTTTGTCCATGTGAGCAAGGATGCCCCAGGGGAGAGAAAAAAAAATCAGGTGATCCTGTTCATTCAATTTTAAGGAACGATATAGTCTTTTGCTCGCTTGGAAGAACGGCAGTGCAGCACCAACCAAGACAAAGTTTGCAAAAACGAAACAGCTTTTGTTTCAATGTGACATGTCCAGGATAGACAACAGCAGTTTGGCTTAAAACCTCAAAAAAACGTCTTTATACTCAAATAAAATGAGCAACTGCTCACAAGGAGACTGAGCTGTTTACTTTAGTTGCTTATTGTACTGCAAAGTATTTTATTTGCCCCAGAGGTCCACAGAGAATACAGCAGTTTGATGTTAAAAGAGGTCATTGATAGAGTCATATGGGCAGAAACTGAGCAGGATAAGTAAATCCCGCACATTAAAAAACAAATCCCTTTATCATCCTTAACCTTCCTACAGTTTGTCCCTCTGCCTAAAGTTAAATGATGATAGTCAGCAGTCTCCGTCACAAAAGCGCAACAGCTGCAGCGACAAAAGCAGCGTTGGTGAACCACAATGGACCCCCTGCCAATGCAACCCCATTCTCACCACAGCATCTTTTACAGAGGGCCTTAATTGTCTGTCTCAAGACTCAGCGGACTTATTGCTTAGAACGAGGAATCGAGACATCTGCCGACATACTTTAACATTAATATGCAAATCACATGTATGCTACACAACGTTAGGCACGCCGCACGCAGCTCCTGCTGGCACTGCAAGTACCGCAACGAGATCAAAGTTTGTTTTCTGTGCTATCATTTGACGCATTGTAAGGGATTGACACATTTGATCAATTACGCCGTAAGGTCTAATATTCTAACGTGTATTCTAAACTGATTTCATTCCTGAAGTAAAAACCAGACTGCAATTATATTTAAAGAAAAAGGATCATGCCCTTGAGTGTGTCTGCATCCTAGATAAAGTCAATGCATCGCCCTTGCACGGAAACATGTTTGTGAATTAAAACATATTCACAAAGTGTGCATGGTTTTATACATAAACACAACAATTGCCTACGACTAAAACGTTTTGATTAAGGGTTTAGATGATATGTGGCTGCCAACCGCATCACTCAACACATATTGTTTCCATACAAAATGCAGCTCATAAAGAAACAGACTTCAGCAGTGGAAACCCTTCTTTTCTTTCCTGAGGAGTCTCACCTTGTTGGCATCCCAGTCCGGTATGTTTTCAAGCGCACGGGTCCTTTATCCAGATATACGCGTCAATACACAACAATAAATAAGATCAATGTTATTATGCCAAGTGAACGGTCTTATCAAATAGCGTAAGAACGCATATTCCTGTATCCTAAGGGGTTCAGCTGGCGGATGTTTACAACGATTTGTCGCTTGTGTATCCGATCAGTCACAGGGAGCCTCGGAAAGAAGCATGGTGCGGTCTTCACAGAGATCTCCAACCTGCTGCCTACAACCCACCACCGTCCGGGTTGTCGCCCTGATATTCCTCCGCTGTGCCGTCGCCTGCTCCTCCTGCGGATGGAGAAGGAAAATTATTAAAAAAAACAACAAAAAAACACCTGGCGCTGTCCAGACCAGTCAGCTGATTCCCTAGCAGGCTATTGGCCGAGAGCGCCTGCCTGTCACTGGCGGACAAGCAAAGCAGAGCACCATCTGCTCGGGGCTTGTTGTGATGAGAACAAAGGCAGGAGAGGGCGGCGGGGCATGGGGCGAGGGGGCGGCGGGGGGGTGGGGGGGTATTACATGGCATTAATGCTGAAAACAAGCCTCCTCCTCTATACACAATCCTTGATGATGATAATATATGTGTTACTTTGTGTCACTAAAAGATTACAGACGAGACATCTGTAATCTCAGAATGTTTTTATTATCAGTATTTTCTCTTTAATCATAGTAACCATTGACCTCAAAAGCAGTATAATCCACATTTGTTGTTGGCAAACTCTGCCTTACAGACATTTTCTCTTATTTGAGGTTTAGCTTATACATGCATGCCCAACACCCCAACATTTATGTTCTTTGCTGACAACCACAAGCCCACAACCACTTAAGTCCTAACAAGCAGCAAAACCTACTTTTAAATTCTAGTGAACATCCCAAAGTTTCCAAAAGAGTGTAAACATGTTGAGCTCAATTACAGGGAAATGTGTAGGCTATAAAATGATGGAACATGTTATGCTGATTGCTCATTACTAATTTAAAGGAGACATATCATGCTCATTTTTACTCAAACATGTTTACATAATTTAATGTTGTTGTTTTTGTCATACTGTCTGTCTGAATATATCTGTATTCACCGGTCTCTTTAAGCCCCCCCTTATTTAAGCAATAAACTCCGGTGCTGAAAAATGTAACCAACACGAAGTGCCAAAAACTGCAGATTTCCATTAATGGCCACTTGTGGTTAGCTCCAAAAATGAGTCAATCCCCGTGGACCCCCATGTTAAAATTCCCAACTTTACAGCAGAAATAAACGTGTGTGGCTGTTTAGCTCAGTTGGTATAGAGCAGGCACACACACACACACACATATATATATATATTTATTTATTTATATATAGAGGTTTACTCCTTGACGCAGCGGCCGTGGGTTTGAGTCCTACCGAGCAGTTTTGGTCTCTACAGGTTATTTCCCCGTTTATGGCAACTGTACTTCTTATATAACTCACCCATTTGAAATATATTCAGGCTTAAAGTTATGCATAATAAAGGGAGTGTATCTTTGTGTGACAGGTGGGTGCCACCACAGGAGGCGAGCATAGACCATATAGGCTTCCTTCAGCCCGTCTCAGCTCCATCCACCCTCCACGTCTTTGCCCATTTTTGGATTAGCTGGGAGCAGGTGACATTGGGCTGGAGCAACCAGGAGCTGCCCACTTTGGCTCTTCAGAAACCTTCGGTGATGTCATGGAGACTACGTGTTGAAAATTACATCATCACGCGTAGCTATGGTGACCAGCCACGCTGAGGCGTTACTCAATCTGCAATGGAAAACGGATGCAGGATGCGTCAAATCGAGTAGAGGCGAGTCAAGACGAGTCGAGTCGAGCTGTTACCAGCAGTGGAAAAACGCTGTATGTCCTCATTTTATAGTCTGTGGAGTCCCATGTTTTCTAATCGGCAGCCCACAAAAGAAGAACTGGGTTGTCTTTTTTCTCATTTTAAGGGTTGGGAGGGACTCCAAATACTTAAATGCATGCGCACAAAGCTCTGAAAAGTGAGTTTTTCATCAAATGTCCCCTTTAATATTGTTTTAGGTATCAATGTATGTATTAATAGAAACATATCACAAATATCACCACAATTAATGCCATCTTCATCAAACCAGTCATTTATTTTACACTTAAAATAATTTAATGGCAGCATAATCACACACAAGAAAACACACACACAAATGCACAGGTCATTAAAGTAGCTGATATCATGCAACAGCCTTTTAATAAAAACTAAGATGCATACAGAATCCCATTAAACAGGAGCTCAGGCTGAAAAGCATCCAGGCACCATAACAATTTGTGGGACCAGGTATGATGACATCTGTAAAGCATTTGCGTGATTTGAAGAATCCATTTGTCACGGTTTGCGGCGAGACAAGGCGATTATGAACCCGGTGTTGCCATACGTGCAGCAGCTGAATGTGTTGCGACTGCTCCTGTTGCCTGTTGCCACGTCCCAAGTGCATGGCAACTGCAGCAAAGCAAAAGGGAGATGTGAAGGGGTTGATTTAGAGGCCCTGAATAAATAATTGAGCTTCAGTCCACAGCCTCAAAACCTAATCCTCCCTTCAAATCCACCTTCCATTGAACCTCCCGTTTAAAAAAAACATGTAGCCTAAACCTTCTTGTAAACATTTGTCTATTTGTATTCAAAACAGGTCTTTCCCTGTGAATGCCTGCTCTTTCTTGGTGCTGTTGAAAAGCTGCATGCACTGTCCTCTAGAATCAATTTGTATCATGAGTGCCCTTCACTTTGAAGCATCACCGTCTTAATGCACTCCTTCACACGAAAGAGCTACATTTTCATGGAGTCTTGAGAACTCAACTGCAAACACTTATTTCAGGCACTAATTTCACACATATAGCTGATTTGAGACATTTGAAAATGCAGAGGAACACAAAAGCCTATTACCATGCCATGCAGGTAAACATCTAACAGCATATAGTGCAGTAAGTGCTTTGTAGGGTTGATTTTAAATGAGTTAACACTCTCTACCAGGAGTTACATATTGCAGGCTTCAAAGCCACCCTTGATTAGGTGAAGAGAAATGAGTGTGGGTAGGAGGAAGGTGGGGAGAATAACTTTTATCTGTACACCATGTCTCTGGTTCTGGTCCATAGAGAGAGATGAAGACAGATGGCTCGTGGATACAGACCCTCACACCCTACGGACACAGAGCCTCAAGCATATTGAGGTAAATCTAGCCAGAAGTGATCCAGCTCCCAATCACCACTAGTGCTTTTACAGCAAGCTCGAAAATTCAGTTTTCCCCAAATAATTAAGGATGGCATGTTGGTAAACAGAGAAAGTCATCTTTAGTTTAGTGATAGATCAGGCTTTTGGTTTTGTGATTTCAGGACCTCCTCGTGTTTGCGGAGTAAAGTGTTTTTCTCAGACCACACTATTTCAGCAGCTAGTTCAGCACCATGGACAGCACACATACAGTGGCTCACCTGTGGCAGTGTCACCATAGAGTGCTGCAGAAAGTGAGAGTGATAAGTGAACTGTGCAGTGCAAATGGATCATGGAACTTCCTTCTCCTTTTTCTTAATGGTACACACTATTTAGATTTGGAAACAACATTCCTCCAACATCATCCTTGAACATGCAGCACAGAAAGAAATCTGAACACTTTAGTCAGAAATCCACCATTTGATTCCAATAATAAATTGATCCTACTAAGAGGTATTGTCTGTGTTAATGTTGTTTATTTTGAGACAATTCTACATACACCAAATGTGTATTAACACACTGTACAAGATAGAAACAAAGCACTATTTATTCCTGTTACTGTGCTAAAAACTACAGTAACCAGCTGCTTTAGGTTTTTTTCTTCAACCTTTTTAAAAATGAAACTATGTTTGTGACCAATTTCCAAAACGGAATGTCTTCAATAATAATGAATGGGCCTTGGGAAGTAAGAAAGTATTGAAAGAGGGATTTACACCTTGTTGGTTTTGGTCTTTTCGAGAGATTTGTTGGCAATAAGACAAATACATGATCAAAGCTGCTCATCTTTTAAGAAACTGTCAACATCTCTTTCACTTGCTCCATGCAGGTTTCTAGCACATCTTCTACAAAAAGCCATAGCCTAGAGGACATAGCTACATTTGAATTCTCAAAAAAAGGCGTGAATTCAAACATGAATGTGCAGATTTTGGCTAATAGCTCACACAAGGCAGAATACAGAACAAAGCCTCAATAACATGGAGATCTATTACTAGTCTTTTTCTCACTCAGTCAAGCAATGTAATATTATGTGTTTAAGCTTCTTTCAATCTCTCAAAAGCTTTTAAGCAGATGTTTGATCTTTGCTTAAGCTTTCACTTGATTTATTCATGATGTGAAATCTGGCCATTAGTCTCCTCAGTATGGCTGTGCTCTTTTTATGTTGCGTTGGAGAACAACAACAACAAAAAGACATCTTTTTGTGAGAGTATATCAACAACTTGGATTCAGCTGTGTATGAATATCCTACTGTATGTTGTGTTTTACTTTTTTTCTGTTGGAGAATGTAACAGTTTTTTTTTTTGAGGCCAACAGTATAACACACCACTATACCTCTTGTTATTACTGTTGATTATCAGGCTTGCATGAGGGGCATGGGGTGGCTAGCAATGTCTGTGTCCTCATCCATTCATCATGTTTAGGTGATGGCTTGTTTTAAAAGCCTTTGTTTTCTTTTTGTCACTTTATAATCACACTTTATTTTTTATTACAATGTCCCCTCCTTCCCATCACCCTAGGTGGTGATATACCATTGGTGCAGCCATTCTGTATTCAACTTATTGAGTGCTGTGGTTTATCAGGCCTTTTTCATCTCCTTATAGGATGAGACTCATGCATACTAAGCTTAAAAGGAGGCTCCAAGTACCAGCAACATACACATTTTTTTCTGTGTGTGTGTCTCAGTTTCCAGCTAACTTTAATCTCTCAGGAGCTGGATTGAACAAAGACTCTCTACTGGTATGACTGCCAGGTGCAATCAAAGTATAGCTTTGTTTCATGGCATTTTAGAGATAAGTGATGAGGAGAAACATCAATGAAATTAGCCTCTGTGATAGGAATGCTTATGCGTGCTGTACAAGTTCTTGCTTCAAGGCGGATAACAAATATGGATAATCTTCCAGTGGAGGCAGTGTGTGAAATAATGGCAGTATATTGTTTAATTTTATCAGTTCCAATCTCCAACACTTTAGCAAAAATCTAGTCTTCACAGCCTACACAGCAGAAGCAGAGAGGGCTATAAATAGAGAGAAACAAACAAATTGTTCTCATTTTCAGGTAGTATCAAGTGAAAGGGGAGGAGGGAGGGGGATGTTAGAGGTGGATGTGGGTGTGAAAATGATTGAGGGCCGGACCTGGGCGAAGCCGAGTCCGATGTGATGTGGCATTTGGCATTTGGCTGGCGAGCCTCCGGGAGGTCAGACTGTCAGAGGAACTGATAGTCAGCTTATCATGAGCCAGGTGATGCTGCTGGGAGGAGGCAGGAGCAGATGCTGGCTGGTTGGCTGGAGCCTCAGCAAACTACACTCTCACTCTCATTTAGTGCCCAGTTGCACCCAGTTGAGAAAGTGATATTTTAAGCATATTTTTAGCCCACAGTTAAGTGCTTGCATTTTGCCCTGTAGGGGAGTACCAAACCATTTGTCAACAAAGATCCTGAGGCGATCTCTTCATCTGCTGCCCAGATCTGCCTAGCTCTCCCGCACACTCTGTTCTGTTTATCTCCAGTTAGCCTCAGAACTCACATTGCTATTTCCTCCGGCAAGTCAAGCTATCCTCACAGGGCTTAGTCAAGTGGCTGCTTTTCTGCTTAGCATGGATTTCTACTTCACAATGCACCAACACAGAGTTTAAAATGCACCTCACCGACTGCTGAAAGGTTGTTATTTTCTGATTAGATTTTCAGAGGACAGACATGAGAGTTAGACAAAACTCGGAAGGCAGAGCCACTGTAGGATGCAGGGACCAATTTGTCCTTTTTATCTGTTACCTGAAGCTGTGCTGTTGCAAATCACAGTTATGATGGGTATTAGGTGAAGTCAGCAATACTCTAAGCACTAATAAAAGGGTAAGTTTTACTCCCTCTCACATGTTGGAGAGAGATGTCAAGCCAGCGCAAAGTGTACACATCCACATAGTCTTGAGAATGTCTAATTAGGCAACATTAGTGAAAACACCTGTGTGGGTGGATTATGGGAGTGCAAAAATGAAATAAAAAAAGACATCTTTAAAGTTAGCGTATGCAGTGAGTGTGACTCTTCTGTTTGCATACACATCATTAAAAGTTGGCCCCCACTTCCATGGCTCAACGGCCCCAGAAATTGCAGCGGTGGCAGAGCGAGCTAAAGAGTGAATAAAGAGAGGGAGCGCCGTACAAAGCAACAATCTGGGGAATAAAAGGATCTTCTCTCATTTTTTAGCAGTGATTATCTTCACAAATAAACACACCAACCCATTGTCGGATTATAAGTGAATGACTTAAGCAATGATATGATATGAAATGCTCCCTGCGCATTGTAATTGGCTGGGGGTCACACACCCATGTGGGGCTCAAAGACTCTTTGACCTGGCCCAGAAACGTCCCACACACAGGCAAATAAAAATGAAAGAGAGAATGCAGGCAGAGGACCGATCTCTGCAGATACAGACACCACAACACACTTCTTCACACTTATTTTTGTATTAGTCCATACGTTGTTTTTTCAGGAAAGCATTACATATTGTACCTTTAATAACACATCTTTCTTGATGGATAAGTGCAATGCATACAACTCCAGAAATAAAACAATTCACATTTAAACATGACATATTATGAATTAAAAATGAATAATAAATGGACTGTTGATGTTGATGAAATTGATGTTTTTAAAAAAGTGAAGTGGTCTACAAGTCCACAACTATTTCTGTGCATAGATCCAGCTTTGCACTCATTAGCACCTGTATTAGCATAATGACCCTGGATTGGCTGAAACAATGGCATTTGTATTTCATAGCATACATCTAAAAAAATCATGTCATATCATGTTGATGTAATAATTCACACATATACAATGGTATAACATAACTGGCAACAGTTTATCTTACAGTAAATAGTATGTGGCATTATCCAGTTTTAGTAAAAACAATAAATAAATAAAAAAGATGTTTACTATTAATGGGCATCTTGGCCAATTGGTTGAGCACTTTTTTTTACAATAATTCATTAACAAAATCATGTTGACTAAACCCTCTGAAACTCAACTAATAAAAATGAATTAATTATTTTGAAAACTAACCATAGAAATGTACTGCCCAAGGTATTCACAGAGCACTAACTTCCAGTTAAAGGTTGGACAACTGCAGTGCATTTTGGGCCCACCTATCACAATGTAAAACATGTTCTACATAACAGTTGAAAAGACTTTCAGATATAGTAGCAGATAAAGCACTAGGCAAGAGGCAAGTGGTTAGATTTTAAATATCCCATTAATATTGTCCCAGAAATCACTCAACGTTCTAGTAACAGTCCACATCCAACTTTTTCTTTATAAAACCCTCTAAATTAGGTGTGTGTGTGTGAGACGTTGCAACTTATACCCTTAAGAACTGAGTATTTATCTTATTAAGTGATACTGTGAAGACCTGCTGCATGCCAGTCGTCCATGAGTTTGCATATGTATTGAACTGCATCTGTAATATTTGTGTCCCTGTACCATTGTCTTCATGTGGACATGAATAAATTGTTAAAATGTGTGTGTGTGTGTGTGTGTGTGTGTACATGCGTGGATGTGCGTGCGGGTGTGCGTTTGTGTGTGTTTTGCCTCCCTGACATACTGAAGGTCATTTAATAATCTATTTATGTGCTCATGTTGCATCTCTATGCAGCAAATAATCAACACTCAGGATGGGCATGCATGGGTATGCCCTGGAAATGAAAATCCACAATATCCTCTTTCCTTTTCCTTGGACAAATACTGATATGACTTACACTACACTGAGCAGTCTGTTTACATCCGGAGCTAATACAGCAGCTCGACTTTAACAGCAACACGGACGGTGACATTACAGGTCAAAGGGAGGTACCAAGTTCAAAGTAAGTCGACTAATGGTTACAAAACTATAGCAACTGTGGTTGCCGGGCAGGTTTGGCAGCATCATGTTGGTTAGAGAGCCTGATCACTTTCTCACTTGTTCTTTTTTTGTCCTGTTTTTTTCACCTCCTTCCCCTCCCTTGTAGCAGCCCTCTCACCATGTAACATATTTAAGAGGTGTTTCATTACTCAGTCACTTTCCTCACTTCCCTCACTGGCTTTAGTAATGCATCCCAGCAACAAGGCAGGCATATGAACTTCCCTGACATGTATATATTAATGCAGACCTCTAGATAGCATACTGTTGAAAAACACTACGTAATATGCCCCAAAAAAGAAGAAGAATATCTTACTGTATCTGCTTGAGGGTTGTGGGCTTTGGAATATGAATAAGCAAACACATAGTAAGAGGGTTTCTCTGTACTCTGTCAACTGTGTGTGACAATGGCAAAAGTACAATCTTGAATCTGAAAGTCATCCATCATATCCCATGAGAGCATGTAGCTGAAGAAGAAGTGAATTTACACAACAAGCACAAGAACACTGTCTTTAAATATTAATAACATCTGCCTAGTAACCAAACAGCGACCAGCGGAGACACATTAAGCTTTAGAGAGAGGTCAGCTGTTCACTCAAGTGGATGGCTTTATGGAGGGGAAATCGAGAGGTGGAGAATAGAGGAAAACCACCACGAATGAAATTCATATATTCCCACATGGAGACCCAAATACAGATCAAAAGCTAATTTATAATCTGCTCTTACCTTCTTTGCTTCAGCCCCCATCTCTTGATACATACAGAGGTGCATATCCTCCTGTGATCACTGAGCACCTGCATGGTAAAGTTGATAGTAAAACTGATGTGTGAATGGATGGTTCATTTTTGGGATTCTCTGGTGGGAATCATTTTTTATAATTATGTTTCAGGAGCCTGAGAGTAGGGAGGTGATTTCAGCACGTTGGCCAGAGCAGCGGCTTAAAAGATGGGAATTTCCCACAAAAACTCTTTCCAGCTTGAGAATTGTTACCCACTCAACATATATGTTTATTTTTCTGTTAGATATAACATAGTTCTTTTTTTTTAAATCTCAAACTTCTTCTTACATGTTTTTCACTTTGATGTGCAGCACATTCTGTAGCAACTCCTCAAAACACTTCTTCTGCAAAAGGCAAAGCTACAGCTATAATAATATGTTTACATATGTTAGAATTATTGCATGTGTAAAAGAAAAATGCAGTTATTGGTTTTTTAAGCTGAAATCCTGTTTTGCAGCCAAATATCGTGCCAACACATACTTAATCCAAAATAATCTGATCAGTGTGATATCATGTCTGCTTAACCACTGCTTTGTTTGACATTATTGTGTCACTGCCCTTCTGCTTTGTTGTTGAACCTGACTAGGAATAGGATTCAGCAAAAAAAGATTAAAAAAAAACAAACATTTTTGGATGCTGATTTCAAGACTGATCTACTTCAATTAACATTCAAAAACTGCAATTTGAGTAATACAGAATCTAGTCAAGTCAATAAAATGACTTACTTCTGTGAAAGTCTAATTTTGACGTTCCATATTGTGGACATTATTCCATAGACCTCTTAATTTCTCATTATCAGCTGCTTCTGTAAGGAGTAATTTGAAATTAATTAAAGTGGCTATAATCAATATGATAATGTTACAATGTATTACTGTAAGTCTTTAAATTTATATATTGCTTGAAGTGGCTATATGTAACTTTGGAGAAAAGAGGTAGTGTTTTTACCACACCTTTCTATACAGTGCGGAGGTCAGATAGTCGCGATGAATGTGTTGCTCAGCCAGAAAATCATTCATTTACAGTAAGAGAATAAATTACAGTTACTGTGATTTAGCTTAATTTGGATGTCTCGTGAGCTAAACCTGGTATTACTGTCACTGTATCATGAGCCAAAGCAATAAGAGTTTGTTAAAGCAACAATCATAATAACTTAGATTAATATAGCACATTTAAAAAAAAACAAGGACGCTTTACACAAAATATTAAGCCCACACAAACTAAAAGGAAAATGTTCACGCTAAATGGAAGTGGGACATGATTTAGTGTCAGTTATTGACGTACAACCACATTGTGCACTGTAAAGTTATTTTATGAATGAAATAGACATATTACATACCCGAGGGACACTTTGGGTTTAAATCATTTACAATCCTGTAATTGTCTCTATCTGTTAAAGCCTGACCAAAGTTGACTCACATTAGATGACTTTCCTTCATTGCTGGAGACATTATCTCTATTGTTAGTTCCTTCTAAACACATGGTCATTACTGGATAGCTGCTGTGATTGAAAGATTTTTGTAAAGACAGAATCGTTTAGGCCAAAATCACACCAAAGAATCCGTACTCTTGACTAAGTGTCTTTTCTCCTTCCTACCTCCACCCACCAAAACAAGAAAACGTAATGTCATCAGCTGTATCTAATATAAAAAGGTAAGCATGCTCAGCCATGTGTGGGACCAGGGAGTTGTTCAAAGAAGTCTGAGGTCGTATATTGTCTTCAATAAATAACAATCTGCAGAAATACATAAATACCTGCTGCCATTAGGCAGGCTGTAAAGGCTCAAAAGTGGTAATTACACCTGCTGGCCCTCTGTGGGGAGGGCACAATGCAGCTCTTTTAAATACATTTGCAAAATAGGATTGTGGCTGTGTTTAGCCCCCTCCCATGACTGGCACAGACAGGAGGAGCTTAAAGGTTGACCTCATGTGGATCAAACATAGAGTCAGCGGTCCAAGTGACAGCCTGGCTAACAGCATGAGATCTCACCATGGGCACAGAGATTTGCTCCCTCACCCAACAGGCCATTAAACTACTCTTCAATAACAATAAAGTCATTCTGCTCTCAAATAGACACCATCTCTCTTTTTTTTGCTCTTTTTTGGTTATGTATATAATGTTTCTTGCTCATACTGTATGCTTATTGGACAGATGGCTTGCTATTAATGTTGTGATGGAGCAGTTACACGTGCATAACAATATATAACTTTTATGCTGTATAAATAACAATTGATGGGCTGTAATTAAATCTTTACAGGGCATGATAATGTTCTAATTATGTGAATGGATGGCCTCTCCGGGGAACCATCACCTTATCGTGGTGGAGAGGTTTGTGTGTCCCTATGAACCTGAGGGCTGTGTTGTCTGGAGCTGTGTGCTCCTGGTAGGGTCTCGCATGGCAAAGTGGTCTCAGGTGAGGGGCCAGACAAAGAATGGTTCAAAAACCCCATGAAAAACCGAGGTCGAGAGGGAGTGACCCTGCCCGGAGGAGGCCCGGGGCCCCAGTCTGGAACCAGGCCCAGACGGAGGGCTCGTCAGCGAGCGCCTGGTGGCCGGGTTTGCCACGGAGCCCGGTCGGGCACAGCCCGAAGAAGCTACGTAGCACCCCTTATCTCCATCCCATGGGCCCACCACCTGTGGGAGGAACCGCTGGGGTCGGGTGCGCTGCCACATGGGTGGCGGCGAAGGTCAGGGACCTCGACGGACCAGACCCGGGCGGCAGAGGCTGTCTCTGGGGACGTGGAACATCACCTCTCTGTGGGGGAAGGAGCCGGAACTTGTGCGGGAGGTGGAGCGCTACCAGTTAGATCTGGTGGGGCTTACCTCTACGCACAGTCTCGGTTCTGGAACCATACTCCTGGATAGGGGTTGGACTCTGTCCTACTCCGGAGTTGCCCAGGGTGTGAGGCGCCGGGCGGGTGTGGGGATACTCACAAGCCCCCGGCTGAGCGCCGCTGCGTTGGAGTTTACCCAGGTGGACGAGAGGGTCGCCTCCCTACGCCTGCGGGTGATGGGGGGGAAAACTCTGACTGTTGTTTGTGCATATGCACCAAACAAGAGTTCGGAGTATTCGGGCTTCTTGGAGACCTTGAATGGAGTCCTGTATGGGGCTCCAGTAGGGGACTCCATAGTTCTGCTGGGGGACTTCAACGCACATGTGGGCAATGATGGAGATACTTGGGAGAGGCGTGATTGGGAGGAACGGCCTCCCTGATCTGAACCAGAGTGGTTGTCTGTTGTTGGACTTCTGTGCTAGTAATGGATTGTCCATAACAAACACCATGTTCGAACATAGGGATGCTCATAAGTGTACGTGGTACCAGAGCACCCTAGGCCAAAGATCAATGATCGATTTTATAATCATTTCATCTGATCTGAGGCCGTATGTTTTGGACACTCGGGTGAAGAGAGGGGCAGAGCTGTCAACTGATCACCATCTGGTGGTGAGTTGGGTCAGGGGATGGGGGAGGACTCTGGACAGATCTGGTAAGCCCAAACGTGTAGTGCGGGTAAATTGGGAACGTCTGGAGGAGAGGGGATGTCTTGGTTGACACGCCTCTTCAACATTGCGTGGAAGTCTGGGACGGTGCCTAAGGAGTGGCAGACCGGGGTGGTGGTTCCCCTCTTCAAAAAGGGGGACCAGAGGGTGTGTACCAATTACAGGGGTATCACACTTCTCAGCCTCCCTGGTAAAGTCTACTCCAAGGTGCTGGAAAGGAGGGTTCGGCCGATAGTCAAACCTTGGATTGAAGAGGAACAATGCGGATTCCGTCCTGGCCGTGGAACAACGGATCAGATCTTCACTCTCGCAAGGATCTTGGAGGGGGCCTGGGAGTATGCCCAACCAGTCTGCATGTGTTTTGTGGATCTGGAGAAGGCGTATGACCGGGGTCCCCCGGGAGAAATTGTGGGAGGTGCTGCGGGAGTATGGGGTGAGGGGGTCCCTTCTCAGGGCCATCCAATCTCTGTATGACCAAAGCGAGAGCTGTCCGGGTTCTCGGCAGTAAGTCGGACTCGTT
This sequence comes from Etheostoma perlongum, assembly GCA_026937815.1. Lineage (NCBI taxonomy): Eukaryota > Metazoa > Chordata > Actinopteri > Perciformes > Percidae > Etheostoma > Etheostoma perlongum. The sequence continues at coordinate 10,471,542 of CM049374.1, forward strand.
CCAGGTGAGGGTTGACTTCCGCCAGGGCTGCGCTTTGTCATCCTGTTTGTAATATTTATGGACAGGATATCGAGGCGTAGTCGGGGCGGGGAAGGGTTGCAGTTCGGTGGGCTCGGGATCTCATCGCTGCTTTTTGCAGATGATGTGGTCCTGATGGCGTCATCGGTCTGTGACCTTCAGCATTCACTGGATCGGTTCGCAGCCGAGTGTGAAGCGGCTGGGATGAGGATCAGCACTTCTAAATCTGAGGCCATGGTTCTCAGCAGGAAACCGATGGAGTGCTTTCTTCAGGTAGGGAGTGAGTCCTTACCCCAAGTGAAGGAGTTTAAGTACCTTGGGGTCTTGTTCGCGAGTGAGGGGACCATGGAGCGTGAGATTGGTCGGAGAATCGGAGCAGCTGGTGCGGTATTACATTCTGTTTATCGCACCGTTGTGTGACGAAAAGGGAGCTGAGCCAGAAGGCAAAGCTCTCAATCTACTGGGTAATTTTCGTTCCTACCCTCACCTATGGTCATGAAGGCTGGGTCATGACCGAAAGAACGAGATCCAGAGTACAAGCGGCCGAAATGGGTTTCCTCAGGAGGGTGGCTGGCATCTCCCTTAGAGATAGGGTGAGAAGCTCAGTCATCCGAGAGGAGCTCGGAGTAGAGCCGCTGCTCCTTCGCGTCGAAAGGAGCCAGTTGAGGTGGTTCGGGCATCTGGTAAGGATGCCTCCTGGGCGCCTCCCTAGGGAGGTGTTCCAGGCACGTCCAGCTGGGAGGAGGTCTTGGGGAAGAACCAGGACTAGGTGGAGAGATTATATCTCCAACCTGGCCTGGGAACGCCTCGGGATCCCCCAGTCGGAGCTGGTTGATGTGGCTCGGGAAAGGGAAGTTTGGGGTCCCCTGCTGGAGCTTCTGCCCCCGCGACCCAATACCGGATAAGCGGATGAAGATGGATGGATGGATGGCTAAGAAATCATCAATCAGGAAATTAGTAATGACTTCCGTAGCAGAGCTTGAAAGTAGAATAGTGTTGCACAAAACTTCTTCTTTGATACTTTTTTTTCAAACACTATTTCATCTGTGCATATTTTCCGTTTCTCCTTATTAAGATTGGCCCCTCTTGATGTTGAGTCTTGGCTCTTTATATTGTGTCAAACTATCAATTTGCATGACAATGACAATAGATCAGGCAGGGAAGTAAGTAAGAGTCAGCTGTTATGGAGCTGGGGGGTTGGACTGGGGACTTTGTGCAGCAATGACTTGTTTCTGTAATGGTTGTGCATGAATCGTCAACAAGTGGAACTGATGACATGTAAGGTCTGGCAGGGTTGCCCTTTGAAGCAGAAAAAATAGAGCAGATAAAGAAGCTTGGCTATTTGCATTCTGCAGTGGAACAGATGGAGCGTCTGTCATCCATATGGATGAGGCAGGCGGCTGCCAGCCAATCACCTTGACCCTTGCAATAGGACTGTGACCTTAAACTCAATGGAAGAGAATGGGACCAGTCTGAGCTGTGCAGTTAAGGCGTTATCCTGGGGCTGGGAAAATTGGCTGAGCCTCATGATGCCAGTATTCCAGGCTGGGATTGAGACTGTGGAGGAATGCCGCTCTGCTCTCCAACACCTGCCTGGTCATATGCAATTCATGGTAGTAAATGATGGATGGAGGGGAGGAGACGTGAGAAAAGGTCACAAAGACACTTTTGTATATAACGCATAAGCCTTGGAAAGGAGCACAGCTTTCAGAGAGTGATAGAAGGTACAAGACAACTAGAATTGTAATAACAATCGGTAAACATACTAAAGTTCATCCTACTGTAACAACAGATACTAATTATAAAATATGTTCATATATGCAATGGTATATTTACAGACTAACCTACATTTACCATTTTGGTTCCCTCCTGACATGCTAACAAAAGCAAATGCAGTGTCAGCCACTTAATTATACAATTAACCTTTACACTGTTCCAGGGAAACTAAAAACAATCACAGTGACAAATGCAACAGAAATGACTGCAATCCATAATGAAATGAACTTTTCACAGGGCTGCCTCTGCCTTGTTTGGTCCCTTCTGTGGAAACAGATTTCTCTAACAGTGATGGGAGTTTCATTTCCACTCTTCAAAGGTCCTTCTGCCTCAGAATGCCAATGGAGGTGACCTTTGCAAAAAAAAAGATGGAGGCACAGTCACATGCCATTTTGCAACGACATGATGGAGGAATAAATTATATTTATCAACAAGTCACCAAAACATACAAACACATAGGTTGCTTGTTCCCAACGTCACCCATTAGAACAGGAAATACAACCCACAGGAGCATTTCCCATCCTTATATCTAAACCTAAACAATCACGGTTTTTACATACGGTTAACGTTGTGAAACGGTCAGTTTGGTTACATTTAGGCACAAAAACTACCTAGTTACTTTTTTGAAAAATAACATGGTTTTGGTCATGGCCGTGGGAACTAGAAGTGCGGAGGGTGCTGCAGCACCCCCTTAGCGACAACCGCGCCTTTGACACTCATTCATGAGTGAAGATAGTTGTGGAAACTTTCCCGGTGGGTCAACAGTACAGACGTTAGCTTGCCTATAAAATGACACGAATGCACATTTTAGATTTCTTCATGAATCAGACAGAGGCTAAAAAGCCCAATAGACCTGAGTCAGAAAATCCAGCAACTGTAACCGAAAGAAGTAGCAACAGCACTTTTACACCTGTCACTCCCACAGCGACCTTGCTAGCAACCGACGACGAGGCAGCTAACTTTTGATTTGATTTAATTTAATTCAGTGATGTGTTTTATACCCTTGTATTCTGGGGCTCAGTGTTTGAGCTTGTAGTAGGCCTAGTCCGTACCATTGTCCCAGCTTTGTGCCTATATCCTGCGTTACCTGTGTCTAGTTCTGCCCTGTCTTGGATTTTGGATTTAATTATTGTTTTGCAGTGTGGTGTGTGGTGGTTGACTTGGGCTGAAAATGTCACTGGAGAGTTTGTCAGCACCCCCAACTCAAAATATGTTCCCGCAGCCATGGTTTCGGTTATTAGTACATTTGTCATAATCACTTACAGGCGAAAGGACATACATACGTATATGTACACACAGATTTACACATGTGACACAGAATGTGATGTAATTCCGTATGTTCCATAAAGTTAAAAATTAATGAAAAAATTTGAATGAAAAAAATGTGAAATTTTTTTCAAATGAAACACAAACTTCAGTCTCCTGGATAGTCCCCCCCCCATACTTTGTTACATAGAGTTTCTCTCTCATACTTTGTCACCCAACTTCCTGATTTGCTCCCATGATAAATAATATAGCCGTTAGCGGGTGTTGCTTAACAGTAAACAATGAACAATTAATAAATATGGGTTGTAAATGTACTTGTACAAAAACCCTATGGTGTCTTTTACATGAGAAGACAGTCTAAAATATCCAGTCATGCTAACCAAGCTGATGTTATTAGGTCATTTGGCAAAACGTTATTAGTATAATATTTTGTAATTCAAGGTATGATTTGACATTTTTAATGTCAAATGTCATTTAAAAACAGCATTTTATCAAGTGTAAGGTCAGCTACAGCTATACCATATTTTATAGTATCTCTTTTAACCTTTACTTTAAATGGGTCACATAAGCAAGTTTGCTACATAGCAATTTTACCTGGGAGTTACTGGGTGTAAATATTTAGTAGCATCTAATCTCTATGTACGAACTAGCTTGAGTGGTGCAAGCCATTTTATTTTTTATTTTTTTATTTTTACTCAATAATTATGTGCAGAAGGGGTAAACCTTTAATTTATGAAAAGCAGATTTCTCTAACTAGACGTCTAATTGGTTCTTCAGACCTATCCAGAGTTGAAGCTATAGTTGCTAAAGTGAAATAAACACACAATAAGACTCACATCCATGAGCATTATTGTACATATTCAGTACTGCAGAGATCTGTAGGGATTAATGAAGACCTATATCTTACCTGAGAGGGAATCATATGGGATACAAGCCCCCTTTCTGATTCCTACAGTTAACTTTATATAACTGCTGCAGTATATCAGTTTTTTGACGGCACCATATTTTTCAGTATTCCCAGTGCAGACACGAACAACACATTAGTCACTGTAGGGATTCCCATGTGGAAAGCGGGAGTTTTTCGGCTCAGACTGTGCGCAGTCGTGCATTCTTCTGTGAGGAGAGCTGGCTGTAAAAATGAGGGCATGGTGCCATTGTGATGCACAGCAAAACAAGAAGTTTGCCTCACAGCCAGAGCGGGGGAAAGTTCTCTGTGGAGAGAGCTGGAGTGTGTCTCCTTGAAAACTCACGTTGCTGAGGCAAGCAGAACAAAGAGACAGCAAACACAAGCTGGGAGATGACACTGAGCATTGTGTGTGTGTGTGCATGCACGAGAACAAAGACAGGATAGTACATGCCGTTTAAACACCTGATAGGATCTTGTAGAGCACTTCTGCCTGGTACATATTAGCTTACTCAACTCAAAACATTGAGTCTGGTCAGTTTGTCTTGAGATTTAATCTAACTGGTGATAGGTGATGCTTTTTTCCACGATTAATGTCGCTGGTGATATTCAGTACTGTACTGGGATCCCGAATACTATTTCATTCCTGGAATTGCCACCATATTGTTTATTGTAATCATTTAATTCAATTTTCTACCAGCACAAGCCTTATTAATTTAAGTCCCCACACAGTTCTGTGACAAATAAGATTTTCAATGTCTGAGTGCTGCGGGGGTGGGGGTTATGTGTTTGCATGCCTCTCAACACAGTCGGGGTTTCCTCAGTCTCATACTCTCATCATGGTTCTTTAGTCACCACACCTCACACAAGTCTGGCTTGTGTTGCTCATCTCTCACCATTGTCTCAGGTGTCTCCATTAAATATTATAGTGTGAATGAGAAAATTAAAAGGGATATGTTGGTACTTTTCCCTTACTGGCATAATTGAATCATTAAAGGTGCTCCCTGTTAAAAAATAAATGTAAAAGACTAATCAAATCAAACTATTATGACATTAATCTTGAGATGGTAAAATATCTGATGACAATAAGTATTAAGATAATGACACCAAAGCTTAAAAATGGTTTCGACCAGTGTCTGCAGTACATTTTATATATTGTGTAAACATGAAGTCATGTAAATAAGTACATTTGGCAGGGAATTACATAAATGAATATTTTTATCTTTTAAAAACCTTTTCACCTTTTAAAATGTTCAACCCTCTTCAGCAATGCAAAGAAAAATCATAGACAGTTAAAGAAATGAACTAGAGACGGAGACCAGTGA